>JAVJIX010000009.1:11237500-11837500 GCA_036785185.1 Paratrypauchen microcephalus | reverse complement strand
CTCAAAATACATTAACAAGTACTGTTTTACTTTTACTCAAGTAGATTTTTAGATGGGTACTTTTAATTCAGTAGGCTTTAAGCAAGTAAAGATACTTAGATCACATTTTTTCTGCATTTTTCCACCTCTGCCAATGTCACTAATACAATTTATACAACAGACAAGAACGTTTGATAAAGTTGTGTTTGATAAAGTTGTCTTTATTAATTAACCCATTTAGACCTAAAACGCCTGGGGAAAAAGGCCTGAAAATCTTAAGGGCGAGATCCTGAGGTTTTTCCTGGAAATTCAACAATGTCAACGACTATTAAATAAGTGATTTCTCAGCCTCTGAAGCACAGAGACAAAATTCCAAAAGTATTTGAAAGCTTACACTTGTGGGTTTCATGAGAACTGTGTCTTATTATTCTACACCTTAAGAAAAAAATATAAAATAATCCAGAAACACAATAATATGGAAAAAATAAAAGAAAACAGTCACAACATGTACAGTGCACAATATTTTCAAGTTTTAAGAAATAAAGAACAGCTCTTATTCAGGTCAAACTGTAAAAAATAAAGTGTCCCAAGGCCATAAGGCAGTAAGATGAAGTGCACTACATACTGAACAGGTTACATCCCTTACATATACCAGCGATAGTGCTTGCCAAAGCACTCAATGTGCAGAGGTAGTTTGCACTGTTTGCATCCAAAGACTGTTGGCCCACCTACTTTCTCGTTCTCTGGGACCAGTTGACATTCCCGGCACAGCTTGCGCTTGTCATATATCTTTCCACAGTCATGTTGTGGAGGTGGTGTGGCTACTATGGCCCCCAAACGTCCTACAGTCGGGTGGAGGAGGAGGAAGAGAAGATGGAGAAGGAGGAGAGGTCACAGGAACAGCCCTTGTTGTCATTGGTGTGATAAGTTCCTCCAGCCAGTTCTTGTACCCTCTGTACTTTCTGCTGAAGGCAGGTCTTGCAGCGATGTATGCATTTTGGCAGGACACAGACAAGAAGAAAAACACTCGCCTCCACCACTTCTTCGTTCGATGCTGGAACCCATAGTAGCCAACCATTTGATCAAGCAGATCGACGCCTGGAACACACAGCACACATTACACACTCACAAGGCAACAGTGGAAATAAACATAATAAATAATTATATAGTCACATATTTTGCCATAAAACCAAAAAGGCAAACAAACCTTTCATATTTTTTTGATAATCTGCAAGGCAAGCTGGCACTTCCACCTGTTGCTGGATGGCTCCGTTGCCTTCGATTGGCTGAAAATGCAGAAACAGACACAGGAAAGTCACTTTGGATGAAAGTATAATATAAAACAGCATAATTTACATTGTACTGTGGCTTTGTGAGATATTCGGTCTATTGTAATAAGATGGCACCGCAAACTATGTGTATGTGATGAATAAAAATATTATGTATTTTTTAAATGTCTACAGGTACTGTAAATTACATTGTTCTCTTGTGTTACAGCTTGTATTTGTATGATGGTATGTATCTATTTTTGTATTATATTTGTATGCATGATTATGGTTGAATAAAAGTTCAATGCATAATACCAATACCTCTCTCATCATTATGCCCAAAGATGTAAACATGAAATGCTACATAATTAGAAAAAATGTAATTTGCAATGATAATATTAATAATCACCGTTTGTTATTACATAATTATCACAATCAATCAGTATTTTAGTTCTTACCTCCATATAGCATAGAATCTGCCATGGCGTCAGAGAACTGAGTCTTGACGAGATTTTTGATGTGTCTCCAATAACCTCTCTGTGCAGGCAGAACAAGTAGACCCATGCCGATACATAGCCCAATAAACGTCTTCATTTCAGGGACAGTTACATTCGACCACTTAAGCGTCTTTGCCCTTGCTGGAGTGTGATCACGTTCGGTCTGTTCACGGTAAATATTTGTCCCTTTAATGAGATGCGCCCAAAGTTCGTCTGTGAAAATGTGATTGAATACCTTTAACTTTAACTCCCGGCGTGCGGTTGAATAGAGTTCTGCTCCTTTCAGATACTGCAGGTCATCGTCATCAAGGAGGTCCTTGGCCACCTGAAGCCGCTGCTTGAAAAGCTACACAGAAGAGGGCAATATTAAGCAACACATTTCAAAAGAATGTAGAATGCAGACCTACCTTAATTTCAATGCTTGCACCCAAATAATAGTTCATGGCAGCCAGGAAGAATTTCACAACCATCAACTGGATTTTTTTTTCTTTGGTCAAGCAGTGATCAAAGATAGTGATGCCAACAAAAAATAAAGGGGAAAAAAAGGCACTTGAGTTGATTTACTGTAAAAAGTCCAAAACAATCTTTTATGTGGGCTAATAAAATCACCAATGTGAATCAGCTCTACGGCCTTAATCAGGGTGTGATGCCAGTGTGAGGTGTGTTGGGGGTCGTTTTACCTACCCGGTCACGTCGGCTGTTCATTTTTTTCTTCTTTACTTCATCGGTCCTCCCAGCTAGGTCCATTTTTTGGGGGGCCTTCAGGTGTTCATAGAACCTATTTCAAGCTTCTGCAAGACAGTAAGAAGTAGAGTTAACAGACTTTTGAGTGATTGAGTAGACCTTATTAATCCCCAAAGAGGAAATTATGCCACCTGACCATTCATACAACATATACACACACAATAGTAAGACAATTACACAAGTTAGTGTAACAGATAAAAAATAAAGAGCTAAAAATAAATAAGTGACATCCCATCATAGAAATACAAAAAGAACCACAACATTAAAATAGTGCTCAGCTATTGTTGAAAAGTCTGACTGCTGCAGGAACAAAAGACCTCCTAAATCTAGTGGAGCACCTAGGTAGGAGGAGCCTTTGGCTCCTACCACGTTTAGTGAACATGATGTACAGTGGGTGATCATCCTTACACTTCTCCCTATTCACCTCTCAATCACCCACTCCTTTAAGATTTGCTCCACAGTACTAAAACACACCAGTGATGGACCCTGCTTTCTTTATAAGCGTAAGTGTTAGATTGTGTGTATCATGCCTCTCTGAGGTTCATCACAAACTGTAACCCTCGCACACACCACTGTGAACTTTACACACGTGTGGGCTGGCCAGCATTGGAGACTCGTAGGCTCACTCACTGGTATATGTTCATTTATAAGGGTATCCACTGCAGTTCCCCAAGCCCACAGTGAAAGCGCCTCACCCGTGCCTGAATAAGAAAAAATCATTATACAACTGTATGTGGTTAAGACGACCAATATAGAAAGAAACAGTGGATAATGATGTCAGCCTAGTTATGGGACACATACATGAGTCCAGTTTGTGTCCTATTCTCAAAAACACACAATCAAGTGTTACCGCCAACTCCAAAGGGACTTTGTGGTTCTCCTGGGTCATGCAGGAGTGTTGCTGCTGCATCATGGCATCCTGCATGGTCCTCAGTTCCTTTCTCAGGTCATCCACTGAACTGCGAAGGTCACCGATTGCCCTGCAGCATTCAGAAACATTAATTTCAACATCTCATTGTCTTTTGTAATGTTTGCGATTAGCTACATCTATCTTGGGGCAAGAGCAATGACTGATCCGCTTTGTCACACACATGTTTAAAAGGTAGTTTATTTCCAGAATGCATGCTGCTCATTCACAAATGTTACCTTTTCATGAATACTTACCACCACCATCAAATTCTAAGTATTAATTTTGACTGGGAAAGGAAAGAAATCTTTTCCATGTCTGTCATTTTGAATTTCCAGTAATAGACATTTTTTAATCTGCAGAACTACTTTGGTCATACTAGTAACTATAATTTTATTTATTACTTACTTGGTCATACTAGTAACTATAATTTTATTACTTATTTACTTTTATTTACTTTGACTAAATAATAATCATGAAAAGATTTTGGAAATAAGCAGCACAGTTGCAATGTACTTACCTACTCTGGCCACAATCCTACATATTACCTTCAAGTCTCCTGGCGGCTCTAAAACCCACCCAATTTCACAAAGCCCCCAGTTGGTTTGTATGGTAATGGACTAAGAAATAGCGTATTTTTACCCACAGATTATTACGCTAAACACTTGGGTGGGAAACATATGTAGGCTAGCTGCTACAAAAAGATAGATCGCAGTTTCACGCTAGCTAGAAGGCTACATTTAGCTAGCAGATTACTCTCCATTTTTACACAAGTGGGATTTTGAAATTCATCCCCTGCGTATGTCGAAAATCAGACATCGACGCCGTTACATGTTATACATTCATATTACTGATGATACATTATGTCCCAATCATTCCATCAACCAGCTTGTCATTCCACGTTATCAACGAATGGCAGGCTAACTGTGTAGCTAACGCCAAACATTCACCCGCCAAATAGCAATTCTCATATTTCAACTTACCTTAAAACATCTCTGATAGTGGGATTGTTCACCTCCCCATCAAAACGTGACCGCTTGTCCGCCAGGAGCACGGCTAACATTGCTGCGTTTCCCAAATTCAGCAAGTGCGGTTCGGAGTGTGGCGAGTGGCGACTCAGTCTGCAGTCGAGACGGCGCATACTCGCTCGCTCAGCCCTGAGGGCAGTCCGGGGATCACATGGGCGTGTAGCGAGCTGGCTACAGAGAGACACGAGTGCCAAAATATCTCCGGATACGAACAGATATTGTACCCAGTGAAATCCGGAGTCCAGATACGTCAATATTTTCATGGATTCTCAAGAAATAAGGATATCGTGAAAATCTGGTCCGGATATGTGGCGTGTCATATAAAATATCCAGTCCAAACACGTCCGGATTCTAGCTTATTTTGCCCAGTGACGTCCATATTATTTACCAAGAGAATTTACGTCTGTGCTGTTCATTGGTTCATTAGTTTACATCCCTCCCTCGGCGGACGAAGAGGGAGCCCAGGACAGAATACACACTGTGGTCACTGCTCTGCAGTCAAAGTATCCTGAGGCATTATTACTGATTTCTGGAGACTTTAATCATGCCACATTGGACAGTGTCTTACCCACATTCCATCAGTATGTGGATTGTAAGACCTGGGGCAACAAAACTCTGGACTTACTGTATGCTAATTCCACAGAGGCATACAGTGTCACTGCACTGCCCCCACTGGGACGATCTGATCACAATCTGGTCCTGTTAACACCTCAATATGTCTCTGCAGTGAAGAGGCAGCCTGTCACCACTAGAACTGTGAGAAGGTGGAGTGACGATGCCATCAGTGCCCTCCAAGACTGCTATAGGACCACGGACTGGAATGTGCTCTGCTCACCCCATGGGGAAAACATTGACAGCATGACGGACTGTATCACAGATTACATTAACTTCTGCGAGGATACGGCCGTCCCCACACGCACTGTTCGCTGTTACCCCAACAACAAGCCCTGGATCACCAGCAAGCTGAAGGCTCTACTCAATAAGAAGAAGCGGGCCTTCAACTCTGGTAATAAGGACGAGTTGAGGAGGGTGCAGCAACATTTAAATGTCCAACTGAGGCAGGGACAGGAGGCTTATGGGAGGGAGTTGGAGGCTAAACTCAAACAAAATAACACTAGAGAGGTCTGGAGGGAAATGAAAGCTATTTCTGGTCTCTCCAGACCCAAACAGCAAGACAATAGCCCAGACAGGTCAAACTTACTTAATTTACATTTTAATCGCTTTTCCTCAATTGGCACCTCCATCTCTACACCTCCCAGACACCTAATCCACACCTCTGTACAGACCACTCAACAGCCCATTACCTCTGCTCCCACGCCTGCCCCCACCCCCACGGAGAAACCCAGCTCTATCTCCTTGTCACCTGGGCAGGTGAGAAGGCAGCTGGAGAAAGTGCACCAGAACAAGTCTCCAGGACCTGACCAAATCAACCCCCGTGTGCTAAGAACTTGTGCAGCACAGCTCACTGGGGTCCTGCACTTTCTCTTCGCACTGAGTCTGAAGCTTGAAAGGGTACCGGTGCTTTGGAAGACCTCCTGCATTGTGCCAGTGCCCAAGAAGCCTGTCCCATCTGGACTCAATGACTTCAGACCAGTTGCGCTGACATCTCATGTCATGAAAGTGTTTGAGAGTCTTGTTCTGGCTCAGCTCAGACCCCTGGTGGCATCATCCCTGGGCCCTCTCCAATTTGCCTATCAGGCCCACATGAGTGTGGACGACACTGTAATCTATCTTCTGCAGCGGGCTCACTCACACCTGGATAGTGTTAAGGGCTCTGTGAGGGTATTGTCCTTTGATTCCTCCAGCACCTTTAACACAATCCAGCCCTCTCTGATGGGTGAGAAACTGCTCAGGATGGGTGTCAGCTCCTCCACTATCTCGTGGATTACTGACTCCCTGTCAGGCAGACCTCAGTACGTGCGACTGGGGACCACCCTGTCTGACACTGTGGTCAGTAATGTAGGAGTCCCCCAGGGTACAGTCCTGTCTCCATTCCTGTTCACTCTGTACACCTCTGATTTCCAGTACAGCTCAGAGTCCTGCCATTTGCAGAAGTTCTCTGATGACTCTGCAGTGGTTGGGTGTATCAGGGATGGACAGGAGATGGAGTACAGGACAATAATTACAAATTTTGTGGAGTGGTCCCAGGCAAAGCATCTGCTCCTGAACTTGAACAAGACCAAGGAACTGGTGATTGACTTCAGGAGGATGAGGTCACCTGTGGAGCCTATTAACATCAAGGGTCATGAGGTGGAGATCGTGGACTGCTACAAGTACCTGGGCGTTCAGGTGAACAACAAGCTGAACTGGAGAGACAACTGTAATGCTGTGTACAAGAAGAGCATGAGCAGACTCTACTTCCTGAGGAAGCTCAGGTCTTTCAATGTGTGCAGTAAGTTACTGGAGATCTTCTACCAGTCTGTGGTTGCCAGCGCCCTGTACTCTGCTGTAGTCTGCTGGGGGAGCAGCACCAGTAAAAGAGACATCGGACGGATTGACAAACTGATCCGTAAAGCTGGTCACGTGATTGGCTGTGAGCTGGAGACATTTGTCACAGTGAGGGACAGGAGGACACTGGACAAACTGCTCTCCATCATGGACACTCCTTCTCACCCACTGTACCAGACCATAGAGGGACAGAGGAGCTCATTCTCCAACAGGCTCCTACAGCTCCACTCAAACAGTGAGAGATACAGGACGACATTCATACCATACTCCATACAACTGTACAACAACTCACCCTTATGTAACAGATAATACTCCCTACAACTGTATACAGCTGGTACTGAACATCATATTTGATACTGTATTTTATATTGACTACTACTTTTTTATTTAAATCTGATTGTACATATATATCTATTACCATTATCTTATGTATATAATTGTGTCTCATCTGACACAGGTCTATTGCTCTTTGGTTGCTATTCTATCTATTTTTCTTCTTGTTCTTTCACCCTCTGTTTTTCTATTGTATATTATATTTGATGGGTGAGCTACCGTACCCAAAGCAATTTCCCTTGTGGATCAATAAAGTTTGTCTAAGTCTAAGTCTAAGTCTATTTTAAATAAGTATGGAGTAAGAAAACTACTCTCTGAAAAGTACAATTTCTTCAAAAAATAAGTGTAAAACTGAGTACTACCCACCTCTGATTGTGCTTCCATAACTGACACATAAAACTGTACCTTAACTTTATGCATACCGTTATATACAAACACATTCACACATAGAGCAAGCCTTCCACTATCTGTTTAGTTTTAGGGTACCTCATTTCCTAAGCCACTCCCTCCCTGCTACCGTTAGAAATTAAATAAATGTTGATGAAAACTTTGCGACAGAGAGAGGATCAGACGCAACCACCCTCCACAGTTCTGTAACCTCAGCTGTACGGTGGCGGCATCCTCAATATCTCCTCATAAGTTGCTCCATTAGTTTGTCAGCACCAGAGGCAGGATGTGGCAGAGGAGTGAGCGCTATGAACTCTGCTAATTGAATAGCAAAGCCCCAGTGGAAAGATCAAGTGTAGCCATCATATTAGGAAGAATTAACCACCCTCTCCCACTGCTGCATATGCAAAGCTCTGTACACACTGCTACAGAGTGGGTGTCCAAATATGGCATTTAAAGGTCCTATGTTACACTGAATAGATTTGTGTGAGCTGTAAAATATGTTATAATGCTGTTTCTTCATCAAAAACATACTCTGAGTTGTGTTTTGTTTCATTCACACATTTGAATAATCCTGGTTTATTAGTCTGTCTACGTCTCCAAAGCTCTAAATCAGGCATGTCCAAACTATGGCCCGTGGGCCAAATGTGGCCCTCAGCCAAATTTTTTTTGGCCCTCAACAGAACTTTTGACTGCAAGTTTTTTGAAAAGCTACCTTGATAAGACAATATTTAATATTTATTGTGTGGTTTTGAGGATCTTAGCATGAATAAAGGACTGATAGCACATTCTAATGTGTTAAACATGCACATACAGTGAACCCTCACTCTATCGCGGTTCACTGTTCGCGGCCTCGCTGTTTCGCGGATTTTTTTTTTCAATTTTTTTTTTTTTTTTCAATTTTTTTAATAGTGTAACTTTTTTACAGTGTAACATTGTGTCCTGCGTCCTGATTGGCTAAGAGACTAAACGTGGACTAAACCAGGTCTAAACCAGGACTAAACCAGGTCTAAACCTGGACTAAACCAGGTCTAAACCAGGACTAAACCAGGTCTAAACCAGGACTAAACCAGGTCTAAACCAGGACTAAACCTTGTCTAAACCTGGACTAAACCAGGAATAAACCAGGTCTAAACCTGGATTAAACCAGGAATAAACCAGGTCTAAACCTGGATTAAACCAGGTCTAAACCAGGGATGGTCACGCAGGGTGGTAGGGACAGAGTCTCTGATGTCCTTCACGAGAGCGCCTGGGTGACAGGAGGTGTGGCCTTTGTTTACTTGCACAAGCCGTACCATGGAAGAGCCAAGAATCAACACGGACGGGCCTGGCTCGGACGCCGCGCGGCCGGGGGAGCTGCAGCGGAGGGAGCCGCATTCGAGGGAGCCGCAGCGGGGGAGGACACTCGCGCGCAGAGAGGAGACAGTGGGTCTTACCCCCTCACGCCTAGCGGACGAACCCGAGTAATGTGGAGTAATGGCGAGCCATGCCCCGAACTCCAGGGCGGTCTGATTTTGGAGCCGGGGTGAAATGCAACCAACCCTTGTGAGCGCAGGTTAGTGGGGGAAAATCCTCATGGTAGAGCTGATCGTGGCTTTAGACCTAGCCCCTTGCTGGTGCTCAGAGGCGTCTGTTAGCGGTTCGGCACTGTTAGCGGTGGCTTGAGTCTTGCCCAAAATGATATCCAGGTCGCTTTCCACTCGACTTTCACACATGGCATGGATATGTTGTTCCAAAACAAACACACGTGTCCGCGCACACGTGTCAGCGCGCACGTGTCAGCCCCCCCCCCCCCCCCCCCCTCCACGCTTCACTATTACTACATTTTATTGTAAATCTACGTAGGTTTGAGTGTTTAAACTAGAGAGAAATGTGAGAAAATGTTAATACCAGTCTGAGAAAAGTGTATAATGTGTGTGGTGAGGCGTTTACAGCCTTAAAACATGTGTAATAATTGTAAAATATAAAGTTGTCCTACTTCGCGGATTTCAAGATTCAAGATTCAAGATTCAAGATTGTTTATTTGTCATATGCAGAATCAACACAAGGTCAACAATGCAATGAAATGCTTAGGATCAGAAGAACCGTTGACTCGCTAAGATAGTCAAGAAGTACTAATAACATGCAATAATAGTACATGGTAAAAAAAGTGTTGTAAAGTGCAGGGGAAGAAGTAAACAATATAATAAACAATATAATAAAAATATGTAATAAAATGTAATAAAAAATACAAGGTACAATGTACAAAGGTACAGGTAGGATTAAATCAAAGATCAAATAAGGTGTAAGTATTTCACAGATTGCACATAATATGGTGTGGTGTAGGTGTTGCATGTGGATTTCGTATTGCACATAGTGTGGTATAAATATTGCACATAGTGTGGTATAAGTATTGCACATGTAACAGTAAAAGTGACAAACATGATACATTCATATAGAGCAGCAGCAGTAAACATAATTATGCATAATGAAAGGTAGTTTAGTGCAGTATTATTGAGAGTTCAGTATTATTTAGAGTATTATCCAGAGTTCAGTAGTCTGACAGCTTGGGGGTAATAGCTGTCTTTGAGTCTTTTTGTGCGTGCTGGCAGGCTCCTGTATCGTCTACCAGAGGGTAGCAGACGGAAGAGTCCTTGTGCCGGATGAGTATGGTCCTTAGTGATGCTGCGTGCCTTACGCAGACCCCTGCTGTGGTAAATGTCCTGGATGGAGGGGAGACTGCTGCCAGTGATGTCCTCTGCCGCTCGCACCACCCTCTGTAGTGCTTTGCGGCTCTGAGCGGTGCAGTTCCCATACCACACTGTGATGCAGCCCGTCAGCAGGCTCTCGATGGTGCACCTGTAGAAGTTTGTGAGGATGCTGGTGTTCATACCAAACTTCCTCAACTTCCTCAGGAAGTAGAGTCTTTGTCGGGCTTTCTTAACCACAGTGTTTGTATGTAGTGTCCAGGACAGATCCTCAGTGATGTGTACCCCAAGGAACTTAAAACTGCTGACCTGATTTCACGTATTGCGGGTTATTTCTGGAACCTAACCCCCGCGATAAACGAGGGTTCACTGTATTTCAATTATTGACTCTACTGAGCACCAGACTATGGCCCTCGATCGGCCCTCTGCTTCATCTGTGTTTAGATATGTGGCCCTTGATGAAAAAAGTTTGGACACCCCTGCTCTAAATGCTTTGTTCCACCTTGTTATGAATGTCATAAGCAGTGCTTTTCAGCAGTGGGAACTATTTTTCAGTGCGGAACAATAAAGCCGAAGCACGCACCACGCTGCGCAACAGGGGAACTCCCTTCCTGGTGCGTAACAGGGATTCCCCTGGCAGCGTGCTCTGTGCTTTGGCTTTCTTTTTCCGCACTGAAAAATAGTTCCCACCCAAAATGACCAAGGCAACCTCTCCGTGTTGATTTGTACATTTATTTGCACTCGATATGAATGCGCACTACACAGAAAGTAATTGGGAAAAGCATCGAGCAAATTAATTCCTTTTGGCCGAAATCTTTCTCTGGCTACGTTAGACTCCAGTCTAAGGCGGAGGAGCTGCAGATACCGCGGTGGTCAGTGCTGACAGACTCGGACAATGGCTGGGTGACCAGGAAAACGCTTTCCACCACTTATTTTAGTCTCTGGACTGTGGGGAGATGCCCAAATTTGACCTGGGGGTGGCATATCCCTTTAAAAACACAGAGGGGCACTTACTGTATAGTCCATTGTAAAGTGAACTGGAGCCAGAATTGATGGAGCTAGAAATGCCCCGATGTTCATTTCCTATTTGGAACACGATGGCCAGTGGGTTAGCTATGACCATTTTTATATACAGCTCTGGAAAAAAATAAGAGGCCACTGCAAAATTATCAGTTTTTCTAATTTTACTACTTACAGGTTTGTGTTTGGGCAAAAGGAACATTTTAGTTTGAGTCTATAAACTACTGACAACATTTCCCCCAAATTCTGAATAAAAATATTATCGTTTAGAGCAGGGGTCTTCAACGTTTTTCAGGCCAGGGACCCCCAAACAGATGGCGAACTGGGCCAGGGACCCCCTACTATATATACGGCATAGAATTGTGTTTTATATTAAATTGAGCTTAGTGTCATGTATAAACATTGCTACTCTGTTATGGTACATCCAATACAAGGAAATAATACACAGGTTAATACTGTATTTTACACTATAAAATATAAAATTATATTATTTTAAAGTGAAAAAAAAAAAAGATTTTGAGACCCCCCTGCAGTACCTCCGCGACCCCCCTAGGGGTCGCGACCCCCCTGTTGAAGACCTCTGGTTTAGAGCATTTATTTGCAGAAAATGACAAATGGTCAAAATAACAAAAAAGATACATGTTTGCAGAGCTCAAACAATGCAAAGAAATAAGATCAAATTCATTTTACAACATGACATGGGTGACTTTATTCCACTCCTGGTGCAAGAACTGAAGTAGCTCAGCTTTGTGTTTGTGTTGGAATTCAACAGACGCTGGGATGGAATGGCTGTAATACATGTAGAGATGCTGATTTCAGAAAAAAATCCAGTGGTCTCTTATTTTTTTTTCCAGAGCTGTACAGTCTATGTTACAGAATCAAAGTTCACCATGTAGCAAAGAACACAAATGCATAAATAAGGAAAATAACCCACATACCCACAAGTGATAAAGTGGATTCATCATAGTATACCAAAGTGTGGACATGGATTTACAGTGCCAATTTGCAATACCTTGAACACGAATTTTTAACAATGCCCCGCCTACACATTTAGCTGTACTGGATATAGAACATTCTGATCCATTTTCTCCCTCGAAAGATACAAGATAATAGAATTGGGAGTTGCACTAAGCGACTACAGAACAGAAAGTGGCCCTCCGCCCGATCTACTTTGGTGGGAAGGACCGAGCCTTTCTTCCAAATGAGTCAGGTGATTTTTTATCAGCATTGCTAAGTGCCAAAAAACTAATGGATAAGGCTCATTGTGTGTGTGGTGCACTGGCATGCTCCAAAGTAGCTCTGCTAAAATAGGTTGTCTTTTACTTGGAGCATTAAAAGCCTATAATTAGCTTTAGCAGAAGGACATTACAAGCTGTTATGGCCGAGTAGAGACGGGTGGCTTATGTTTTTGGATGTGCTCGAGCATCCGATGGACATAAGAAATGAATGGAAGAAACACGTTATATTTTGTGTAAGCCATAATGAAAAAGTAGTTTGTCGTTACATTGGTGGATACATAAATCTGTGATATTGTGTCTTTGAAAAGGCTAAATATGTTGTTAATGAGATGATTAGTGTGCTCTGTGGGGGAAAACACTGTGATACATGTATGTTTCTTTTTGGAACAGCTCATTTCAAAGCTCTCTTTAATCTCGCCTCCTGTTTGCCAAAATGCCAAAACAGCATCATGAGATTTTCCTGATGATTCCTGCTTGAATGCATCTGTCTATTTACAATTTCAGATTCAGAAGACGTGATGATTTTTTTTTAACATACAAAGTAGATTGGAGCCACACTGGCAGAAAAGGCTATTGTAATGTGATATATAAATATATTTATTTATAAGCAGAAATAATGAAATGTACGGAGCCCTGGAAGTGACATAGGTGAATAAATAAAATAACAAGGTGTGGGAACAACTTATAAGGTGTGGGAACAAGTTATACCTTATAACTTGTTTCCACACCTTATAACTTGTTCCCACACCTTATAACTTGTTCCCACACCTTATACCTTATAAGTTGTTCCCACACCTTATAACTTGCTCCCACACCTTATAACTTGTTCCCACACCTTATTACTTGTTCCCACACCTTATAACTTGTTCCCACACCTTATATGTTGTTCCCACACCTTATAACTTGCTCCCACACCTTATAACTCGTTCCCACACCGTATTACTTGTTCCCACACCTTATAACTTATAAGTTGTTCCCACACCTTATAACTTGTTCCCACACCTTATATGTTGTTCCCACACCTTATTACTTGTTCCCACACCTTATAACTTGTTCCCACACCTTATAACTTATAAGTTGTTCCCACACCTTATAACTTGTTCCCACACCTTATATGTTGTTCCCACACCTTATAACTTGTTCCCACACCTTATAACTTGCTCCCACACCTTATAACTTGTTCCCACACCTTATTACTTGTTCCCACACCTTATAACTTGTTCCCACACCTTATAACTTATAAGTTGTTCCCACACCTTATAACTTGTTCCCACACCTTATAACTTGTTCCCACACCTTATAACTTATAAGTTGTTCCCACACCTTATAACTTGTTCCCACACCTTATATGTTGTTCCCACACCTTATAACTTGTTCCCACACCTTATACCTTATAAGTTGTTCCCACACCTTATAACTTGTTCCCACACCTTATAACTTGTTCCCACACCTTATAACTTGTTCCCACACCTTATAACTTATAAGTTGTTCCCACACCTTATAAGTTGTTCCCACACCTTATAACTTGTTCCCAAACCTTATAAATTGTTCCCACACCTTATAAATTGTTCCTACACCTTATAAGTTGTTCCTACACCTTATAAGTTGTTCCCACACCTTAAAAGTTGTTCCCACACCTTATAAGTTGTTCCCACACCTTATAAGTTGCTCCCACACCTTATAACTTGTTCCCACACCTTATACCTTATAAGTTGTTCCCACACCTTATAAGTTGTTCCCACACCTTATAAGTTGTTCCCACACCTTATAAGTTGTTCCCACACCTTATAAGTTGCTCCCACACCTTATAACTTGTTCCCACACCTTATACCTTATAAGTTGTTCCCACACCTTATAAGTTGCTCCCACACCTTATAACTTGTTCCCACACCTTATAAGTTGTTCCTAAACCTTATAAGTTGCTCCCACACCTTATAACTTGTTCCCACACCTTATAAGTTGTTCCTAAACCTTATAAGTTGTTCCTACACCTTATAAATTGTTCCCACACCTTATACCTTATAACTTGTTCCCACACCTTATACCTTATAACTTGTTCCCACACCTTATACCTTATAACTTGTTCCCACACCTTATAACTTGTTCCCACACCTTATACCTTATAACTTGTTCCCACACCTTATAACTCGTTCCCACGCCTTATTTTATTTATTCACCTATGTCACTTCCAGGGCTCTGTAGAAGGAGAGGAAAGGAGAGCAGCAGATTTTATGCAAACAATGCAAAGAAACAAGATTCATTTTAAAACAACATAATACTAATGTTTACACTTAAGAAGAGTTCAGAAATCAATATTTGGTGCAGTAACCCTTATTTTTAATCACAGCTTTCAATTGCCTTGGCATGCTCTCTACAAGTCTTTCACATTGTTCTTGGGTGACTTTATTCCACTCCTGGTGCAAGAACTGAAGTATCTCAGCTTTGTGTTTGTGTTGGAATTCAACCGACGCTGGAATGGAATGCTGTAATACATGTAGAGATGCTGATTTCACACACAAAAAAAATGCAGTGATCTCTTTTTTCCAGAGCTGTAGTTAACCCACGAGCCACCACATTCCAAATAAGAAGTGAGTATGGGCACACTTCTGGACTTCTGGCTCTACTGGCTTTATCTCCAATTTACTTTACACTGAAAAATTCTCGCCCCTCTCCTTAACTACTCTTGTCAAATTTGTCATTTTGGTCTTAAAATGTTTGTATTAATCCACTCTACATGATCCTGCTGTTTTTACTTTGCCATTTTGTCCATAAATCATGACTAACATGCTAATCAGGTGCCTTCTTTCACCGAGTTAGCAACAGGTTTGACTGACAGAGTTGCTAGGGCACGCTCCTTACTAAACAAGCATTGCAGGCGGGAAGGGGCGTAACCGTCTACGGCCTTGCTCCGGACTGACTCTTTGGTTGCTATGATACTCACAGTAAGATCTCCAAATCTGGAACTTGGCTCTAAATTTTCTCCTGCAAGCCTCAATGAGCTTGATTTGACTGTAGCTGAATGCTTTTAGATCACTTCTTTATATAATCTATGCTTGAAACAAAGTCTTCCTCAGTACATAATGCATTTGGAGGAGGATCTGTCCTGGACACTACATACAGACACTGTGGTTCAGAAAGCCCGACGAAGTTTGGTATGAACACCAGCATCCTCACAAACTTCTACAGGTGCACCAAAGAGAGCCTGCTGACGGGCTGCATCACAGTGTGGTATGGGAACTGCACCGCTCAGAGCCGTAAAGCACTACAGAGGGTGGTGCGAGCGGCAGAGGACATCACTGGCAGCAGTCTCCCCTCCATCCAGGACATTTACCACAGCAGGGGTCTGATTAAGGCACGCAGCATCACTAAGGACCATACTCATCCGGCACAAGGACTCTTCCGTCTGCTACCCTCTGGTAGACGATACAGGAGCCTGCCAGCACGCACAAAAAGACTCAAAGACGGCTATTACCCTCAAGCTGTCAGACTACTGAACTCTGGATAATACTCTAAATAATACTGAACTCTCAATAATACTGCACTAAACTACTTTTCATTATGCATATGTTTACTGCTGCTGCTCTATATGAATGTATCATGTTTGTCACTACCTCACTGTAAACCACTGTTACCTGTGCAATAATCTGTGCAATAACCTATGTGCAATATTTATATCATACTATGTGCAATACGAAATCCACATGCAACACTTATACCACATCATATTATGTGCAATCTGTGAAATACTCTACTTACACCTTATTTGATCTTGATTTAATCCTACCTGCACCTTTGTACATTGTACCTTGTATTTTTATTACATTTTATTACATATTTTATTATATTGTTTCTTATATTGTTTACTTCTTCCCCTGCACTTTTGCAACACTTTTTTTTACCATGTACTATTATTGCATGTTATTAGTAGTTCTGACTATCTTAGCGAGTCAACGGTTCTTCTGATTTTCGAGTTGTATGTAGCTTCATTTATGCTTGTTTCATTAACCCTGTCCATGAGGTCGACTTCATTACTCCTCTGTGCTTAATTTTCTCAGAACTGTGGTGATCTGTAGGTCAACTGCTCTGCTTTTACAGGGCCCATTATGCTATTTTCTCATGTACAATATGTTACAATTTTGTTTCCTCATCAAAACATACTGAACAAAAGGTAAAAGGTAGATGTTAAAGGTCCCATGGCATGAAATTTTCACTTTCTGAGGTTTTTGTTCCCCTACCCTTTTTTCCCCCTACCCTGTTTAGGCCCCCCCCCACCCCCCCATGGTTAAAAGTTGCAAAATGTCTAAACTGAGCATTTGCGATCCTTTTCTGCATTACAAAAAATCGGAGCTCAAACGGGCGATTTTGAACAAGGCACCTTATTGACGTCAGATCGAAAAAAGAAATGCAAATGCAGTTCCACCCCCGTCTGTCTGAACTCAGCGTCTCTGTAAATCACGCCCAGAGAGTTTGGACTGCGAATGCGCTAGGCAATGCGAAATGCGTTTTTTTATTTGCCTGGAGGCACGTCCGAGTGTTTCTAGGCTCGGAAGTCCTTTATCTGAGCCTCTGGACCTTTGAACAGCAGTGGTTTAATTTTATTTTATGTGGAAATGTGTTTATTTTTCAATGGAACGCTTCAAATCTCTCCCCCCGTGCAAAAACACGGAAATGGATCAGCTGAGAGCTGACAGCGGAGAGCGGAGAGTTTGGCCACGCCCCCACCCTCTACTATAGGCCAGCTCTTTTCTCCTCATTTGCATTCAAGCAACAACGCCCATTATGGAGTGTTCAGAGAGAGAAAAATTACTCTTTCTCATCTTATCTCTGTTTCTCATGCACTGAGTGTTGATTTTGAAGAAGGATTCATTTACAGTATTAGGGAACCATTAAGGAGCCATATAAAAGCATCAAGAAGTACCATGTCATGGGATCTTTAAAGCGCACAACAGTCAATTTTGTGTAATATAGGACCTTTAAGTTCAGAAATTATCGCCAAACTCAATCTGTGCATTTCTGTCGTCAAATTTCACTCACTACAACTGCATGCATATTATACAAAATACATAGAGGTATAAGTATATAAGTATAAAGGACATTATAACATGATACGTTTTGCATATGTGTCCTTGTGATACATAACGTTTAACTGCATGCCCCAAAATCTTCAAAAAATTGCACCAACAGTATAGAGAAGAATGTCTCAGAATTTTTCTCCATCAGGATCCATCTAAAGTCATCCAGTCTCCCCCGGCCTCGCGCCCGAGCTGACGTTACCTCAAGGGCTTCTGCTGTTCGACCCATATTGGTTTGTGTGTGCACGCTCTGTCACGGATCCAGCTCATCACTTTCTGGCTGAGCAGCAGAAAATGATAGCTCCAGCAGATCTCCTTCTTCTCTCTCTGCCCCCTCTCCCCCGGCCCACCCTGGCACACATCCGCCCCTCAAGTGCTGCTCAGGTAGAACTTGAGCACCGAGTGAGACCGCTTCAACCACTGCTCTCTGAACAGATCCATTGCTGAACACAGAGTTGTACAAAGTAAAAGAGGCCCCTTTTACAAATGCTGAGAATTAGGAGTAAACAATGGTGGGTTTCAAAATAATGCAAATTCAGGACTGTTACTATAGTCAGACCCCCCAGGATTTCGCGGGCATTTTTTGTGATTGTTGCGGGCTAAAATGCCTGAATTTGCGGGAGCTTTTCCAAAAAGTTGCGATGAAAGTTGCGGTGCTTTTTAAGGTTTTTGTTGTGATTTTTTTGCGGGAGAAAGTGAAAGTTGCGATAAATAGTTGCGATTTTCGCTTTTTGTAATTAAAATTGAGTAATATTTTAAATACTGAGTTATTACTGACAAAGAATAATAAAAAGACAGAGATCACAGATATAGTCCTAAAACAACCTCACCAATATCGAAAATAAATTACTACTAGGAGGGGTCCTCGGGTTACGACCGGTCTCGGTTTACTGTTACGTTTCGTGGTTACGAACGGCGCCCCCATTAAAAAAATGTTTCTTTGCCATTAGAAGCCGTGTCTCAATTCCCAGAGCGCACGGCTCGGAGCGTGGCCCGAAGGGCATGTGTGTTACACATTTCGACAGTACACACATGCGCAGTTAACACGCGGTCCGAAGACTGCAGTCGTTAAGCGGTCCGCGGACTGCAGTCGGGGCTGAGCAAGTGTGCACTGACTTGACTGCAGTCTGAGCCCCCTTCGGGCCGCGCTCCGAGCTGTGCGCTCTGGGAACTGGGGACACGGCCGCAGTTTCGTTTTGTCACACGGAAGTAAGGCAGAAGGAAGTTGGTCGGCGTTCAATACGTCACCGATGATTGGTCAAAATTAGTAAAAATTGCGAAAAAGTTGCGGTGATTGGTCAAAATTGCAACACCGCCCTGAATTCGCGGGGTTTGGCTGAAGTTGCGTTGAAGTTGCAAATCGCAACATCGCAAATTCCTGGAGGGTCTGTATAGTCATAAACAATTTAAACTCATGTAAAAACCTGGTACCTGGACGACTGAGGGATTCTTCACACAAAATTTAAACTCATTGCATGTAACAGGAAGCCCAAGGATGAGATCAAATTCACTGAAACTTTTTGGAACATAAATGCAATGATTTGTGAAAGGAAATTGGCGATACAGAAATGACTGCATGCTAATTTAAAACATTGTGATTATAAGTGTAATCTCTGAAATGAGTCCAAAGCAACAATTTGTAGAGGTTATGAACTAATGAACTAATGTGGGAATCCATTACAAGAATAAAAAAGGGTAGGATTTCAGAATGGCTAATATTCTAAACAATGAAAATGACCATTTATAGATGCAGCAGCTAATAATTACTGAGACTATCCACATGGAACAAAAACGCACAAGAACTTCAATGTTTTCTTTGCCAGCAAATGTGAAATACGGTGATATATTTCACTATTAAAATGGTGGCATTACTCACAAAGGTGTTATTGTTTTTACTTGTCAGTAAGAATGTGACATGGCCAAAAACTGAATGAAATATTTCAGTCAGCAAAAATGAACACTTTTTGAAATTATTAATGACCATGGAAACTATGAGAATGACTAGAGAGTTTATTTGTCATACCGAAAGCCAAGGAGAGGGCCGTACTCCGTCTGAACGATGACAACACATTGTAGAATGTTGTCAAAGGAGTTTATTAATGTTTCTACATTTGTCCTTATTTCTGAGATGATGTGTTACGTTGTGTGATCTCAGGCACCATGTGAATCAGTCAAAGGTGAAAATGGACAGGAGGAAGTGACTTAGCCTTTCATATGGACTCTTCATCAAAGTCTGTCAATGGCCTGATTAGTGATGTCACAAATCATATCACAATTATTCACTAGCAGTTATTCATTTATTATTCATTACAATTAGTCATTATCGTCAGTATGACCAAACAACAACAAAATCCTTGACTCAACTTTTCATTAGCCTCTTTTCCACTTGAGCCTGCCTGGGAGTGGGTCTGTTGGGTGTGGGTCCTAGTGTAACAGGTTTATCGTCAGGTTTATCGTCAGCTTTTTCTGCATTTTCACGTCTTGACTTTAATGGGACAGTGTGTAAGATTTTTACCCGTTAATTACTGAAATTGAAGATACCCATTCAAAAATACATTGTTTTCCAAGCCTTTTCACTTCCATCATGAAATCAAAGTATTCTTTTGGACTTAGATATAGTCACATAAAAGGGGGATCTTCCCCATGCAGAGGCAGCCATTTTGAATACGAGAGCCGCAGAAGGACATTTGGGCTCCGCCTTCGCCTTCAGCAAGGCTTGTGGTTTTGGGTAAACAACACAAGCATGCTGCCGGATCAGACGTCGAAATGGATCTAACACATGTTTTGGACTAAATTGTTTTACTGGATTTTATTCGCTGGATCCTTACGGACAAATTGAGAGCAAGTTTATGGTGAAATACAGAGTTTGACCTGTGCAAAGCATTCTAAGGTAAGCTAACCTCGTTTTGTGCTTTTCCGTATAAAAGCCCCATGTGCTCGGGGAGTGATTGTTTTGCAGGGAAATGAATTGCATAGTCAAAAAGAGGAGACTGTAAGGTTTCATTTGATGTGTAGAGTGTCATGGTACATGATCAGGAATGTGTGTTTTCATGAGAAAAAAAAAAAAAAAACGGGACCGCGTTTTATTTATACAGTAGCGGGGCGCGGCTCGTGCGCGGGTGACCCTCGAGGTCTGCCGTAGCTAAAACAGAAAGTGCAATAGCACCATCCACCTATGCGCCACGAATCCTACACACTGGGGCTTTAATCAACAAAATTGCACTAAACAACCAAAAAAAAACACAAAAAACTCCAAAATAGTCCAAACCCAAAACTCAAGGAATCACAAAAATGTACTCACAGAAGGACAGGACAATGACCAGTAAAGGACAAGGGGAAACATGAGGCTCAAATACATCAGGAAACACAACAAATCAGCCCATGGGCGGACGGCCATTCTGGACTTTTCCAAAACGTGCAGATTGCCAGTCCAGCCTGAACAGATGATAGGGTGGGGTTTTTGAATTTGACAGGAAATCAAACTCAAAAAACAGGCACACAGCACACAGGTCAAATGAAAACAGGACCTGCACTATAGGAACAAGGCACATGGAAAATGATGAAACAAAACTGAGAAGATGTCCTGAGTTACTGTAGCCTCATTTGGTAACTTTGCCAAATGTAAGTGAATTTCAATAGTTCTAAATCTTTAATTGAATTTCCTATTCCCCAAGCATATTTTACTGCCATTTGCTCAGTTGTTCAAATGAAATGATTATAATTTGAGTCCCAGATCTGCCTGGTGAAATCTAATGAAATAAAATCATTTCAAATGAGTTTATTAATCTCTATGCTGTCTAAGATATCCAACTGTTCACAATTGTACCAAACCTGGCAGGAGTCCTTCAATTTTTAAACAAAGACGGAATATGAAATAACTTTGGTGCGGTTATTTACGTTTCTGTGAATTGATTCCGAATCTAATCTTGACCTGTTCTGATTGAGAAAATCAGACTTTGCCAGCAATCACATATTATACCTCAACACATTCTTTTACAGATGATGGAGGCAAAAAGTATTTTTAGAGTTTCTACAATCACACACAGATTGTCATAGCAAAGCGTAGATGAAGAAAATGAGAATCATAATTGTCATGATGATCAACCTTGCTGTTTGACTTCAAATATTTTAAACAAAATCCAAAAATACAGGGACACCGAGTTACAATGCTCATACTTGAAAGTTGCTTTTGTCCTTCAGAGCAGTTTGACACTGCATGCTCCAAACAAAAACATTTTTAACACAAAATCATTTACACAGGTATTAAATTATTCCCAAAGACAACCATGAAAGATAAAATGAAATAAAATAAAATAAGGTAATTACCAATTTTAGACTTTGGCTTAGACAAACTTTATTGATCCACAAGGGAAATTATTTGGACATTGGATTTTTCTAACATTGTCTATACTCCCCTTTAAAGATCCCATGACATGGTACTTCTTGATGCTTTTATATGGCTCCTTAATGGTTCCCTAATACTGTAAATGAATCCTTCTTCAAAATCAACACTCAGTGCATGAGAAACAGACATAAGATGAGAAAGAGTATTTTTTCTCTCTCTGAACAGGCCATAATGGGCGTTGTTGCTTGAATGCAAATGAGGAGAAAAGAGATGGCCAATAGTAGAGGGTGGGGGCGTGGCCAAACTCTCCGCTCTCCGCTCTAGCTCTCAGCTGATCCATTTCCTTGTTTTTGCACGGGGGGGGGGGGGGGGGGAGAGGTTTGAAGCGTTCCATTGAAAAATAAACACATTTCCACAGAAAATAAAATTAAACCACTGCTGTTCAAAGGTCCAGAGGCTCAGATAAAGGACTTCCGAGCCTAGAAACACTCAGACGTGCCTCCAGGCAAATAAAAAAAACGCATTTCGCATTGCCTAGCGCATTCGCAGTCCAAACTCTCTGGGCGTGATTTACAGAGACGCTGAGTACAGACAGACGGGGGTGGAACTGCATTTGCATTTCTTTTTTCGATCTGACGTCAATAAGGTGCCTTGTTCAAAATCGCCCGTTTGAGCTCCGATTTTTTGTTACGCAGAAAAGGATCGCAAATGCTCAGTTTAGACATTTCGCAACTTTTAACCATGGGGGGGGGCTAAACAGGGTAGGGGAGCTTACATTAATTTCATGCCATGGGACCTTTAAAAATGAGAGTGCTTCATGCTCTAACAAGACAGTACATTAAAAAAAAAATCCTCTGATTTAGTCACGGGAAAAAAGGGTCAGAGCCTTGATGCTGGTTGCCATGCCCTGGGAGGAAAAAGTCTCTTATCAACAACTTAACACAATCTCTGCATCTACAGCTCCTCAGGTTTACATCTCTGTCCATTGTGTTTCCCAAAAGCACTGAACCCTTGTGGCAATCATACATAATTATCATGCATACATCCCTCACAGCATGATTCCAATCTTTTATCTATGCGCAACTGAACAGATGTGGCTCTCGAACAATAACACCCCACTTTGTAAACTCATCGAACACACGGAGAAGTGACTACACGCTAAATGCCACTCTTGCTAATTAATGCCACGGCGATTGTTGTCACGCATAATTTGATTTGCCACTGTTGACGTGTTTTTGTTTTTAAATGAAATGCAGTTTAACAGAACAAGTCACCGGAGAGACGTTTTTATGTATGTGTTTCCATGGTGAGCAGGAGGAGGGTTTTGGATCATTATGCGCTGGCTTTTTAAAACAGGAACTGAAGCAGATGACACAGCTATAATTTGGTTTCTCCGATTCTCCATTGACAGTCATGGCACGCTCTCCGTCACTGATGGAGAGTCACGACTTCAGTTGAAGAAATATGCCACTATATGCGCACTTACACACACACACACACGCGCACACATACGCAACTTTTCATCTCTATTTAAGCTTTCTGAATTTAAAAGCTCATCCACAGGCAATACACTATCACACACATAAATTTAAAAAGACTCGGGATCCACGAAACTACATAATGAATAGTAATCATAGACATTTCCATAACGCAACACATAATCCCTGGTGAAAATTCAAACGTAGAAATGAATTACAGACAAAATCAACCAAGCACCAAAACAAGTGCAGTAACTTAATGAATGATAATGTTAAGTCAAATGATTTGTGTGAGTAACTTGAGTAATTTGATGTTTGGCCTGAAATATTCCACAATATTCTGTATAAAGGTCAAGCAGGACCAACTAAGTATGTTTAGCAATAAAATGGCTGGAATTTAATAAATGCAAGATACCACTTTCATATGGAGCTACCATCTACCAGAGGTAAACCAGAGGTGGGACAAAGTCATTGCTGGACAAGTCCCAAGTAAGTCTAAGTCTTTTGCACTGAAGTCCGAGTGAAGTCCCGAGTCAAGAGTATCCAAGTGCCGAGTCAAGTCCGAAGTCAAAGCTCACAAGTATCAAGTCAAGTCCAAAGTCCTAGCATTTTAGTTTCGAATCATTTCGAGTCCCCTTTACCTTCGGCATCATTTTGCAAAGTGGCGCGTGGATGCTTGTTTCTGCATCATTTGTTGTGCAATTTGCCTTAAATGCGGTCGAATGAAAGCAACGTAGATCTACTGTGATTGGATGTTGTGCAAGCCGCGCGCACATGCTCTTTGCATACATTTTCGCAGATTCACAAGTACAACGAGTGCGGTCCTTATCAACATACTTTTAGAGTTTTTTTTTTCATTGGACGTAGCAAGTCATCACAAGTCAAAAGGCCTAAGTCCAAGTGAAGTCACGAGTTATTGATATTGAAGTCCAAGTCGAGTTGCAAGTGTTTGTACATTTTGTCGAGTCGAGTCTAAAGTTATCAAAGTCGTGACTCGAGTCTGACTCAAGTCGAAGTCACATAACTCGAGTCCACACCTCTGCCATCTACATATAAAGATCTTTTATAAAGCTGAGTTAAAAATGATTCAATCCTTTATCGTATACTGTAGCATATTTCTACATCCTCCATGAGTAAAAAGAATTCACTAGCAAGGACCACAACCTTGGAATACAAAATAAATATGAATTTAACTGTCAAGATGATGATCGTGATAGACAAAGTGATATCTGAAGTCTGGTTTGAGGCTTTTGACAAGGCCGTGAGCTCTTGGGCTATATCCCCCTCATACATGAAAGACAGAAGAGGAATGAGAAGTAGAAAAAGTAGAGGGAGGGGTACACAAACAAGAAGAGGAAGCGGAAGAGGTGTGCATGAGATCCTACTAATGAACTTAAGATAACTATAATTTATCTTAGTTTTGTAGAGAAGGTCACTGGGTGACAATAAATCACCCCTCACTGAAAGTCAGGATGGAAAATAATGGACTCGTACAGTGAACGCAGCATTAAATTAACCCCAGAACAAAACACCACAGTGGCACTACTGTTTACACCACAAAAAATAAGATCTAGGCACGCTAAAATGACTTGAATTAAGAGTTTTATCATTTTCACTTGACAAGTAAAAAGACATTTTGTACTTAAAACATAAAAATACATTTTGCTACACTTAAAGGGATATGCCACCCCCAGGTCAAACTTGGGCATCTCCCCACAGTCCAGAGACTAAAATAAGTGGTGGAAAGCGTTTTTCTGGTGACGCAGCCATTGTCCAGGTCTGTCAGCACTGACCGCCGCGGTATCTGCAGCTACTCCGCGTTAGACTGGAGTCTAACGTCGCCAGAGAAAGATTTCGGCCAAAAGGAATTAATTTGCTCGATGCGTTTCCCAATTACTTTCTGTGTAGTGCGCATTCATATCGAGTGCAAATAAATGTGCAAATCAACACGGAGAGCTTGACTTGGTCATTTTGGGTGGGAACTATTTTTCAGTGCGGAAAAAGACAGACGAAGCACACACACCACACTGCGTAACAGGGGAACTGCCTTCCTGGTGCATAACAGGGATTCCCCTGTCAGCGTGGTCGATAATTACAACTGCTGAAAATACATTTATCATAAATGTATGAGACTCCTTGGCTGGTCGATGTGACGCTGCCATCCTGATCCCAAAACCTGCCTGAGCTTGTAGGCGTACTCATTCTTTCCAAGTCTGGTCGAGAGCTTACTTTGTTTCAAGGGGTATGTAGCCCTCGGGCGTGGCTCTAGCCCTTGATCAAAATTAGAATCGGGACACCCCTCGTCCTCACATGAACGCGCAAAACCAACAGGTAGGGGGAGCCTAACTTACCTAGTGATGGCAAAAGGAAAAGTTCAATTTGTCAACTGGACAAAAGTTTATTTGGTTGAATACGTTTTGCAGCTCATCCAAGCTACTTCTTCAGTTCTGGCAAGAGTGCTGGTGGGCAATGCTTATAACTGGTTGCAGGGAGGAGCTAACTACAATGAAATTGCTATGAAAACGTAAATGATTCCCCTTCTCTGCTTACCTGGCCAGCCAAATGATATCTCTCTGTATTTGCTATACAGCGAGATACCATTTGGACACCCTCGCTCCACCCTCGCTCCCCCGGTTAACAACGGACTCCGCGATTCTGATTCATTCAAAGATGGTGACGTCAGTGCACCCGCCTTTGCCCGCAACGTCACTCTTAGGCAGCGGAAGTTCCTCCTCAGTTTTGAATCAAGATGGCGCATCGAAAAACTGAACGTCCTTTCCATTCAGCTGTAAAATTGGTCTTACATGACCTAAAACACATCGATTCCTTAAAACCACAGCAGCTGACAGCTCTAGAGGCCTTTCTTTTCTTTCTTTTCTTTTGTTTCATTGGTTCACGTCGCTGTCCGTTAACTGTTCTCTGATTGGTTCACTTAGCTGTCTGTCTACGCGCAACGGCAGCGCATTCTGGACCAAGCATTACCAGACTCGCCGCTGGTACAGCGATGAGTCATGGATTCTTCCAGGCAACTTCTCTGCTAACCTTTGTGTGGATTCTACCTGGATGACTGAGGGACTCTACACTTACCTAGATATGACTTTTTTGCACTGTATTTCAACAAAATTCACGTGTAATTACATGTACTTGCCTTTTGAGTGTAGTCCATGAAACCACTTTATGAATACCAATTCTGCAGTTAAAATTCAAATTTGAATTTTTAGAGCGCAAGGTTAGAAAAAGTCAGCCAAAACAAGTGCAATAAGGTAATGAATGATAATGACACAAAGAATGTCTGCTGGGCAATGGGAAGGGGGTTTTTATTTGCATGTGCGCGGGCCTGCCTTACATTTTGATGCGTTTTTGTGTGATCAGAATAAAGTGTCATTTCTCCGCACTGTTTCTTTAAAGACCTAGGTAAAGGCATGTGTGCTCAAGGGTGCATAATCTGTGGGTTTATGCGGTGAAGTTGGAGCTTATTAAAGGCAGTGTAAAGCAGAGAGAGTGTAATTACCAAACATAAATGAGAAGCTCTCACCCAGTGCATTAAATTACCCTGAGAGAAGGAATGGCAGTCGATAATTGGACTTTCTCATCTGTGCGTGCATGACAGAATACGATCTGAGTTAAAGGAAGAGTGTGATGATGTGAGGATGGGACATGAAAAGACTATATGTATATCTGATGTCCTTCTCGTAGTGGGAAGGACTAATATTGCACGTGTCTGTTAGTGGAGTGAGGAATCCTTTGAGAGGTTTATAGTGACAAATCGTGCTTCATTATCAACTGCATTTACGTGCAATATATACGTATGTGTATGTATTCAGAAGTCATGGCATGGAAACTGCAAGTATGGAAAATGAAGAAAAGATAAGGTAGGCAATTTGTCCTACACTGGGTAATTCCAATGTTGCATGTTAACTAAAAATGAGATTAATGACTTTGAATGGTAAGTTTACGTCTAGTTTTGTCTTTAGTTGAACGGGTGATGTACAGAGACATTAAAGATCCCATGACATGGTACTTCTTGATGCTTTTATATGGCTCCTTAATGGTTCCCTAATACTGTAAATGAATCCTTCTTCAAAATCAACACTCAGTGCATGAGAAACAGAGATAAGATGAGAAAGAGTCATAAATATCTCTCTCAAACACTTTATTCTGGGCGTTGTTGCTTGAATGCAAATGAGGAGAAAAGAGCTGGCCTATAGTAGAGGGTGGGGGCGTGGCCAAACTCTCCGCTCTCCCGCTGTCAGCTCTCAGCTGATCCATTTCCGTGTTTTTGCACGGGGGAGAGATTTGAAGCGTTCCATTGAAAAATAAACACATTTCCACAGAAAATAAAATTAAGCCACTGCTGTTTCAGATATCCACAGGCTCAGATAAAGGACTTCCGAGCCCAGAAACACTTCCAAGTTCCTCCAGGCAAATAAAAAAACGTATTTCGCATTGCGTAGCTCCTCCGCAGTCCAAACTCTCTGGGCGTGATTTACAGAGACGCTGAGTACAGACAGACGGGGGTGGAACTGCATTTGCATTTCTTTTTTTCGATCTGACGTCAATAAGGTGCCTTGTTCAAACTCGCCCGTTTGAGCTCCGATTTTTTGTAACGCAGAAAAGGATCGCAAATGCTCAGTTTAGACATTTCGCAACTTTTGACCATGGGGAGGAAGGGGGGGCTAAACAGGGTAGGGGAGCTCACATTAACGTTCAAAAACCTCAGAAAGTGAAAATTTCATGCCATGGGACCTTTAAGCTCATAAAAACAGGGATGTTCCGCATTTATCTGACCAACCTGAACTACACTACTACGTTATGACAAAACTTTATAAAGCTGAGTAGATCTGGAGCAGTATCCTATCTGCCTGATATGAGGGTGTGAAGAGTGACAGGCAGATTAACCAATCAGGGAGAAGCATGGTTCATTCGAGTCAAAAATAAACAAGCCTATAGACATGTAAAAAAAAGGGAAAAACAACAACATATGACTTAAAAGCGGTATGGATTTTCTCAGACTCAACAATCGAAGCACCAAACTATTACTTATCTCAGGTAAAATAAGTGATATATTTTGTTCTGAATGTTATGAGAATTTTGGAATGGAGATTCCTCATTTGAGAGACATTTGATACAAATTCAGCTGTGGTTGATCGTCTCAAGTCTGGATGGAGGATTTTGTGGCTATGTAAAGCGCTACATATGGACAGAATAAAGTGGCTTGATAGAATTGTACCAGTGATGATTCACATTATTGCTAGTTCTGTCACTTTAACGTGTTAATTAGATAAATGAATTATACTGCAAATTAACACGTTATAAAAATTAACGCCATTAATTATGAGTGGCAATTCAATGTGCTTGCATTTTAAATTTGGTGTGTGGTGAGCAAATGGCTGCCAGGGCCTTTGAACGGCAAGTTTATTTATAAAAAGAACAAAGACGGGACTGTCAACAAGAATTTGATTGATTGATTGATTGACTTTATTGATCTCACACAGGAAAAATTGTCCTCTGCATTTAACCCATTCTGGTGTTAGGAGCAGTGGGCAGCACATGACATGAAATTTCGAATTCACTCTATGTACCTAGCGCCCATGGCAGAAGATACATCAAGGCCTGTTGTGACGTGAGCCGTCCTCCTGTGGACCCACCACCCGCGGAAGGATTCATGGGGGCTGGTGCATTGTGTTCTGGGCAGCAGAAGACTGCTTGGACTGCTGCCCCCGAGACCCAGAAAATGGAAAAGCGGAAGAAAATGAATGAATGAATGAATGAATCTATGTACATGTACATGATTGTTTTCGACAATAAAGCAAACTATGACTATGACTACTATGACTATGACTGCGCCCGGGGACCATCTCCATGATCTTCTTGCTTAGGCTTGGTCAGGACCTAAGATAGAGGATTGTACCTATGGTCCATGTTTTGTGTTGATGGGGGAAAACCGGAGTGCCCGGGGGAAACCCACCCAGACACAGGGAGAACATGCAAACTCAACACAGAAAGCTAGCCACACCGTGCCGCCAATTTTCCGATCACCGAAGCTGCGCCAGCCTGACGGATCATTTGAACGATAAACACGTGTGGACAAGTTCCATCGTTACCGGTGATAGAGCGAGCGTGAGCGCACTTCAACAAACCAACAAATGATGCTCACAGAATTTGGGAAACGAATGAGCAAAGCGACCACAGAAAAACTGACAAACTTAATCACAAAGTTGGTTCTCTCTCTCTCTCTCTCAATCTCTCTCTCTCTCTCAATCTCTCTCTCTCTCTCAATCTCTCTCTCTCTCAATCTCTCTCTCTGTCTCCCTCAATCTCTCTCTCTCTCAATCTCTCTCTCTCAATCTCTCTCTGTCTCTCTCTCAATCTCTCTCGCTCCCCCTCAATCTCTCTCTCTCAATCTCTCTCTCTCTCTGTCTCTCTCTCTCACTCACTCTCTCTCTCAATCTCTCTCTCTCTCTCAATCTCTCTCTCAATCTCTCTCTCTCCCTCAATCTCTCTCTCTCTATCAATCTCTCTCTCTCAATCTCTCCCTCTGTCACTCTCTCAATCTCTTCCTCTCTCTTTCTCTCTCTCAGTCTCTCTCTCACTCTCTCTCAATCTCTCTCTCTCTCTCTCTCAATCTCTCTCTGTCACTGACTCTCTCTCTCAATCTCTCTCTCTCTCAATCTCCCTCTCTCTCTCACAAGATTAAAATGCAATTAATTAGATTAATTACAAAACCTGTAATTAATTAGATTATGTTTTTAATCACCTGACAGCACTAATTATTGATCACTATTATTATTATTGATGACATGATTACTCCATGTGAATCACACATGTGCAGGGCTCACAGTGTTCACTGCACCGTGTGACAGCAGCAGGAAGAAAACCCCTGTCAAACTTCACACAGTTTTTCTTTACTTGATTGGAAATAGTTCACATTGAACTTCCAAAAACAGCCAACAACCACCTCAATATTCATGATCCAATGTCGAAGTTTGGGGAACTGTTTTGAGACATGGGGAGCAGTCTATATGTTTTTGCCAATGTGTGACATAACTCAATTAACCTGAATTACTTTAACATAGCACTGTTATTCCCCTAAAATCCATCTTCTCTCTATCATTTACTTTACTCAAATTTGCATCCAAGTCTAGCTGAACCATCCACTTCAACTCTGCCGCTTCCTACTTGTCACATTAAAATGCACATATAGAATACGCTCATTGCACATTGTAAATCTGGCATTTTAAAAGTAGAATTCCACAGATCAATGGTCAGCAGAAAGGTCAGTTTGGGATTGAAAAAGGTCCTCCATGCTCCGCACATGGGCTGCATTTTTAAGAGCATGTGCCGGAGTCCTCGCTGCTGCTGCTGCTGCTGCTCGGGGCACATGAGATTAATTGTACATTGGTGTTAGTATGTCAGCGGAAATGGCGTCTCGCATTCCTCTGGACTGCCTGTGATAAAGACAGATTGTTCATCGATATATGTGAACGCGTACATAAATTTAGCCTCGCGGGTGGCTATAGAAATGTATACCGTATACGTCTTTTCACTCACTCCACTTTTGCCTCTGCACTGTCCTTGCTGTGTCCTTCTCGGCCTAACTACTCTCTCGCCATCGTCATCTCTCCGGTCTTGCTCTCCTTTGCTCTGCTCCTCCTATCTCACTGTGTCTTCAATATCCCGACAGGCCTTTTTGCACACACACACACACACACACAGCCATGCACGCACATCCCTTTCCCTCTTCCCTTCCTTACATCCTCGCTTCCTTCTCTCAAACTTTTTAGCACCAGGGGAATAACATGCTTGGGAGCTTTTCAGATGGAGACAGCAGAGAGACTGGAGCTCCAATCACAGCCACGGCAGGCCTCTCAGAGTAAACACGCCGAGGATGCTATCAGCCGAAGTCAAATGGTGGTGTGTGCTACAATATCGGCCGAGTGAAGGGCAGGTGCCAGTTTAGATAGAAAAATACAGGAGATTATAAGACGCAGGTAAACACAGCCTAAAATAAAAGAGCAACCAGAAGGAGCTTAAGAAAAAAAATAAGAGACCACTGCAAAATGATCAGTTTTTCTTTCTGATTTTACTACTTATAGTTATGTGTTTGGGCAAAAGGAACATTTTTGTTTGATTATATAAACTGCTGACAACATTTACCCCGAATTCAAAATAAAATATTATCGTATAGAGCATTTATTCTATTCTATTTATTCTCCACAAGTCTTTCACATTGTTCTTGGGTGACTTTATTCCACTCCTGGTGTAAGAACTGAAGTAGCTCAGCTTTGTGTTTGTGTTGGAATTCAACAGACGCTTGAATGGAATGACTGTAATACATGTAGAGATGCAGTGATCTCTTATTTTTTTCCAGAGTTGTATATTTGAAATAATGTGATGAATTATCAGTTGCATTATAAATAAAAAGGACTACAGTAGAGTTATTTTATTGACTGATTTTAGCTCCACATTTTCCTTCTGATAGCCCAGGAGTTAAAGGTGCACTAAGAACTTTCTAGTGTGGGTCCACCATCTGCTTGTGTCCACGGAGATGCTTTGCCTGAATGGTTCACAGTATGGCATTAACGCTATCGATTCAGCTTTTATTTGATCACAGTTGTTTTATTGCTTTATCTTGAAAAATATGCCTTCCTACATGATAAAAGGAGAAGTTAAATTTGTCAACTGGACAAAGTTTGTTTGGTTGAAAACGTTTCGCCGCTCATCCGAGAGGCTTCGTCAGCTCTGGTTCTAGTGCTGGTTAGACACTGCTTATATCTCACTGCCAGGAGGCACTCCCTACACTGAAAAAGCTCTGAAAACGATCCCCACTAATCTGTCTCTTTGTTTTTCAAATTACTCTGGCGACTAATTTCAACCCCCTATTCAACGTCTAACAACCCTCTCCACCCCTCTGCCCTGGATCGTCTGCCCTAATGTTTCTTTGTCTGTTTTGACTTAGTTTAAGAATCGTAGTGAAGACTGCAGTGAGCGCTACATTGGGGAAACCAAACAGCCACTTCACAAGAGGATGTACCAACACAGACGGGCGTGCCAGAGTGGACCGTCATCTGCCGTACATCTTCACCTAGAAGCCACGGGCCATTCTTTTGAGGACAGTGAGGTTCAGATCTTAGCCAGGGAAAAGAACTGGTTTGAGAGGGGAGTTAAAGAGGCTATTTTTGTCAAAAAAAGAGAATCCGTCGTTAAACAGAAATGGGGGAGTTAGACACAACTTGTCTCCCATCTATAATTCGATTCTTAAACCAAGTCAAAACAGACAAAGAAACATTAGGGCAGACGAGCCAGGGCAGAGGGGTGGAGAGGGTCGTTAGACGTTGAATAGGGGGGCGAAACTAGTCGCCAGAGTAATTTGAAAAACAAAGAGACAGATTAGGGGGGATCGTTTTCAGAGCTTTTTCAGTGTAGGGAGCTCCTCCCGGCAGCTAGATATAAACAGTGTCTAACCAGCACTAGAACCAGAGCTGACGAAGCCTCTCGGATGAGCGGCGAAACGTTTTCAACCAAACAAACTTTGTCCAGTTGACAAATTTAACTTCTCCTTTTATCATGGTTTCTACCTGGACGACTGAGGGACTTTTCACGCATGCCTTCCTACAGTAAGAAGAGTTGTCTCTCCACTCACCTGGTAGCCTGGTGGCATTCACTGTCACCTCCATGGAGATAGATAAGATTAATGCCAAACTGTGGAAAATTCTAGTCAGTGCAATAACATCTCAGTGGAGACATGCAGAAACTTTCATCCAGAAAAGTTATGGAGTGCATCTTTAAAGTGTACTGCCCCTAAACTGAAAGCTTGTAATCATGAGAATTTTATAACCAGAGACACAATTTAAAGAACTTCTGACCATTCAGATACAATATTAAATTATTAATTGCTATGGCTACAGAATGTTTTCATCAGTCTTTCATGTATATTCCAAAACCCTTTATTTCCAGGCATTATTTTTATTATAGCATCAGTTTGGTTGCTTGACCATAGAAAATTCATGTTATAGTGAAACCCTGGATCCTGTCAGTGCAGTTTTCTTAATAATTGATTTCCACACTTGGGCCAAACTTTAGCGCAGAACTATCTTATAGATCGAATGCAATCTAATGCTGCTCTATAGTGAACGGCAGAGGAGTGGAATGAAGATAATCAGAGTAGAACGAGGGACAGAGCGGAGAGATGGAGAGACACAGTAAAGTTATTTTGCTAAATGGGTCTCGCTTGATAATTGTGTTCTGTGACAGCTGACAGTAGCGGCACTTAATTAAAGGCAAGCAGGAAATGACTATTTATAGAGGCCCCATCCCATCAGCGATAGGCTAAATGACACGCTGTTTTATTTCCTCACCACTGACGAGCTGCAAAGAGGTGACTTTATTTAATTCCGATAAGTGCATGATCGAAGAGGTGGGGGGAGCAGTTAGAAGGAGAGGATCATGTAAATTCTGCCGTGTGTAATTATTGACTGTTTGCTCCAACTACAACATAAGTTGCAAGACGATTTGGGGCAGGTTGTAAAATACTGATAAAAATGTACTTTTTTTTTTTTACTTCTCCAGTTAAAGGAACTATAGGCCTATGTAAGATTCTGATTTCAAATTTCATAAACGTGACCTTTCTGTGTCCCCTGATAACAGGTCTGGACTGGGACAAAAAAATGGCCCTGGCATTTTTGGCTTAGACCGGCGCCTCATAATTAGTCCTGGTTTAGTCCTGATTTAGACCTGATTAGTCCTGGTTTAGTCCTAGTTCAGTCCTGATTTAGTCCTGGTTTAGTCCTGGTTCAGACCTGTTTTAGACCTGATTAGTCCTGGTTCAATCCTGATTTAGTCCTGGTTTAGTCCTGGTTCAGACCTGTTTTAGTCCTGATTTAGACTTGATTAGTCCTGGTTCAATCCTGATTTAGTCCTGGTTTAGTCCTGGTTCAGACCTGTTTTAGTCCTGATTTAGACTTGATTAGTCCTGGTTCAATCCTGATTTAGTCCTGGTTTAGTCCTGGTTCAGACCTGTTTTAGTCCTGATTTAGACTTGATTAGTCCTAGTTCAATCCTGATTTAGTCCTGGTTTAGTCCTGGTTCAGACCTGTTTTAGTCCTGATTTAGACCTGATTAGTCCTGGTTCAAACATGATTTAGTCCTGGTTTAGTCCTGGTTCAGACCTGATGTAGTCCTGGTTTAGTCCTGGTTCAGTCCTAAATTGTGGGCCGGTCTCTTAAGTAAAAAAAAAAAAAAGAAGAAGAAGGGCATCAGCCCCTAGGACTGTCGAGTGCCCAATTACCAGTCCAGGCCTGCCTGAGAAACAAAATCAAAATATAACTGTTACTGAAAACTATTCTAATGCTGATATAACACTGGACATGGTGGCCATGAAGCAGAATGAGTTTCTCTTCTGTGTTTCCAGTTTCATTGCTGAAATCCAGTTGGTTTGAGCCTAAAATGCCTTTCTGATCTGAGAAACATCTCACTACCTAAAGTCCAGGACCTGCAGCCAATCCTGAATCAGTGATAGTGCAGCCTCTGCAGCTCAGGGAGGGAAATCTGGAGGTTCTGAACTTTCACATGAGACATGGCCTGTCCATGTACTGAGAATGTAAAGTAGTTATAATTGTATTCAGCATTACAGTGTATTGTAATCTTATTTTAATGTATTTATGTCAGGAATCCTGTTCCTGTGTCCCTTCTGTGTCTCTGTGTGCCTGGAGCTGGGCAGAGAGTCTGGCACCACCCTCTGGTTCCCACCCACTACTCACCTGGAGTCCATTGCCAAACAATCTTTAACTTCTCCGGTACAAAGAACCGGCTCATGCATCCCCACGCTGCCAGATCGTCAGTTTATCCTCGGCGGTATATACTTTTGGCCTAGGTTGTGTCTATAGTATTCATTCATTCATGTATTCATTTTCTTCTGCTTTTTCTGGTTCAGGTTGTGGGGGCAACAGTCCCAGAAGATCTGCTGCTCAGATCTCAATGCACTGGCCCCCATGGATCCTCCTGCGGGTGGTGGGTCCACGGGAGGACGGTCCCACGTCGCTTGACGCAACCGGCCTTGGTGTATCCTCTGTCATGGGGGTCTGAAGTATTTTCACCTTTTTAGTTACAAAATAACTTTGTTTTTTCTTGTTTTATTCAGATCCTATTTTGGACATTACTTCCATTACCACCTCATCCTACAACCCGGCTTCCAGCACCCTGCCTTTTGGCCCCAATAAAACCTGTTAATAAAGCCCCAATAAAGCCTGTTAATTCTTGAATTTCAGTTGTCTGTATCATTTGATCCACCAACTATTTTAACGGAAGGTCAAATCATTTTTGTCTTGAGATTGTTGTTGAATAAAGTATGTTTAACAAAAACCAAAACAGTGTGCTACACACTTCTGCACTTACACAGTGAACTGAACATGGGTCTGTCCCCAGCACAGTACAGTGTGATGTCATCCTGTGTGACAGTTTCAAATGTCAGCTCTGTGAAGATATGTGGAGTACTCCAGTCACCATTTCCATCATGTCAGCTGAAAAACCACTTGCTACAGAGGTGATCTATATGTGCAGCCAGCCTTTAAGACCATATACGATCTAATGTACTGAAGTGGGCATTTTACAGAAAAATACATTTAAAAACAACTGTGCTACTAAAAGTGTTTTTTTAAAGTCAGATATAGTCTGATCTGTGGAGATGCATAGTCGTTCCCAGTAAGAATGCAGGTTTTTCACGGTACCCTTTCTAACACATCTAATTGAGTAAATTCAAAATACACTATATTGCAAAAAGTATTAGCTCACCTGTTTGACCTTAAATACATTCCCATTCTTTTGGTCCACCCTTTGCAGCTTCAACTCTTTGGGGAAGGCTGTCCACAAGGTTTAGGAGTGTGTTTATGGGAATTTTTGACTACTTTTCCAGAAGCATACTCTCAGTCTCCACTCTAATTCATCTCTCTCATCCATGTCTTTATTGACCTGGTCATGTTGGAAGAGGAAAGGGCCATCTCCAAACTGTTGCGAGCATGGAATTGTCCAAAATCTCTTGGTATGCTGAAACCTTCAGAGTTCCTTTCACTGGGACAAAGGAGCCAAGCCCAGCTCCTGAAAAACAACACCACACCATAATCCCCCCTCCACCAAACTTTACACTTGGCCTAGTGCAGTCAGATAAGTACCAAGTACCGTTCTCCTGGCAACTGCCAACCCAGATTCCTCCATCAGATTGCCAGATGGAGAAGCACTCCAGAGAACGTGTCTCCATTGCTCTAGAGTCCAGCGGCGGCGTGCTTTACACCACTGCATCCAATGTTTTGCATTGCACTTGGCGATGGCCATGGAAACCCATTCCATAAAGCTCTCTACGCACTGTTAATCTGAAGCTAATCTGAAGGCCATACGAAGTTTGAAGGTCTGTAGCAATTGATACTGTAGAAAGCTGGCGTACCACTTTGCGTTGCGAGTTGCTGTCATTCCCAATAACTTTTACTTTGTTATAATATCACTGACAGTTGACTGTGGAATATTTAGGAGGAAATTTCACGACTGGACTTGTTGCACAGATGGCATCCTATCACAGTGCCACGCTGGAATTCAGTGAGCTTCTGAGAGTGGCCCATTCTTTCATAAAATTTAAAGAAAAAGTCTGCATGTCTATGTGCTTGATTTTATACCTGTGACCATGGAAGTGTTTGGAACAACTGATTTCCATCATTTGGATGGGCGAGTGAATACTTTTGCCAATATAGTGTAGATGTTTAATGCCATCTTGTCATGTCATCACTATGGAGACAAGCAAGTAGTGAATAGTCTCAAGGAGAGCAGAAAAGTTACATACACGCAAGTTACATGACTGTTTTGCATCATGTGTCCTCTGGCGTGTTTTGATACCATGGTAACAGATGTAAGTAGCAGCTAAATAATCTTAGTACAAACATTTTGTCTGGGACTGAAAGTCAAATTTGTACAAATATATATAGTTTGAGCTCACATTTCTTCACTTCTCATTTTGAGATGTCCTCTGTTTGGCGGGTGCAGACCCTTGTAACAGAGGGAGGAGGTCCAGTGGGCACATGATCTGGTCCAGCAGATGGCCTGGCACCACTGACCTCCAATGACCTTGTGATGGAGCTCAACAATGTCATGAGTTTGGTTTATAAACCCACACAGATGGACACAGTGAAATTCAATGATTTAATCAAATGTGTCATTAAACCTTTTCTAATGTGTGTGTATATAGTTTTATTTGTATTGCTTTACCATGATGGGCAGGTTACTGTACTGAACAGGTAAGTGTGCCTTTTGAACCATTTTGTGATGTTTAATAGGAACAGTGTCTCTGGCCTGAAACCATGCATTAGTCTCTTGTATACCTGCTAATGTATTTTGCAGCAGGTTCACTTATGCCTTCAGTTTAAACAAGGACAGAGCAGACACTTCTAAGCAGATGACAGACAGACAGACTTTCAAAACCATCACTGCAGTATTGTTCAGATTATCCCTCCGTCTCTGATCGTCTGCTATCTGAATTTTTTATGGTTTCCACATTACACAAATCATTGGAAGTATGCGAGTTATACAAGATATTAAATTCCAGTCTCGTCCTCTGAAAAAGTATATGGGAAATGTCTGGTGGGTATTAGACAGCTGCTGCTCCTGGCTCTAAAGGTTGAAGTTCCTATCTATTATTATTATATAGTCTCAGATATTTGTTTAAGTTCAAAGGCTCAGGAGGTTTGGCTCCCAGACTATAGGATATTAAAAACTATAGCACTGTGAAAAGAATCTGCTTGTTACCAGGACACGTATAGTTCATTATAATGAGGACATTTTTTATCAAGCTTCCAGGTAAGGAACATAAGTATAGATGCTAGAAAATGTAACAAAAAAAAAAAAAAATCAATCAGAATGCATCCCTCTAATGAAACTACTGCACATCTCAGGTTTGTCAAGTTGTTGTGTACAGTTTTGTATCATGTTTTAGTAATGGACAATTGTCATGTGAGAGCATGGTTGATGTAGGCTTGTGGGCTGAGAATTGCAAAGAATCTTACAGCTGGGCATAAGAACGGTTCAAATAGGGCTCTGGAGAGACCAGTAGCATACTTAAACATGCAAGGATGACATCTAAAACCTTTTCAGGCATGTTTTTGATGAGGGAACGATGTTATAACATGGTAGAAAGCTCCAAAAATAGATTTTTCATAATACCCCTCTTTAAGATAAGATAAGATGATCCTTTATTTGTCCCACAATGGGGAAATTGCAGTGTCACAACGCAAGTTTCAGAAACAGTAGGAAAATATGAGCATGCATCAAAATTAAGATACATAATAATAATAATATGTATGTACTATCAACTAAAAAACACAACACTGTAAGGTTAAAAGGCACAGCAACGTTGCACAATAAATGTCTTTGATTCTGAGCAGTGAACAAACAAACAGCAGTTAAAGTGACTCCAGTTCAGTAATGTATAATATCACTACAATAAAGTGACTCAGATGATTGTGTACAGTGCAGTGATGGACAGTGGTGGTTAAATAAATAAGTAGCAGGTAAAGTGACTTTAAATAATATTGCACATTGTTATTATTACTATGGAGATGACACATGGTTGCTATGGAGATGAACATGACTAGCATTGATCACTGTACAGTCTGACGGCAGCAGGAAGGAAAGGTCTGCGAAATCTCTCTTTAACACAGCGAGGGTGAATCAGTCTGTCACTGATGCTGCTCTCCAGAGCCGACAGAGCGTCCTGCAGGGGGCGACACTCATGGTCCAGCATAGACATGAGTTTAGCCAGGACCCTCTTGTCCCCCACCTGCTGCACTGAGTCCAGAGGACAGCCCAGGACTGAGCTGGACTTCCTGATGACCTTGTCCAGTTTCTTCTTCCTCTCTGTGATGCTGCTGCTCCAGCAGACCACACCGTACAGGATGGCTGATGACACCACAGAGTCATAGAAGGTCCTCAGGAGTGGCCCTCTCACTCCAAAGGACCGCAGTCTCCTCAGGAGATAGAGCCGACTCTGGCCCTTCCTGTACAGTGGATCTGTGTTATGAGTCCAGTCCAGTTTATTGTTCAGATGAACACCCAGGTACTTGTAAGAGTCCACTCTCTCAATGTCCCTTCCCTGGATGTTCCCTGGTGGGGGGGTAGTAGAGTGGCGTCTGTGGAAGTCCACCACCATCTCCTTGGTCTTCCCTGCGTTGATGAGAAGGTGGTTCTGGTGACACCAGTTCACAAAGTCCTGCGTTAGTCCTCTGTACTCCGCATCATCATCGTCTGTGATGAGACCAATGATGGCGGAGTCATCTGAGAACTTCTGCAGGACACAACTGTCCGTGTTATGTCTGAAGTCTGCAGTGTAGAGGGTGAAGAGGAAGGGCGCGAGGACCGTGCCCTGGGGCGCCCCCACACTGCAGGTCATGAGGTCAGACACACAGTCCCGGGCTCTCACTGTGACCTGGCTGAGTGGATCCTGGACTACCTCACAAACCGGCCCCAGTTTGTGAGGTAGTCCAGGATCCACTCAGCCAGGTCACAGTCCACTCCTGCCCACTCCAGCTTGTCCTTCAGGAGCAGCGGCTGGATGGTGTTAAAAGCACTGGAGAAGTCGAAGAACAAGATTCTCACAGTGCTACCGGGTCTGTCCAAGTGGGACAGCGAGCGGTGCATCAGAGAGATGATGGCGTCCTCTACTCCGATGCCGGGCCGATACGCGAACTGCAGCGGGTCCATCGCTGAGCTCACCGTGGAGCAGATGTGACCCAGAACGAGCCTCGCCAGAGTCTTCATCAGATGAGACGTGAGAGCCACTGGCCTAAAGCTGTTGAGGTCCTTGGCGTGCGGTGTCTTGGGCACAGGTACCACACAGGAGGTCTTCCAGAGCTGTGACACCACCTTCAGCTTCAGGCTCAGGTTGAAGACATGCTCCATAACTCCACACAGCTCATCTGCACAGGACTTAAGGAGCCTGGGGCTGATCCCGTCTGGCCCAGCAGCTTTTCTACTTTTTTACTAATATGCACAATATACAGCTCTGGAAAAAAAAAAAAGAAACCACTGCATTTTTTGTGTGAAATCAGCATCTCTACATGTATTACAGCCATTCCATTCCAGCGTCTGTTGAATTCCAACACAAACACAAAGCTGAGCTACTTCAGTTCTTGCACCAGGAGTGGAATAAAGTCACCCAAGAACAATGTGAAAGACTTGTGGAGAGCATGCCTAGACGCATGAAAGCTGATTAAAAATAAGGGTTATTGCACCAAATATTGATTTCTGAATTCTTCTTAAGTGTAAACATTAGTATTATGTTGTTTTAAAATGAATTTAATCTTGTTTCTTTGCATTGTTTGAGGTCTGAAAACATGTATCTTTTTTGTTATTTTGACCATTTGTCATTTTCTGCAAATAAATGCTCTAAACGATAATATTTTTATTTGGAATATGGGGGAAATGTTGTCAGTAGTTTATAGACTCAAACAAAATGGTCCTTTTGCCCAAACACATAGCTATAAGTAATACAATCAGAAAAACTGATAATTTTGCAGTGGTCTCTTATTTTTTTTCCAAGAGCTGTATAATTTAACAAAGTGTTGCCATATGATGATATCTTCAGGTATCATTAGCCATTTATTGAATATAAATCATGACATAGACTTTGTTTTCCAGAAGTAACAGCCACATTGGGTTATAAGAGGAAGATCTTTTGTTTATTCATAAGTCATTTAGATGATGAATTTGAATTTGAAGCACATTCGCATACAGGGCAGGGTTCATTTGTTAATACCGTTTGTCCAGTTGGCAGCTTGCCAGTTTGAGCCCTCATTCTGGCAGTGTGTTCTCGAAACAGAATACATTACAAAAGTACAGTGTTTTTAGAAATTGTATTCATTATATGTCTTGACAGTGAGAGACAGCTGGAATACACCAAATAATTACCTACATACAGCCCACATAACAACACAATTCTATGACTTCAAATGATTACAATTCATAATCCAAAAGCGTTCATCTTGTCTTCTTTTATACATTAAAGGTCCCATGGCATGAAATTTTCACTTTCTGAGGTTTTTGAATGTTAATGTGAGCTCCCCTACCCTGTTTAGCCCCCCCTCCTCCATGGTTAAAAGTTGCGAAATGTCTAAACTGAGCATTTGCGATCCTTTTCTGCGTTACAAAAAAATCGGAGCTCAAACGGGCGATTTTGAACAAGGCACCTTATTGACGTCAGATCGAAAAAAGAAATGCAAATGCAGTTCCACCCCCGTCTGTCTGAACTCAGCGTCTCTGTAAATCACGCCCAGAGAGTTTGGACTGCGAATGCGCTAGGCAATGCGAAATGCGTTTTTTTATTTGCCTGGAGGCACGTCCGAGTGTTTCTAGGCTCGGAAGTCCTTTATCTGAGCCTCTGGACCTTTGAACAGCAGTGGTTTAATTTTATTTTCTGTGGAAATGTGTTTATTTTTCAATGGAACGCTTCAAATCTCTCCCCCCCTGCAAAAACAAGGAAATGGATCAGAGAGTGCACAGAGCGAGAGCGGAGCGTTTGGCCATTCAAGCAACAACGCCCAGAATAAAGTGTTCAGAGAGAGAAAAATTACTCTTTCTCATCTTATCTCTGTTTCTCATGCACTGAGTGTTGATCTTGAAGAAGGATTCATTTACAGTATTAGGGAACCATTAAGGAGCCATATAAAAGCATCAAGAAGTACCATGTCATGGGACCTTTAACTTCTTGGGTTCTTTTTTAGCTTGATGGACCTGGCAAGTCATTCAGACTGACCACTCCTCCTGTCACCCTGTAGTCTCTGGAGGAGGGTGACCCAGGTGTGTGAGAGGAGGAATGTTCCGTCATCACACTCGATGCTGTCTGTGCCCCGTTTCCTGATTTCGCTGCCTCCCTGATTCAGCGTTTGAACTTATTTTTTTCCCCGATCCAATGGCCTGTGCCTTGTCAAAATGTTTATTTATTTTACAGTGATCTGATATGGTCTCTGCTCTGTATTTATTTATTTTATTTATTGGTTTATTTGTGACTAACTTCTGATGAGTCTCCTCGATGTTTCCTTGCGGGATTTTATTTGATCTTTATCTAGGGTGTACTAACTTTAAAGGTGACCACAGGAAGTAACAGTAGCTGATATATGGCATGTCTCCTCCAGTCACAGTTCTGAAGTAGGCAAAACATGTCAGGTAAATACTTCTCTTACTGTAATTGTCTTTAAAATGAACCCAAGAAGTGAATGATTATGCATGTCTTATCTGGATTGTATGCAGGACTAGGACTTGAAGCAAAAATATACAAGCTTCTTCTTAAAACCTAGATTTTTGCCAAGTTGTATCATTCACTGTGATAAAAGTGTAGTATATTTCCTGCTTGTGTCAGTACATAACCCATTATAGTACAGCAGATAAAGATGATGTTCAGGACATTGAAAACCTAAAGTAGATAGTCAATGGTGTGTTTTCTACATTTTAGAGGACCATGCATCAATATTTCCTCAGACAGGCTCAGCACAGTTCTTCTACCCCTGCCAGCACTCTTGGCAGAGGAGGAACAAAACACAGACCCAAAACATAAATGTCTATATATTTTTATCCACACTTATAATGAAGGCCCCTGCATGGTGTGAGCTGGCGCTTAACGCTGGACCTGTCTATTTTTGTAATATTTTCTCAATTCTCTAAATTTACCACACTTTATGTTCACTAACTCCAGACTCCACACTCCTTAAGCAGTGGAACAAAAAGTCAGAGGTACAATATATGCTGTGTATTCTGGCTTGGTCCATAAAGATAATTTTATAGCATCCATGTTCTAAAAATGCGCTCATTTATACAACATATTTAATAGGTGTCTAGGAGCACTTCTCAGATGCACTTAAAGGAAAAGTAAAGTTTTTTACAATTTGAGCCTTATTTCGGTCATAAAACAAGTTGTTTTACTCACCCATATCACTTTGGTGTCACATGGAGCATTTCCGGAGATGTTTTAGATTAGCGTTAGGCTAACGCCATTAGCCTAGCGTGACTTATAGCCATAGCTCAGGGCATTCCCCGAGCATGTAATATGCCCCGTGCGGGCTCCAAATAACACAAACTTTAGCACTTTTCAAATCATAGAAGCTCGATGTCTTTAGTCTACGATTTCGTTTGGTCAAAAGTGGCCTGTAATCCGAGATTTAGCCATAGTTTCGAGTAGATGAGGACGCCAGTGCGCATGCGCGGAGTGTGCTCTCAGCTCCCGGGACCCAAACATGGAACGCAAAGCTGTAAACTATGGATAAATCTCGGATTACAGGCCACTTTTGATTCAATGCCCGCACGTGGCATATTACATGCTCGGGGAATGCCCCGAGCTATGGCTATAAGTCGCGCAAGGCTAATGGCGTTAGCCTAACGCTAATCTAAAACATCTCCGGAAATGCTCCATATGACACCAAAGTGATATGGGTGAGTAAAACAACTTGTTTTATTACCGAAATAAGGCTCAGATTGTAAAAAACGTTACTTTTCCTTTAATGGAATCTGTTCAGAAAATAATGATTTAACACATGTGGCACAGGTCAGTCTGATTACAGCAGGTTGGCTCTAATCTTTCTATACTGACACACGTTGAAGGTGTAAGAGAACAAACAACATGCTTTACATAGGTTTGGCTAAATGTGTAGCATTATTTTACCTTTCATCTCTTAGAAAAAACTATATCTATAAATCAGGGGTGTCCAAACTTTTTTCATCAAGGGCCCTATATCTAAACACAGACAAAGCAGAGGGTCGATCAAGGGCCAGAGCCTGGTGCTCAGGACAGTCAATAATTGAAATATATGCATGTTTAACACGTTAGAATGAGCTAACAGTCCTTTATTCATGCTAAGATCCTCAAAACCACACAATAAATATTAAATATTGTCTTATCAAGGTAGCTTTTCAAAAAACTTTCAGTCAAAATATCTGCTTAAAGATCCCATGGCATGAAATTTTCACTTTCTGAGGTTTTTGAACGTTAATGTGAGCTCCCCTACCCTGTTTAGCCCCCCCATGGTTAAAAGTTGCGAAATGTCTAAACTGAGCATTTGCGATCCTTTTCTGCGTTACAAAAAATCGGAGCTCAAACGGGCGATTTTGAACAAGGCACCTTATTGACGTCAGATCGAAAAAAGAAATGCAAATGCAGTTCCACCCCCGTCTGTCTGTACTCAGCGTCTCTGTAAATCACGCCCAGAGAGTTTGGACTGCGAATGCGCTAGGCAATGCGAAATGCGTTTTTTTATTTGCCTGGAGGCACGTCCGAGTGTTTCTAGGCTCTGAAGTCCTTTATCTGAGCCTCTGGACCTTTGAACAGCAGTGGTTTAATTTTATTTTATGTGGAAATGTGTTTATTTTTCAATGGAACGCTTCCCACCCCCCCCCCCCCCCCGTGCAAAAACACGGAAATGGATCAGCTGAGAGCGATAGCGGAGAGCGGAGAGTTTGGCCACGCCCCCACCCTCTACTATAGGCCAGCTCTTTTCTCCTCATTTACATTCAAGCAACAACGCCCATTATGACCTGTTCAGAGAGAGAAAAAATACTCTTTCTCATCTTATCTCTGTTTCTCATGCAGTGAGTGTTGATTTTGAAGAAGGATTCATTTACAGTATTAGGGAACCATTAAGGAGCCATATAAAAGCATCAAGAAGTACCATGTCATGGGATCTTTAAGGTCAGCTGGGCCAATTCACCTGGAAGCCTGAGGGCCCCAAAAAAATTTGGCTGAGGGCCGCATTTTGCCCACGGGCCATAGTTTGGACATGCCTGCTATAAATGCATTTATCAGAAAAGACACATTTTCTACTCTGCACCAAAAGTTGTGTTGACCTGAATGGTCCAGTAGGAGCTAGACAAGATGGATTATTGTAAGTTTGGAAACTCAAACATTGCGACAATCCAGTTTGCGGAGCAGGTCACAGTATACTAATCATTACACTATCATTGTGCTCTTCTAAAACATAGTAACATGGAGCAGATGCAACATGAATAGTTTTCCTCCTCACCATGTCAAAAATAATGATGTCTTCGAAGTGAAGTAATCATTTTAATGGATGCCTATGTAGAAAGGAACAATGATAATCATGCACTAAAGATAGTTCACAGTTAATGGTACTTTAAAAGATGTGTTTGTGCTGCTGTTGCCATAGCAACAGAGTTTTTCCAATGTCAGGAAAGTGATTTTTTCCACAGATCCTTCAAAACTCTGGCACACAGCTCCTCATTAAGAGCAAATCCGAGAGTGTCAAGTTTATATTATGATGCTTCCACTCTATTCAGTTATATTATCTTTTCCTTCTCTATAACATCTACACAACAGGGTAACAATAATATTGTTACCCTGTTGTGTCACATTGTGATGTCTTATGATAATCCACGCACTCTTTGTTTAGAAGAGCATCAACAAAAGACCTCTCAAAATGTAAAAGTAGTGTCAAAGAGTATTGCTATAAGATCAGTTGTTGGAAAATGCTAAATGATGAGATTCTGAGCAAAAATTCTTGTTGAAAATGTATAAGATAAATGATATATAGATTTGACAAAGAACTCTATCAAGTACATTCAGTCATTCATGTATGTTTGCTTGATGAAGAAAACATCTTGTGAAATAAAAATACTCAATTATTATTATTATTATTATTATACTCAACAAAAATATAAATGCAACACTTTTGTTTTTGCTCCCATTTTTCCTGAGATGGACCCAAAGATCCAAAATTCACTCCAGATACACAACACTACCATTTCTCTCAAACATTGTTCACAAATCTGTCCAAATGTGTGACAGCGAGCACCTCTGCCCCGCCGAGACAATCCACCCCACCTCACTGCGCCACATCAAGATGCCGATCCGACATCATGACCAGTGCACAGGTGCGCCCCAGACTGCCCACAATAAAAGGCCACCCCGAAATGTGCATTTTTTTTGCTTTATTGGGGGTCTGGGGACTCAGAACCAGTCAGTATCTGGTGTGACCACCATTTGCCTCATGCAGTGCAACACATCTTCTTCGCATAGAGTTTATCAAATTGTCAATTGTGGCCTGTGGAATGTTGGTCCACTCCTCTTCAATGGCTGTGCGAAGTTGCTGGATATTAGTGGGAGCTGGTACACGCTGTCGTATACGCCGGTCAAGCACATCCCAAACATGCTCAATGGGTGACATGTCCGGTGAGTATGCTGGCCATGCAAGAACTGGGGACATTTTCAGCTTCCAAGAATTGTGTACAGATCCTTGCAACATGGGGCCGTGCATTATCTTGCTGAAACATGAGGTGATGTTCATGGATGTATGGCACAACAATGGGCCTCAGGATCTCATCACGGTATCTCTGTGCATTCAAAATGCCATCAATAAAATGCACCTGTGTTCTTCGTCCATAACAGCCTTTGAAGAGGAGTGGACCAACATTCCACAGGCCACAACTGACAATCTGATATTATTATTATATCATGCTGGGGGTGTTTTGCCTTTATGCCTATGACAAGATGTTCACATTAGCAAACACTGCCAAAAAAAAGTTTTTAGAGAACTCAAGGAAAAATACACAATGGATTTAAATCGCAAATTTTTAGGAGCCTGTGATCAAGATGAGCCTTCTGGGCCCTGTTTAGGAGTTTGATTTTCAACAAAAATGGTGAGAGTGATTAACTGAAACAGTAGGCTAACACTAACTAACTTGTGACTGTAATTTTATGTGAGAAAGACTTGCCAAGACAAATCAGCTTACCTGCTGTAGTTCAGCAAAACAAAGTTCAGATCAAAGGCTTGAATAATACTCGACTTGAATATTAGAGCTTCAGGCAGAGCAGAGCCTACAGTTAGTATCACACCCTCAAAGAACTACACACTCGCAAAGAAAGTCATTTTACCTTTTTATCAAATGTGCAGCATAAACCCAGCCTATTACTTGATAAATTGGCACGGGCTCTATCTGGTATGGAGTGCAAACAACTACATTTTTAAACTATAATGTCCTCCATATACTGTAGCTTTAAACCGTAATCTCCTTCTATTGTTTTCACCTCCAAGCACATTTTTTCTTGTTGGCTTTTGTCCTGCTCCTTTCTGTGGCGTACTGAAAATAGTTGTGATGATGACACCACCTTGTCTGAGCAGCTGAAGTGGCAGTGATTCAGAGTCATCAACACCTGCTTACTCCCGCAACGCCACTGGTCCTGCTCTCTTTCTACTCTTTACATCATTTTGTCTTGCTTTTTTTTTTACATTTCACTATTTTTCTTTTCACAAAATGCTTTCAGTCTGTTGTTTTTGCAGCCATCTCTTATTCACACGAGAGCTGCTTCTTCCTTCACTTTCTGCTGCACAGTGGGCCAAATATTATCCTCCATTATGTTTCCCCTCTCTTTCTAATACTGCTGCAATATCTAAGAGCAAAGTACTGGCAGCACATAGACCAGATGTGATGGTTGTATTATCTGGGGAATTCAGTCATAAGAATAATATTCTTATATTATAAGCATGAAATGCACATGTAGATTTCTTCTAATAGAAAGCCTTCAGAAGATGGTGGTGTTTGGCTACATTTTAACAGATTCAAAAACATTGGCAGCTTATAATAATATGTGATACCTGGTTAGTAGGGGTGTGAATCTTTCACTCACAAAACGGTTCGATTCGAATCTCGATTCACAGGCTACGATTCGATTCAGGGACGATTCATAAAATTAGTAAACGATCCGGTACGATTCGATTCGATCCGGTTCGGTTATTTTCGATTCAATACAAATTGACAACTTTACTCCCAAGTGCTTTAAAGTTATTGAGAAGAAAAAGAGAGAAACAGAAATTAAATTTCAAAATAGTATCCTTTTGTTTATTTAGTGTCCAACAGACAATACACCAGGCCTACTGAAAAACTGGCAATCCAGTTTGCAAAACTCTGCTCATACTTAAAGGGATATGCCACCCCCAGGTCAAACTTGGGCATCTCCCCACAGTCCAGAGACTAAAATAAGTGGTGGAAAGCGTTTTTCTGGTGACGCAGCCATTGTCCAGGTCTGTCAGCACTGACCGCCGCGGTATCTGCAGCTACTCCGCGTTAGACTGGAGTCTAACGACGCCAGAGAAAGATTTCGGCCAAAAGGAATTAATTTGCTTGATGCTTTTCCCAATTACTTTCTGTGTAGTGCGCATTCATATCGAGTGCAAATAAATGTGCAAATCAACACGGAGAGCTTGACTTGGTCATTTTGGGTGGGAACTATTTTTCAGTGCGGAAAAAGAAAGCCGAAGCACACACCACGCTGCGTAACAGGGGAACTCCCTTCCTGGTGCGTAACTGGGATTCCCCTGTCAGCATGGTGTGTGCTTCGTCTGTCTTTTTCCGCACTGAAAAATAGTTCCCACCCAAAATGACCAAGTCAAGCTCTCCGTGTTGATTTGCACATTTATTTGCACTCGATATGAATGCGCACTACACAGAAAGTAATTGGGAAACGCATCGAGCAAATTAATTCCTTTTGGCCGAAATCTTTCTCTGGCGACGTTAGACTCCAGTCTAACGCGGAGGAGCTGCAGATACTGCAGCGGTCAGTGCTGACAGACTCGGACAATGGCTGGGTCACCAGAAAAACGCTTTCCATCACTTATTTTAGTCTCTGGACTGTGGGGAGATGCCCAAGTTTGACCTGGGAGTGGCATATCCCTTTAAAATACAACACATTCCTTCCCTCAAGCAACACAAAACAATAAGGTTAGATATCAAAAATAAAAAAAGACCTTATAAAACAAGCAAGTTGCCTATTAAAGTCAAAAATCAGAATGAATCAGATTGATTAATGCTTCAGTCACTCATGAGTTTCAGTAAGTGTAAAAGTGTAACATATCACTGACAAGAAGATAGATATTACTAGGCAGTTATAGAAAACACTAGCATGTTAAATCCATTGAATAACTAATACTTTCTCTCCATTTTATAACATTTCCTTAGTCTCCTTGGAGACAAAAATCATCTGTGTGTGTGAAGTACATTTCTATACACACAAATCATATCTAAATACAGAAATGCACCAATTCTGATTATACATTGTATTTTCCACACAAAAGTAAATTAGCTCAAGTCAATTTTAGCCCAAATCAAATATACAGTACATTGCCAATACATGAATGTTGTCTAAATAAATCACCCAATCCACTAACCGTGACAATAAAAACACAAGTATCATACAATAGTTATGGTCTATAGCTGCCATGGAAACTATCAAGCTGACAGTGAAACATCAAACTGATATCAACGCGACACAACACTGGCACAAAAGTTAACCACGCATACGAACCATGTCCATAAATAGCGGTAGCACCAAATTAACTTAAACAACAGCTCAATAAATGGAAACAGCGTATCTTACCGGTGTTCTGTCGAATCTTCCTACCTTGTCAAACAAGGTGATCTGTCCTACGCTGTCCTGATGAGACACATACAAACACTGCTCGCTTCCGCATACAGCCCGTGCCGCTCGCATGATTGGCAGTTAACCAGCCAATAAGCTTCAATCCCAGGTAAGTGAACCACCCACCATTCGCTAAAGAACGCAAACACACACAGGCGGCTTCTGAGCCATGACAGAGACCGCTCAGGAGCCGAGAACCGATTCTTGGCCGTAAATCCGGTGCATCGGACCTTTCGTAGTGAATTTGGACCGATCCGGGCTCCGCTGATCGGTACACTCAGATCGCAGAGGTCACAGACCGATAACCGATCCAAATCAGTTAATCTTTACACCCCCTGCTGGTTAGAAAAGGTTTCAGAGGCAGTCAGGTGGACACAGTTTTGAAACTGAGACGTTTTTTCTTCAAGGTTCAGGATTGAGAATAGAATAGAATTAGAATTTATACTGCGTTGAGCTAGATTTGTGTCAAGGCCTGGTCTTATCAGATCTTTGAAGCTAACCAAGGCAGAACCGGGTTAATGCATAGGAGACCACTTGGAATATCAGGTGCCACTGTGGGGCGCCAGAGGCAAGAACTGTTGTTTTGTCTATAGGCAAGTCGCTTCACCCACATTTCCAAGTATGAATGTGGTGTGAGTGTTGGTGGTGGTCAGAAGGGCCTACGGCGCAGATTGGCAGCCTTGCTTCTGTCATTCTGCCCCAGGGAAGCTGTTGCTACAGTAGTAGCTTACCACCACTGAGTGTGAGGTGAATAAATAATGCACTGTAATAAAGCATCTATGTGTGTGTCCGATGCAATGCTTACGCATCATTAGATGAATCCTGCCTTAAGGGCAGAGTTACACCTGAAACTGCCTCTGTTTACCCAACTTGTTATGGATCATTGCTGATTATAGTCACTGTATATGTGCATATGATATATCACTGTCTCCTGTTGTCAGATCCCATTTGACGAGCAGCTCCTCTTGATATGGCTCACTTGAGATGTGGGTGCAGAGACACACAGAGATGCTTAAAGCATTGGCACCCACAGCTTTGAACACTGACAACCTTTTGGCGTCTGTCTCCCTGTGTGCAGTGGCGCTCTAAAGTCACCATGAGTGGCAAATCAAAGGCACAGTGCCAGCGCTGGTGTGTACATACACTCCTATGGTAGACCTCCACTCTACTGAGAGAGTGTGCCAGGTCCATTATGAAGCCACCAGAGACAATGGACTGATTTATTTACTTAAACGCCTGGTGACGATGAAGTCTTGGCAGCTGCTACTTTTCCAAAACATTTCAGTCGTGTGGTGTATGTATTTATGTTTTTGACAGCCTGATGGGACTGGTGTGAATATTCTGGAAGTATTAGCTCCTCAGGGGTCTGTGTTGTGATAAACTGTCATATAATTTACATAATAAACAGCTCTGGAACTTGTTGTGATCTCCAACAAGAAAAATACTGTATATTAAGCCTTTTGGATTCTAGACATACACAAAAGTAGCTATTAAACATTATCTTTTAAGAAGCTTTGTTTTGGACTTCGAAAAAAGGGTAGAATTGGTGCATGACCTTTTGAGGTTCTTCTAACTTGTCTAACGTCCTTGCCCAAGAGCCAGTACCACAACAAATAAATAAACCTTAATCTGAAAATATGACAATGCTTCCCATCCACCGTAACCTTTGAATTTACTCCAAAAATTAATAAAAATAACATTCAAAAGGAGATTGCCTTTATGATAACAAATTTTGAGAAGGAATCATTCTTACAAGCCTGACAAGCATGCCAAGGCCCCTTTAAGAAATCTGGTCCCTGTCCCAAAAATGTGCTGTGCCTGGAGTCACAAGAGCCATCAGGAGCTCTCCGTAGAGGGTGATAAATGGCTTGAGCGTCATGCATGAGATTCCACAATGCCATTTCACCGGTGCCATGCTCCAAGAGTTGATTAAAACTCCATTGCGATTGCCAGCTCCAGATAAGTCACATGTTCAGATAGTGAACAACTGGAGGCCATGACCTTGGTGGCGCTTTGGAATGGGATAAAATTGTAAGTGTGTACTATGTGATCCATGAAGCACACAGTATTTCTGACAGATAAAGTGAATAATAGATCATGCACATTTTGTTCTTGTTCTGTGTCATTTGTAGACATCATTGCCCTTGTAGGAAAATGTGTTCTCTGCAGTGGATCCATCTTCAGAAACCATCTCACTGTCTTTGTAAGGATCCAGCTGGGGTTTAGACAATAGTGTCTGTTCTTAAAGGTGCACTTTGTACCTTGGTTAAGACTACACCACCTGCTTGTCTTCACAGAGGTCTTGTGGCGTTGCCTGGAACGCTGCACAGCATGGCATAAACCTCTCAAGCTTGAATTTATTCAAATACAGCTGCTTTTGATGCTGAAAAAATACCTTGATTGCCTTCTAACCGTGAGTGGGGTCGCTTCTCGATAGATCTGATGTTTATCTGGTCTGGTGGCATCTCCGATATGTTTAAAGCCATATTGTGTAACCTTTCTGGAGACAAGCAAGTGGTGTATCCTCCACCAGAAAGGTTATATACAATAGTACACCCATGGTCTGTATAAAGTGTTCGGCTCCAGCAGTTTGCGCTTTTAAGATGCATAAAGCTGATCAAGAGCTTCTTTGTTGATGAAAGGTTGGAAATAAAGCAAAGAACCTTAAACAGTGTCATTCTAGGTTTTATTTAATTAGAAAGAACAAGGGTAATGTTTGAGTAAGCAGCCCATGTGATTTTCTGATCTATGGCAAAAAGGAGAAATTCAATTTGTCAGCTGGACAAAGTTTATTTGGTCGAATACGTTTCACAGCTCATCCAAGCTGCTTCTTCAGTTCTGGCTCGAGTTCTGGTGGACACTGCTTATAACTTGTTGCAGGGAGGAGCTAAGTGCAATGAAATTACTATGAAACTATCACACCTATTTGTTTACAGTTTCTGTTAGTTAGGTGAGCCTATTAAATATGCAGTGGGAGTGGAGTGTGGGGTCTTGTTAGCAGAACCATTCAGGGCCATAAGGTGTTTTCACACTTCTGGACCTGACCTGCTGCCCTATTGTTTTCTTTGTTTGTTTTGATTTAGGTTTGAGGATAGAGTTATAGATGGGAGACAAATGATGTCCGAGACCTCCATTTCTGTTCAAAGAAGGGTTCTCTTTCTTGACAAAAATATCCTCTTTAACTCCCCTCTCAAACCAGTTCTTTTCTCTGGCCAAGATCTGTACTTCACTGTCCTCAAAGGAGTGGCCCGTGGCTTCTAGGTGGAGATGTACGGCATATTGAGGTCCACTCTGGCTCACGTCTATGTTGGTACACGGTGGTGGTGGTTAGCGGGTTAGCTATGTCGATTTAAAGGAAAATTAACGTTTTATTTTACAATCTGAGGCTTCTTTCAGCAATAAAACAAGTAGTTTTACTCACCCATAGCAGTTTGGTGTCAATTGGAGCAGTATCGCAGAAGTTATGTTGGAGCCGTTCTGTTGTACTAATGATCCCGTATCCGTTAGCATGGTGCTCGGGGCATTACTTTGCGGTGTCCAAATAACACAAACTTTAGCACTTTTCAAATCACAGAAGATCGCTGTGTCAGTGTAGACTTTTAGTGGAATCCAAAACGGCCTGAAACTCGATATCCAGCTATAGTTTCATTTGATGACGTCATCAGAGAGGACAGTGCGCATGCGTGAACTCAGCTGTTTTGTAAACACCGCTAGTCCGAAAGAAGCTAACGCCGCTCTGAACTTTACTTTTCTGTTGCGATATCGGGTTTCAGGCCGTTTTGGAATCTACTAAAAGTCTACCCTGACACAGCGATCTTCTGTGATTTGAAAAGTGCTAAAGTTTGTGTTATTTGGACACCGCAAATCAGTGCCCCGAGCACTCACGCTAACGGATACGGGATCATTAGTAGAACAGAACGGCTCAACATAAGTTCTGCGATACTGCTCCAATTGACACCAAACTGCTATGGGTGAGTAAAACTACTTGTTTTATTGCCGAAAGAAGGCTCAGATTGTAAAAAAAAGAGTTAATTTTCCTTTAAATATACAGACTATATGGGCACCTTTAGCATACAATACAATAGAATGTCAATAAACTCGTAGTCCATAGTGCTAGTGGTGAATCTTTAGATTATGTAGGGTGCATGTCTGACAAGATTTAACTTCAAATGGAGACCAGACTGCACCACTAATCGCTGCACATAGTTATAATGTTCTGCCTGGTGGGTCTATTTGTGAAAGAAAGTCTGTGCACCCTTTTTTATTTATTTCCACTCTCTGCATCCTCCCAGACCAGCACAGCTTTCATTTGATCCTCTACAATTCATATCTCGCTTTTTATTAAATTCTCTACGCTCTCCATTCTGCAAATTATCTATTTACTGCAGGCGGCTAGCTCGGGTCTATGTGTGTGATTGTGATCTAAGAGAATCTTTGCAGAATAAAGCAAAGTCAAAGGAGGCGAGACAGTGGAGCAGTGTGGTACTGTACAACCGACGGCGGAGAGCGAGAATCGACCAATGCGGATGAACAGATGAAGAGAACGAGAGGAGGGGGAGAGGCGAGGGAAATTGAGGGGGACTGAAAACCTCACGGGACACCCAAAGAAGAGGAAACACTTAAGATGACTCAATTCATCACAATCACTGTTGCAAAATAGAGAGAGAGAGAGAGACGGAGAGATGCGGAGTGAGAGGATGTACTGCAATGCATTAGCAAGAGTTGAGTAAGTGTATAAAGAGCGGCTCCAATATTATCAGCGGGGAAAAGGACACAAGTGTTGCTCTTAATGTTTTGTGTGACTTGAGGGAGATAAGTTGTGAGTTTTAAGGAGGGGAACAGAAGGAGCAGACAAAGTGACTTTTTAAACACCCACCGCACTGATCCCAGCAGAGCCCAAACAAATGTTCAGGACATAAGGGCAGTGGAACTCAGTAAGTGGAGATGAGGTAGTTTTTGTAATGGAGTGAAAGGAGATGAAGTACTTTTGAAGGTTGATGAAATAAAACAGTGTCTAGATTCAGGCATATTTTGGCTATTACAATTATTTTTGACTGAGCAGAACCAGCTTGTATTAGTTTGATTTTGATAGTTGTTAATTAACTTGAAATTAATTTCAATCGCACTACTCTTTTTTTTTTTAAATTACTCTTTTCCAAACACGTTGTTACAGTAAAATAGCAGAGCAGCCATGCCTTGGATTTCTCTGATGTTAATAGAATATAAAAAATATTTCCTTTGCAACACCATGTAATTTAGGCTTCTATCACAATGTAGAATAACATAAGCCGATGCCAAGAGATATCAAATATGGAGATGGAGAATACTATTCATCTAAAGCAGCAAAGCAAAGAGTAAAAGCAGCACTGTGTGACAAAATCCAGGGCTCTATTTTTCCCGTCGTGCTCTGAGTGCCTTTAAACAAATAAAACATTCTATTATTTATAAATGTGTCAATTTAAACAGGAAATATCCGTTATTGGCTACAGCCAATACAGGCCAAATATCGGATACCTATTGATTACAAAAATTCATCTACATAGAATACCAAGACTAAGCCAGGACTAAACCAAGACTAAACCAGGACTAAACAAAGACTAAACCAGGACTAAACCAGGACTAAACCAAGACTAAACCAGGACTAAACCAAGACTAAACCAGGACTAAACCAAGACTAAACCAGGACTAAACCAGGACTAAACCAAGACTAAACCAGGACTAAACAAAGACTAAACCAGGACTAAACCAAACCAAGACTAAACCAGGACTAAACAAAGACTAAACCAGGACTAAACAAAGACTAAACCAGGACTAAACCAAGACTAAACCAGGACTAAACAAAGACTAAACCAGGACTAAACCAAGACTAAACCAGGACTAGACCAAGACTAAACCAGGACTAAACCAAGACTAAACCAGGACTAAACAAAGACTAAACCAGGACTAAACCAAGACTAAACCAAGACTAAGCCAGGACTAAACCAAGACTAAACCAGGACTAAACCAAGACTAAACCAAGACTAAACCAGGACTAAACCAAGACTAAACCAGGACTAGACCAAGACTAAACCAGGACTAAACCAAGACTAAACCAAGACTAAGCCAGGACTAAACCAGGACTAAACCAAGACTAAACCAGGACTAAACCAAGACTAAGCCAGGACTAAACCAAGACTAAACCAGGACTAAACAAAGACTAAACCAGGACTAAACCAGGACTAAACCAAGACTAAACCAGGACTAGACCAAGACTAAACCAGGACTAAACCAAGACTAAACCAGGACTAAACAAAGACTAAACCAGGACTAAACCAAGACTAAACCAAGACTAAACAAAGACTAAACCAGGACTAAACCAAACCAAGACTAAACCAGGACTAGACCAAGACTAAACCAGGACTAAACCAAGACTAAACCAGGACTAAACCAAGACTAAACCAGGACTAAACCAAGACTAAACCAGGACTAAACCAAGACTAAACCAGGACTAAACCAAGACTAAACCAGGACTAAACCAAGACTAAACCAAGACTAAACCAGGACTAAACCAGGACTAAACCAAGACTAAACCAGGACTAAACCAAACCAAGACTTAACCAGGACTAGACCAAGACTAAACCAGGACTAAACCAAGACTAAACCAGGACTAAACAAAGACTAAACCAGGACTTAACCAAGACTAAACCAGGACTAAACCAAACCAAGACTAAACCAGGACTAAACCAAGACTAAACCAAGACTAAACCAGGACTAAACCAGGACTAAACCAAGACTAAACCAGGACTAAACCAAACCAAGACTAAACCAGGACTAGACCAAGACTAAACCAGGACTAAACCAAGACTAAACCAGGACTAAACAAAGACTAAACCAGGACTAAACCAAGACTAAACCAGGACTAAACCAAACCAAGACTAAACCAGGACTAAACCAAACCAAGACTAAACCAGGACTAGACCAAGACTAAACCAGGACTAAACCAAGACTAAACCAGGACTAAACCAAACTAAGACTAAACCAGGACTAGACCAAGACTAAACCAGGACTAAACCAAACCAAGACTAAACCAGGACTAGACCAAGACTAAACCAGGACTAGACCAAGACTAAACCAGGACTAAACAAAGACTAAACCAGGACTAAACCAAACCAAGACTAAACCAGGACTAGACCAAGACTAAACCAGGACTAAACCAAGACTAAACCAGGACTAAACAAAGACTAAACCAGGACTAAACCAAACCAAGACTAAACCAGGACTAAACAAAGACTAAACCAGGACTAAACCAAGACTAAACCAGAACTAAACCAAACCAAGACTAAGCCAGGACTAGACCAAGACTAAACCAGGACTAAACCAAGACTAAACCAGGACTAAACAAAGACTAAACCAGGACTAGACCAAGACTAAACCAGGACTAAACGTGCGGTGCCTGCATAAACTGAGCCATACAGACCGATTTTCTGGGCACCAAAACAAAAAAAAAACAAAACAAAAAAAAATCAGCGTGAGAAATGCCATGTGTGGCGTGTGAGCGTGTGAACACGTCGAATTGCGTGTGTCACACTCTCAATGCGTGAGACTTGGGAGCCCTGCAAAATCAGACATGACGCGGTGTTTGAGTCTGATTATAAAGCTTATTGTATTGATCGCAAAACCAAAAGAAAGAAGGCATTATACTATGCTTTAGGATGAAGCACTCTGCACTCACAATGTGCCAAAGGGTTTGTGAGAACTAAGAACAAGTTCAAACTATGGGTAACCGCTTCCTCCTTGAATGGTTTGAAAACGGAATAGGTCTACCACAAACGAGAGGAGGCTTCTGTGATCAATCCAGCTGCAGAAACACAGGTCTATATGCAGGGCTCTCAAGTTTCGAAGACCTGGTTTAGTCCTGTTTTAGTCCTGGTTTAGACCTGGTTTAGTCTTGGCTTAGTCTTGGTTTAGACTTGGTTTAGTCTTGGTTTAGTCCTGGTTTAGTCCTGGTTTAGACCCGGTTTAGTCCTGGTTTAGACCTGGTTTAGACCTGGTTTAGTCCTGGTTTAGTCCTGGTTTAGTCCTGGTTTTGTCCTGGTTTTGTCCTGGTTTAGACCTGGTTTAATCCTGGTTTAGACCTGGTTTAGACCTGGTTTAGTTCTGGTTTAGTCCTGGTTTTGTCCTGGTTTTGTCCTGGTTTAGACCTGGTTTAATCCTGGTTTAGTCCCGGTTTAGTCCTGGCTTAGTCCCGGTTTAGACCTGGTTTAGTCCTGGCTTAGTCTTGGTTTAGACCTGGTTTAGTTTTGGTTTAGTCCTGGTTTAGTCCTGGTTTAGTCCTGGTTTAGTTCCGGTTTAGTCCTGGTTTAGACCCAGTTTAAATCTGGTTTAGTCTTTGCTTAGACCTGGTTTAGACCTGGTTTAGTCCTGGTTTAGACCTGGTTCAGTCCTGGTTTAGACCTGGTTCAGTCCTGGTTTAGTGCCGGGTTAGTCCCGGTTTAGTCCTGGTTTAGTCCTGGCTTAGACCTGGTTTAGTCTTGACTTAGTCTTGGTTTAGACCTGGTTTAGTCTTGGTTTAGTCCTGGTTTAGTCCCAGTTTAATCCTGGTTTAGACCCGGTTTAGACCTGGTTTAGTCCTGGTTTAGTCTTGGTTTAGTCCTGGTTTAGTAGCAAGTTAAGGATTCTTATTGTCTTGGAAATGCCGCGTAAATATCAGTAAATATCGCGTAAATATCAGCTGATCGGCGAACATGCTCACAGCTGTGAGCGATCGGCCTCACAGCTGATCGCTCAACTCGAGCACTGGTGTGTGAGTGACTTTTTTTCGCTGAAAACGCTCGGTGCCTGCATTAACTTACCAATTTTCTGGGCACAGAAGCGCTGTGAACAGTGGATACAGTTTTGAATTGCTTTAAAAAATTTCAGCGTGAGAAATGCCATGTGTGGCGTGTGAGCGTGTGAACACGTCAAATTGCGTGTGTCACACTCTCAAAGCGTGAGACTTGAGAGCCCTGCTATATGTGTTATTGCTATTTTCATTGCAACAGTACCTGTTTCATCTGTAGTTATCCAGTTAAATAACAGTTGTTTAATACTTCCTTTATTCACATCTGTTTTCAGTCCTTTCTCCACAGGTGGAGCACACAGCTTCATTGGCTTTGTAGATGTGCGTGTGTGACTTGTTTACCTGCACAGTTCAGCCCCTCTGCCAGCGTTTCCTTCTGTTCCTCTTGTTTTGGTGTACAGGATTTATCCATGCACCAACCCCTGGCCACAGTTTGTAGCCCAAAGCCAATCCAGGAGCAGATGAAGTGCCTGTGCCATGCTTTGTCTGGATTGGTTTCTCTGATATGCTGATACAATGGCACGCAGGCCACCAGAGCTGCACAGGACACACAGCTCCAAAGACTGGCATCCAAATTTAATCAGGTTTTGTTTTTAATACCGCCGCATAATATGAACAAAGAGCTTTGGAATTTTTGTCAGTTTGAATGGTGTTTTAAGTTTTTACCATTTGTATTTGATGTGTTTTCAAGTTGGCGTTTTTATCCAAATGTGCCTGTGTGTTTAAATGTCAATATGATTTCTGTTATTTTGGGTTAACATTTTTTGGGTGTGTTTTTGTTGACAGTAAAATGAGAGCAACAACAAAGAGTCACACAGCAGAATGTTGATTCGGAGTTCAAACAGTGGCTTCTACAACAAGGTTACCTTCTACAGGGAAAACAACAGTAAAAGTTTAATGTGACTAAATGTAAATGGCGGACACAGAGATGTCACAATCCTCTTGAGAACACTTTTGGATAAACAAACACAACTTTTGTATTTGTGGGACTAAATCAGATGCTGTGTTTACATCTGCTTATAAATCTCTTTGTCTTGATCACAAAGCCTAAAGAAAGAGGTGCATTGTACTATGTTTTAGGATGAAAACGGGTTGGCCGCGCGAAGGTGTTTTATTAATACAGTGAACATGCCTCGCTCCATAGAAAATCCCACTGTTCATGAGTGTTTGCACTTTTATGTTGCATAATGCTGATCAAGAGCTTCTTTGTTGATGAAAGGTTGGAAATAAAGCAAAGAACCTTAAACAGTGTCATTCTAGGTTTTATTTAATTAGAAAGAGCAAGGGTAATGTTTGAATAAGCAGCCTTAAAGGGCCCATGATTTTCTGATCTATGGCAAAAAGGAGAAATTCAATTTGTCAGATGGACAAAGTTTATTTGGTCGAATACGTCACAGCTCATCCAAGCTGCTTCTTCAGTTCTGGCTCGAGTTCTGGTGGACACTGCGCATAACTGTTGCAGGGAGGAGCTAAGTACAATGAAATTACTATGAAAATATCACACCTATTAGTTTATAGTTTCTGTTAGTTAGGTAAGCCCATTAAATATGCAGTGGGAGTGGAGTGTGGGGTCTTGTTAGCAGAACCATTCAGGGCCATAAGGTGTTTTCACACCTCTGGATAGGGTGACCATTCGTCCGGATTTCGTCCAGACAGTCCGGTTTTAGAGCTGTCTGTCCGGCCGTCTGTCACGTGTCCTCCTTTTTTACATTTTGTCCTCCTTTCGGACCCTCGTCGGCCACCGTTGCATAAATCGTCATAAATCCCCACTCATTATTTACACTTGCTACTCTGCGATGTTCGCCGTTTCCCAATTCAGCGAATGCACGGTTCGGAGTGTGGTTTCAGTCTGCAGTCGAGGTGGTGCATACTCGCTGAGCCCTGAGTGCAGTCCGGGGATCACATGGGCGTCTGCAAAATGGAACAGATCCCGCCTCAGCTCAATGAGCCGGTGGTCTGCTCCTTGTTCCCTACAGACAAAAATATTATTCTATTGCGACTAGTAATTTAATACTTGGAATACTTGGAATTGGGACATGGCCAATGTTCCCCCTAATTTTTAATGTGTCTGAGCAAACACACTAACTCCCTGAGCGCTCCTTGGATCCCTGTGCGCGACATCCGAAATGCGCCCCCCCCTCGCGCGGCTCGCACTTTACAGATATAAAAAAAATGACCCCGCGGCTGAATAAAAAGCGGAGATCCGCTAAAAGCTCTTTCATCCCTGATTTACAGTAAACGTTGGACATGGCTATATCCATGTTGTAATATCCAGCATTACAACAGCCCCCTTCCCCCCTCCTCCTTTCCTGTTTCATGCCGGTGGTCACCCTACCTCTGGACCTGACCTGCTGACGGATTGTTTTCTTTGTTTGTTTTGATTTAGGTTTGAGGATAGAGTTATAGATGAAGACAAATTATGTCTGAGACCTCCATTTCTGTTCAAGGAAGGATTCTCTTTCTTGAGAAAAATAGCCTCTTTAACTCCCCTCTCAAACCAGTTCTTTTCTCTGGCGAAGATCTGTACCTCACTGTCCTCAAAAGAATGGCCCATGGCTTCTAGGTGGAGATATACGGCAGATTGAGGTCCACTCTGGCTCTCTATGCTGGTACATCCTCTTGTGAAGTGGCTGTTTTATTTCACCAGTGTAGCGCTCACTGCAGTCTTTACTACACTGAATGGATACTCCACCACATTGCTTTTTTTGTACCTCGGTGGTTTGTCCTTTGGGTGAATCTATGTTATAAAGTTGTTTCCTCATCACAAACATACTTGGAGTTGTGTTTTTATTTCATTTACACATATTTAAAGATCCCATGACATGGTACTTCTTGATGCTTTTATATGGCTCCTTAATGGTTCCCTAATACTGTAAATGTATCCTGCATGAGATAGCCTCATGAAGACAGTCAGAGTCATAAATATGTCTCTGAAATGCTTTATTCTGGGCGTTGTTGCTTGAATGCAAATGAGGAGGACAGAGACAGGGTGGGGGTGTGGCCAAATACACCGCTTTCCATTAAAAAAAACAAATTTCCACAGAAAATAAAATTAAACCACTGCCGTTTCAGAGGTTCGGAGGCTCGGATAAAGGACATCTGAGCCTGGAAACACTCTCACATGTCTCCTGGCAAATAGAAAAATGCATCTCGCATTTCGTAGCTCCTTCGCAGTCCAAACTCTCTGGGCGTGATTTCCAGAGACGGGGTAGACATCCAGACGGGGGGTGGAAACCTTTCCGCGAGTATGACGTCAGAAACTTCCCTTGTTCAGAATCGCCCGTTTGGGCTGTCTTTTTTTCAAACGCGGAAAAGGATCGCAAATGCTCAGTTTACACATTTTGCAACTTTTAGCCATGGGGGGGGGGGGGCTAAACAGGGTAGGGGAGCTCACATTAACATTCAAAAACCTCAGAAAGTGAAAATTTCATGCCATGGGACCTTTAAAGGGTCAAACTTGGGCATCTCCCCACAGTCCAGAGACTAAAATAAGTGGTGGAAAGCGTTTTCGTGGTGACCCAGCCATTGTCCGAATCTGTCCGCACTGACCGCAGCGGTAGCTGCAGCTACTCCACGTAGTAGCTGGAGTCTAACGTCGCCGACGAAAGATTTCGGCCAAAAGGAATTAATTTGCTCGATGCTTTTCCCAATTACTTTCTGTGTAGTGTGCATTCATATCAAGTGCAAATAAATGTGCAAATTAACACGGGGGGCTTGACTTGGTCATTTTGGGGTGGGAACTATTTTTCAGTGCGGACAAACACAGCCGACGCACACACCATGATGCGTAACAGGGGAATCCCAGCCCCCACCTTCCCTAAACAAAGGCAAAGGCTTTCCCTGCGTGGCTCAAATTACTTCTACAGCGCTAGCTAGCTGATAACACGAGTTGTAATGGAGATTGAAGACATTGAAGATTACATTACAGACGAAGATGATGACTTTGACTTCCGAAATCCCAGACCTTACCTTTTTGAACCAGTCTACACTGAAGAGGAGTTGCAAGCTTTGGATCAGAGAAGACTGGATGTTACGACGACTCCAGGCGATTCAAATGAGCCAAGGAGAGCACATAGCAACTGGTGGTGTGCGTGTGGAGTTTGCCAGCCAAAGACTTCTTCGTTCCACATCTTTCGGAATTCTGTGGAACATTGTTGTTAGGTATCTCTTCTGCATGTTTTCGCAGCCCTTTGCTATACACGTATTAACCATCTTTGCTCAGTAAAACCAAACCGCTAACTTCCAAACCTGACCATTCAAGCTTTGTAGACGGAAGGTGGGGGCTGGGATTGTTTAGGGAAGGTGGGGGCTGGGATTCCCCTGTTACGCATCATGGTGTGTGCGTCGGCTGTGTTTGTCCGCACTGAAAAATAGTTCCCACCCAAAATGACCAAGTCAAGCTCTCCATGTTGATTTGCACATTTATTTGCACTCGATATGAATGCGCACTACACAGAAAGTAATTGGGAAAAGCATCAAGCAAATTAATTCCTTTTGGCCGAAATCTTTCGTCGGCGACGTTAGACTCCAGTCTAACGCGGAGTAGCTGCAGATACCGCTGCGGTCAGTGCTGACAGACTCGGACAATGGCTGGGTGAGCAGGAAAACGCTTTCCACCACTTATTTTAGTCTCTGGACTGTGGGGAGATGCCCAAGTTTGACCTGGGGGTGGCATATCCCTTTAACACACCAATCCTGAATGGAAACAACAATTTGGATGATTTCAGCCCTGGAGTTGCCTATCTCTACTAAACTAAAGGTAAAAGGAGCTGTTAACTTGAAAACTACAACTGACATCTAAAGGTGAAACAGAGCCTTTTGAGCTTAGGGGTTGTAGACAGACTAATTTGTCAAACATATGAATGAAACAGAACACAACTCCAGGTATGTTTTTGAGGAGGTAACAACATTCTAACATGAACTAATCTCATAAATCTAAAGGACTATTCCACCTTTTCCACAGAACTGAAAAAGTGGCTGTGGAATAATCCAAACTGCCAGCACACACCACGTTAACCAGCAGGTTATACAGTAGTGAATCCGTTAATCCGTTAATACAGCATTGAAATCAAATATAATAATTATGTTTTTATGTGTTATTGTTATTGTGAATGATATGGTGTGTAAATAGTACATGGATGTGTGTGATTGTGTGTTGTGGGTGTATATTAGTGGGTGTATATTATGTTTTGCTGTGTTACTGCGTAATGAGATGTGTGTCAAAGTTAAATGTGTGATGCTGTGTGTGTGTGTGTGTGTGTATGTGTGTGTTTAAGAGAGAAAATCTTTGATTGCTTTTATTGATATAGACCGTTGTTTTTTTATCCATGTAACCAGGGACTGCGGATGGAAATTAGCTTTGTAGCTATACTCTGGTGCAGAACATCTCTGTCTTTGTACATAATGTCTCTGTACATTGTCCCTTCAAATAAAGACTAAACTAAAAAAAAAAACCCTAAAAACTATTTAAACCTCACAAGAGTCAATTGTATGTAATATAAGAGCTTTAACAGAAAAACACAAGCTTCCACCTCTTTCAACTGCTCCAAGCTCAGAGTCTTTTCAGGCCTGCTCGGACCATGTCCCCAGGGAGGTGTCAGAGGGCGTCGATGAGAAGCCCTGGGCCTCTGTAGCTCCTCTGTGTGCACACGGAAGCCCCCAAACCAGTTTCCTTTGTCACGATTTCCTTTTCACTTTCAATCCTTTCACTCACCAATTCAGAACAAAACATGTAAGTATGGTTCTGGGTTCAACATGTTTCTGTATAATTTTCCAACACAAGAGTAATTTATTTGATTTAGTTATTGTATATATTTTTTAGGGGTGTGAATCTTTCACTCACAAAACGGTTCGATTCGAATCTCGATTCACAGGCTACGATTCGATTCAGGGACGATTCATAAAATTAGTAAACGATCCGGTACGATTCGATTCGATACGATTCGATCCGATCCGGTTCGGTTAATTTCGATTCAGTACAAAGATAGATAAGGTTAGATATAAAAAAAAGTAGTTATAAAACAAGCAAGTTGCCGATTAAAGGCAAAAATCTGAATGAATCAGAATTAGTGCTTCAGTCACAGTTTCAGTAACTATATAAAAGTGTAACATATCACTGACAAGAAGATAGATATTACTAGGCAGTTATAGAAAACACTAGCATGTTAAATCCAACATGTCTTTTTATGCCTGTAATTAACTTTTCTTAACAAAAAAAAAGAAAATCAATTTCTCTCCATCTCATAACATTACCTCAGTCTCCTTGGAGACAAAAATCATCTGTGTGTGTGTGAAGTATGTTTCTATACACACAAATCATAAGTATCTAAATACAGAAATTCACCAATTCTGATTATACATTGTATTTTCACACAAAAGTAAATTAGCCAAGTCAATTTTAGCCCAAATCAAATATACATTGCCAATACATGAATGTTGTCTAAATAAATCACCCAATCCACTAACCGTGACAATAAAAACGCTGGTATCATACAAAAGTTATGGTCTATAGCTGCCATGGAAACTATCAAGCCGACAGTGAAACATCAGACTGATATCAACGCGACACAACAATGGCACAAAAGTTAACCACGCATATGAACCATGTCCATAAATAGCGGTAGCGCACCAAATTAACTTAAACAACAGCTCAATAAAAGGAAACTTAGCTTAGCTTACCCATAGAGTAGATCTCCTGACGAGACGAGGCGGCGGGAAACCCGCCCTCCGCACAATGCGGATTGGGACACGGCTATACAGTGCAAACATTTTGTGCTCGCTTCCGCATACAGCCCGCGCCCGCTCGCATGATTGGCAGTTAACCAGCCAATAAGCTTCAACCCCAGGTAAGTGAACCACCCACCGTTCGCGAAAGAACGCAAACACACACAGAGCGGCTGCTGCGCCATGAGAGAGACCGCTCAGGAGCCGAGAACCGATTCTTGGCCGTAAATCCGGTGCATCGGACCTTTCGTAGTGAATTTGGACCGATCCGGGCTCCGCTGATCGGTACACTCAGATCGCAGAGGTCACAGACCGATAACCGATCCAAATCGGTTAATCTTTACACCCCTAATATTTTTATTTATTTATTTATTCATATGGATTTATTTATTAATTTGCTCCTGGATTTTTGACATACATTAAAGCCAGATACCCTTCCTGGTACATTGTGGTGAGAGAAGTCAGCAAAGAGGGAAAAGAATACGACAGCAGTAAGAGCTTCAAGCGATGGTTGAAGCAGCGACCTTCATATGAGGTGAAAAGCTACTTGCCCGCTCAACATAACGATTAATATGTCACTAAATCCTGCAATTGTGTCTGGGGTGAATGTGAAAGTGAGGATATTTACAACAAAGATTCATGAAACACCTGTCTGAGTGCACATATTTATTATATTGTGAGGACTCAATCTGTATACGCTCTCTATTCATGACCTGCCTTCTTTATGGGGACAAAAACAGGTCCACTTGATGTAAATCCTTTATTAGATGAAGTTCAGATATGGCTAAAGTAGGTTAGGTTTGGTTAAGGAGAGCCAAAGATTAGGATCCGCCTCAGGAAATTAATGTACGTCAATGCAATGTCCCCAAAAAGCACAGAAACCCAACATACATGTGTGTGGGTGTCTGCTCCGTGAACTGAACTGCTGCACTGAACTTTATGAGGACACCGCTTTGCGCAGGAAGTTCATAACTGCAGCAGATAAAAAACGCCTGTCTATATTAAACCACAGGCGCTCCTGTGAGAGGCCCCTGTCTCCGCCTTCCGCGCACACACAGAGCGCTTTGTGCCGAGAATGAGAAGTGAAAGAGTGACAGGCAGGTGACGAAGTTCATCCACCAATCTCCGATTAGCTTTATTAAAAATGTACCAAGGACAAGTGGAGGACAGGGCCTTGGATCCCTCAGGAGACTGTGTGAACTCTGAAAAGGAGCAGCTGCCTTTCAGGTTGGGCCACACAGTCCTACACACACACACACACACACACACAGGATAAAAACACAGCGGAGAGGACAAACTGTCTCAGCATACAATCTTTGAGAGGCAAGAATGTGCCGGTGAGTGTTGGAGATGAGAAAGGAGGTTATGGAGGCAAAGGCTGCTGGTCCCCAAGAGCCTAAAGTGAGGAGCAGACGACAGGAGCTGGAGAGATGGAGAAGATGGAGAAGAAAGAGAAAACAGAGGAAGCCACGGAGAGGTTAATTGAAGGTTGCTGTGATGATATGATTCAATGAAGATCATTAGCATTCCACAGCTAAATATTAATGCAGCCGGAGTTGGACCTGCAGCTGGAGGGTCCCTATACTGCAGGTAGGGCCCGCAAGTCACAGGCGAGAAGAATAGGAATGCGCAGTTTGAGGCGCTCAGAACTAGGGGCACATAAATGTTTTACAAAGTCATTAACATAATTTGATGGAAGCTTTTGTCTCTGTCTGCAGCAGTGGAAGTCCGCTGAGTGCAAATGAGGGAAAAGGAGAAGTGGGCTTAATTACAGAAAGTTTTTGAGTCAAATCAACCCACTTCCAGAAAATATTTAAAACAAGAAGTTTCCAAACAAAATAGGCAAATTATGCTTCTTTTTGTAGGGTGTAATCATTTGCAAGTGTATTTGTTGGGCCAAGATTTTTGTTAGTTTGGAGAGTGGTAGAGACACCGTCTGGAATCAAATATGGTTAATGCGCCTAATTACAAATAAGTTTGCCCAATATGCTGTGAATGTGTAAAAGCTGCTGGACTTGATTTTGCGGTGTATAAAAATAAAATATTCTCACTTTAGTCACTGCTGTGACTTATCAAACATAGCACGTTTAGATAATCTTGTTGATTTTTCTTGATGTATTAAATGGCAAATACCAACAGAAAAATATAAATTAATATGCGAGACTTCAAGTCCATGTAATAAATCAGGTCAATATTTTAATACAGCTGTTGCCCTTGCTTGGCTTCTATACGACATGGAATTTTCATAGTATTAGTAATAATGACATATTATGCGTTTTAGTACAGAAGGTCGAAACGTTTCCCAAAGCACTTGACAGCGCTCCATTACTTCTATAGACTGACAGGAAATGGCTCCCATACTCTGCCAAGGGCCATTCAGACCGCAACCATTCACACAGACAAGGCATGTTAAGAGCCCTTCTCAAGGTTCCCATGGTCATATGATTTAGCAGGATTTGAACCAACAATCTTCCCATTCTGAACAACTGCTGTGCGACATGAGCCATAATTCACTATGTATTTATAAAGCAATGCACAGACACCCAGTCCAGCACTTGCTCTTCACATGGAGGTGTAAGTACTTTGCCTGGACTGTTCCATAGTACAGACATTAAACGTATCTATCTCCACTGGAACAAACAGGTCAAGCTGCCAGGATGCTGAACTCTCTCCCTGCCCTGCCCTCCCACCCCCAAGACACTGCTGCTTAAAGGTCCCATGGCATGAAATTTTCACTTTCTGAGGTTTTTGAACGTTAATGTGAGCTCCCCTACCCTGTTTAGCCCCCCCCCATGGTTAAAAGTTGCGAAATGTCTAAACTGAGCATTTGCGATCCTTTTCTGCGTTACAAAAAATCGGAGCTCAAACGGGCGATTTTGAACAAGGCACCTTATTGACGTCAGATCGAAAAAAGAAATGCAAATGCATTTCCACCCCCGTCTGTCTGAACTCAGCGTCTCTGTAAATCACGCCCAGAGAGTTTGGACTGCGAATGCGCTAGGCAATGCGAAATGCGTTTTTTAATTTGCCTGGAGGCACGTCCGAGTGTTTCTAGGCTCGGAAGTCCTTTATCTGAGCCTCTGGACCTTTGAACAGCAGTGGTTTAATTTTATTTTCTGTGGAAATGTGTTTATTTTTCAATGGAACGCTTCAAATCTCTCCCCCCTTGTTTTCCTTGCAAAAACAAGGAAATGGATCAGCTGTGAGCTACAGCGGAGAGCGGAGAGTTTGGCCACGCCCCCACCCTCTACTATTGGCCAGCTCTTTTCTCCTCATTTGCATTCAAACAACAACACCCATTATGGAGTGTTCAGAGAGAGAAAAATTACTCTTTCTCATCTTATCTCTGTTTCTCATGCACTGAGTGTTGATTTTGAAGAAGGATTCATTTACAGTATTAGGGAACCATTAAGGAGCCATATAAAAGCATCAAGAAGTACCATGTCATGGGATCTTTAAAAGACACTTAAAGGACACTGACACTGCTGCTTAAATTACACTATTTGAACTTTATTACGCCACACATTGTGTTTTACCTATTTGTATTATATACAAGTTTATGGTACTTTTGCTGCAGGTATATATGATGGTTTAGTCATGGTGTTCATTGTCTCTTTTATCAGATGTTTTATGTTCACTGTGGACCTATGGAGCACTGCAATTTCAAATCTTGTGTTGTGCAACCTGGTTTTTGACAATAAAACTGACTTTGAACTTTGATGATACCAAGCCAAGTTACAGGTCAGATTTGTGGAGAGGTGAGCCCGAGCTCTTTGCAATATAAACAAACAAACAAACAAACAAACAAAAACTCTGTAATTGAATAAATATTGTTGACTATTAAGATTAATTCTTTACGTTTACATCAAAGAAATGCTGAAACCCTTTTCCTAACCTTAGCCATTATAGACTTTATATTGACAATAAATATATATATATATATATATATATATATATATATATATATATATATATATATATATATATATATATATATATATATATTATATATATATATATATATACATATATATATATATATATATATATATATATATATATATATATATATATAACATTATATATATATATATATATATATATATATATATATATATATGTGTTCCTTATTTGTGACAACACGTTAAAAGGTAAAAGGTAGCTTTTAACTTGAAAACTACCACTACATGACATCACAAGGTGGAACAGAGCATTTTGAGCTTTGAAAATCTAGACAGACTAATAACACTGGTCTACAAATTTTTGGACTTCTGCTTCCGAGATAAAAGTGGCTAAATCTCATTTATATTGGTAAGATTACCTGAAAATCAATTGATAACTGTGCTGGATAGCTAATGTACTCAAGATATGTAATGATAATAATGTATATATTATATATATTGATATATGTTAAAACTCTAGACATATTAAAATGAATGTATTGAATGTGCAGACAGGCTTTCAGATAGAACTGGTTGCTTGTGGACACACTGTACCTTCTGATAAACTACTGTTTTTACATTATTTTGCATAAATTTCCTATTTTGACCCAATACTATATCTTGGAAACTATAGCCAATCAGCACTTCTGACTTACTTTTTCTTTATTAGTGACCTAAACCAAGAAAAATGTCACTACTTTTGTTCCGGAAGCATTTTGCTTGTAGACCAGTGTAATAAAACATTACTCCAACATGTGTGAATGAAACAAAGCACAACTCTAGGTACGTTTTTGTGGAGGTAAAACGTTCTAAAATGGTTTAAAACTCACAAGAGTCAATTTTGCATAATATACCTTTAAGCATCACTAATACACAATACACTTCTGTCACAGTTTCTTTGGTGCAGACATTGATGGGATACATATTGGATATTGAGCTGGATGCCCTGGGAGCACTGACAGGTACAGCGCTCAAGTCATTCATCATACGTGAGATCAAAGTTTCTCTGTGGAAACTCCTGCAGTCTGGTCTGTTTAGTATTTTGTGTGCATGATCCTGCAGAGTCTCTCTCTCTCTCTTCCTCCTCTATCTCTCCCTCACACATGTATTCTACCTGCACCTCCACTTGTACAAATATCCCATGTGGGCTCTCTCTTATGCGCCTTATTTATGCGGGTATACTGTAGATTGAGGTGCCCGGGCATTCCTCCTGTTTTCAAATCCGTTCAGAAGACATGTGAACTACAGTAAGTGGCTTTGAAATCCACAGTGGCGCAGTATTAAAGAATTTCCCCTATTAGTGCGCTGGCAAATGCTCACTGGAATGGAGACAGCTTACATGAATCATAGCCCATATCCATTGTGTGTGTGTATGTGTGTGTGTGTGTGCGTGCGTGCGTATATGTACGTCTATATAATATGTGTGTCTATTTTAAAAAGCCAGTTTAAACGGCAGACGAGCTGGATGGGAGAAAGGATTGGAGGAAGAAAAAAAAAAAAACATTACTCTTGAGGTAGCAACATAGGAGCGCATCTACAAAACTATTAATCTCCTCCTCACTGCCCCCTCCTTCCAGCTCTCTATCTTCCTCCCTCTAGAGGCCTTCTACGCATTTATTTCATTAATCCAGCTCTGCCTTTCACTTACTTTGAAAACCCCATACATTCTCTTTACATTACATCTGCAATAAGCGAGGACCTCCCCCTCCCGAGACGTTTCCCCTCGTTTATATTTTACTCGGCTGACCTTCTCCTGCTCTTGTTTAACAGTGGTTTTCTATAGCTTTTCAATTCACCACTATTTTTCGACAGCTCTCATCTCTCTCTGACAGGCTGTCCATCTATTTTTCACATCTCTGGGTTTGGTCTGCGCATCAGACTTACACTCATACTATGTCTGACTGCAGTGCAATGCAGAGAAATCAAAAGCGCATGAGTTTACGTGTGGTTGCTCGCTTCTAACCACACTTTTAAAGGTCCCATGGCATGAAATTTTCACTTTCTGAGGTTTTTGAACGTTAATGTGAGCTCCCCTACCCTGTTTAGGCCCCCCCCCCCATGGTTAAAAGTTGCGAAATGTCTAAACTGAGCATTTGCGATCCTTTTCTGCGTTACAAAAAAATCGGAGTTCAAACGGGCGATTTTGAACAAGGCACCTTATTGACGTCAGATCGAAAAAAGAAATGCAAATGCAGTTCCACCCCCGTCTGTCTGAACTCAGCGTCTCTGTAAATCACGCCCAGAGAGTTTGGACTGCGAATGCGCTAGGCGTTTGCGTTTGCGAAATGCGTTTTTTATTTGCCTGAAGGCACGGCCGAGTGTTTCTAGGCTCGGAAGTCCTTTATCTGAGCCTCTGGACCTTTGAACAGCAGTGGTTTAATTTTATTTTATGTGGAAATGTGTTTATTTTTCAATGGAACGCTTCAAATCTCTCCCCCCGTGCAAAAACACGGAAATGGATCAGCTGTGGGCTCTGAGCTCTGAGCGGAGCGTTTGGCCACGCCCCCACCCTCTACTATTGGCCAGCTGTTTTCTCCTCATTTGCATTCAAGCAACAACGCCCAGAATAAAGAGTTTGAGAGAGATATTTATGACTCTTTCTCATCTTATCTCTGTTTCTCATGCACTGAGTGTTGATTTTGAAGAAGGATTCATTTACAGTATTAGGGAACCATTAAGGAGCCATATAAAAGCATCAAGAAGTACCATGTCATGGGATCTTTAAATACTAGCATGGTTCTGCTGGTGGTGTAATGTGACACACAGAGGTAGGGGTTCTGGCTCAGTGACTGGGGGTTACTTTGTGGCTGTATAATCTACCCCACCGCGCCGCACCACACCCACGCTGTCTGTATTGCACTTCCTTCCCCCCTCGCCTCCTCTCTTTCGTTCTCTTTCTCTGTTTCTGTCTCTCTCTCTTGTTACCTTCCGTTGCCTCGTTTGCCCCGGCGTCGACATAACAGCGCGTCATTGCTCTGTGTGATCACAAGTCACAAACAGCTCCATTTGTGCTAATGTTTGTGCAACCCAACCACCCTCCGCTGTGCAATGCAGAGACTGTTTTCCACAGCCTGATATAAGTGCATTTTTGTTCAGTGCTGCAATGTAGAGTCAAGATTCAAGATTCAAGAGTGTTTATTTGTCATATGCAGGATCAACACAAGGTCAACAATGCAATGAAATGCTTTGGATCAGAAGAACCCGTTGACTTCCTAAGATAGTCGAGAAGTACTAATAGCATGCAATAAAAATACAAGGGAAAAAAGCAAACAATATAATAAAAAATATGTTATAAAATATAATAAAATACAAAGGTACAGGTAGGATTAAATAAGGTATAAGTAGAGTATTTCACAGGTGGTAATACTGCTCAAATGAATTTTGTATTGCACATAATATAATATAGTATAAGTATTGCTCGTGGATTTTGTATTGCACATGATATAGTATAGTATAAGTATTGTACGTGGGTTAGGAAACAGGTTACTGCACAGGAAACAGTAGCATTTACAGTGAGGTAGAAGTTAAAAGTCCATTTTCAATGTCCTTATTCTCTTGTTCTCTTCTTCAGTTTTCAATCAATTTCATTGATTTCTGATCTTTTCCCTTGCCCCACACACCCTTCCTTCTGTTACCAACGAAAAAGATCACCGTATGTTATATCTCCAATTGTTTTTCTGTCATTACATGTTGTTAATTTGTCACTGATTGTATGTATTGCATCTATTCTACTCTGCATCTCCCAGTCGGCGGCGCGCGCATGCGCAGCGGCCCCTCCCCTAGCCCACTCTATCACCGTCCTGCCTGGTTAGTGGGGAAACGAAATTTCGAATTCACTCTATGTACATGTACATGATTGTTTTCGACAATAAAGCAAACTATGACTATGACTATGACTATGACTAATACAGCGTAAATACTCCATATTTCAGATAACAGCATTAGTTGCGTTAAAAACATACAGTAATACATGTGTCTAATTTAAAAACAGAGAAAAAAAAACACACTATAAACGTCATTTTCTCAGTTTCACAAATGCCGAGTTGTAACGTTTTTTCATGTGGCGGGGCACATATCCAAAAGCAATGTCCAAGTAACATGTGTGTGTTTGTCTCACGAAGCAGTGCAATATCATTTTGTTTACTAAATCTTGATTAAAACTGAAAATCATTTTAGCTCTAAGACAGTAACTAAATTAAGTACAGTGAGACATAAATGGACAAAACACCGAGCCACAAACAAAGCAATGTGGTCTACTCCATTCAGTGTAGTGAAGACTGCAGTGAGCGCTACACTGGAGAAACAAAACAGCCACTTCACAAGAGGATGTACCAACACAGACGGGCGTGCCAGAGTGGACCGTCATCTGCCGTACATCTTCACCTAGAAGCCACGGGCCATTCTTTTGAGGACAGTGAGGTTCAGATCTTAGCCAGGGAAAAGAACTGGTTTGAGAGGGGAGTTAAAGAGGCTATTTTTGTCAAAAAAGAGAATCTGTCGTTAAACAGAAATGGGGGAGTTAGACACAACTTGTCTCCCATCTATAATTCGATTCTCAAACCAAGTCAAAAACAGACAAAGAAACATTAGGACTGACAAGCCATTGCGGAGGGGTGGAGAGGGTCGTTTGTCTTGAAGAGGGAGACGAAAATGGAAGCCAGAGAAATGTGAAATACAAAGAGACAGATTAGTTGATAGTTTCAGAGCTATTTCAGTGTAGGCTTATAGATATGCTAATACTAGACGCCAGAGGAATTCGTAAAACAAAAGAGACAGAGGAGCTGGGATAGTTTCAGAGCTTTTTTCAGTGTAGGAGCTCCTCCCTGCAGCTAGATATAAACAGGGTCTAACCAGCACTAGAACCAGAGCTGACGAAGCCTCTCGGATGAGCGGCGAAACGTTTTCGACCAAACAAACTTTGTCCAGTTGACAAATTGAATTTCTCCTTTTATCATGGATTCTACCTGGACGACTGAGGGACTCTTCACACATGAGACATAAATGGTGCATGAAGTAAAGGTAATACAGTACAAATGCATGTACTTACTAATTGTGCTGCTGGTATGGCATCACACTAGTTTTATAGTTTAGTTTTTCGCTATGTTGACAATGAATATATCTCTTATTTTACAGTACAAGCTGCAGCCTAAATAAGCTGCCAGCATTATAATAGGCAAAAAAGAATTCAGTAATAATATTAAGGGTTTTCCTCAGGCCCTAATGAGAGTGCGCTCTGCCACTGTACAGACAGCGATGTTCAGTGCTATAGTTTGTGAAAGTGGTTTATCAGCCTCACGAAGCCTGACGCCTCAATGTGTCTTTATCAGTTCATGGGTGGAAAGAACCAAAGGCAAGTAAATAAGACAAGTAACCCGCACAAGACAGGTGTTTGACGGTGGAAAAATACAAAACCATTTCTGAAAAATATACAAATGCATTTTACAAAACAATAGACTACAACTTCACAAGCATGAGATGATGTGCATTTATAGCGGAATGCAATTGTGATAGTGTTGTGACAGCTCTCTGAAGGGGGAGTGACTTAACATTTTAATACAGCTCTGGAAAATAATAAGAGACCACTGCAAAATTATCAGTTTTCAGTCTGATTTTACTACTTATAAGTATGTGTTTGGGCAAAATGAAGATTTTTGTGTGAGTCTATAAATGACTGACAACCCCAAATTTCAAATAAAATATTATCATTTAGAGCATTTATGTGCAGAAAATGACAAATGGTCAAAATAACAAAAAAGATCCATGTTTTCAGACCTCAAACAATGCAAAGAAACAAGATCAAGTTCATTTTAATACAACATAATACAGTGGTACCTCACCTTACGAATGACCCAACAAACAAAAATTTCAAGTTACGAAACGCCTTCACGTCAAATTTTGGTCTCTAGATACGAATGAAATTTCAAGTTACGAAACGCGAAATCTCCAATCCAATCCAATCCAACTTCATTTATAAAGCACTTTAAAAACAACAAATCTCAAAAATTCAATTAATGCGCGCTCAGATGCACGCCCCGAAACGAGGGGAGACACAACAACACATCATCAGTATGGTAAAACTCACCTGTCTCACGACGGTCTAAACCCAGCTCACGTTCCCTTAGTGAGTGAACAATCCAACACTTGGTGAATTCTGCTTCACAGTGATAGGAAGAGCCGAAATCGAAGGATCATGTCGACACGGCGCAAGGCCGCGCTACACCGGGGCTGCGGGATGCAGCCGTGCCTCCTCCTCGGGGCAGAGCAAGCGCGGGCCGAGCACAGGGTGATTTATTCCTGCTCCGGTCCTGGTTTAGACCTGGTTTAGTTCTGGTCTAGACCTGGAAGTCACATAGAACCAGCGCCCGACCCGAGCGAGACCCCACGGTCTTGCCTGCTGTTATCCATTCCTGCTCTCATCTCCTAACCGTGGTTGGGAGACACAGGGGAGATCGTCTTCTCCAGGGCCGGAGATAGCTTTCCCTCTGGGGTTAACTCCCTTGTGGACATCGCGTGCTTACAGTGGTGGAGAATGCAAGTAAAAAAAGCCAGTTTTGCTGCAGAGTGGGGCTTTATTGTCTCCTCTCCTTTATTGTCTCCTCTACGGAGGAGACATTCATCCAGCACGCGCGCACACGGCGCGCGCACACACTCGCAGACTCTCTGCACTGAGCTATAGACACAAGATAGACACATCTCACAACACCGCTGATAGAGCACCTTCCTCGGCATGTTAGCTCACAGTGTCAGCGCCCCGGCTCTGGAGGTCAGATAGAAGCAGAGCCCGCCCCGCACCGCAAGACACGAGCAACGCGCTCCTCCCGCGGCACTGCCATGTTATAATAATAACAGGTCCAATCCAGGTTTAGTTCTGGCCAGACCTGGTTTATTCCACGTTCTTTTAGTCCTGGTCTAGTCTCTTAGCCCGCGAGGACGCAGAACACAATGTTACACTATAAAAAAAAAAAGTTACACTATAAAAAAAAAACCTTGGAACGGATCAGGCTTTTTCCATTGAAATAGCTACTCAACTTACGAATTTTTCACGTTACGAAACCACTTCTGGAACAAATTAATTTCGTAAGGTGAGGTACCACTGTACTAATGTTTACACTTAAGAAGAGTTCAGAAATCAATATTTGGTGCAATAACCCTTATTTTTTTGGCATGCTCTCCACAAGTCTTTCACATTGTTCTTGGGTGACTTTATTCCACTGGTGCAAGAAGTGAAGTAGCTCAGCTTTGTGTTTGTGTTGGAATTGAACAGATGCTGGAATGGAATGGCTGTAATACATGTAGAGATGCTGATTTCAGAAAAAAAATGCAGTAGTCTCTTATTTTTTCCAGAGTGGTACATTGTTTTCAGCAAATATAGTAGTTTCACAACAATAAAAGGCAACATGGCAATTTAAGTGAACATGGGGGTGCTTCCAGGTCCATTGACTCTGTTCCCTATTGACTTTACATTGAAAAATTGTCACCCCCCTCTGTAGCACCTCGTCATTTTGGTTTTAAAATGTTCTACATGATCCAGGTGTTTTTACTTTTCTATTTTGTCCATAAATAAATTCTTATTCCTGACATGAACCTGAGGCTCGGACTGGGTCAGTCCACTTCCACATTTGGGCCGCTCCTCAATTTCCCAGTTTCCACCTTCCCGAATTGAGATGGGTGGGTGACGTCACACTCCCTCAGTCCACTTCTTTATACAGTCTGGTTAAAAATTAATACCCCATACATGCGTAATACCCCCTGTTCTGCCCCAGTGGAGAGAGAGAGAGTATTTTTGCTTTGAGTTTGTGTGTTTTGTCTGCTTTGGGCTACCTTAGCAGCCATATTGTTCCAGAGCTTTCTACTGTTCTGTTATTTGCCAATTTTTAGGTCCTGTAAACTGTCACCTAGCTCATGAAAACATCTGTCTGTGAGTATTGTGTTGTTACAAGACGTTAATTCATTTTGTAAGGCTTATGTGGCGTACTTTGAGTTGTTTTGAATTTCAACTCCAGGCTGAAATGGGTGATGCTAGTGGAGTTAGCATGTTTATGGGGGTTTCTATTGATGTTAGCATCATGCTAACCACTTGGTTTATAGATATTTTAGGGAAGTTCAATTAATGTTGGGCTGTTATTGTGTATGTATTGAATTGTATTGTGCTGCTCTGCATTGTTTTGTGTGGCTCTCTGTTCATTTGAGTGTGAAAACATTATTGTAATATGTATTTATTTTTGTTTCGGTTTTTTTGTCTGTTACAGTTTTACAGTCAACTCCAGTAAATGTTCAGAACAACAGAGGCTTCCTGAGTCTTTATTGGAGGGAATGTTCGCTACCTGCAAAGCTAGTTTCTGAACACTAGTGAAGGCAGAATACCCCCTTTTTCAAATTTATAATTCATTATACCAACTAAATCATGAAATCTATGTAAAATTTCACATCATTCCAAAATAGGGCCTAGTATTCTGTTGACAACACAAGAAGGCAGTATTTTAAGATCAAATGCATGTGTTTGACGTTGTCGTGCACTGCCTGAACGATTTTGAAAGCACCAGTAAAAAAAATAAAAAATAAAAAAGATGGACCTGTGCTTGTTCATGAACTCTTGCTGGGGAAATGGGTTGTCCCACTGCTTCCATTTATTATCCACCCCCACAATCAGCACAGTTTGTATTTTTTTTTTACTGTACATACATACTTCTATCCATTCCTCACTCCCCCGTCCCCAGCATCCCAGCATCCCAGTACCCCTCCTTTCTCCCCCCGTTTCTCTTCTTCTCTGGTTTTAACCCCCTCAAGAGGCACTCAAGCGTAGGCCCATTGTCTGTCTCCACAACACCACAGCTTCTTATTATTCGTCCTCTCCAGTGAGCAGCCCCACCGCCTCCCGTTGTCATGCACCACTCGCATTTATCCTCATCACTTCCTTGCTGCACCTTCGTACACCTTAGACACACAAAAAACACACACACGCACACATACAAAGATGCGCGCACAAAAGAGCGTTCTGCAGCGTGCCTCTTCTCGGGCTACTAGTTACACCACTGAAGCACTCCGGTGACCATGTATCCCGCCACCGCTCCATTCTTATCTCCCAGTGGACTGCTTTTTCCTCGGCTTAGACGCTACCCCTGACCACCCCCTACACATGTCCAGCCTTGGACATCTCTCCGGCAACAAAATATAATATAACATCTTATTCTTCAAGTTTATGACATTTTTATTATTGCTATTACTATTTATTATGACTCAATGCATTCAGCTTGTGTCGTTTGTGTCGTTTGGCAACAGCATGCTTTTTGGCAAGAGATAAAACAGTGGGTTTGGGTACATTTTGTCATAATAATTAGCAAATAGATTAAATCGTCAGTGAGGACATTATCATGCAAAGGGGGCATTCACACTTGTCCTGAGTTGTCCCCATGTAGACCTGGTTTGGTCCTGTTGTAGTCCTGGTTTGGTTCTACATGATTGTCACAATAATAACTGGGTCATTCCAGAATTGGAGGACATTTGACGTCCCACCCATCAAATATTAAATAATCCACATACAAAATATACTCAACAAAAATATAAACGCAACACTTTTGTTTTTGCTCCCATTTTTCCTGAGATGGACCCAAAGATCCAAAATTCACTCCAGATACACAACACTACCATTTCTCTCAAACATTGTTCACAAATCTGTCCAAATGTGTGACAGCGAGCACCTCTGCCCCACCGAGACAATCCACCCCACCTCACAGGTGCGCCACATCAAGATGCCGATCCGACATCATGACCAGTGCACAGGTGTGCCCCAGACTGCCCACAATAAAAGGCCACCCCGAAATGTGCATTTTTTTTTTTTTGCTTTATTGGGGGTCTGGAGACTCAGAACCAGTCAGTATCTGGTGTGACCACCATTTGCCTCATGCGGTGCAACACATCTTCTTCACATAGAGTTTATCAGATTGTCAATTGTGGCCTGTGGAATGTTGGTCCACTCCTCTTCAATGGCTGTGTGAAGTTGCTGGATATTAGTGGGAGCTGGAACACGCTGTCGTATACGCCGGTCAAGCACATCCCAAACATGCTCAATGGGTGACATGTCTGGTGAGTATGCTGGCCATGCAAGAACTGGGACATTTTCAGCTTCCAAGAATTGTGTACAGATCCTTGCAACATGGGGCCGTGCATTATCTTGCTGAAACATGAGGTGATGTTCATGGATGTATGGCACAACAATGGGCCTCAGGATCTCATCACGGTATCTCTGTGCATTCAAAATGCCATCAATAAAATGCACCTGTGTTCTTCGTCCATAACAGCCTTTGAAGAGGAGTGGACCAACATTCCACAGGCCACAATTGACAATCTGATAAACTCTATGCGAAGAAGATGTGTTGCACTGCATGAGGCAAATGGTGGTCACACCAAATACTGACTGGTTCTGAGTCCCCAGACCCCCAATAAAGCAAAATAAATGCACATTTCGGGGTGGCCTTTTATTGTGGGCAGTCTGGGGCGCACCTGTGCACTGGTCATGATGTCGGATCGGCATCTTGATGTGGCGCACCTGTGAGGTGGGGTGGATTGTCTCGGCGGGGCAGAGGTGCTCGCTGTCACACATTTGGACAGATTTGTGAACAATGTTTGAGAGAAATGGTAGTGTTGTGTATCTGGAGTGAATTTTGGATCTTTGGGTCCATCTCAGGAAAAATGGGAGCAAAAACAAAAGTGTTGCGTTTATATTTTTGTTGAGTGTACTAAAACATACAGTTTCTGAGTGAATTTACATGTCCTGAGACCAAATTTAAAAAAAAAAAAAAAAAAGAGAGAAAAAAAATGCTTGAAAATTGTTTTTAAATACCAAATAAGTCTGGATTACCCCCCAAAATGCCATTTTCCTCTTGTCCCACCCCTCTAATGACCAAATTGAATCTCAAATAAAACAGTTAAAATTAAAATAAAATGTCTTGTTTTTTGTACTATTTGTTTAATAGACATAATATTTCAAATAATAATTATTATTCATGGAACATGTGTCCCACAACATGCACACAACCCTGTTACCATAACATTTTTAGCCTAGTAGAAGAAGAAGAAAACAGTGAACCACATGATCCCCTGGACTTGACATCATCAAACAGTTTTCCAAAAGAATGGGCAGAGCAAAGGTTTGTCTTCTCTTCTATTTTTCATATTTTTATAACATAGTTAGCCTTGACTGAATGTCTTACTCTACCTCATGCAACCCTGTTATGCAAATGATCAGAATAAGACAATTATTATTTTTTTCCTTCTCTTGATTAGCAGTAACAGCTAAACAGCTAGTTTCTACACCTGAGATAAAGCGAACATTAGTGCGGATTTGCAGCCCTGTTACCTGCAACCCTGTTACTGTGATTAGAGTAAATAAATAAATAAACCAAATAAATCATGTAACAAAAATTTACCATTGACCACTGAGCTAATCAAGCATTTGATAGTTTATTACCTATTACTGATGAATATGTAGCGAAAAATCAGAAAAGTGAAGGTATTTTTCAAGAATTTTAAAGCCAAAATGTCCTCCAATTCTGGAATGACCCAACTACAGTATATCGACTTATCGTTCAATATATGAACGCTGTAACAAGTATTATTATCAATATCAATTATCAGTATTTATCATGAATACTTTTTCTTAGTACTAGGAGATTTAACGTGTGTGTGTGTGTGCGTGCGTGCGTGCGTGCGTGCGTGTGTGCGTGCGTGCGTGCGTGTGTGTGTTTTGTAATATAAACCTGTAAGTTTTGTATTGTACTGTATTGTAATATTTTGTGTTTTTTGGACCCCCTCAAAAATGAAATGGCACAGCTCAAGGGGCATTCCAATAAAATAATTAAAACAAAAAAAATGTTTGGTTATTTTTCTGTACTACAATACAGTTTGAGCTGTAGAGTGTTCTGAATTTCTATGACTCATTATAGATACAGACTCTTTAAGTGTTGCATTCTGTTATTTACTGTATTTGTGGAAGTCCATGTTTACCAATACTGCACATTTAGAACAGAATATATATATATATATATATATATATATATATATATATATATATATATATATATATATATAAGATAAGATAAGACTTTATTGATCTCACACAGGAGAAATTTACTTGTCACAGTAGCTCCAGGTAGGGACAGTTTGAACAAGAAGACAAGTGCATGCAGGCAAAAAAAGGCATAAAGATAGGTGATAATAATAATTTAAAAAAATAAGTAATAAATCGAATAATAATAATAGTAGTGATAATAATAAAAAACAGTGACCGGGAGAGTATTGAAAAAAAAAAAAATATATATATATATATATATATATATATATATATATATATATATATATATATATATATAAAATATAGAACTGTTTACTTTTACTTACATTTTACTTCTTTTTTAAAATTATTATTATATATTTATTTATTTATTTATTTATTTTTTGATGATTCTGCTTTATGGTTTGGTTTCAGTATTATCTTTTATGGTCTATATTTACTTCAATATCATGAACACTTAACCCTTAACCCACCCATTTTGAAGGTTCTGGTTCTGGTTCTATATATGTTTCCCGTAGACATTTCAAAATAAAAAAAAAAAAAAAAAAAATTTAATATTAAGAGTTCAAAGGCTAACTAGCTACATGCTAACGCGGTTGTTTTGAATCCTAAAGAAGATTTGTTCAAATGTTTTAATATCTTTGCGGTTTACAAACAATAAATTATAGGTCTTGTGGTCATTAGTTACCACATAGTGACTTTCAAACTTTTAATATTATTATTATTATTTGGGAAAATCTATGAGAAAAATAAATGGGTAATTTACTTGTGGAACCAGGGGAGAGTGGTCACTGTTGAGTTAATAATAATAATAATAATAATAATAATAATAATAATAATAATAATAATAATAATAATAATAATTAATTTATTATTATTATTAGAAAAACAGGCATTCATGTGAGTTGCTTCGCCACAGATCTGAACTGTAACTTGGTCTGGTTTGGTCTCCATGAAGATAAGAAAAGTTTAATGATGGACCTTCCACCAGCAAAGTTACACAACGCACCTTTAAAGGAAAAGTAAAGTTTTTTACAATTTGAGCCTTATTTCGGTAATAAAACAAGTTGTTTTACTCACCCATATCACTTTGGTGTCATATGGAGCATTTCCGGAGATGTTTTAGATTAGCGTTAGGCTAACGCCGTTAGCCTAGCGCGACTTATAGCCATAGCTTGGGGCATTCCCCAAGCATGTAATTTGCCCCGTGCGGGCTCCAAATAACACAAACTTTAGCACTTTTCAAATCACAGAAGCTCGATGTCTTTAGTCTACGATTTCGTTTGAATCAAAAGTGGCCTGTAATCCGAGATTTATCCATAGTTTACAGCTTTGCGTTCCATGTTTGGGTCCCGGGAGCTGAGAGCACACTCCGCGCATGCGCACTGGCGTCCTCATCTACTCGAAACTATGGCTAAATCTCGGATTACAGGCCACTTTTGACCAAACGAAATCGTAGACTAAAGACATCGAGATTTGAAAAGTGCTAAAGTTTGTGTTATTGTGTTAATATGCCCCCGCACGGGGCATATTACATGCTCGGGGAATGCCCCGAGCTATGGCTATAAGTGGCGCTAGGCTAACGGCGTTAGCCTAACGCTAATCTAAAACATCTCCAGAAATGCTCCATATGACACCAAAGTGATATGGGTGAGTAAAACAACTTGTTTTATTACCGAAATAAGGCTCAAATTGTAAAAAAGCGTTACTTTTCCTTTAAGTAAATAATCAAAACAGTAAATACAATTACATTAGATGAATATTATGTTCAGTGTAAGTGCTCATGTATTGATACAGCCACCTACTACGTCAATACTACTATTATAAACAAATGAATCATGATATATTGATATTCTGTCCCTCTCGCTCCCTCTTAACCCTCTGCAAAGTCACTATAATGCTAGTCACCTATTACTTCTGTCATCTTTAAGCATGTTATTTTTCATTCATTCTTTTATTCATCATTTATTCCTCTCCTCCCACTTACGCTCAGCACATTTTAATCCCCTTAAGACACCATAGCCTTCCCCATTTTAAGTATTTTTTTGCTGACCGCATTTTAGAATAAGCTGATGTTGAACTTGCCTTGAGGTAATTAGACGTTTTTTTTTTATTTTTAATTACAACGATTAGTCTCCAATTGATTTATCAGTGTGTGTTATTCCTATTGTAATATATATACAAAATCGCTTTAATTTCCCTTCCGTAAACAGCACAACATAATGCAAATAAGGTTACAGTTAGGAATTTGCTGGCTTGAGTTGTGTCGTGTTTGTAAGTGGATAGTAATAGAGGGTTGATAAAGAATAGAGAGAATAGAAAGATAGATACCGATTCAAAAATATAAAGAATACTGATATTTCAAAAGAGTACTGTGTCATTGTGAGACATATTTGTTCATATAACTCAAGCCACAAGACACCAGTAAAGGAATATGTTCATATTTTAGTTAGACGTAAGCAAAGAATCACCTTTGGGTTGAGTCCAAGAAGCTTTCTAAATCTTTCGTTTGGCACCAGCGTACTAAAAATATGCTAAAACAATAGACTTTACCCATAAATAATGTTATAATCATGTGCAAGAGCATTAGTTCAAACACGAACCTTAACAAGTCTGCTACATTTTCTTTCATCAGTTGCTATGAGACAGAAATTCACAAACTTTCTCGCGCTGCAAATTTAATTGACTTGCCTTACTTTTAATTGGAAAACATGCTCCCTATATATCAGCGTTGTCGATTTCATTTGTTCTGTCTCAAGATTGTGACCTTAATGCTCTTTTGTCGGTGGCACCTTGCTCTCTCTGTATTCTCTTTGTCTCCGGCTCTCTCCCCACCAGACCCCCGTCTCCTTTACCTCTGCAAATCTTGCATTATTAATTGAGCTGCATTGGCCATACAAAGAAAACAGTCTCCCTTACAGACACGGAGCCGAGCACACATCCCACACACGTGCACACGATACAGTGGACTCGTTCAAAGGTGCTATTACTGTTGTTGTTTGGAATCTAACATGCATATATTCTATCTGATCCGGGCTGTATGTGTTAAGTAAAGCCCGGGGCAGCTCCCCTCTGATTCTGAGCTCGTCCTGATCACAGCTGGGGTCCCACGAGCCTCTCAACAAGGGAGTCAGTCTGACACCCAACTTTGAAGTTATTCCTCAAAATCTGTGTGCAGTGGGGCTTTATCTTTTTGCTCTTTTGACACATAAAATTACTGCTCTGTTCTTGCTGCATGTTAAATGCTTTCTCTATTTACACAGATCAGGTAAGGGTACGTTGTCCCCATATAAGATAATCAAAGATCAAAGTCAGTTTTATTGTCAATTCTGCCATATGTGTTCAACATACAGTGAATTGAAATTTCGTTTCTCTCTGGACAGGTAGTGCAAAAAGACAAGTGTACAAAATACAATATAAAGACAAAACACAACGAAAACTATCTAAGTCAGAGATCTAAGGTTAAACTAAAGTCTAAGATCTAAAATCCTTAAAGCAGTGCAACATAATAAATAAATACCTATATACAGATGTCCAAAGTGTGCAGTGTGCATCAAAAATGTGCAATGGAAGATAAGATAAGATAAGACTTTATTGATCTCACACAGGAGAAATTTACTTGTCACAGTAGCTCCAGGTAGGGACAGTTTGAACAAACATATATATGTTCACTGCATTAGACCCATCCTTCAAAGCCACTAGGAGCACCTGTCAGAGGCCGTGGGTGAGCTACAGGGCCATGGGGCACATCATAAAACAAGTGCAAGCCACTCAGGCACCATGGGCTGCCATGGTCATGGTTGGCTGCTCTTTTCATTGACTGGCTGACGCACTCACCAGCTTTTAAATTTGTTTGATTATTATCTTACATTTTTAACTTCATATTTTGGGATTTTCATCAACTAAGAAGAGTAGTCTGTGCAGTTCACTGGATGGAACACAAGGACAGTTTGATTGTGTGATTTGAACTGTTTGCTTTTCTTGTATCCGTGGTGACACTGCATGAAGCTAGCTATTCTAGCCAACTAGCTCTGAATGCTACAGGCTTTCTACATCAAATATGCCAGAGGACATTCCATTTCAGGGAGCCGGTCGTCTCATCACTGATCAACTCACTAGAGTGAAGTGAGAGAGAGAATTAGAAGAGGTTCTCCAGAGTTCACCTGGCTCCACCTGGAGGCTGCTGTGATGTCCAGACTGCAGGACACAGAGGATACAGAGAAGGGACACTTTTGTCCTGAGGGTTGTTCCTCACCCCAAACTGTCCTGACACTGGATCCGATGAGCTTAACTGTTGAGCTGCATTATTATTGTATTTTACTGCTCCGTGTATGTGAATTGCCCCTCTGGGACAAATAAAGTGAGATTGACTGACTGATGACACCAATAATATAAATATATGTTTCATTATTTAATGAACTAGTTGTTGGCCAATTACCTTTCACATTTTGTTCACCAGACACTTTTTATTTTATTTAGTTTGCTCTGACAAACATCTGCTCCTTTGCTGTCAATATATATTGTTACAAATTAGCCAATAACTGCATGCATTAGTCTGCTAATACACGCCCCAGCAAACCTTAACTATTGATTCCCTGTGATTTGAATATGGAACAGGCTTAAATGTACTGCATATTTTACTGGACACAAAGCACCTGTTTTCCTCTTTAGAATTTCAAACATTATCAGTGCACTTTATTTACCTGAGTGCGATGTGACTAGTTACGGAGATTGTGGATTTCCACGCTGTGTTAACCAAACACAAGCTGAAATATGCTACAGATACACATAGTTTAAAGTGTGTCATCCCCATTGGACACGCCTGTGTTCTTTAGTCTGTGATTTGGCACGCAGATATAGCTCAAGTGCTTTAATTGCTTAAAGGGCTGAATGCATGTGTCTTTGAGCCACAGGGGAGTGAGCATGTGCACGCTTAGCAGTGTGTTCACAAGTTCAGCCGTGCATACAGTCTTTTTTTATCCACTTTAACACACAGAGCCAGGAGACATAAAGAGTGATTATTTACAGCAATTTATTCCACTCCATGCAGATAAGAGACACACCACAATTTTGACATGTGGCTGTGTATAGTGGAAAGACTCATAGTAGCAATGATATAATGACTAAAGAATGATATTTTGCATTACTGTATTTTAGCCACTGATATGTTTTGGTCACCTTGGAATTTGTATTTCATTTTTTAGTATGACTATGATTAGACACTATGTATGTATGTACTTTGCGTTACAGTACTGCTCTTACTGCTGACAGCAATAGACAATGAACCTTTTAAAAAGCCTCATAGCAGCCATTAGCAAGGCAGACATCGTGCTAAAATCCTTGTGTTTTGGATCAATGGTGGTTTACAGGCAGTAGTCGAGTTGTAAAATGAAACCAGGGGGGATGGTGAAATTTTTCACCAACGGGGGGGAGGCATTAAGCTAAGCCCTCCCCCATCACTGACATCACTGTGGTGTTTCAGGGCAGGGCAGAATTAGAAGGTACTTTGTTAAAATGGAAATGCTTTTATAACAAAAAGTCCATATAATCATTCAATAATTCAATAATACACAGGACATATGTTATCACACACGTACACACACACACACACACACACACACCTTAGTCCTGGTTTAGTCCTGGTTTAGTCTTGGTTTAGTCCTGGTTTAGTCCTGGTTTAGACCTGGTTTAGACCTGGTTTAGACCTGTTTTAGTCCTGGCTTAGTCTTGGTTTGGACCTGGTTTAGTTTTGGTTTAGTCCTGGTTTAGACCCGGTTTAGATCTGGTTTAGTCTTGGCTTAGTCCTGGTTTGGACCTGGTTTAGTCCTGGTTTAGACCTGTTTTAGTCCTGGCTTAGTCTTGGTTTGGACCTGGTTTAGTCTTGGTTTAGTCCTGGTTTAAACCTGGTTTAGTCTTGGTTTAGTCCTGGTTTAGATCTGGTTTAGTTTTGGTTTAGTCCTGGTTTAGACCCGGTTTAGATCTGGTTTAGTCTTGGCTTAGTCCTGGTTTGGACCTGGTTTAGTCCTGGTTTAGACCTGGTTTAGTCTTGGTTTAGTCCTGGTTTAAACCTGGTTTAGTCTTGGTTTAGTCCTGGTTTAGATCTGGTTTAGTCTTGGTTTAGTCCTGGTTTAGACCTGGTTTAGTCTTGGTTTAGTCCTGGTTTAGATCTGGTTTAGTCTTGGTTTAGTCCTGGTTTAGACCTGGTTTAGTCTTGGTTTAGTCCTGGTTTAGTGCCGAAATAGATGCAGAAATAATCTGATAATATGACTCACCCATAAGAATGCGGTCAGATCCATTCTAACAGTTTGCCGTGTTGTCTTTAATAATCTGGAGCTCCGGAGAAAAGGACATAATCCTGAACGTATCCCGTGTCCTAAGGCGAGAGTTCCTTCTTACGTAGCATTAACGTAGCAAGTTAAGGAATCTTCTTCTCTTAGAAATGCCGCGTAAATATCAGGCTCACAGCTGATCGGCGAACAGGCGCAAACACAACAGCGGCAATCGTCATGATTGGCGGGAGCGCGTATCGGTGCGTAATTATGCTGCAACATGATTGGAAGCTGGAGCGCACTGGCCATTTTGACTTAAAAACGGTGAAATTCGCCAAAAGTTTAGGGATTTTCATGCCTGATTGATAAAATGCCATAAGGGATGGAAGAAGGGATGCCCGTTTTAGAAGAGGGATTATTTTGAGGGATGATTTTTTCCCACAGGGGGGATGCCCCCCCCCCCCCCCACCCCCACCCCCCCCCACCCCACCCCATCCCCCCTCAACTCGAGTACTGTTTACAGGTTCGAAAACTGTGCTGGAATCTTTAGGTTTGTGATCATTTAAGACAATCATGTAAATAGAGAGAGTCAAGCCATATACAGTTATGTTTTTGTTTTGTTTTAAATGAGGGAGGTTTATAATATGTTTAAAAAACATGCATTTTTCTTTTTTATTTTCTTACATTGACTGCAGTGTGCTTTAATGTTATGTTTAAATGAATGCAGTGCTTTTTTATCCTCGGGGCTGTAGAGCAAAGCAGCCATCAGAAACGATTGGATCCGGACTCCCACCACAATGTAAATGAAAGTGGGCCATACATGCTGACATCATGGCCACGTGACGGACAGATGGGTGTGACAGGGCCACCTAATGTCCTCACTTTCACCCGCTCCTCCCTCAGTGCTCGCCTTCACCCCTCTGAGAGTGATAGAGCACTCCCTTTAATATAAATCAGCACAATCACGGCACGTCACGAGTCCCAGTCTCCTTGTAGTCTCATCAATCTCCAGCACAGTCCCTCTCTCTCCCCTCTGTCTCTCTTTCTCTCTTCTGTATCTCTTCTTTCTCTGTTCTCTCTCTCTCTGTGACTCTCTCTCCTCTGACCCTTTCTCCTCTCTCTCTCCTGTCTCTCTCTCGCTCCTCTGTCTCTTTTTCCTTTTTCCTCCATCTCTCCCTTTCTCTCTCTCCAACTCTGTCTTTTTCTCTCTCTCTCTGTCTGTCCTTTCTGTGCCCCCCCTCTGTCTCTCTTTCTCTCTTCTGTATCTCTTTTTTCTCTCTTCTGTCTCTCTCTGTGACTCTCTCTGTCTCTCTGTATGTCTCTCTCTCTTCTCTGACCCTTTCTCCTCTCTCTTTTCTGTCTCTCTCTCCTCTCTGTTTCTCTCTCTCCACTCTTTTTTGTCTTTTTCTCCTCTCTGTCTCTCTCTTTCTGTCTTGCATCTTCTGTGTCTCCCTCTTCTCTCTGTCTCTCACCGCTCTCTCTGTCTCTCTCTCCTCTTTGTCTCTCTCTCCTTTCTCTCTCTCTCTCACTCTCTCTCCTCTGTTTCTCTCTCTCCTCTGTTTCTCTATCTCCTCTTTGTCTCTCTCCTTTCTGTCTCTCTCTCACTCTCTCCTCTGTTTCTCTCTCTCCTCTTTGTCTCTCTCCTTTCTCTCTCTCTCTCTCTCTCACTCTCTCCTCTGTTTCTCTCTCTCCTCTTTGTCTCTCTCTCTCTCTTTGTCTCTCTCCTTTCTGTCTCTCTCTCACTCTCTCCACTGTTTCTCTCTCTCCTCTGTTTCTCTATCTCCTCTTTGTCTCTCTCCTTTCTGTCTCTCTCTCTCACTCTCTCCTCTGTTTCTCTCTCTCCTCTTTGTCTCTCTCCTTTCTGTCTCTCTCTCTCTCTCTCTCTCTCCCTCTGTTTCTCTCTCTCCTCTGTTTCTCTATCTCCTCTTTGTCTCTCTCCTTTCTGTCTCTCTCTCTCACTCTCTCCTCTGTTTCTCTCTCTCCTCTTTGTCTCTCTCCTCTTTGTCTCTCTCCTTTCTGTCTCTCTCTCTCACTCTCTCTTCTGTTTCTCTCTCTCCTCTGTTTCTCTATCTCCTCTTTGTCTCTCTCCTTTCTGTCTCTCTCTCACTCTCTCCTCTGTTTCTCTCTCTCTTTGTCTCTCTCCTCTTTGTCTCTCTCCTTTCTGTCTCTCTCTCTCCTCTGTTTCTCTCTCTCCTTTCTCTCTCTCTCTCCTCTTTGTCTCTCTCTCTCCCCTCTGTTTCTCTCTCCTCTTTGTCTCTCTCCTCTCTATATCTCTCTCTCTCTCCTCTCTTTGTCTCTCTTTGCTCTCTGTCAAAACAAATATCTTAAAAAAATTAATTCAAATGTACATTATTGTCAAAAGTCCTTATTTTGATATGTCTATGATTTATTATTGATCCTATTTATAAAATGAAGTACTAAGGAACTGAGCCAGAAAGTAGGAAGATTATATTACGAGTTGATGTATAGAACTAATATGAGAAATGGTTGTCAAGTCCATATTGAACAAGATGGATTCAAGAGGGCCTCTAGAATCTCTGCTGAAGTAAGAGACGCAGTAGAGTATCTGCTCATCCCCATCAAGAATGGTTTTAAGCCATGAATGAAATGATAAACTTTCTGACCAAGGCTCGCTCAAGGTTTGGAGATAAATTCCCACTGCTTTAGGCACTTCAGTGGGGTTGTTCACAGGAGCAGTTAGTTTCACAACACAGATTTATTTTGAGAACTAAAAACAAAGAAGAAGAACTCCTATGGTGGTATGCAAAGTGTGGCCTCCTTTGGTTAAGTCCTTGATTATAGAAATACTATAGTAGTGGTGTATACCATTTACACCAGGTTTAGTTGTAGTTTTATAGTAGTGAACTGAACTGAATTAGATGTGATGGTATTCAGAAGGACAATATTTTAAAGTTTGAGAACCATGGCTACTGGGCCTGGTTTATATCCTGGTAAACCAAAAATATACACTTCTTCAATACTTTAAAGATTTGAGTCCCCAAATTCAGATGTGTGTGATTGACAGGTGGATTAGCCAATCAGGGACCTCCATGATCTGTCCATATCAAAACAAATACACACAAATACAGTGGTACCTCACCTTACGAAATTAATTCGTTCCAGAAGTGGTTTCGTAACGTGAATTTTTCGTAAGTTGAGTAGCTATTTCAATGGAAAAGGCCTGATTCGTTCCAAGGTTGTTGTTTTTTTATAGTGTAACATTTTTTTTATAGTGTAAGACTGTGTTCTGTGTCCTGATTGGCTAAGAGACTGTAGAGCCAGGACTAAACGTGGACTAAACCAGGTCTAGACCAGAACTAAACCAGGTCTAGACCAGGTCTAAACCAGGTCTAAACCTGGACTGGACCTGGACTAAACCAGGACTGGACCAGGTCTAGACCTGGACTAAACCGGGACTAGACCAGGATTAAATCACCCCATGTGGCTCTTCGCTGGTTTTGTGCGGCTTTTGCGTTCGTTTGTGCATGTTCGGTTTGTGGCTCGGGCTGCATGTATCTCGTGCTCGCGGTGCTCCTGTCTCCGCCCTCCTTGCGTGTTCGGCGCTGGAGCTAAGAGGCCGAGAAAGGTGCTCTTTGTGCGGGCACGACCGCAGGGTTTTCCCCGGGGCTGGCTCTGGTTCTATTCGATTCCAGAGCCGGGGGGCTGACCCTGTGAGCTAAGAGGCTGAGAAAGGTGCTCTTTGAGTGGGCATGACCGCGGGGTTTTCCCCGGGGCTGGCTCTGGTTCTATCCGACGTCCAGACCCGGGGGTCTGACACTGTGAGCTAAGAGGCCGAGAAAGGTGGTCTTTGAGCGGGGATAACAGCGGGGCGCGCATCTGAGCGCGCATTATTCGAATTTTTGAGATTTCGCGTTTCGTAACTTGAATTTTCTTTCGTATCTAGAGACCAAAATTTAACGTGAGGGCGTTTCGTAACTTGGAATTTTCGTTTGTTGGGTCTTTCGTAAGGTGAGGTACCACTGTATGTAGAGTATGTAGAGAACCAGTCTGCATCTCTGGCTGCAAGGACACTGTAAAGCCCATAAAAAAGGCACCACAAGAACCAGGAATAAAATCAATGTCTTTTCTGTGTGGCAAATGGATGCAAGTCACTATGTGCCGCTTGAGAATTCTACTGTCCTTGTAGTCTCATCAATCTCCATCAAACTGCCTACTAGCCTTTAGTAGATTAAACAAACCCAAGATGTCCATGTAATCTCTCAGTTGTCCAGGTAGGATCAACAGAGAAATTCTGTCAATTCGACAAAAGTTTTAGAATGAAGACATTTCGCCGCATTCTCCAAGCAGCTTCTTCACTTCTGCTCAGATTGCTGATGGACACTTTTGTCCAGTTGACAGTGTTGAATTTTTCTTTTGCTAGTAAACAACAACATTGACCAGAAGAGACTGTAACATTGAGAGATGCAGGACCAAATTTGGCCAAATGGTGACGTCTATCAGAGGATCACAGTCATGGAACACATGACCTGCTCATGTCAGGAACTGTAGGTCCTCCTCAACCTTCAAAAACATGCTGAAACATTGGTTGGAAAATAATCAAACATGCTCACACAGGTAGATTTTCTTCTTCTCTGGGCCTCTTAAACTCAGAAAATGGTCTATTGTGGCTAAGTTGCTGTCATGTCTATGTGCACTTCTGTGTCTTCTGTGTGTTCCTCTAAATCAGTGGTCCCCGACCTTTTTTGCGCCACGGACCGGTTAATATCACCCAAAATTTTCACGGACCGGTGGGGGTGGAGGTGGAGCGGGGCGCATAGATATCAGCGGATAAATACCACAAAATAAAAATTATATTATATATAAATGTATTATATATAAATTATACAAACAACACAAGAACTGTGGTATGTTGTAAATATAATAATAAACCTGAATCCACTGTGTACTTGTATGTAACTTTAATTACAGCGTCCTCCATGACATGCGCCAACAACATAACAAGAGTCACAACATCCTCTCTGCCCCTACGCTCTTTGGTCGCTATGCTTAAACATGCCTTCAGAATAAGATAGACCACAAAACAAATGTAAAGTACATGAAAAATACAACTCACCATAATGCCATGAGAGCCCTGAGCTTATTTCTCTGCTACGAGATGGTCGCATCTAGGCGTAATGGGAGACAATGACACCCAAAGTGTGTTGCTTATGTCCAGTCTACTCCGTAACTTTTATCCAGAATACTGGCAGAGTTGATGTCTCGACCATACTTTTAAGGCCGCCTCATTGGAGAGCTGGTTGATGACGTTATGCAGAGCGGGCTTGTTGCGTGGGAATCACCTGTTGTGATAAATCCATATTTTAAGTAGGTCTCCTGGTATTGTCAGTAAATATTTGCGTCCAGATGAAAACGGAGCACTGAGTGAAAACGTTGTAATACATACAGTATGCCATACCGATATGTAAAAACAGACAGAGCCACTGGAAACGCAATACTACAAAGAGCGCATGCGCATGAAGTCCTTTCTCTTCCGCAAACAAACACAAGAAGATAATAATGATGGCGAACACATGTACAAAAGCCAACTCTCTCATTTGGACCGACGACGAAGTGGAGTTACTTCTACGAGTTACGTTGGATTACAAAACACGTCAGTATCAGCAGAACGGCGATCGGGAGTCCTGTCAAAGCAGATGATTACGGCATCGCGACGTCATCGCTTTCCAAAAGTTGCGTAGACTCTTCTTCTGTCTCTTCACTGGGCCTTTTCTTCTTTGCAAAGAAACTTTCTACAGACGTCTGTTTTTTAACTCATTTTGCTGCTAGTGGGTTTAATATTAGCGTTAATGTATCAGGTGCCTAAGACAAACCTCGTGCGCACATGGAAGTCGACGTGCTCTTTTCGGAACACGGACGGGCCACTCAAAATGAAGGGGTAGGGCCCGGTACCAAAGGGCTCATGGCCCAGTACCGGTCTGCGGCCCGGTGGTTGGGGACCACTGCTCTGAATGTTCTTCTGTTTTGACCTGCCTTAGGACAACAAATGTAAAGTAGCTACTGTGCTAATTCCGTCATATTTACATTGATGCTGTTTGTTGTCATGTTGATTAATATGCATTGTCCTAATTCAAATAAATAAATGAATAAAATAAAGACTATCACGGAACACTTCATTAAAAAGAGAAATGTATTACCCTTGAACGCTGAGGTTAAACCTGCTTTTAGGAATAAGGTATTAAACAGTTGAGCAACAAAACAGAAACAACACTCTATAAATAGTGGTATCCCAGTGTCCTTTGCTGTTCACTGTTTGTGCCTGCCTTTAGTACTTCCACACTCCTAAGTAAATGCTTCGTTCTCCCTTTATCTTCATCCAATTTACTTCATATCCCTTTGAACACTGTTTACCCTCTGCATGCTCTCCCTATCTCTCCTTGGCTTCTTGCACACCTCCACTCCCCTCTCTTCCCCCCCGTGGTCTGGTGACGGGTGAGAGCCGCTGGCAATACATGTACCGTAAGATACCACACACACACACACACACACACACACATGCAGAGTTTCCATCTAGTGCGCATTACATTAACTTAAATTCAGTTTCTAAACACCCACCTCAACCTAATTCAACCCATATCTTTAACTTGAAATCATGTTGTTGATTTTATAATAAAAAATTGACTGATTTTGTTCCCATAAAGGAGACAGGTCCCTATAATGTGAGAGTGTATACAGCTTTTACTCCCCTCAGTGTGATTAATATGCACACACACACACACACACACACATACACCATATATATTTATGTTGTAGCAACAAGGACACAAACCAGCGGGAGAGGAGCTTATTGCTTGAGGCGGTTGGATTGTTAGCGCTGCATTACCTAGGCTGAACCATTGGGGTCATCTTAACTGTGATGATATTAAACACCGCGCACAATGTAAAACTCCCGATAACATTTTAGGCAACATCTGATTATACCACGACCAGCTTCCCCTGCATTTAACAAGAAACCATGAGATCAAACCCGACTTTGAGGTTTATCATCAGCATGGTCTCTCATTAAAATCAAGCTTTTGATACACACCCTTTAACACACGTTGCACACTGGGAAAGGCAAAATAATGGCTACAAGGGTAATGTATAACTCCGGACAGCTTGGGAACAATGATAAAGCACAAGTGAAAATTCAGCAGGGAGATATCCACAGGAGCCATAGCGTCCACCTGCAACTTTTGCTAGCCCAGCAGTAAAAGCATGTACACCGGTGCCTATAGTTTCTGATAACTATGTTTTGGTAGTTTTCTTTCTGCTTCTGTAGCTTTATATGTATATAAGACTTCCTTTTCATTTAGTATTCAAATTGGTTATAAGTGAACTTTGTAACTTTCCCAGTGGAGTTTCATCATGTACTTGTCTCCTTGGAGATGTTATTGCTTTACATATATATGAAAGTATGTGTTTTGTTTCATCCTGGTTTATTAGTCTGTCTACATTTCCAAAGCTCAAAATGCTCTGTTCCACTTTGTGACATCATGAAGTGGTAGTGTTCAGGTTAACAGCTACCTGGTGACTTTAGTTCAGTAGAGATAAGCAATTCCAGGGCTGAAATTATCCAAATGATTCCAGTGAAGGTGTATGGAGTTTAAAGATCCCATGACATGGTACTTCTTGATGCTTTTATATGGCTCCTTAATGGTTTCCTAATACTGTAAATGAATCCTTCTTCAAAATCAACACTCAGTGCATGAGAAACAGAGATAAGCTGAGAAAGAGTAATTTTTCTCACTCTGAACACTCTATAATGGGCGTTGTTGCTTGAATGCAAATGAGGAGAAAAGAGCTGGCCAATAGTAGAGGGTGGGGGCGTGGCCAAACGCTCCGCTCTTGCTCTGAGCCCTCAGCTGATCCATTTCCTTGTTTTTGCACAGGGGGAGAGATTTGAAGCGTTCCATTGAAAAATAAACACATTTCCACAGAAAATAAAATTAAACCACTGCTGTTCAAAGGTCCAGAGGCTCAGATAAAGGACTTCCGAGCCTAGAAACACTCGGACGTGCCTCCAGGCAAATAAAAAAACGCATTTCGCATTGCCTAGCGCATTCGCAGTCCAAACTCTCTGGGCGTGATTTACAGAGACGCTGAGTACAGACAGACGGGGGTGGAACTGCATTTGCATTTCTTTTTTCGATCTGACGTCAATAAGGTGCCTTGTTCAAACTCGCCCGTTTGAGCTTCGATTTTTTGTAACGCAGAAAAGGATTGCAAATGCTCAGTTTAGACATTTCGCAACTTTTAACCATGGGGGGGGGGCTAAACAGGGTAGGGGAGCTCACATTAACGTTCAAAAACCTCAGAAAGTGAAAATTTCATGCCATGGGACCTTTAAAAACACAGTGGAGCTGTCCCTGTATTATCACATGACATCACAATGTTTTCTGTTTGAGTGAAGAACTCCTGCCTGGGAAAGAAAAACAAAACACAACTCAAGGTATGTTTGTGATGAAGATCTATCTCAAGGGATTCTACTGTAGGCTACATTACAAGTCAGATCTGTGGAGATGCAACACTATTCACAGAGAGAATGATTACATCATTACATCTGTAATGAATAAATAGACTTAGACTTAAACTTAGACCAAATAGATTTGTTTAATGTCATGCCATGGAACATTCCATACAAACCCTATAACCAAACATCTATAAAAAATAAATAAATAAATAAATAAATAAATAAATAAATAAATAAATAAATAAATAAATAATGTATTTATTTATTTATTTAATAAAAGTTGAGCAATGTACCTTAAAATGTGTGGTAGATATGTTTAATGCCATACTGTGGAACATTCCAGGCATGCCACAAAATCTCCATGCAGATAATCAGCTACAGACAATAAAATAAAAATAATTGCAGAAAGCATTCTACTTTCATGGAATCTTCAGGGCATTTAAGGAAATGCGTAATGGCTAAGGTGTAGTGTAATTATTGTAAACAAACTTTGTTTTAATACTGAGATAATGAGATACAAAGATCAACTTAGGAATGACTCCTGCATCATTATGTTGTTATTAAACCTCTGATGAGATGTTCAATTGTCTTTGCCTAGTGTTGTGGTGTCATGGTGGGGCTCCAGATACATTTACCAAGAGAAGACAGTGGGATCAGATATCTATAGGGGTTATTTATCAGAGTGGACTCATATGTTGTACCATTACCACCTGAACATGGTAATTGATGAGGGGAGGTGAATGGCAGCTTCATACAGTGGGCGGGCTGGGACCAGCCAGGGGGCACTGCCTGGTGATTGGTTCCCTCAGGCTCTCATAACGGATGGGTTGCCTCGGAGACGGCCCTATGCTTTGGCTTTGACTATCTCCGCAAGCTTGTTATCCAGTGTTTTTTGTCTCCTCTGATTAATGACAGTTGGATTTAATGTCATGTTCTGAAACTGTATAAAGTGTCTGTGCAAATGGAGTGTGAGTGTGTGAAACTCATTTGGAAGCTATGGAATGTTTGATTAATAATCCAGTTAGTACAAGTAGCCTATAGTAGAGACACCTGTTATTTCAAAGCATGTCCGCCCCATCTGATACGACATTAGCAGCTGTTAGCGTAGCCCCATAAAAGAGAATTCAGGCTATACAAGTGGAAGGGTTTTGCTATTGTATAATTCACCTGCAACTTTTGCCAGCCAAGGAGTAAAACTGTATACACTGGTGCCATATACTTTCTGATATCTTAAGGGTTAGGGTTAGGGTTAGGGTTCTGCTTCTGTAGCTTTATATGTGTAACACCTTAAAGGTCCCATGGCATGAAATTTTCACTTTCTGAGGTTTTTGAATGTTAATGTGAGCTCCCCTACCCTGTTTAGCCCCCCCCCCCCCATGGTTAAAAGTTGCGACATGTCTAAACTGAGCATTTGCGATCCTTTTCTGCGTTACAAAAAATCAGAGCTCAAACGGGCGATTTTGAACAAGGCACCTTATTGACGTCAGATCGAAAAAAGAAATGCAAATGCAGTTCCACCCCCGTCTGTCTGTACTCAGCGTCTCTGTAAATCACACCCAGAGAGTTTGGACTGCGAATGCGCTAGGCAATGCGAAATGCGTTTTTTTATTTGCCTGGAGGCACGTCCGAGTGTTTCTAGGCTCGGAAGTCCTTTATCTGAGCCTCTGGACCTTTGAACAGCAGTGGTTTAATTTTATTTTCTGTGGAAATGTGTTTATTTTTCAATGGAACGCTTCAAATCTCTCCCCCTGTGCAAAAACAAGGAAATGGATCAGCTGTGGGCTCTGAGCTCTGAGCGGAGCGTTTGGCCACGCCCCCACAATCTACTATTGGCCAGCTGTTTTCTCCTCATTTGCATTCAAGCAACAACGCCCAGAATAAAGAGTTTGAGAGAGATATTTATGACTCTTTCTCATCTTATCTCTGTTTCTCATGCACTGAGTGTTGATTTTGAAGAAGGATTCATTTACAGTATTAGGGAACCATTAAGGAGCCATATAAAAGCATCAAGAAGTACCATGTCATGGGATCTTTAATGGAGAAAAGAATTTGACAGACCCTCCAATGCACCTTTAAGACTGGTTAAAGGTGAACTATGTAACCTTCCTGGTAGAATTTCATCATGTGCTTGCCTACTTGGAGATGTTATTGCTTTGCTTATACCAAAGTATGACATTAAAGATCATATATTACACAAAACTCAAAAACTCCTCAAACACATATAATACAATTAGTACATGTAGTCTACAGTAGAGACACGTGTTCTTTTAATGCATGTCTGCCCAATCTGACAAGATATTAGCAGCTGTTAGTATAACCCGCAGTAAAGGAGAATTCAGGTTGTACAAGTAGAAGGGTTTTTTCTTTGTATTGACACAAAGTCCACCTGGTAATGCAGCAGTGGGGTTTGATTTCCCCCTGTGCATTCTCACCGGATGGGCCATTCATGCACCATAACCCAGCAACAGAATTTAAGTTATGATAGCGGTTTCATTTCATCAATTAATATTGAGTTTACAGCAATTGGAAGTTCGAAAGGAAGTTTTTGCCATGATTTTGGAAATGTCGACCAGCTGGCTCAGCACATAGTGAGGAAAATTATATTATGTTTTATGTCCACATGTCTCTGATTGCCTCTGGTTACACGCCTGTTATCCTGTTGGGCTTTGAAAAATGAAAAGAAATGAAAGGCTCCATATTACGCTATTTTCTGATCTATGTCATAATGTTGTTTCCTCATCAAAAACACACCTGGTGTTGTGTTGTGTTTCATGGACACAGTGAAACAATCCTACATATTTAGTTCTCATACAGAAAACAGTCTGTGCTGCATTTTGATGTCATGTGGTAATATCGCTGTGTTTCTAAACTCCATAGAATCTTCCACTAGATCATTTGGATCATTTCAACCCTGGAATTGTAAATCTCTATTGAACTAAAGATTAAAGGTCGCTGTTAACATGAAAACTACCGCTTCATGACATCACAAGGGGGAAGACAGCATTTTGAGCTTTGGAGATGTAGACAGACTAATAATAAAGGATTACTCAAACATGTGTAAATGAAACAAAACAAAAACAAACAAAAAACATAATAACATGGCTTAAAACTCAAGAGAGTCCATTTATTTATTTTGCTTAATGTACGACCTTTAAAGATCCCATGACATGGTACTTCTTGATGCTTTTATATGGCTCCTTAATGGTTCCCTAATACTGTAAATGAATCCTTCTTCAAAATCAACACTCAGTGCATGAGAAACAGAGATAAGATGAGAAAGAGTCATAAATATCTCTCTCAAACTCTTTATTCTGGGCGTTGTTGCTTGAATGCAAATGAGGAGAAAAGAGCTGGCCAATAGTAGAGGGTGGGGGCGTGGCCAAACTCTCCGCTCTCGGCTCTGAGCGCTCAGCTGATCCATTTCCGTGTTTTTGCACGGGGGAAGAGATTTGAAGCGTTCCATTGAAAAATAAACACATTTCCACAGAAAATAAAATTAAACCACTGCTGTTCAAAGGTCCAGAGGCTCAGATAAAGGACTTCCGAGCCTAGAAACACTCGGACGTGCCTCCAGGCAAATAAAAAAACGCATTTCGCATTGCCTAGCGCATTCGCAGTCCAAACTCTCTGGGCGTGATTTACAGAGACGCTGAGTACAGACAGACGGGGGTGGAACTGCGTTTGCATTTCTTTTTTCGATCTGACGTCAATAAGGTGCCTTGTTCAAAATCGCCCGTTTGAGCGCCGATTTTTTGTAACGCAGAAAAGGATCGCAAATGCTCAATTTAGACATTTCACAACTTTTAACCATGGCTAAACAGGGTAGGGGAGCTCACATTAACGTTCAAAAACCTCAGAAAGTGAAAATTTCATGCCATGGGACCTTTAAGATTTCTAGATTGGATGTAAAAGAGCTGCTAAGAAATTCTTTGATTTATTGTAAACATGATAATAACAGTCAATACAACTGCCCAAAAATGTAGATGAAAATGTTCTGTAGACATTTGTGTTATAAAATGGTAAGAAACATGTTGTTGACTTGGCCCTGTATTGCCCCTGACATCTCAATATTGAATTCCATTTGTGAAAACCTAAATGAGCTGCTGACCAGGTTTATTTGGGTTCAAGAAGAAGAAGAAGTGTGAAGTCTCAGTTTTGTTATTGTGATGAGTTGTTTATTGTTTTTACAAGTGTGGCATTTGGTCCTCTCCACAGATGCCGTGATATTTGTGTGAGTCACAAATACAACCTTGTTTTTACCCTCTTCCTGTTTTACACTGGCAGCTGCTGAATAATTTGTGATAGTACTACAATGATTCTGTGCCTCTGACTCCTCACACTTTAGCTTCATGTAGGGGGTGAAAACAAAATGTGTTAAAGTTACTGCTGAGTCACTGAGATCTTCAGTTTATCAAAGGGCATGGAACGGTCATACATGAGGCGCTCATAGATCACAGAGGGGGCATGGCAAGTGATTCAGACTTACTCGAACTTTTAACTGCATTAAAGGAATAGTAACGTTTTTACAATCTGAACCTTATTTCGTTAATAAAACAACATCATGTACTCACCCATTGTACTTTGGTGTCATTTGGAGCATTTCCGTAACGTGAGTGTAACGTGAGTGCTCGGGGCATACGGTTGCAGTCACCAAATAACACAAACTTTAGGACTTTTCGAATCACAGAAGCTCCATGTGTCAGTCTATAGTGTCGCTGGAGTCAAAAGCGGTCTGAAACCCGATACCCAGCTGTAGTTTCATTAGATGACGTCATCATAGAGGACAGCGTGCATGCGCGCATTCACAGCTGATTCGCAGATAAACAACGCTCTGAACTTTTCTGTTGCAAGTGAGACATGGCTGAAGAGTCAGACTTTGAGACCGAAGAGGAGTTATTTGAGTATGATGGCCGTCCCTATCGTTTTGAGCCTGAGTATACGGATGAATAGGTATTAGGAAAGAAGGAAGCTGAGACAGTTTGAGGAGGAGCGCACCAGAGAAGAGCAAGCGACGGCCCATCTACGAAAAGACAGTACCTTGTGGTGTTTATGTGGACATTGTATGTTGAGGGCAACAGAGGAAGAATGCCTTTGCTGTCTCGAGCGGGATTTGCGGCCAGGAGATGAACGTCTGGGTGATGATAACAGAAATCTGTGTCTGTCAACTCTGGAGGATATTCGTATTCTAATGTTTTATTGTTGTTTGTTGTTTTATTAATGATATAAGGTTCAGACTGTAAAAACTTTACTATTCCTTTAAAGGAAAAGTAACGTTTTTTTTACAATCTGAGCCTTCTTTCGGCAATAAAACAAGTAGTTTTACTCACCCATAGCAGTTTGGTGTCAACTGGAGCAGTATCGCATAACTTATGTTGAGCTGTTCTGTTCTACTAATGATCCCGTATCCGTTAGCGTGAGTGCTCGGGGCATTACTTTGCGCTCTCCAAATAACACAAACTTTAGCACTTTTCAAATCACAGAAGATCGCTGTGTCAGGGTAGACTTTTAGTGGATTCCAAAACGGCCTGAAACCCGATATCCAGCTATAGTTTCATTTGATGACGTCATCAGAGAGGACAGTGCGCATGCGTGAACTCAGCTGTTTTGTAAACACCGCTAGTCCGAAAGAAGCTAACACCGCTCTGAACTTTACTTTTCTGTTGCGATATCGGGTTTCAGGCCGTTTTGGAATCCACTAAAAGTCTACCCTGACACAGCGATCTTCTGTGATTTGAAAAGTGCTAAAGTTTGTGTTATTTGGACACCGCAAATCAGTGCCCCGAGCACTCACGCTAACGGATACGGGATCATTAGTAGAACAGAACGGCTCAACATAAGTTCTGCGATACTGCTCCAATTGACACCAAACTGCTATGGGTGAGTAAAACTACTTGTTTTATTGCCGAAAGAAGGCTCAGATTGTAAAAAAAAAAACGTTACTATTCCTTTAAGGCGCACTGTGTAACTTTTCTGGTGGATCATTACTACTTGTCTCCGTGGAGATGCTGTTGCTTTGCCTGGAATGTGCCACAATGTTCTATTAGACTTGACCATTTCCATAAAAACAGATCTATGGATACGTTTAATGGCATACTGTTGAATATTCCAGACAAAGCAAAAACATCATCACTGAGACAAGCAGGTGGCCGACTCTCCTCTCAGAAAGTTACATGGACCTTCACAAACAACACTGTAAGTTATGTTCATTTTACCCCTCTTACTGTAAATACTGACAGCCTTTATGAGTTCAATCTATTAATGGATCGAATAAGGCCAAGAAGAATCTGTTATACTTTAAGCACACACCCTCTCACACATGCATGCACACACACACACACACATATTGGCATACACATGTGCACACACACACACGCGCCTCCAATTAACCATCATATTGATCGAGGGCTTCAGCCAGACATGTGTCAGTGTGTATTGGACCCTCTGGACCACAGTACCCTACTGAGCAGTGAGGCAGAGATTAGTTCTATAGTGCTGTTAGAAATGACTGCTGACTTAAATAACCCACTCTCAAATCAATGCACTAATGACATTTCAGAGAACTGCATCTGATCTAAATAAACAGAGCAGTTAAAGATGTGATTTATTGATGCAAATTTGGGAGAGATGGTCAATTTAAGGGCCCTAAATATTGGTTTGGGCAAACTCAGCGATGTGGCTCTGTCCATTTATTTAGCCATTGGCGTATTGATCAGTGAGAGCGGTCTGGTGAGACAGTAACCGATGTAATCACTTTTCTGCATACAAATGTTTGTGAGGAACAATAATGCTGTGATGTGTGAGCTACTACTTTCCCTTGTAGATCAATAACGTTTGCCTAAGTCTAAGTCTAAGGCAAAAATATCAAAATGGGGAGAATCAGTGGAAATCAAATATCAAAATCCAAAGATTAAGGGATTTGTTTAGCCTCCTCCTTTTTCCAATCATATGTTACAGGAATAAAAATGAATTCCAGAACAGAATAGTAATAATAATATAGTACAGCAAATACACAAATATCATTTTGTTATGGTAAATAATTCCAAAATCTTACACTCCATGCACGATAAAACAGCTTAACAAAGATATTTCGCAGTATTTTAGTATTATTCAACTCATGAGGGGTAATAATTGTTTTTCTTATTTTAATCAATAAGTTACAGTTCAAGGTCTTATATTATGCAAAACTGACTCTTTTATGAGCTTCAAGGCATGTTGGAGTGGTGCTGTTTCAACAAAGCCAACCCAGATTTGTGTTTTGTTTCATCCACATGTATCTGAGTAACCCTATGTTATTAGTCTGCCTACATCTCCAAATTTCCACCTTGTAATGCCATGAAGCATTAGTTTTCAGCAGTTACCGTTTACGTTTTGTTCAGTAGAGCACAGTGGAGCTCTTCCTGTACTACCACATGACATCACAAGGTGGAACAGAAATTACTTGGACATTGTAGCTCACACATCACAATACAGCTCTGGAAAAAATGAGACCACTGCAAAAATTATAATTTTTTCTGATTTTACTACTTATAGGTATGTGTTTGGGCAAAAGGAACATTTTTGTTTGAGTCTATAAACTACTGACAACATTTCGCCCAAATTCCAAATAAAATATTATCGTTTAGAGCATTTATTTGCAGAAAATGACAAATGGTCAAAATAACAAAAAAGATACATGTTTTCAGACCTCAAACAATGCAAAGAAACAAGATAAAACTCATTAAAGGAAAAGTAACGTTTTTTTTTAGAATTTGAGCCTTATTTCGGTAATAAAACAAGTTGTTTTACTCACCCATATCACTTTGGTGTCATATGGTGCATTTCCGGAGATGTTTTAGATTAGCGTTAGGCTAACGCCGTTAGCCTAGCGCGACTTATAGCCATAGCTCGGGGCATTCCCCGAGCATGTAATATGCCCCGTGTGGGCTCCAAATAACACAAACTTTAGCACTTTTCAAATCATAGAAGCTCGATGTCTTTAGTCTACGATTTCGTGTGGTCAAAAGTGGCCTGTAATCCGAGATTTAGCCATAGTTTCGAGTAGATGAGGACGCCAGTGCGCATGTGCGGACTGTGCTCTCAGCTCCCGGGACCCAAACATGGAACGCAAAGCTGTAAACTATGGATAAATCTCGGATTACAGGCCACTTTTGATTCAAACGAAATCGTAGACTAAAGACATCGAGCTTCTATGATTTGACAAGTGCTAAAGTTTGTGTTATTTGGAGCCCGCACGGGGCATATTACATGCTCGGGGAATGCCCCGAGCTATGGCTATAAGTCGCGCTAGGCTAACGGCGTTAGCCTAACGCTAATCTAAAACATCTCCGGAAATGCTCCATATGACACCAAAGTGATATGGGTAAGTAAAACAACTTGTTTTATTACCGAAATAAGGCTCAAATGGTAAAAAACGTTACTTTTCTTAATACTAATGTTTACACTTAAGAAGAGTTCAGAAATCAATATTTGGTGCAATAACCCTTATTTTTAATCACAGCTTTCATGTGTCTTGGCATGCTCTCCACAAGTGTTTCACATTGTTCTTGGGTGAGTTTATTCCACTCCTGGTACAAGAACTGAAGTAGCCCAGCTTTGTGTTTGTGTTGGAATTCAAGAGACGCTGGAATGGAATGGCTGTAATACATGTAGAGATGCTGATTTCAGAAAAAAATGCAGTGGTCTCTTATTTTTTTTCCAGAGCTGTATATTATAATAACAAAGAGAAAAAATATAAATGGTAATACTAGATTACAAATAAGTAGCAAAAGTAGCAAGAGACTGGTGTCAAATAAGTCAAATAATAATTATATAAATGTTTATGTACAAGCAAAAATGAAATAAAATAGAAATAATTAATAAAAATATCTCAGCAATATAAAAGAGGTAATATGGAAAAAATATGCAGGATTTTGTGTTAAGCAAAACACAACTCGGGGTGTGTTTTGTTGTTGAGGAAACATTATAACATAGATCAGAAAATAACGTAATGTGAACCCTTTAAGGAAATACATTACACTATAAGATATCTCAATAAATGTTTGAGTTCTTTTGGGTTCAGCTTGATTCCTGTCTGTAAATCCTTATGTTTAATGATGTGTAACCGACACATAGCTCCACATGCATCTTAAACACTTAGGTATCACCTTATGGTAGACGCAAACTAACATATTTGAACACAGATGGCGCTGGCGTCCCCTCCCCCTCAAACCTTTTACTTTTATCACAGTTGAGTGAATGATGAGGCACGCTGTACTGACGATGACTTTGAAATGAGATACTAAGAGGTAAAACACTTAAACCGGCTGCACTACATCAATTCAGCCTTTTTACTGTTGTAGGGAGCACAAGAAAATGTGCACAAGAAAAGGATCTTTGGTTTAAAAGGATGTCCAAATGTGTCTGAGTGAGATTTGATACCAGCATTCGTTTTTATTTGTGCATTTGTACACATTGTAAGTGTCTGGTAAGAGGTTAAAGAAGACATATTATGCTTTTGTAATGTTTTAAAATGTTCAAAAACTGTGATCCAGGGATGCCATAGATTAGAACTTTATAACAGAAAGTTCTAATCTATGGCATCCCTGGATCACAGTTTTTGAACATTTTAAATCTCAATATAAGAATATAAAAAAGGCTATGCAACTGCTGAATCTTAAAATTATTACCATTTAAGAAAATTAATTGGGGAAATGTAAGTGAAAGTGGGTGGGTGTATTCAGGAGGTATTCACAGCAATGACATCTCAATCTCTGAAGAATAAAGAACAACTCTGGGGAAAAATATATTATTTAATTGAATTGCCTCTCAATTTAAAAACAAACAAACATCGAAACACAGGAAAATCCCATGCTGGATGTACTGTGCACTGTGTCCATTTGTATTGTACTTCTCAGTGTTTGCCCATCCACATGGTTGATGGATGTGGATCTTTACAACGGAGATGTACAATATGCCTTTGTGCTCTCTGAGTCCAGAAGTTGTGTTCTGTGTATAAGATTTTTCTTCTTAATGATAACAAAGGTTTCTTTGTAAACAGATGTTCTCAGGATTGACAAAGCCTTGGTTGGAGCATTCCTGGACAATGGAGGGATTACTATGTCTGATTACTGTGTCACTGATAGAAATGATCTTTAGCCTTGACTTTTCTCACTAGTTCGAGCCTGGTTAGTACATTGATGCAAAAAAAAAAAAAAAAAAAGCATACTGTAAAACACTGATTTAGTGTTATTTCAGTTACAGTTGATTCCAAGTTCTAATATATTTTTGAGATTATGACTCTGACTCAGTGTGAATGCTTAAATGTGTCTGTATTTTCTTAAAGGTCCCATGACATGAAATTTTCACTTTCTGAGGTTTTTGAACGTTAATGTGAGCTCCCCTACCCTGTTTAGGCCTCCTCATGGTTAAAAGTTGTGAAATGTCTAAACTGAGCATTTGCGATCCTTTTCTGCGTTACAAAAAATCGGAGCTCAAACGGGCAATTTTGAACAAGGCACCTTATTGACATCAGATCGAAAAAAGAAATGCAAATGCAGTTCCACCCCCGTCTGTCTGTACTCAGCGTCTCTGTAAATCACGCCCAGAGAGTTTGGACTGCGAATGCGCTAGGCAATGCGAAATGCGTTTTTTTATTTGCCTGGAGGCACGTCCGAGTGTTTCTAGGCTCGGAAGTCCTTTATCTGAGCCTCTGGACCTTTGAACAGCAGTGGTTTAATTTTATTTTATGTGGAAATGTGTTTATTTTTCAATGGAACGCTTCAAATCTCTCCCCCTGTGCAAAAACAAGGAAATGGATCAGCTGAGGGCTCAGAGCGAGAGGGAGAGTTTGGCCACGCCCCCACCCTCTACTATTGGCCAGCTCTTTTCTCCTCATTTGCATTCAAGCAACAACGCCCATTATAGAGTGTTCAGAGAAAGAAAAATTACTCTTTCTCAGCTTATCTCTGTTTCTCATGCACTGAGTGTTGATTTTGAAGAAGGATTCATTTACAGTATTAGGGAACCATTAAGGAGCCATATAAAAGCACCAAGAAGTACCATGTCATGGGATCTTTAATGTGTATTGATGCCAAACCTGAAAACTGCTGCAAAACAAATCTACCTACATGTGCAAATAATGAACCTGAAGATCAGGTATATAGTAACATACCTGATATTAACCTGATAATAACATTATGTACAGTGTATATTATAAACCATCTATTTTTGCTCTTTCTTTATATTATGTTGGATTATATTGTGTGAAATACTGTGTCCAAGTAATATTTCTTGCTGATCAATAACATTCCAAGTTTAAGCTGTTGAAGGATGGCACTTATTAAATTTTGCTGAAGTTTGAAGGCGATGCGTGGTTTGGGTTTGCAAGTTTTCTAGCTCATAAGTTCTGATTTTAATTCTGTTTTTGTTGTGTTCTGCAGGTTGGCTTCACCATACAGCATTTTTAAGGGCCCATATTATGCTGTTTTCCTCATCAAAAACATACCTGGAATTTAGTTTTGTTTCATTCACACACGTTTAACACAGAAATCCTGCATATATAGGGTTCTTCTTTCAAACAGTAAACACCCTTCCACCTTGTAATGTCATGTGGTAATACAGGAAGTGTTTTAAAGCTTTGGAGATGTAGACAGACCAATAATAAAGGATTATTGAAACATGTGTGAATGAAACAAAACTCCTGGTATGTTTTTAATGAGGTAACAACATTCTAACATGGCTTCAACTTTGTGTCATATAGGGCCTTAAAGGAAAAGTAACGTTTTTTACAATCTGAGCCTTCTTTCGGCAATAAAACAAGTAGTTTTACTCACCCATAGCAGTTTGGTGTCAACTGGAGCAGTATCGCAGAACTTATGTTGAGCCGTTCTGTTCTACTAATGATCCCATATCCGTTAGCGTGAGTGCTCGGGGCACTGATTTGCGGTGTCCAAATAACACAAACTTTAGCACTTTTCAAATCACAGAAGATCGCTGTGTCAGGGTAGACTTTTAGTAGATTCCAAAATGGCCTGAAACCCGATATCGCAACAGAAAAGTAAAGTTCAGAGCGGTGTTAGCTTCTTTCGGACTAGCGGTGTTTACAAAACAGCTGAGTTCACGCATGCGCACTGTCCTCTCTGATGACGTCATCAAATGAAACTATAGCTGGATATCGGGTTTCAGGCCGTTTTGGAATCCACTAAAAGTCTACCCTGACACAGCGATCTTCTGTGATTTGAAAAGTGCTAAAGTTTGTGTTATTTGGAGAGCGCAAAGTAATGCCCCGAGCATATGATACGAGCACCATGTTAACGGATACGGGATAATTAGTAGAACAGAACGGCTCCAACATAACTTCATAACTCCAACATCAGATTGTTAAAAAAACGTTACTTTTCCTTTAAAGCTGTGCACACTGCCCCATAACCTAGCTCCCGTCATACAGTGACTTGTGTACCGCTGCGTGTTCTTTCTGGGTCACTGCTGTCTACTTGATCATCCCAGTGGAGTCTGGAGACATGAGACCTGCTCCCGACAGTAGCCAAGACCGTCACTTTTACACCTCCAATACACACACATATGCATACACATATGCACACAAACACACACACACAAATACCCATGGAAAACCAGCTGACACTCTGAGTTGTTATTCATATATTTTGTGGCAATGTCATCCCCAGCGCTGCGCTCTGTATTTTTTCGATAATGCTCTCCTTGTCCCCTTCCCTTCAACTGATTCTGCACCCTGACAACAGCTTAATCAAATGAAAGAGTAATCACACTGTCTACTTGTGTTTTGGAGATTTCAAATAGACTGGATTAAGGCTGACTACAGGGTATTTATTAAAGGGCTCGTATTACACTATTTTCTCATCTACATGTATGTTATGATGCTGTTTCCTCATCAAAAACAGACAGAGTTTTGTTTTGCTTCATTCACACATGTTTAACACACAAATCTTGCATATTTAGGATTTAGGATTAGGAGTTCTTCTTTCAAACAGAAAACGCTCTGTTCCACCTTGTGGTGTCGTGGTAATACAGGAAGTGCTCCAGGTATGTTTTGAGGAGGTAACAGCATTATAGCATGACTTAAAGATCCCATGACATGGTACTTCTTGATGCTTTTATATGGCTCCTTAATGGTTCCCTAATACTGTAAATGAATCCTTCTTCAAAATCAACACTCAGTGCATGAGAAACAGAGATAAGATGAGAAAGAGTAATTTTTCTCTCTGAACACTCCATAATGGGACTTGTTGCTTGAATGCAAATGAGGAGAAAAGAGCTGGCCTATAGTAGAGGGTGGGGGCGTGGCCAAACTCTCCGCTCTCGGCTCTGAGCTCTCAGCTGATCCATTTCCTTGTTTTTGCACGGGGGAGAGATTTGAAGCATTCCATTGAAAAATAAACACATTTCCACAGAAAATAAAATTAAACCACTGCTGTTCAAAGGTCCAGAGGCTCAGATAAAGGACTTCCGAGCCTAGAAACACTCGGACGTGCCTCCAGGCAAATAAAAAAACTAGGGGTGGGAATATTAACGCGTTAATCGCGATTAATCGCGAATCGCGATTGATCGCGAACAATTTTTTTAATCGCGATCAGAGTTTGCCAGCATTTTCCGCAATTCTACCATCCATATGCAGCTCATTTGGTTGTATTAATTAAACTCATTGTCGGTTAAACGTGCTATTTTGAGTTTGCTCGTATTTTGTTCCTTCTACGCATCCGTAGGCAGCTCGAGCGGGCTTCAATCATTTATTTACAATTTCTCAAAGTAAGCACTATTACTGGTTCATTGTTACTTTTTCCTTTCTCTGCACTTTTTTGAAATAAAAAAAAATGGTGAGAAATACTTTGCATTGTGAGTTTAACTTTAGATTCGAACGGTCTTACTGCAAGATATCAATTTTAAACATGCAAAATAAATCACGATTAATCGCGATTAACTATGAAATTTCTGAGATTAGTTGCGATCAAGAAAATTAATCGTTTGACAGCCCTAAAAAAAACGCATTTCGCATTGCCTAGCGCATTCGCAGTCCAAACTCTCTGGGCGTGATTTACAGAGACGCTGAGTTCAGACAGACGGGGGTGGAACTGCATTTGCATTTCTTTTTTCGATCTGACGTCAATAAGGTGCCTTGTTCAAAATCGCCCGTTTGAGCTCCGATTTTTTTGTAACGCAGAAAAGGATCACAAATGCTCAGTTTAGACATTTCGCAACTTTTAACCATGGGGGGGGGGCTAAACAGGGTAGGGGAGCTCACATTAACGTTCAAAAACCTCAGAAAGTGAAAATTTCATGCCATGGGACCTTTAAAACTCACAAGATGCATAGAGAAGACCTTTAAGGATTGGGCTCGCAGTGACTCTCCTTCCTGTTCTTAGGTCCTTCCTTGAGGGCTTATAGTGCATGAGGTAACAGATGTACGTACTCCCTGCTGCGCTCCCCTCTGACCCCACTCCCTCCTCCAGTCATAGACACTTAATCATCTACTCCCTTGTCACTGAGGCAGTGTCATAATCCAGAAACAATACAAAAAAACTTTGTTGAATAAATGCTACATAGATGTGTTTAATGTCACACCATGGAACATTCCAGGCAAAGCACTAACATCTCCATAGAGAGAAGCACATGATGGACCCTCTACCAGAGAAGTTGCGCAAAATACCAGTTGCAGAAAAATACAGCTCTGGAATTGCGAAATTTTCAGTTTTTCTGATTTTACTACTTATAGGTATGTGTTTGGGCAAAAGGAACATTTTTGTTTGAGTCTATAAACTACTGACAACATTTCCCCCATACTCCAAATTAAAATATTATCCTTTAGAGCATTTATTTGCAGAAAATGACAAATGGTCAAAATAACAAAAGAGATACATGTTTTCATACCTCAAACAATGCAAAGAAACAAGATCAAATTCATTTTAAAACAACATAATACTAACGTTTACATTGAAGAGTTCAGAAACCAATATTTGATGCAATAACCCTTATTTTTAATCAGCTTTCATGCGTCTTGGCATGCTCTCCACAAGTCTTTCACATTGTTCTTGGGTGACTTTATTCCACTCCTGGTGCAAGAACTTTGTGTTTGTGTTGGAATTCAACAGACGCTGGAATGGAATGGCTGTAATACATGTAGAGATGCTGATTTCAGAAAAAAATGTAGTGGTCTCTTATGTTTTTCCAGAGCTGTATATGCACTGTTCCTGTTAAGCTGGTCCCATGTATGGATAAATGATGGAGGTTGTATCCTGTGTAATCCAACCAAATCAATACGAGAATCACAGCACCCCAGAGGCGACCTACACAGCCAGATCCATACGATTCTCCGTGGCAAATATCCCCATTAGGAAAAAAGCTATATGGAAAAAGGACATTCTTTTATCAAGTTTCCAGCCAATAATCATGCTCATTACCCGTAGAAAATAAAGATCAAAGTGACAACACTATATGCTGACTGCCCCCAACTAAAACCCCCATGACCCTCATCATGGCCACAGTGTTCATTTGTGAAGGTAGTAAGCATTTTTTTCCTCAGCTTTCTTCAAGAATACAACAACATGGAACTGTAATGTGAATGAAGGTGGACTCTGTGGTATCCTTATCCGTGCGTTCCAGAAAAATCAGATCTGCAATTAAAAATAAAAACTCAGCCCTTTTAAATGGGGATAAAGTCTTCAAAATGTTGCACATGAGGAAGCAGAAAACCATCAATAGAGGGAGAAAAGGAACCCAGGGTTATAAAATGAATGAAGGAGTCACAAGTAACCAGTGGAATAAATGAAGATGAATACAAAGAATAATGACACGATTAAAGTATTTTTCTGCTCAAAATATAATTACCTCACATTTGTGCGCGTGCGAGTGCATTTGTTGTCGTAAATTAGATTCAACCTGATGTGTTTATTACTGTCATTTTGTATTACTCATGTCATGTTTGGATCCAATTCTGTTATTCTGTTCAAATCTTTCTTTGCACTATCGCAGAAATTGCACGAATAGTCTCCCCAGCTGCTGTCGCCCTCTCTCTGTCTCGTCATCCATCCCCCGTGCTCCTCAATCTCCTTACCCCATTGTCTTTTGCTTCCGATGTGTAATATGAGACGTATTGACTTTGTTCCCTGGAGCTGCACACTTCCTGCTCCTACCACACAAACACCCTCATGTGACAGATGCACTCTTGTACCTGCCATCTATCTCCTGGCTGTCTCTTCTGCCTACATGGCCTGCATGATTTAGTTGAAATGACACCTACTAAATGTGCAAACACAAAACTTCTCATACACAAGAAAGCTCTCCGACTCCACGGGTGAACAAAATGACAGATGTAGTGTTCCCTGCGCACAACATTGAAGCAGATTGCCACACTCCTCCTGTTTGGGGGCCCGGCAGGTACAGTGGCATCTGTGCACCCAGCCTTACTCATAGATATTTCATGTTATGGCGCGGCGGTGGGTCTCCCTGCGCACACCAAAGCAGCGCCGTATAAAAAGAGCCATGCTGAGCACCTCCACAGCTGTTCTTTGAGGTGGTCCACAGTCTGAGTCATAAGATCCTTTTAGAATTAGCGACTGTTATATCGACAAGACAGGTACTCATGTGTCATACGGTAAGTCAATCAAATTTAGAGGTGCATTGTGTAACTTTTCTGGTGCAGGGTTCGTCAAATGGTTTTCTCTGTGGAGATGTTATTGCTTTGCTCTGGGATGTTTCAAAGTATGGCATTAAACCTGTCTATCTTCATGGAGACCAAACTAGACCAAGTTACAGGGTAAGTTAAGTCAAAATGCCTGTTTTTCTATGTATTTTTGAGCTATAAAACTACCTGTAGTCGAATAAATGTAAGATAGAGCTGTTCCCTCACTCTGGGTGAGCTTGGAAAAATGGGTGTCATCCTTTTTTCCAAGTTCAGGTCATCTGAGTGCATGAGGGGTCTGTGCGGTACTGCAGCCACTTTGGAGGTTACAGCCTTCACCTTTCAGGCCTTCTCCAGCTATTCTTTGAGTCCCTAGTTTTGTGTACTCCTTTTTCCTGATATTATCTTGGTTTTGCAGTGTCCACCACAACAGCTTTGCTCTGTTGTTTAGTAAAAACATCAGACATCTCATACCAGAAAAGTGCAGTACTAGGAACAGTAAAGATACTGCACAGAACCCTTAAGGTTGGAAATGTTATTGCTGTGCCTGGAATGTTCCACAGCACGGCATTAAATGTGACAGTCCCCTTGTTGACAAGCAGGGAACACTGGCAGGATGAGTTACAGGACTAAAATGGTAGAAATTACCCTGTTCCCAATAAGAATACATGTTTTAGGCAATAAAAACATCTGCAGTTGAAGATATGGAAGATAGTTCATGCCATATGGTGGAACATTCCAACTCTGGACAAGCAGATGGCAGAAAAGTTACATAATGCAGCTTTCTAACTATTTATTTTGCAGACATCTAATTAGTTAGCTGGAGGAAGTGTCCGGGGTGAAGGAAGTCTGGGAGTCCCTGCTTAGACTGTTGCCCCCGCGACCCGGCTCCTGATAAGTGGAAGAAAATGGATGGAATGAGGGGTTAACTATCTAACTAATTAATTAAGTAATGTATTTCATAACAGGCAATGTAACAGATAAATGAATTAAATCCAATATTTATTTTAAAGTGTATTGTTCTTTAGTGCTTCCATGTCACAACACATTGACAAAAGAAGTTGTAGAGGCAGAAAGGGGCCAATGGGGAGAGATGAGAACTCAGAGCCACTGTATGTGCTTAAAATCTGCTGAACATGCAAAGAATACATCAGCACCAGAGTTCAGATGAGTGGGAGAGGAATTATATTAAAATACTGTGCCTTCAGGACAGCCTTAATTTACTCTCTGCAATTAAAACTGAAGACTTTCATTAGCATTTTCATTATAAATCCATTCAATACATTGGGCAATGAGTCATACTGTAGTATTACAGTCAAGTTTATTCCCTTCAACTGAAGACAAAAGCCCAGAACACTAGGGTGCGACTTAAAGGAAAAGTAACGTTTTTTACAATTTGAGCCTTATTTCGGTAATAAAACAAGTTGTTTTACTCACCCATATCACTTTGGTGTCATATGGTGCATTTCCGGAGATGTTTTAGATTAGCGTCAGGCTAACGCCGTTAGCCTAGAGCGACTTATAGCCATAGCTCGGGGCATTCCCCGAGCATGTAATATGCCCTGTGCGGGCTCCAAATAACACAAACTTTAGCACTTTTCAAATCATAGAAGCTCGATCTTTTACTCAGACCCCCCAGGATTTCGCGGGCATTTTTTGTGATTGTTGCGGGCTAAAATGCCTGAATTTGCGGGAGCTTTTCCAAAAAGTTGCGATGAAAGTTGCGGTGCTTTTAAGGTTTTTGTTGCGATTTTGTTGCAGGAGGAAGTGAAAGTTGTGATAAATAGTTGCGATTTTCACTTTTTGTAATTAAAATTTAGTAATATTTTGAATATTGAGTTATTACTGACAAAGAATAATACAAAGACACAGAGATCACAGATATGGTCCTAAAACAACCTTACCAATATCGAAAATAAATTACTACTAGGAGGGGAACTGTTTCGGTCTTTTGCTGTTATTTTTGTGGGCAAATGGCGCCGCAGACATGTTTCTTTGCCATTAGAAGCCGTGTCCCAGTTCCCAGAGCGCGCGGCTCGGAGCGTGGCCCGAAGGGCATGTGCGTCACACATTTCGACAGTACACCGGCGCGACGACTGCTGTCCCACTTCTTTTTTGTCCCATGCGCAGTTAACACGCGGTCCGGAGACCGCAGTCGTTAAGCGGTCCGCGGACTGCAGTCGGGGCTGAGCAAGTGTGCACCGCCTTGATTTCAGTCTGAGCCCCCTTCGGGCCGCGCTCCGAGCTGTGCGCTCTGGGAACTGGGCACAGCCGCAGTTTCGATTCGTCACACGGAAGTAAAGCAGAATGTTACGGCTTCCAAACTCAAACCTTTTAGCCGCCGAGAATATGAGGTTGGGTCCTATGGCTCGCAGATTTGTGACGCGCAAAGAGGAGGCTATGGTGACAGATACGCTGAGATCCAGATATGCGTTTTGTGCATTTATTACAAAAAGAGCGCACACAGCTATGACAGCGCAGCAGGACGAAATGGAACTCATGAAAACAACAGGATGAACAGATTAACGTGAAAGATGAATGAATGGTTTGTGGTCAACAAAAAATACGGCTACAGCCCAACCCTGACTCTCTCCTCTGTGTGACAGGTGAGCGCACACTTTAACACGCACACACTTCTGTACGCACACACACACACACAAACGCACCGTGCACCTCATCTCAGTTATGTCTCCTACACTGAAGGAAGTTGGTCGGCGTTCAATACGTCGCCAATGATTGCTGATGAACGCTAATCTAAAACATCTCCGGAAATGATCCATATGACACCAAAGTGATATGGGTGAGTAAAACAACTTGTTTTATTACCGAAATAAGGCTCAAATTGTAAAAAAACGTTACTTTTCCTTTAATATAATAAATGAACAGGACTTATTTTGAGATATTTTAGTCTGAGAGTGAATGCTTCTTTCAGGATTTTGGCTCCGGTCAAATGAAGCTCACGAGGCTAGTTACAAGAGTGAATTTGAATCCAGGTCCACATTAGAAATAGAAATCATCATGTAGAGCGGGTCAATATGAACATTGTAAGACCAAAAGTTTCACTGCAGTAGATACAGAGAGAGGAGTGGCAATTTTCCAGTGTAAATCAATTGGAAATGATGGAGCCAGAAGTGCCCCATGAACACTTCCTATTTGGAATGCAGCGGCTAGTGGGTTAGCTATGTTCATTTATATATATTCTGTTCCAGAGTATTATCTTATCCGAGAGGCTACAGAGATTTGGCTCATTTACTGACCCATTTTGACTTTTTTTTTTTTTTAATCTACATACACTAGATACATGTTTGTATAACTAGTAATCTAAGACAAATGGCTAATGTTAATTCTTTGATGTCCACTGGAATTAGTAAAATTGCATGCTAACCTGAATTAGATTTATTTTGCGTTTTTATTTCTTTCATATTCTTTCTGTCTTTGGTCAGCAGACTGGTTGAAGTGTCCGTGGAGGGGGAGAGAAAGGACTGGCATGTGTTCTTTCTGCCACTTCACATTAAATAGAAGCAGGCACAGCCAGTCAAACCCAGATATCCCCAGGGAGGAAGATTGGTGCGGTGTTCTGGAGAGACTTTTTATTAAATATAACCACCGTGCCGTATAGCTATCCGAAGGCTCTTAAAATAGGCTCCACACTCCACACTGCAGTTCACTCTTCAGAAATGTGAAATCACAGACACAATGGGACTTGTGATATTTAAATGCTCTACTTTCAAAACTGACAGTGCGTTGATGTATTTAAATCAGTCAATGCAGTATATAGATATATAGATAGATAGACACAAAACATGTCTTTAGTTGTGTTTTCTTTCATTCACACATGCTTAACACACAAATCCTGCATATTTAGGCTGACTTCTTCTCTCAAACTGAAAATTCTCTGTTCCACCTTGTGATGTCATGTGGTAATACAGGAAGTGCTCTACTGTGTTTTACAACTTCATACACGTTCACTAGAATCATTTGGATGATTTCAGCCCTGGAATTGCCCATCTCTACTAAACTATAGTAAAAGGTAGCTGTTAACATAAATAAATAGAGCTTCATGACATCAGAAGGTGGAACAGAGCATTTTGAGCTTTGGAGATGCAGACAGACTAATAATAAAAGATTACTCAAACATGTGAATGAAACAGAACAGAACTCCAGGGATGTTTTTGATGAGATAAAAACATTATAACATGACTTAAAGGAAAAGTAACGTTTTTTACAATTTGAGCCTTATTTCGGTAATAAAACAAGTTGTTTTACTCACCCATATCACTTTGGTGTCATATGGAGCATTTCCGGAGATGTTTTAGATTAGCGTTAGGCTAACGCCGTTAGCCTAGCGCGACTTATAGCCATAGCTCGGGGCATTCTCCGAGCATGTAATATGCCCCGTGCGGGCTCCAAATAACACAAACTTTAGCACTTTTCAAATCATAGAAGCTCGATGTCTTTAGTCTACGATTTCGTTTGGTCAAAAGTGGCCTGTAATCCGAGATTTAGCCATAGTTTCGAGTAGATGAGGACGCCAGTGCGCATGCGCGGAGTGTGCTCTCAGCTCCCGGGACCCAAACATGGAACGCAAAGCTGTAAACTATGGATAAATCTAGGATTACAGGCCACTTTTGACCAAATGAAATCATAGACTAAAGGCATCAAGCTTCTATGATTTGAAAAGTGCTAAAGTTTGTGTTATTTGGAGCCCGCACGGGGCATATTACATGCTTGGGGAATGCCCCGAGCTATGGCTATAAGTCGCGCTAGGCTAACGGGGTTAGCCTAACGCTAATCTAAAACATCTCCGGAAATGCTCCATATGACACCAAAGTGCTATGGGTGAGTAAAACAACTTGTTTTATTACCGAAATGAGGCTCAAATTGTAAAAAACGTTACTTTTCCTTTAAACCTCCCAAGAGTCAATGCTGTGCAATATAGGACCTTTAAGTATGGATTCAACCATAAATAATATAAATTGACTTGTTGTAAAGATTACCTATAGTTCAGAGGGAGATCCATGCTAATGAAGACATCAGTTAGCTAGCGAACTGAACATCCACTGTATGAATCTTGTTTTTATTGTTTCTTGGCTGTAACATACACAAAATGCAAAATCTACCTGATTTAGAATGATGTGAATGTAATGCCTTTATATGTTTAAGATAATGAGCAGGTCAGAATTAAACTAAGTCTTAAAATCTTCTCACGAAATAGGACCAGAGATCAAGGCTTTGGTATCAGTGTATCTTGTATTAGAGCCCATACCTCACACAATTATTGATCTTAGTGCATTGCAGAGGTGGGACAAAGTCATTGCTGGGCAAGTCCCAAGTAAGTCTAAGTCTTTTGCACTCAAGTCCGAGTGAAGTCCCGAGTCAAGAGTATCCAAGTGCCGAGTCAAGTCCGAAGTCAAAGCTCACAAGTCTCAAGTCGAGTCCAAAGTCCTAGCATTTTAGTTTCGAGTCATTTCGAGTCCCCTTTACAAAGAAATAAAATTTCTGCAAATCATATAATGTCTGCAAGATCTGTATTCATTTTACCTTTTTACACCATATCAAATAACATTAGAAAAAAATGAAAGGATCCAGGTGTGAAAAACATGTTACACATGCTCTTTGCATACATTTTCGCAGATTCACAAGTACAACGAGTGCGGTCCTTATCAACATACTTTTAGAGTTTTTTTTTTCATTGGACGTAGCAAGTCATCACAAGTCAAAAGGCCTAAGTCCAAGTGAAGTCACGAGTTATTGATATTGAAGTCCAAGTCGAGTGTTTGTACATTTTGTCGAGTCGAGTCTAAAGTTATCAAATTCGTGACTCGAGTCGAAGTCACATAACTCGAGTCCACACCTCTGGCATTCTGATCTTAACCACTGGTAGACAGAGCTGTCTAATTTGATCAAAAAAAGTCTTTATAATTTATGCATAACTTATTTATAAAAAGTAAAGTAATGGAGTTTTAAATAACAGGGATTAGCGATATGATCTTAGATGATTAAGGTGCCAAAAAACTGATATCCAGATGCTAGTCAATACAAGAAGTCCTAAAAGTAGATAGCTGTACACAAGATTCTCATCTGAACATGTATTAATTAGGGCTGTCAGTTTAACACGTTAATTAGATAAATTAATTACACTGCAAATTAACGCGTTATAAAAATTAACGCAATTAATTATGAGTGGCAATTCACTGCACACGCTTTTTAAATTTGGCGTACGGCGAGCAAATCGCAGCCAGGGCCTTTGAACGGCAAGTTTATTTATAAAAAGAACAAAGACGGGACTGTCAACAAGAACGCGGTGATTTGGAGTTTTTCTCAAAAAGAATTTTCCGATCACCGAAGCTGCTACAGCCTGACGGATCATTTGAACGATAAACACAGGGCTCTCAAGTTTTGAGCGGGGTCGTGCGTGAGACTGGGGGGGAGGGCGAGTGAACAATTTTTTCCCGAGGAGCGGGGAAGGGGGCGCTTGAATTGCGTGAGAAATGCCGTGTGAGCGCGTGAACACGTCGAATTGTCTCTCTCAATGCGTGAGACTGGAGAGCCCTGCTGTAAATGTTTGTCTAAAGAGCAAACTTAAACTACAAAGCAACTAATGAGAGTTATATAAATGAAGTTATTACCTGATGGTTCTCAGTTTGTTTTATCATCACCGTTTCCTCGTGTTCAGTCGCTGTCCTTATCACTGACAGGGCAGTGTGCGCTTAGCAGATGAAACTACACTCTACAGTCTGCCCAACAACAGAACTATCTATTTTCTGATTGGCTGATTTTTTTCCGGGGAGCAGGACGGGGAGGAGGGGGAGAATTTTTTTCGCTGAAAACGCACGGTGCCTGCATAAACTGAGCCACACAGACCGATTTTCTGGGCACAAAAAAAATTAAAAATCAGCGTGAGAAATGCCATATGTGGCGTGTGAGCGTGTGAACACGTCGAATTGCGTGTGTCACACTCTCAATGCGTGAGACTTGAGAGCCCTGGATAAACACGTCTGGACAAGTTTCATCGTTACCAGTGATAGAGCGAGTGTGAGCGCACTTCAACAAACTACCAAACCAAAGGTTTAAAAACAAGTTTATCTTCTACCCACTCCATTTCGAGCTTTTTTTTTTTTTTTTTGTTGCTTTTTCAATGTCTGAATCAATTGAACTCACTGTGCAGGATGTATACTTCTGTACCCTTTTCTGTTGACAAATGTATGGCAAGCTCGAAATAAAATATAAAATAAAGAATTAAAAAATTGGGTTCAGACAATCTTTACACAAGGAACTACTCACCCATTCACACTTTCGTACACACAAACACTGGGGTTAAGTGTCTTGCCCAAAAGTACAGTGATTGAGCATTCATCTGTGGGAGCTGGAATCGTACCACCTACCCAGGGGGGAGGGGGGGGGGGTCAGTGGATCTGACCTCTCAAACAGTGATCTTTACGTCGAACCACCAACCACTGGATCAGTGGGCAAATGCTCAACACAGCTACTGAACAAATTAGTGAACGTTCTGCCAATACACATACATGTAGAACACCCCCAGCATGATGTCACTGCAATGAACTATAAGGCTACACTGAAAGATTATTATTATTATTATAACGGTCCAGTACAACGACCGCATCAGTGCAGCGTCGGCAGTGATGCGGTCGTTGTACCGGACCGTTGTGGTGAAGAGAGAGCTGAGCCGAAAGGCGAAGCTCTCAATTTACCGGTCAATCTACGTTCCTACTATGGTCACCTATGGTCATGAGCTTTGGGTAGTGACCGAAAGGACGAGATCGCGCATACAAGCGGCCGAAATGAGTTTCCTCCGTAGAGTGGCTGGGCGCACCCTTAGAGATAGGGTGAGGAGCTCAGTCACGCGGGAGGAGCTCGGAGTAGAGCCGCTGCTTCTCCACGTCGAGAGGAGCCAGCTGAGGTGGCTCGGGCATCTGTTTCGGATGCCTCCTGGACGCCTCCCTCGGGAGGTGTTCCGGGCATGTCCCACCGGGAGGAGGCCCCGGGGAAGACCCAGGACGCGCTGGCGGGACTATGTGTCCCGGCTGGCCTGGGAACGCCTTGGGGTCTCCCTGGAGGAGCTGGAGGAAGTGTCCGGGGTGAAGAAAGTCTGGACGTCCCTGCTTAGACTGTTGCCCCCGCGACCCGGCCCCGGATAAGTGGAAGAAAATGTATGTATTATTATTATTATTATTATTATTATTATTATTATTATTATTATTATTATTATTATTATTATTATTATTATTATTAGTGTTGAAATGACATATAAGCTGTCTATGCTATACAATACTATATACTATACTGTCTAGCTGTCTACACTGTCTAATACTCTTTTTCCTGAATATCGATATTGGCACTACAGTGTGACACATGTATAAAATTCAGAGGTTATTCTCAGCATATTTTTTGCAGTGGCAGCTTATGCATGCATAACAAATCAACTTATCTGTGCCTGGTTGAATATAGCGAGGGCACCGAATAAGTCAGGGCACTTATGAACCCTCATGGAAGCATAAAACCACTTCTTCTCTGCAAAGCCTCTCTTCAACCAGAAATGAGCTAATATTTGTTAAGAGAATCCAACTCTGGCTACAACACAATAGCCCTTATAGTTCCTCCATCAAAATACCTATCTGATAACATTGTACCGCACTGTGAGACTGAGGTGCAGCTCTGGAAAAAAAGAAAAGACCACTGCAAAATGATCAGTTTTTCTGATTTTACTACTTATAGGTATGTGTTTGGGCAAAAGGAACATTTTTGTTTGAGTCTATAAACTACTGACAACATTTCCCCCAAATTCCAAATAAAAATATTATCGTTTAGAGCAGAGGTCTTCAACAGGGGGGTCGCGACCCCTAGGGGGGTCACGGAGGTACTGCAGGGGGGTCGCGAAATCTTTTGATTTCACTTTAAGATAATATAATTTTATATTTTATAGTGTAAAATACAGTATTAACCTGTGTATTATTTCCTTGTATTGGATGTACCATAACAGAGTAGCAATGTTTATACATGACACTAAGCTCAATTTAATATAAAACATAATTCTATGCCGTATAGAGTTGGGCGGTATCCAAATTTTGATACCGTTAAACCGTCTCCACATTTTCCCGGGGTATACGGTATTACCGTTGCTAAGGCTAAAAAAAAAAAAAAAACACTTAGCACTACAGTGGAGTGGCCTCACCAAATGGCAGCTTGCACCTATACCGTTCAGAAACAGAAGCAAGCATTACATAGGCCTAATGATACTGAAAACATAACAAAACATGCACAAAATTAATAACTTTTATTAACAAATGTTTAAAGTGCAAATACAACAGCCAACCGATGGAACGAAATGACATTGTCTGTGGGCTAAAGCTAACAAACCAACAGGAATCAAATAAATAAAGTACTTGATCTTATCAAATAAGAAAATCTGAACAATAAATAAGACATAACCGAAAATGTGCATATATAACCCTGTCCTGAGAACGCAGTGGAAAATACTGCTCGTTTGTATATTTTTAAAATCTATTAACATGAATCAAATTAAACGTACAACTATACAACATCCCGAACCATTTTCGTCCGTCAGAAAAAGCTACTCCTTCTTGAAAATAAAAATATTAAGCTATTGAATGCAAAACCAGCATGTTCACTTTTTCCAGCTTGAGTAGGGCACGTTGTGGATTGACAACTTTGCCCGCGGCGCTGAAGACCCGTTCTGATGGAGAGCTTGTGGCACAAACGCACAGGTATTTTATCAGGAAAGTGCCTGACTCCATTGGATTTCCACCAAAGAAGGGGGTCTTCATCTCCCAGAATAACAGCCTCGTGTGGAAGTTGCGTTTGTAATAAGAAACCCGAAAACTTCTCACATTTCAGACTCAAAAACGGAGAGTTGTTTTAACACGCGAGAATAACACGCGCTGTGCTAGAAAACAAAAGCCACGTGTCAAACGTCACGCCTTTCTTAAAGGGACCGCAACTATCATCAGAAGCAGAGACAGTATAACCGAACGTCATCTCTCCGATAGTAATATGAGTTTTAAACTGTAATAGTATAAAATTAACAAACACAACCACACATACATAGGTGCTGGACAAACACTCTTTATTTAGGCATTAAATTAATTATAGTTAATATTATATTAGGGCAAGATTTTTTATTTTTTTTAAATGACGGTAATGAATCTGATACCGTTGCTATTTTTAGATACCGCAGTATACCGTATTACCGTATTACCGCCCAACCCTAATGCCGTATATATAGTAGGGGGTCCCTGGCCCAGTTCGCCATCTGTTTGGGGGTCCCTGGCCTGAAAAACGTTGAAGACCCCTGGTTTAGAGCATTTATTTGCAGAAAATGACAAATGGTCAAAATAACAAAAAAGATACATGTTTTCAGACCTCAAACGATGCAAAGAAACAAGATCCAATCCATATTCGTGCAATAACCCTTATTTTTAATCACAGCTTTCATGCGTCTTGGCATGCTCTCCACAAGTCTTTCACATTGTTCTTGGGTGAGTTTATTCCACTCCTGGTGCAAGAACTGAAGTAGCTCAGCTTTGTGTTTGTGTTGGAATTCAACAGACGCTGGAATGGAATGGCTGTAATACATGTAGAGATGCTGATTTCAGAAAAAAATGCAGTGGTCTCTTATTTTTTTCCAGAGCTGTATGTGGGTTGGGCAAAAAGTATCTCAATCCGGCTAGCTGACAATCATTCTCCCAAGATGTAGCTCTTCATTACAAATACAGTACATATAGCGCGGTGGGGTAGACACAGGATATGCATTTAGAGAGACACTTTGATACACAGAGCCATAGAGAACCACTATGTATCAGCCAAGATAGACAGGCCTTTCTGCTGCCTGTATAGAAAAGCTGACAATAACAAGCTTGATAGCAGCCCTAGCCTCACTGGAAGGATGGATGACAACAATATGAGTGTGCGTGTGGGAGGAGACGTGTGGATGTGGACGAGAGAACAGGAGTCATTTGTCAAGTCCGTGAGCTAATAGCAACGCAGCCAGAGAGGACGACGAAATCACATGAATGCGTCACCTATGACCTTTTAAAGGAATGAGCAGTTATAGAACAAGCTTGGGCATTTTATGGTTGAAATCAGGTATTTTACATTTTATTTTGATTAGTGGTGGAAGAAGTATTTCATTTTGTTACTTAAAGGTGCAACGTGTATCTTTTCGATTGGGGGGTCCATCATCTTCTTGTTTCTATGGATATGTCATTGCTCTGCTTAGAATGTTCCCCAGTGTGACATTAAACAGCTCTACCTTACATGTATTCAATTACAGGTGGTTTTATAGCTCAAAAATGCCTAGAAAAACATGCAGTGTGAGCGGAGGTGCCTCTCCACAGAGCTGACCTGTAGCTTGGTCTGGTTTGGTCTCCATGAAGATAGAAAGGTTTAATGCCATACTGTGAAACCAGTAGTCGAGTTGTAAAATGAAACCAGGGGGGATAGTGAAATTTTTCACCAATGTTATCACACACGTACACACACACACACACACACACACATACACACACCTTAGTTCTGGTTTAGTCCTGGTTTAGACCTGGTTTAGACCTGGTTTAGACCTGGTTTAGACCTAGTTTAGACCTGGTTTAGTCCTGGCTTAGTCTTGGTTTGGACCTGGTTTGGTTTTGGTTTAGTCTCGGTTTAGTCCTGGTTTAGACCCGGTTTAGATCTGGTTTAGTCTTGGCTTAGTCCTGGTTTGGACCTGGTTTAGTCCGGGTTTAGACCTGGTTTAGTCTTGGTTTAGTTCTGGTTTATACCTGGTTTAGTCTTGGTTTAGTCCTGGTTTAGTGCCGAAATAGATGCAGAAATAATCTGATAATATGACTCACCCATAAGAATGTGGTCAGATCCATTCTAACAGTTTGCCGTGTTGTCTTTAATAATCCGGAGCTCCGGAGAAAAGGACATAATCCCGAACGTATCCCGTGTCCCGAGGCGAGAGTTCCTTCTTACGTAGCATTAACGTAGCAAGTTAAGGATTCTTCTTCTCTTGGAAATGCCGCGTAAATATCAGGCTCACAGCTGATCGGCGAACAGGCGCAAACACAACCGCGGTAATCGTCATGATTGGCGGGAGCGCGTATCGGTGCGTAATTATGCTGCAACATGATTGGAAGCTGGAGCGCACTGGCCATTTTGACTTAAAAATGCTGAAATTCGCCAAAAGTTTAGGGATTTTCATGCCTGATTGATAAAATGCCATAAGGGATGGAAGAAGGGATGCCCGTTTTAGAAGAGGGATGATTTTGACTATTTTTTCCCTCATGCCACCCCCCCATCCCCCCTCAACTCGAGTACTGTGTGAAACATTCCAGACAAAGCAATGACATCTCCATGGAGAAAAGTATTTGACGGACCCTCCACCAACTGAAGAAGCAGCTTGGATGAGCTGCGAAACGTCTTCGACCAAATAAACTTTGCCCAGTTGACAAATTGAATTTCTCCTTTTGCCATGGATTCTACCTGGACAACTGAGAGATTCCACCAAGAAAGTTACTCAATGCGCCTTTAAGTAAAAGTATAGATACTGGAGCAAAATAATACTTAGTAAATGTAAAAGTATCACATGAAAAAATCTACTTAAAGATGTGGAGTGGAGGGTCTGTCACCTGCTTGTGTCCATGGAAATATTATTGCTTACAGCTATGGAAAAAAATAAGAGGCCACTGCAAAATTATCAGTTTTTCTGATTTTACTACTTATAGGTATGTGTAAAAGAATGGCCCGTGGCTTCTAGGTGAAGATGAACGGCAGATGACGGTCCACTCTGGCACGCCCGCCTGTGTTGGTACATCCTCTTGTGAAGTGGCTGTTTGGTTTCTCCAATATAGCGCTCACTGCAGTCTTCACTACACTGAATGGAGTAGACCACATTGCTTTGTTTGTGGCTCGGTGTTTTGTCCTTTGGATGGACGAGTTTTTGTCTTAAAGTGTTTGTGGGTTTGAAATAAACTGGGATTTCATATTGTCTGAAAATCCTCTGTAGTTTTTCCGAAACGCCGGCCAGGTACGGAATCGCTACCCCTTTCCTCCTGGGTTCGGATTCTCTGTTGTCTTGTTTCTTGCCCTTGTCTCTCTTGGTTTTGTTGACAGCCCACTTAGGATATCCACAAACAGAGAGGGCTTCCTGCACATGTTGTTTGTATTTTTGTTTGTTCAAACTGCGATCGTGTTAAAAATAAACCCCTCGACCTTTTTCAGCAGATCTCAAGAAAATCATAAAAGATGCTTTTACTTTTATTTCCTGTTAAAAAATTTAGTGGAGTAGAAAGTACAGATATCTGCTCTCAAATGTAGTAAAGTAAAACGTATCCATTTCTACTAGTGCTGTCAGGCAATTAAAAAAAAAAAATCAAATTAATTACAGGATTTGTAATTAATTAATCGAATTAATCACATTTTAATAGAGAGATAGAGTGCAGACTTCCCTTTCAGTCTTTCTCTTTCTCTCCGTGGACGTTACTTCCACTGTAACCAAGACAACAGTGTTGGCAGACCTGCAGAGTGCACCTGTATACCCCCATTCCCCCTCCCACATTACATAACATTTATTTGAAAGCTCATTTACACCATTCCACTATTAAATGGTGCCAAAAGGTGAGCACGTACAGTAGCTTTCATGCAACGTCAGTAAATAATATACAAAATTACTCATGGCTCACATGACCACTGGAACCCACGAAACTGGAGGATTTAAACTCCCGGTGTGTGTTTTCCGGGTTTGCCAGATCGCACAACGGGAGGAGGGAGAAGGCGGCAGCGCGAGGGGAAGTGAACGATCGATTTTAGCGCGATTTGGATGGGCAAAACTGGTGCTTCTAAATGTGCACCCTTAGTCGCAGCAGAACACACTGGAGAGGTTATGGGGAATTAGTTTATGGTTGATAATGAAAAGGCTTCGGCGCGCGGAGCACAACAGGTACGGAAACAGGCGCGTGCGTCTTTTTTTTTTTTTTATAATTTAAGTTACAAATTTTAAAGCCCCAGTGTGTAGGATTCGTGGCGCATAGGTGGATGGTGCTATTGCACTTTCTGTTTTAGCTACGGCAGACCTCGAGGGTCACCCGCGCGCCGCTACTGTATAAATAAAACGCGGTCCCTTTTTTTTTTTTTTTTTCTTTTTTCATGAAAACACACATTCCCGATCATGTACCATAACACTCTACACATCAAATGAAACCTTACAGTCTCCTCTTTTTGACTATGCAATTCATTTCCCGGCACAACAATCTCTCCCTGAGCACATGGGGCTTTTATACGGAAAAGCACAAAACGAGGTTAGCTTACCTTAGAATGCTTTGCACAGGTCAAACTCTGTATTTCACCATAAACTTGCTCTCAATTTGTCCGTAAGGATCCAGCGAATAAAATCCAGTAAAACAATTTAGTCCAAAACACGTGTTAGATCCATTACGACGTCTGATCCGGCAGCATGCTTGTGTTGTTTACCCCAAACCACGAGCCTTGCCGAAGGCGAAGGCGGAGCCCAAATGTCCTTCTGCGGCTCTCGTATTCAAAATGGCTGCCTCTGCATGGGGAAGATCCCCCTTTTATGTGACTATATCTAAGTCCAAAAGAATACTTTGATTTCATGATGGAAGTGAAAAGGCTTGGAAAACAATGTATTTTTGAATGGGTATCTTCAATTTCAGTAATTAACGGGTAAAAACCTTACACACTGTCCCTTTAAGTAAAGTACAGATACTTAAAATGTATATTTAAGTACAGTACTTTACTACTTTTACTTAATTAATTCTTCCTCTGAGGTTGATAGTTATGAGAAAAATCACTTTTTAAATGAAAAAGTGAGGAATTCAAATTAGGAAAATGTGGCCTTTCCATCTGTTTGTATTAGAGGGGATCCAGAAATTGTCTCTTGTTACTGTAGCGAGTAATCACAATGCTGGCTCCCTATGCCAGTATTGAAAGATGCCACAATCTGTAAATAATCTGAGTCATCCTTAATTATTAATGAGTTAATCCAGAACTGTTCCCAAAGCGATCCTAAATCAAGTCTTCAATATTCACCAGACCGGGCCTGGATCATTTGGAGTATAGATTGAGTACATCTCAGGTCATGCCCTAGTCACTTCCACACTAAACCCAAATCAATCACCATTCCCAGTCAATATTTCAAGAATTCCAAACCAGCAAACCGAGTCACAAGAATCTACCAAAATCAATGAATCTCAAATCAAAGTTGATTTATGTATCACTACACATTCAGTGGTTAGCCAACAGCTTCTCTGCCCCAAAATCTCTCCAGAACATTTTCCAGCAAAATGTAACTTATATTTTATTATTTTAAAGTAATAATATTATATGCAAAGTTGATGCTTATTTTGAATATGATTGGGATCAATGGAATGCTTAAATTTAAAAAAACGAATAATATAAAACCAATAAAATAATGAAAAATGTTTTCAGCATGTTCACAATTTCAGCAAAATAAGGCAAAATAAGATATTTACAATTGGCATGAAATATAAAAGTCAGTGAATAAAACTCACTGGTAGGAGCATTTTTAGGAGCATTTTCCCTTGAACCAGAGGGCACCAGTCTGAACTTTTTATTACCTTACTAATGGCTCTCTGTAAGGTTGAGTCTAACCTTAGAAAAGGTTTAAGTCATTTAAGTGTTTTTCGAGACGTTTCACCTGCCATCCAGAACTCATTTTCACTCTCAAGGTAATGGACTGAGACGTGAGAATTCAGTTTGTTTTTTAAGCCCGTACATTCAGATTTTTCAGCTTTTAAACATGCCATATTAGTGTTAAAAAAAACATACCTGGAGTTATATATTGCTCCATTCATACTTCATGAATTCATTAGTCCAAGATCATCTTCTCTGAGCAGTCAAAAATACCATTTTGCATTTTCCCCAGATTGTTGTGTCACAGGTAAAAATACAGACTTTTTCTACATACTTTTTTTTTTTACTGTGGTCAAGTTGTGTTCACAATTAATACAGCTGTATTGGTTTAGAACCCACGTGGCCTAGGGGCTTCATTTGTTTCTCATTGTTCAGTCCTTGATAAAAGAGGAAATTAAATTTGTCAACTGGACAAAGTTTGTTTGGTCGAAAACGTTTCGCCGCTCATCCGAGAGGCTTCGGCAGCTCTAATTAGAATGCTGGTAAGACGCTTATATCTTGCTGCAGAGAGGAGCTAACTAGCTAACTAACTACTTTCCGAAACTATCTCATTGGTTTCAGTCTTTTGTTTCTCTGGCGTCTAGATTACCATACCTATTCATCCCTACAACGACTGTTTTTCACACCTCTGGCCCTGACCTGGCTGCCCTATTGTTCCCCTGTTTGCTTGATCTAGGCTTAAGAATCGAATTATAGATGGGAGACAAATTATGTCTGATTCCACCATTTCTGTTCAAAGAAGGATTCTCTTTTTTGACAAAAATAGCCTCTTTAACTCCCCTCTCAAACCAGTTCTTTTCCCTGGCTAAGATCTGAACCTCACTGTCCTCAAATGAATGGCCCGTGGCTTCTAGGTGAAGATGTACGGCAGATGACGGTCCACTCTGGCACGCCCGTCTGTGTTGGTACATCCTCTTGTGAAGTGGCTGCTTGGTTTCTCCAATGTAGCGCTTACTGCAGTCCTGTTCAGTCCTGTTGTTGACACCACCTACGTATATACCTCATTGGAAACAGGTGTAGTACACTATTACTATTTTAAATTAGAAAATATGAAATACTTATCCACCACCTGACCAAAAGCATGTTTAAAAGATAATTAGAGAATAAAAAAGTCACACGAATACTTAATAGCCATGTCCTTTTATAATGACATCCAGATGGCAGTCTAAATGGGCTGTCAGTTTAACGCATTAATTAGATTACATAATAACATATAACATAACATGAATTAGATTATTAATTACACTGCAAATTAACGCGTTATAAAAATTAACACAATTAATTATGAACGGCAATTCAATGCGCGCGCATTTTAAATTTGGTGTGCGGCGACCAAATCGCTGTCAGAGCCTTTGAACGGCATGTTTATTTATAAAAAGAATGAAGACGGGACGATCAACAAGAACGCTGTGATTTGTAGGTTTTGTCAAAAAGAATTTTCCGGTCACTGAAGCTGCTCCAGGCTGATGGATCATTTGAACACCAAACACATCCAGACAAGTTCCATCGTTACCGGTGATAGAGCGCACTTCACCAAACCACCAAACCACCAAACCACGCTCGCAGAATTTGGGAAATGAATGAGCACAGCGACCACATGAAATCTGGCAAACTCAATTGCAAAGTGGGTTCGCTCATTTGCTCGCTCACTCACTCACAATCTCTCTCTCTATCTCTCCCTCTCTTTCAATTACAAATGCAAGCCTTTACATGTAAATGATTATACATGTTTTGAAGTACAGCTATTCACAATAGAGCTTGCCAGTCCGATTCTTTGTGCTGTTCTCTATCGTCCACCAAAATACAATAAGAACTTTATGCAGGAGTTTTTGGCTGAGATTGTACCAAAGTTTGATCAACTACTGATCTGCAGGGACCTTAACATTCATGTTTGTTGCCCATCTGATCAGCTGGCTACTGACTTCAAACGTCTTTTGGCATCCTTTGGATTAACTCTAGAATGTTTACTTTAACTTTAGAATCACCAACACACAATGCAGGGCACACTTTAGACTTAAAGATCCCATGACATGGTACTTCTTGATGCTTTTATATGGCTCCTTAATGGTTCCCTAATACTGTAAATGAATCCTTCTTCAAAATCAACACTCAGTGCATGAGAAACAGAGATAAGGTGAGAAAGAGTAATTTTTCTCTCTCTGAACACTCCATTATGGGCGTTGTTGCTTGAATGCAAATGAGGAGAAAAGAGCTGGCCTATAGTAGAGCGTGGGGGCGTGGCCAAACTCTCTGCTCGCCGCTCTTAGCTCTCAGCTGATCCATTTCCGTGTTTTTGCACGGGGGGAGAGATTTGAAGCGTTCCATTGAAAAATAAACACATTTCCACAGAAAATAAAATTAAACCACTGCTGTTCAAAGGTCCAGAGGCTCAGATAAAGGACTTCCGAGCCTAGAAACACTCGGACGTGCCTCCAGGCAAATAAAAAAACTCATTTCGCATTGCCTAGCGCATTCGCAGTCCAAACTCTCTGGGCGTGATTTACAGAGACGCTTAGTACAGACAGACGGGGGTGGAACTGCATTTGCATTTCTTTTTTCGATCTGACGTCAATAAGGTGCCTTGTTCAAACTCGCCCGTTTGAGCTCCGATTTTTTGTAACGCAGAAAAGGATCGCAAATGCTCAGTTTAGACATTTCGCAACTTTTAACCATGGGGGGGGGGGGGTAAACAGGGTAGGGGAGCTCACATTAACATTCAAAAACCTCAGAAAGTGAAAATTTCATGCCATGGGACCTTTAATAATCTCCTATGGGCTCTCTCTATCAGTTATCGAAATATCAGTGACACCCATTTCAGATCATTTGCCCGTTATTTTTGAAGTTATGGCCCCTGCATCTGTCTGCAAGCCCCCTGCCCCTGCCTCTTGTCGTCATGTTATGACCTCATCAACAGCTCTAGAATTTGCTGCAGCTTTTGTGGAATCAGATTTCTGTACATCTGATGGAACTGCTCTTCCAAAATGCCCTGATGGTTTTTTATCTTCTTTTTATTCAACCTGCACAGGGATCTTGGACACTATTGCTCCTTTCACGCGCAAGTCCCCCAAGCCCAGGTCTGAACCTTGGGTAAATGATACCACCCGGGCTCTCAGACAGCGCTGTAGGCAGGCAGAGCGGCGGTGGAAGAAGGACAAATTACACGTGTCTCTTGGCATTCTGAGGGACAGCTTAGCTCACTATCAGCAAGCTATGAAAGAGGCAAAATGCAAATATCTGTCAGATATTATTTGCAGTAATGGACATTGCCCTCGTGTGTTGTTTAACACCATTAACTCTGTTGTGAATCCACACGCCTCAACTATAATTGATGCCAATGTTTCCACATGTGAGAACTTTTTACACTTTTTTGTTGATAAAGTGGTATCTGTGAGACAATTGACCAGTCACAGCATCGGGCCTGTCCAGCCTGATAGTGACGCACACTCTTCAGTGTTCAGTCAGTTTGAACCAATCTCTCTTTCTTCTCTCACTGAAGTGGTTCAACAATTGAAAACTACAAACTGTCCTCTAGACATCTTCCCAACTAAATTGTTAAAGGAGGTGGTTAATACTGTAGGTCCCTCCCTTCAGGTTTTTATTAACACTTGTCTCAGCTCAGGTTGTGTCCCTGATTCTCTTAAACACGCCATAGTGAGACCTCTTCTCAAAAAAACACAGCTTGATGTCAGTGTTTTATCAAATTTTAGACCGGTTTCTAATCTTCCTCTTATTTCTAAGATTCTTGAAAAGGTTGTTTTAATGCAGTTGCAGTTGTTTTTAAATAGCAGTCTGGGTTCAGATCCCGTCACAGCACAGAATCTGCACTACTTAAAGTGCACAATGGTATTGCCTTGTCGGTTGATGCTAAACACCCCACCGTCTTGGTTTGGCTTGACCTAACCGCGGCATTTGACACAGTCGACCATTCAATTTTGCTGTCCCGCCTAAAAAATTACGTTGGCATCACAGGAACTGCACTTAAATGGTTTGAGTCGTATTTGACTAATAGAAGCTTTTCTGTTAGGATTGGTGAGTTCTCCTCCTCTGTGGCCTCGCTGTTTTGTAGAGTGCCCCAGGGCTCTACTTTGGGCCCTGTTTTATTCTCTTTGTATATGTTGCCACTGGGGTCAATTATCGCTAAACATAACCTCGCCTTTCACTGCTATGCGGACGATTTGGAGATCTACTTACCTGTGTTTCCAGATAAAAATGGTGCTCTTCAGTCATTAACTGACTGCATCAAAGACTTAAAGTTGTGGTTAGGACAAAATTTTCTTCATTTGAATGAAAACAAAACAGAATACATTTTATTTGGTGATTCTGCATCTTCCGATTTTGATTGGTTGTCATCAAAGTTAAAGTTGACCGTCAGGAACCTTGGGGTCACTTTTGACAACAATTTCAAATTTGATAAGCAGATTGACAGTGTTGTGAGAGCCAGTTTTTATCAGTTACGCCTTTTATCTAAAGTCAAGCCTTTTTTAAATTGCACCGACCTTGAAAGGACCATTCATGCTTTTATCAGTTCTAGAATAGATTATTGCAACGCACTTTATGTCGGTGTCTCCCAAACTGCTCTCAGTCGTCTTCAGCTTGTGCAGAATGCAGCAGCTCGTTTTTTAACTAACACACCTCGACATCAGCACATCACCCCAGTCCTTTTTACACTTCATTGGCTTCCAGTTTCTTTTAGAATTGATTTTAAAATTTTACTTTTTGTTTTTAAAGCTATTAATGGATTAGCACCTTGTTATTTGACCGAGCTTTTATTTGTCCGAAAATCAAATCGCACTTTAAGGTCAAATAACCAACTTCTTTTGGAAGTCCCCCGAGCCAGGCTCAAACACTGGGGTGATGGAGCTTTCTCTGTGGTTGGTCCCAGACTGTGGAACAATCTGCCCTTTGAGCTTCGTAACATCACTGATTTTAACCTTTTTAAATCTAGGCTCAAAACATATTTATTTAAAATGGCTTTTAATACTTAGTAGTTTGTGGCACATACTTTTTCTGCACTGTGTGTTTTACTATTTATTGTTGTGTACATTGTTTTATTCTATATAATGTTCTGTCTTTTGTATTGTTGTATTTTTTGTTTTTAATTGGAAAGCACTTTGGTCACCATTGGTGTTGTAAAGGGCTATATAAATAAAGATTGATTGATTGATTGATTGATTTCAATCTCTCCCTCACTCTCTCACTCTTAAAATGTGATTAATTAGATTCATGAATTACAAATCCTATAATAAATCAGATTTTTTTTTTAAATCCCCTGACAGCACTAGTTTAATCCTTTAAAACCTTTTCTACTATGGTCAATTCCTGGACAAATGACAGATACAGTGACCCATAGCACGTTGCTTTAACGTGTTGTAATACATAAACAATGGCCAAGCAGCCCCAAATCTATGAACATATCTATTAGTGGAGATAGTAAGTGCCTTCTTGAGGAAAGTGCAAGAGCCCATTTAGTTCCATGGACTGATAGAGGCTAAACCTGTTTCTTTTTGAGAGCTGCCACAGCCAAAAAAGAGGCATTGCTGTTCTGTGAGGTATGAGTGGTTAGGGGGACTATTGTACAGCTGAAATAGAGAGCATTAACTCCCGCTGTAGATAAACGGCCCATTCTGAAGGGCTAAAAACAGCAGGACCTGGGCAGTGCGAGGCTGGCTGCTGGAACATCACAGATTAATATTGTGCTGTGTGGGTTTTCGCAGTGGAAACTCTGTATTATTAAATGGAATGTTTCATAGTATGACATTAAATTTATCTATCTTGGATTTATGAAATTACAGATGTTTTTTTCTTTTAAAATGTAAAACACCTATATTATCCACAGATCTGAACTAGTGGCTCATCTCCACGGAGATAGATACATTTAATTTCATGCAAAGCAATAATATTTATGGTGATAAGCAGGTGATGAACTGTCCATCAGGAAAGTTTAATGATGCACTTTTAAGGTCTCTCTACAGCTTCATTAAAATGAGTGTACAGCTGATTTCTGACCAGCCAATGGTTATAGCATGGTCTATAAGTCAATAATAGAAATGGTCAGGTTCCATATTTGGAAATTTACCTTTTCAATATTTCATGGCAAAGTACAATGTTATCCATAGAGAAAACTGTCTCTTGCCCCCCATCTGGGAGTATGACATCACCACATTCTAGAATCTTAAAACTACAGATATAGGATAAAGTATACAGGCCAAACATGTGTTTTGTCTCGTGTTGAAGCAAATATAGCACACATGAGCAGTATATTAGTGTGGGCATCTACCTGTAATACCCACTCAGACTGTATTATCAGCTGCCTGTCTGGTTCTGTCAGTATAACTTATTGAAGGCAGTCTGACTGCCATATTTGCTCAGACTGATAGCTCTGCCCTGGTGGCATCTCCTGTTTGTCTCCATGGAGTTACATAAATGTAATGCCATACTGTGGGAAATGCTCAGCAAAGTAATAACATCTCCACTGTGACAAGTTTTGATGAGAAAAGTCACATGATGCACTTTAAAGGTTGTATGAAGGATTTTTTTTGTTTGTTTCAAATTGTCAGTGATAGCATTACAGAGATGCGGCAGCCTTGTACTTATGAATTATTATTATTATGAATGAAAATCCATCAACTATGGACATAGATAACGAGGCTACCTCATTATCTATTGGCTGTTAAGTTGTCAATCAAACTCCTTACATTTCTAGCATAAATGACTTGCCGGCGTGCTGGGATTACGTGGTTTACGTACGCCTCTCATGCATTCCACAGATGCAAGATGCTGTTTACTCAACCAACGCAGCTGTTCTTAGCGGCTTTTTCCAACTGTAGTTTGCACAAAGTTTGTTGCAATGGCAAACAAGAATCTACTACCAGTTAGCCACAAAAGCCACTGTTTTTGAGGTCGCTGAAAGAAGAAGAGAAGGGGAAAAGGAGTGAAGCTAAACTCAGATGATTCTTGGAGATTCCTTCCAGCAATGGCGTGCACTGAACCAGAGGGTCTGAAGACTGATGTGTTAGTTGCAAAATGACTTCTGGACAGGAAACTTCTGCTTATCATTTGAAAACGTACTGTATAGTTACAGAAGTAACAGCAATTCTGAACGTACACTGGCTGTAAACAAACATGTAAACAAAACTCGCTCAATTTCTCGTTTCTTGGAAAACCATCCATACAACCTGTAATACAAAACGTCATTGAAAGTAACACTTTCATTAGCCTATGACAGGTTAGACTGCTCTTACTAAAACACAATTTGATACTCAGTTAAGATACAAGTAACATCACACTATGGAATTCATAACTGTTAACTATAAAACCTTTAATCTAACATATCTTACAAATACAAATATATAAAAACACCTTTATTTTGTTGATGTTTTCATGTGTTTCTTACATGTAAATTGTGCTGAACTTTTGGACAGAATTCTCCTTAGCATGATGTCATCAGTGTTTAGAACTCTCTACTTCTTGTAATTAAAAATAAATAAATAAATACAATAACTTTTCTTTACAAATTGTTCTTGATTTGTGTAAATCTATCATTTATATTTACAATAACCATTGGTTATAACTATTAATTGGTTATAACTAAATCAAGTCTAAATTAAAGAATCAAAAAAAGCTGTCATATGTAGTGTTACTGAATAATAAAACCAGCATTTTGTCACAGTGTCAGAGCAAATATGGCACACAGACTCGCCTTCAATAAGTTATATTCACAGTGAAGCAGGCAGGCAGCTGATAATACAGTCTGAGTGGGGATTACACACATAGATGCCCTCACTAATACACTGGGTTACTGCAGAGCCATCAGCGCTGCAGCAGTCCTCATGCAGCGCTGCCCCATCCACGCACACTGGAGATGGCTTTCAATTACCCTCACTCTATTCTCTTAGCTCGCCAGGGTACAATCCTTATTCCGACATACCGCCACTCCGACATGACCCCATTTCGACACTTTTTGATGCCGCCATTCCAACAACTTACTCAAAGTTTGGAGCGTCACCTTTTTTGCCTGAACCAGGACTAAACCAGGATTGAACAAAACTAAACCAAGACTACACCAGGACTAAACAAGGTCTAAACCAGGACTAAACCAGAACCGAACCAGAACTGAGTCTTGGGACGAGCCCAGAAGTGCGCCCATGTCGACTGCCGGGTGACTGCAGGCTAAAGGAGCTCCACACTCCACGGGGCTAACGCAGCTGTCGCCCGACAAACACCCCGCCCTGTGCGCTCGGGGTTCTCTCTCTCTCAAGTCCAAAATCAGTCTTGGTTTAGCCCTAGTTTAGTCCTCCTGGTTCAGTCCTGGTTTAGTCCTAGTTCAGTCCTGGGTTCAGTCCTGGGTTCAGTCCTGGTTCAGTCCTGGGTTCATTTCTGGTCAGTCCTGGTTTAGTCCTGGTTCAGTCCTGGTATCAGTCCTGGTTCAGTCCTGGGTTCAGTCTTGGTATCAGTCCTGGTATCAGTCCTGGTTCAGTCCTGGGTTCAGTCTTGGTATCAGTCCTGGGTTCAGTCCTGGTTCAGTCCTGGTTCAGTCCTGGCTTAGTCCTGGTTTAGTCCTGGTTTAGTCCTGGTTCAATCCTGGGTTCAGTCCTGGTATCAGTCCTGGGTTCATTTCTGATCAGTCCTGGTTTAGTCCTGGTTCAGTCCTGGTTCAGTCCTGGTATCAGTCCTGGTTCAGTCCTGGGTTCAGTCCTGGGTTCAGTTCTGGTATCAGTCCTGGTATCAGTCCTGGTTTAGTCCTGGTTCAGTCCTGGTTCAGTCCTGGTTCAGTCCTGAGTTCAGTCTTGGTATCAGTCCTGGATTCAGTCCTGGTTTAGTCCTGGTTCAGTCCTGGTATCAGTCCTGGATTCAGTCCTGGTTTAGTCCTGGGTTCAGTCCTGGTTTAGTCCTGGGTTCAGTCCTGGTTCAGTCCTGGTTCAGTCCTGGTTCAGTCGTGTCTTAGTCCAGGTTCAGTCCTGGTATCAGTCCTGTCTTAGTCCTGGTTCAGTCCTGGCTCAGTCCTGGGTTCAGTTCTGGTATCAGTCCTGGTTTAGACCGGGTTCAGTCCTGGTTCAGTCCTGGTTCAGTCCGGGTTCAGTCCTGGTTCAGTCCATATGCGGCGCAAAAGTCCAGCATCTCGATTGACGTTTCTCCTGCTCAATAAGTAATGGAAGTGAAGTGAAGAGATGTATTTTTGACAGTAGAGTTGCGTCTGAATTCATATCCATATTGTAATTCTTGATGTCGTAACTTTTCGATTTGTATTCTGATGAATAAAATACAAACTATACATTTTATGTAGGACTGGACCTATTTGAGAGTTTATAAATATTTATTTCATGTTCAACTACAGCCAGTTATACACAGATTTCCCAAATATGCACATATTTCTATCCTATGCATACAAATATTTCTGAAAGCTTTTGTACTCCATACATATAGCTCATTCTAGTAGACCCACATATTTTTAATAATTACCTTGTTTGTCAGAATGGCCGAATGTTGAGAAAAAAAAAAGTTTAAGTGAAAAAAAATGTCAGAGTGCAGGGACATTTGATAAAAAATGGAAACGTCTCCACTCTGACAATTAGACATCAATGTCGGAGTGGCTTTATGTCGGAATGGCAGCATGTAAGTGTATCCTTCCACGTTTACTTCTTGACCTCATGTCCCTCCTTATCCCACCTAATCCCTCATATTTCATTCTAAATCTTTCTCTTTGTGTCACCCCAACCTGCACCAACTCTCCCTGGGTATTTCTGTGCCAATCCTCTCTTCTCTATTGCCCTCATTGCTTTTGATTTATATTCCAGCCGTGATCCGAGCACAATAGCAAACAGCCATCCTAAAATGATAATAGAAGAATACAAGGAGAACAAACAGTTTGGCTGTGATTGAATGTAAACACTGATTTGAAAATGATACTTACAAGTAATGAGAAAACTCCAAGAGACTTTGAATATGAATTATTCCACATATTGAGGATTGGTAAGAAGTCTGCAGAGAAAAAACAAGTTCCGAAACCCAAATGTTGAATTATAACGATACATTGGATTTATAAGGTGCCTTTCATTTTATTCAGCCCATAGTGATGGAAGTGAGGATGCCAATCTGCGCCATCAGCCCCTCCAACCACCAATCTCTCTCACACAACACATTCATATAGTCAACATGGGTGAAGTGACTTGTACAAGAACAGTTTGCATCACTCTGGCACCTGGTATTACTGAGGTCTCCCATCCAAGAAACAACCATGCCCAACTCTGCTCAGCACACGAAATCTCCAACAAACAAAAGCTTTTCTCCACAGTAACATGGCAATGGAGTGAATGGAGACCATGCAAGAAGCTAGCTAGCTAGCCATGGACATTTGAGAGGCTACAGGCTTTTCACACAATATTTGGCAGCAAATGAAGCAGAAGACCTTTCAGAAGAAAGACTCAGAGACCTTCCAGAGGACATACTTTGAGGGAATAGCTCATCACGTCACCAACAGAGAGAAGTAAGAGTAAGGCCTTTCCTGTTGTGTTCACCTGGCTCCTCCTGGAGGCTGCTCTGACCCTGCAGGATACAGAGGAGATACACTTTTGTTCTTCCTCTACTCAAACTACAGACACAGGATCTGCTGACTCTACATGACCTTCCTCCTGTTAACATGGACTGAGACCTTTGACTGAGACACGGAGGTGTAAATGTTTCTGCAGTGTTGGATCATATACACAGATCCAGTACATATGCATGCTGTTGGTGTTGATATCGGGCATACACCTAAGCCCTAACCTGGGAAAACCCACGCTGCTTTTGTTCGTTCCGATCTGAAATACAGCCTGGCAACTAGGCTAAGTGAGCTCTCCTGATTTTGGGAGCCAATCAGAGAGTGGGGAGGGGTGGAAAGAAGGTCACGCGTACTACACAACAAACGGAAAGTTGTAGTTTGAACTGACAACTGACATGATTGGCTATGGGCTACGTATACGCCAAATGATAGACATTCGTAACGCCCAATAAACGGCCATTGGCGATCGTAAAGCACACCTCCGCTACGAGATATTTACTAGGTGGCTCCCAGGCCATATATCACTTGTGATATGGTCTGGTGTAAACCAGGCAACCTAAGCCCTGTTGTGTTTTCCATTTCCTCTTGCCCATATATTAAAGGTGGGGCTGTTTGGCTGCAGCAGTGGTAAACAGTGATGTGCATCTAAAGGGTTGGCGTGTCAGTGAGCTGTCAGCCTGGCACGGCCGACGCGTCACTCAAATCAAACAAAAGTCTGAAATCTGTGGTACAGTCTCAGACCATGTGTCCTAACACTCCCTGTAGAGAACACGCCACTCAGGACGTGTGCTCAGGCCAAGGAGCAGAGCAGATGAAATATTGATCCTTAATAAGACATGAAGTGCCAAGTCCTCAGTCTCATCTGTACTATGTGTATAATCAACTAATGGTCATGTATGAGAGAGGGAGCCAAACTTAAAACATTTGTGTCAGCAGGCTGTAAGCTCTTGTTTAACCACATTTGATGAATAGGTAAAGTATACTTTCAAATATTTATCTTTAGTTAGTAGAAGCTCATGATTTAGCAATAGCAAAGCATTACTCAACTGTGTTTATGTGAAGTATATGTGAAGGAGCATCTTTAGTAAAAACTGTGTCTCATTAGCAATTGTACAGGAAGGGTTACATGTATTATATCTTTATCAGGGCTCTCAAGTCTCACGCATTGAGAGTGTGACACACGCAATTCGATGTGTTCACGCGCTCACACGCCACACATGGCATTTCTCACGCTGATTTTTTTATTTTTATTTTTTTGTGCCCAGAAAATCGGTCTGTGTGGCTCAGTTTATGCAGGCACCGCGCGTTTTCAGCGAAAAAAAACTCCCCCCCTCCTCCCCGCCCTGCTCCCCGGAAAAGAATCTCAGTTATCAGGCGCCGCGCCCTTTTCAGCCAATCAGAAAATAGATTGTTCTGTTGTTGGGCAGACTGTAGAGTGGGCGGGCCGTAGAGTGTAGTTTCAGCTGCTAAGCACGCACTGCACTGTCAGTGATAAGGACAGCGACTGAACACGAGGAACGACAAAACGGTGATGATAAAACAAACTGAGAACCATCAGGTAATAACTTCATTTATATAACTCTCATTAGTTGCTTTGTAGTTTAAGTTTAAGAGTGTGACACACGCAATTCGACACGGCATTTCTCACGCAATTCAAGCCCCCCCCCCCCCCCCTCCCGCTCCTCGGGAAAAATTGAGCGGGGTCGTGCGTGTGACTGTAATTTCCGAGTACCGGGGGGGGGGCTTGAATTGCGTGAGAAATGCCGTGTGAGCATTGCGTGTTGAGAGCCCTGTTTGTCTAAAGAGCAAACTTAAACTACAAAGTAGTTATATAAATGAAGTTATTACCTGATGGTTCTCAGTTTGTTTTATCATCACCGCACTTTGTCAGTGCGCGCTGAGAGGGGCGGGGAGGAGGGACCGGGGCGGGGGGGAGCGGGACATTTTTTACGGATTCATGTAGGAGTCTGGTTAATGCACCGGGCCCGCGTCTCACCGCGTCTCACCGCGTCTCACCATGGGCAGTTCGGCTCTGGGCCGCGCGTATTCCGCGCGTAAGCCGTCGGGGGGGACACGTTACGCACAGACGGAGACACGGGGACCGGAGTCGGTGCGTCTCAGAGGAGACGTGGCACCGGGACTGAGGCTCAGGACGTGCCCGGGGGACGGCGCGTCTGCTCCGGCCTCGCTCGGACCGCACGGTCGGGAGCAGACGCGCCGTCCCCCCCCTCCCCCTGCTCCCCCGGAGCTCCCCCGGAGCAGGGGGAGGGGGCGGCGCTGAAAACGCGCGGAGCCTGCATAAACTAAGCCACACAGACCGATTTTCTGGGCACAAAAAAATAAAAAATAAAAAAAATAACACAAATCAGCGTGAGAAATGCCATGTGTGGCGTGTGCGCGTGTGAATACGTCGAGTTGGGTGTGTCACACTCTCAATGCGTGAGACTTGAGAGCCCTGCCTTAACACAAGGAAAAACCACAACTAGATCAAGTAAAGTCCCAAATTTACTGCATAAGTGACATTTCAAATATGAACTCACTTCCATTTATGTAAACAAACAGCATGGTGCTGCAGTGATTAGCACTGCTAACTTTGAGAGGTTACACTGAGATCCCCAGCAGTGTGCACCTACATTACTTAACTGACCAAAATCTTCCTTACAGTTTCAACATTAAAAACACAACATTTGGAGGTCAGACTAGGGGGTTCTTATTTGAAAATAGCTATATATTTTTAACTAACTGCAAAGTAAGTTTTACTTGAAACCAGACTTGTTTATAGACTCAAAATAAATGTGTAATGGAGAGATATAAAGGTGGGCTGTGTGCAAATTATTTTACTAACTTTATTATAAGCAATTGCTAATTTCCTCACTGCATTGTTTGTTGCTAAGATAGGTAATTATTTATAAAAAGAGTATTAATGAAATGTGTAAAACGGATGACAGGCGTACTTATGCAGTGATATGAAGAAAGTTTACAAAAGGGTGAAGTAGACACCAGCACAGTCTCATGGCTCTCACACACATACACAGAGGCGCTGCAGTGACACAAGTGTAAGGAATAAAGTAACAGTTTAAAAATAGTTTATGAAGAAGTACAGGCTGGAACTGAACTCTCAACACTGTGTCTTCATCTCATCATCACGTACAAAGGTTAAAGATAGCAAGAACCCACGCACTTAGCACTCAAAACGGGAGCAGAAGAGGAAAGTGTCAACCATGTCACATGTTAATTATTATTTTTTTGCTTGTCATTGATGTTTGATGGTGAAATGAAATCCAACATGTATCCACTTCCTCTCGGAAAGATCAATTTAGTTTTATAGTGATCAAATTTATCAAACAACAATCAAATTTATCAAATCAAAATCTGTAGAAATTTCTGTAACAGCATGACTGACATTCTGTGCTTCTTGGACCATTTCCAATCAATCTCAAAAAGTCAAAACTGGATTTACATGACACATTTTTAGGAGCCTGTGATCAATATGAACTTCATGGTCCTGTTTAGGAGTTTGATTTTAAACAAAAAGGTGAGTGAAAAATAGGTAATGTTGCTCTAGACTCTAGAGTCTGTGTTGCACTGGGACAGGTTATGCTGTTGCACGCGCTAGCAAAACAAAGTGTTAGTCACACACAAACCTGAGCTGTTCACTGCGTGTTTGATTATTGTCTTTTCACTGCTGCCATATCAAAATAAAGCAGGTGAACAAATAGAACATGGTTCTTATTTATAATCAAACACGCAGTGAACAGCTCAGGTTTGTGTGTGACTAACACTTTGTTTTGCTAGCGCGTGCAACAGCATAACCTGTCCCAGTGCAACACAGACTCTAGAGTCTAGAGCAACATTCCCTAAAAAATTCTTGGCTAATACCAGCTAGTTTGTGACTGTAATTTTATGTGTTGTTGTTATGTCACTTGTTTACCAGCACAAATCATCTCACCTGTTGTAGTTCAAACCAAGTCAGTTCTTTCTGGTCAGATTGTGTTAAAATAAAGCTCAGATTAAAGTCTAACAAGCCTCAGAGGAGAGCAGAGCAGGTCTAACTGTTAGGGAATGTTGATGACTTCAGCTGCAAAGTACCAATAGGTGCAAGATAGCAGTCATGTCTCTATGAGTTTCAGAAGAACTGGAAAAAAAGATGCTCTGAAGCGCCGGAAAGTACATTGTTACGACTATCTGCTGATACTTAGTAGAGAATAATGGGCCCTGTAAGTAACTGCTCACCTGCATTAGTCGATGAAAGAATGTATACAGGTATCTCACTCTTCGCTGAAAATGGGAGTTTTTGTAAGTGTTTGGAGTATCAGTGTGTGCAGCTATTTGACCGCTCTCTGCTCTGTATTCACGTGCTGGGCCGGTTGTCCTCTGAATGGATCCGGCTGCATAGATTCGGGGGCAGAGGAAGAGGCAGGGGCTGGCTGGATGAAAGCATACAGAAGTAAAGCAGGATTATAGAAAGGCGGCATGGGGATTGGAAAGTGCATGTGCGGAGGATTTTTTTTTTCTTCACTCCATCAGGTGCAATGCAGAGAGGAGGCGTTAAGATCTGCTGAATTTGCTTACCCATAAGCCTTTGCTGGTGGCGACGATGGGGTCACAGTCAAGGGCAGGAAGTAGTTTAGTTGTTGGGAATGATATACATGATAAGGTTGGGAAAAAATGTGTATAATTGTACTCTGCGATGTGTTTTGGAGATTGGGGATTACAGCCTGAAAGAATGTGTCTGAGGGTTAAGAATGTTCCAAAATGCACACTAACATTATCTATGGGCTGATAAAGAACTGCTGAACTGTTGCCATAGCAATTAACAGTTCAAAATTCAATATTTGAATTTTTTGAATGGTTGGTTGGCTCTCGACGGGTTGGCTGTGTGTGATTCCAGCTCCCACAAATGAGTGCTGCCGTTGTGTCCTTGGGCAAGACACTTAAAGGTCCCATGGCATGAAATTTTCACTTTCTGAGGTTTTTGAACGTTAATGTGAGCTCCCCTACCCTGTTTAGCCCCCTCCCCCCATGGTTAAAAGTTGTGAAATGTCTAAACTGAGCATTTGCGATCCTTTTCTGCGTTACAAAAAATCGGAGCTCAAACGGGCGAGTTTGAACAAGGCACCTTATTGACGTCAGATCGAAAAAAGAAATGCAAATGCAGTTCCACCCCCGTCTGTCTGTACTCAGCGTCTCTGTAAATCACGCCCAGAGAGTTTGGACTGCGAATGCACTAGGCAATGCGAAATGCGTTTTTTTATTTGCCTGGAGGCACGTCCGAGTGTTTCTAGGCTCGGAAGTCCTTTATCTGAGCCTCTGGACCTTTGAACAGCAGTGGTTTAATTTTATTTGATGTGGAAATGTGTTTATTTTTCAATGGAACGCTTCAAATCTCTCTCCCGTGCAAAAACAAGGAAATGGATCAGCTGTCAGCTCTGAGCTCTGAGTGGAAAGTTTGGCCACGCCCCCACCCTCTACTATTGGCCATCTGTTTTCTCCTCATTTGCATTCAAGCAACAACGCCCATAATAAAGAGTTTGAGAGAGATATTTATGACTCTTTCTCATCTTATCTCTGTTTCTCATGCACTGAGTGTTGATTTTGAAGAAGGATTCATTTACAGTATTAGGGAACCATTAAGGAGCCATATAAAAGCATCAAGAAGTACCATGTCATGGGATCTTTAACCCCACCTTGCCCCCAGTGTCTGTGGACACTGGTAGTCCCCATGACAGAAGTGCATCAAGGCCAGTTGTGACGTGGGCTGTCCTCCTGTGGACTCACCACCCGCAGGAGGATCCATGGGGGCTGGTGCATTGTGTTCTGGGCTGCAGATCTGCTTGGACTGCTGCCCTCGCGACCCAGAAATAGAGAAGCAGAAGAAGATGGATGGATGGATGGATGGATGTTTGGTAGAGTGTTTGTCCACTGATCCAAAGGTTGGCAGTTCGAATCCTGCTCTCAACGCAAACATCATTAGTTGAGAGGCCAGATCCAATGACCCACCAGTTGGCGGTGCAATTCCAGCTCCTACAGATGCTGTCATTGTGTCTTTGGGCAAGACATGTCACCCTATTATGATAAATCTGATATTCTCTTCAATCGTCAGTGGTCATAATGTTTCTTAAAGATCCCATGACATGGTACTTCTTGATGCTTTTATATGGCTCCTTAATGGTTCCCTAATACTGTAAATGAATCCTTCTTCAAAATCAACACTCAGTGCATGAGAAACAGAGATAAGATGAGAAAGAGTCATAAATATCTCTCTCAAACTCTTTACTCTGGGCGTTGTTGCTTGAATGCAAATGAGGAGAAAAGAGATGGCCAATAGTAGAGGGTGGGGGCGTGGCCAAACTCTCCGCTCAGAGCTCAGAGCCCACAGCTGATCCATTTCCTTGTTTTTGCACGGGGGGAGAGATTTGAAGCGTTCCATTGAAAAATAAACACATTTCCACATAAAATAAAATTAAACCACTGCTGTTCAAAGGTCCAGAGGCTCAGATAAAGGACTTCCGAGCCTAGAAACACTCGGACGTGCCTCCAGGCAAATAAAAAAACGCATTTCGCATTGCCTAGCGCATTCACAGTCCAAACTCTCTGGGCGTGATTTAGAGATGCTGAGCACAGACAGACGGGGGTGGAACTGCATTTGCATTTCTTTTTTCGATCTGACGTCAATAAGGTGCCTTGTTCAAAATCGTCCGTTTGAGCTCCGATTTTTTGTAACGCAGAAAAGGATCGCAAATGCTCAGTTTAGACATTTCACAACTTTTAGCCATGGGGGGGGGCTAAACAGGGTAGGGGAGCTCACATTAACGTTCAAAAACCTCAGAAAGTGAAAATTTCATGCCATGGGACCTTTAATTACTTTTGAGTATATGGTGCAGGATAGTTTTAATAAACGTTGAAAAGAAAGAATCAACACATGTCAATCATAACAAAAAGTACCAGTTTCCTTGCTGTTCAAAAAAAATAAGCTGACCTTCTTTGGCACAGGCTGCTTACCTTGCTGTTTTATGTTTTTTCTTGAAATCTCATTATCAGTGGATCCACTTCCAACACCGGCCTGTGGGTAAAATGCAAAATGTAGCACAGATTGGAATTATGACATCAAAATGATATGTAGTAATTAATAATGCATTAGAAAAGAGATCTCAAGGAACAGAAAATGTTTAATATTGTCAGATTTATTTCCTTTCCAGTCAGCATTTCATTTGAGCTGCACCTCTCTGCCTGTGGGCATAAAAAGCTCCTCAGCATTACTGTAGCCTGCTGGCCCTGATCTCAAAGAAACCCATAAATGTTTTAAAACTTTAATGAAACAAACAGTGTAGTGCATCGTAAATTCTGAATCAAGTCTGCGGTGGAGGGAAGGACTTTTAAAAACCACTTAGCAGCATCTCCCCAGAGTAAAATCACATTTGGATAATTTAGGAAATGTACAAAGTGACCTTATCCTATTGTTAGAAAATGTTTGACCACTTCTTTGTATTTGTCAATTTTCAATTTCCGTCATTTGAAACAGCATGCACAATCTAAGTCTGTGAGATTGTCGAGCAGATGTATCTCATTGGTTCATTCATCAAAGGGCTGTTTCCTGTCCTCCGTCTCCCACCGGAACCAATTTGTTCATAACCCTATGAATTCTGGCACCCTCGCCCCCAGTGTGTAGACAAGAACTGCTTCGCACATAATTAGTCTGTAGCAGGCATTACCGTCACAGTGACAAAAACATGACCTTATCCAAGGATGGGCGGTAATTCTGGACTGCATTCCTTACAAATGCACAGAGGGAGATGGGCGGCGTGAGGAGGGCGGTGAAAGAAGATGATAAGGTACGAAGAGAAATGAGTGAAAGATTTAAAAAATATATAATTAGGTGCTATTAGGGACTGACAAGGTGGAAGAAAAGGAGACATGAGCCCAACAGAAAGTTTTAAAAAGGACGAAAAACATCTGAGGACACTTTAGTGAGGTGGCACATAGGGTGAAGAAGCCATCTGCAGTACAGCCAAATAAATGTGATTTGTACGAATAAGAACAATGTGTTCAGTTTGGAGACGATGAAGCAGGTGAAATTTAAACACAGCGTTTGTTGTTTGACACAAAGCGTGTTCTCAGTTTTTATCCCTTACGAAGGGAAAACAATGAGCCCTCAGGGGGGAAAAGCTTCTCAAGTTGGATTTTTCTAAAATTTTTGTGAACCGATCTGTTGTTTTTTTATTGAAAACTCTTGAAAGACCCATAAAATGAATCATGCTCTTATTTATGGTCTATGGGGCCTCTATAAAAAGTCCTATATTATGCAAAATTAACCTTGCTTTAAGCCATGCTATAATGTTGTTTCCTCATCAAAAACATACCTGGAATTATGTGTTTTGTTTTGCTCACAAATGTTTGAGTAACCCTCAAACATGATGTCATGAAGCTGTAGTTTTTAAGTTAATGGCTACCTTTAATTTTGTAGAGATTGGCAATTCCTTGGCTGAAATGATCAAAATTATTCTAGTGAAGGTGTATGGAGTTTAAAAAAAACACCATAAAGATTCACCACATGACATCACAAGGTGGAACAGAGTGTTTTCTCTTTGAAAAAAGAACTCAGCCTAAATATGCAGGGTTTGTATGTTAAACAGGTGTGAATGAAACAAAATTATACAGGAAAGGTGGCAGGCGTTGTGTTTTTAGACCTGTGCAAGGCATTCGACACAGTTAACCATATGGTATCAAAATTGAGCCAATATAAACTGTCTATGGATACTCTGACCTGGATCAAATCTTATTTAGTTGGGCCAATGTGTCCGTGTAAATGATAAAGTGTCTCAGTTGAAAGAGTGCACGCTGGGAGTTCCACAAGGATCAATCCTTGGTCCCCTGTTGTTCAGCTTGTATATTAATGACCTCTCATCCGTGTGTGGGGACATTGGCGTTCAGATGTACGCTGATGACACCATCATTTACACGGATGGGAAGGACCATGAACAAGTGGCTGTTAAATTATCAATAGCAATGCAAAACATTGCAAAATGGTTGAATGATTCCTGTCTAACACTAAATGTTGGTAAAACACCAACAGTTTTTCTCAACAAAATAAAATAAAAAAGTGTACCCCCTAGTGACAGTAAACGGAGAGATGATCAAAAATGTTGAAGAATTTAGATATCTGGGAGTAATTTTAGATAACAGACTAAGTTTTAAGAAACATGTCAAAAAGGTTTGTCAAACAGTAAAATATAATCTGTCCACTTTTAAATCTATACAAAACTCCTTAACAAAACAAGGAGCAAAAACCTATTTAAATGCGATGATCCTGCCTCACTTAATGTTTGATGTCTCCTGTTGGTCACAAGCCAATCAAACTAAAGAGAGATAAAACCTCTAAAGTCTCTTTATAAACAAGCTATTAGGATCCTAGATAAGAAACCGCGTCACTATCACCACTGTCAAATATTAGCGAAACATAAAATGCTCAGTTTTGAATATATGATCAAATCAGCCAATCTTAGATTATTATTCAAGATCATTAATAATGTGGCACCTCCACCACTGAAAAATTTTGTCAAATTAATATCTGACCAAATGGTCCAGACCACCAGGTCAACAGTCAGTGGCCAATGTACAATACCCAAACGTAAAATATCACTGGGACAATCTGCACTTTCTGTTAAAACAATCTCAGAATGGAACAAACTTTCCACTGAGCTAAAACTGTGCAAAGACTTCAAACAATTTAGTGTAGGACTCAATCGATATTTCTTAAGAATACAAACTTGTCAGCTTTGGGTGTCATGAAAGGCGCTATATAAATGCAATTAATTATTAATTATTATTATTATTAAACCTGAGAAGGGGCTGGGAAGGTGAAGGGGAATCCATTTTAACTCATGTAAATAATGTACCGTTGATGAAATGTTTATGAAATGCATTATTTTATGCTGTGTTTAATGTTTTGTCATGTTGTGTGTCTCAGGGACTGCAGATGGAAATGAGCTCAAAGAGCTATAGTCTGGTACAAAGCATCTCTTCATTGATTGTGATTAATGCTCCTGTACATGGTCCCTGTCAAATAAATTAAATAAATGAAACGAAATTAAATGAAAATACAACTCCATGTATGTTTGTGATGAGGATACAACATTATAACATAAATCAGAAAATAGCGTAATATGAGCCCTTTCAACAAGTGAATATTGAGTATATTCAACCAAACTTTTATATTTTTTCCTATAGTGTAGAAACTCAGCCTGCATTACCTACATATTTTTTCAGTCTTATGCTGCATCATAAAAAGAAATGGAACTTTTGGAACTCCCCATGTTAAAGAATAACTGTAAGTGAGTGCATAGATATGATTAGAAATATGCTGTTCAGATGGCAGAACATATGTGCCCTGCAAATCCGCAGTCTCACGTATGCCTCTCCGATACAGTGAAAAAGAAAGAAGTACTATAATTTGTTAGTTAGTCAAATTACAGATACTGGAGCAAAAAATACTCAAGTAAAAGTATCACATGACAAAATCTTGAAGTACCCATTTAAAAATGTAGAGTAAAAAGTAAAAGTATTTCATGCAGATTTTGAGAGCTAACAAAGCTTAAAATATAGTGATTTTAGACACTGATTTTGAACAATTGAAAATTTGTTTTCTTGAGTTTTTTTTTTTAGCTGTTTATATGTTTGTGAACATGTTAAAAGCCTCAGCTTTTTTAGCATGTCTCACACTGTAATAAAAATACTTTTCAGTTCAGTTAAAAAAGGTACTGGAGTAGAAAGTACAAATACCTGGCCTCACCTGGGGGGGCGGCAGTAGCTCAGTTGGTAGAGCGCTTGCCTGGTGATCCAGGGGTTGACGGGTGGACCGCGTGTGTTCCCAGCTCCCACAGATGAGTGCTGCCATTGTGTCCTTGGGCAAGACACTTAACCTCACCTCGCCCCCAGTGTCTGCGGACACTGGTAGCCCCCATGGCTGAAGAAACATCAAGGCCCGTTGTGACGTGAGCCACCTGTGGGAGGATTCTCCAGCTGAGGTCCTGACCAAGCTGAAGCAAGAAGATCATGGAGATGGTCCCCGGGCGTAGTAATGTGCTGCCCACTGCTCCTGATGACAGGATGGGTTAAATGCAGAGGACCAATTTCGTTGTACTTGTGACAATGACAAATAAATATTCTATATTCTATATTCAAATGTAGTAAAGTAAAAAGTACCCATTTTAAAATGTACATAAGTAAACTGAGGAAAATTTCAAAACTCAGAAAAATGGTGTCACAAAATGATTTGGAGCTGATCATTCATGCCTTTGTGTCGTCACGTTTGGACTATTGCAATAGTTTGTTTTCTTGTCTGAACAAGAAGGAGCTGTCTCGACTGCAATTAGTCCAAAACTCTGCAGCGAGAATTCTGACTCGTGTAAATAGGAGGACTCACATTTCCGCTATTTTAAAGGAGCTTCATTGGCTGCCAGTGTCCTATAGGATAAATTTTAAAATTTTGGTTTTAACTTTTAGAGCTTTGCATGGCCAGGCTCCCTCATACATCAGGGATATGATCCAGCCTTACTCCCCTGTGAGGGCTCTGAGGTCTGTGGATCAGAATCTACTGATGGTTCCACGCACGCGTTTTCGGACCAGAGGAGATCGATCCTTCCAGGCTGTTGCTCCTCGGCTCTGGAACGATCTTCCACTCTCTCTGCGTTCAGTTGAGTCTGTTGACGCTTTTAAAAGCCAACTTAAGACCTTCTTTTTCGTGCAAGCTTTTGGTTAGTGTTTCTGGGCTGCTGTGATTTTATGTTGTCTTGATCTTAACCACTGTCTCCACCTTTTTATATTTTTATATTTGTATTTTGTATATTTTGTATTTTAAGTCTTGTTGTGAAGCACCTTGTGGCTCTTGTCTGTGAAAGGTGCTATATAAATATATATAAAGTATAGAAAACTTAAATGTATACTTACGTACAGTACTTCACTGTGCTTATACCTACTTATTAAAACCAGCTCTCTTTCACTGCCCATAAGGACAGAAGGTGATACACGCCCAGGTCCTCACATACACAGTGGAACAAGCGCACAATGTGAGCGTGTGGGCGAACTGCAGATCCTCATTACGCTTCTCTAAACATCAGTTAAATAAAAGTTCTAATAAGGAAGTAGGGTGGGAAAAGGTTAATAACCAGCCTTATTAATTTTGGATTTAAAATGCAGTAATGAAATCACAGTGCTGTGCTCAATAAACTGTTAAATGTTGCACTTCAGAGGAGCAAACGCATCGCCTCCTGATCTCCCCCTGCAGCAGCTGTCTTATCTACAGCTGCACTTTTTCACTTATTTATTTAGACTCCAAAAATGAGCTGTAATTGGAATAGGGAAAAGTCACGTATCCCCGAAGTTGTTGGTGGTTTTTTGCTTTTTTACTTTTTTACTTTTTGCTGTAGCTTTAGGCTGTACAGAATGTATGTAATTGAACTCAAGGTTAATAAACAAAGTGGAGCTAATATGGTGTCCATGGGTTAGCAGGAAGTCTGACACTGGGGATGAGCGATCTGATTGCAAAAAGTCAATTATGGCAACTCACATTTGGAGGAAAATGCCAATGAGACAATTGAAGATCACTGTTGTGCTATAAATATTTATACAGCATCATTAACAAGAGGTTTGGTCCAACAACAGCACCACCGCCATCCGATCCAAATGGTAATCTGTTCTGGTGAGGCTGCTGAGAGCATACAAAAAGATCTTCAACGTATCTACGATCTATATGTGGAAGTAGCATATTTGATTAAAGGGCCTATATATTATGCTATTTTCTGATCTATGTTATAATGTTGTTTCCTCATCACAGAGACATATCTGAAGTTGTGTTTTGTTTAATTCACACGTCTTTAACTCACAAATCTTGCATATTTAAACTGAGCTCAAACAGAAAACACTCTGTTCCACCTTGTGATGTCATGTGGTGACATAAGAAGTGCTCCACTGTGATTTTAAACTCCATATGTTTACTAGAATCATTTGGATGATTTCAGTCCTAGAGTTGCCAATCTCTATTGAACAAAAGGCAAAAGTTAGACTTAGACTTTATTGATTCACACAAGGGACATTATTTGGGTACAGTAGCTGACACATCATAATATAATATATAACAGAGGGTAATAAAAAAATAGATGGAATAGCAAAAAAAAGATAGCAAGAGAGCGATGTCAAATGAGACAAAATTATAAAAATAAAAAATAATAAGTGTATATGTACAAATCAAAATAAAATAGAAAAGTAAGTAATAAAATATCAAATAAAATATCAAATCACAGCTATACAGTTGTAGGGAGTATTATCTGTTACATAAGGGTGAGTTGTTGAACAGTTGTATGGAGTATGGTATGAATGTCGTCCTGTATCTCTCACTGTTTGAGTGGAGCTGTAGGAGCCTGTTGGAGAATGAGCTCCTCTGTCCCTCTATGGTCTGGTGCAGTGGGTGAGCAGGAGTGTCCATGATGGAGAGCAGTTTGTCCAGTGTCCTCCTGTCCCTCACTGTGACAAATGTCTCCAGGTCACAGCTGATCACATGACCAGTTTGAGGATCAGTTTGTCAATCCGTCCGATGTCCCTTTTACTGGTGCCACTTCTCCAGCAGACCACAGTGAAGTACAGGGCGCTGGCAACCACAGAATGGTAGAAGATCTCCAGTAACTTGCTTCACATATTGAAAGACCTGAGCTTTCTCAGAATGTAGAGTCTGCTCATGCTCTTCTTGTAGACAACATTACAGTTATCCCTCCAGTCCAGCCTGTTGTTCACGTGGACGCCAAGGTACTTGTAGCAGTCCACTATTTCGGTAATGGGCTCCATTGGTGTCCTCTTTCTCCTAAAGTCAATCACCAGTTCCTTGGTCTTGTCAACCTTCAGGAGCAGATGGTTTGCCTGGGACCATTCCACAAAATTTGCAGTCAGTATCCTGTGCTCCATCTCCTGTCCATCCCTGATACACCCTACCACTGCAGAGTCATCAGAGAACTTCTGCAGATGACAGGACCCGGAGCTGTACTGGAAATCAGAGGTGTACAGAGTGAACAGTAATGGAGACAGGACTGTACCCTGGGGAACTCCTACATTACTGACCACAGTGTCAGACAGGGTGGTCCCCAGTCGCACGTACTGAGGCCTTCCTGACAGGTAGTCAGTAATCCAGGAGACAATGGATGAGCTGACACCCATCCTGAGCAGCTTCTCACCCTTCAGAGAGGGCTGGATTGTGTTAAAGGCGCTGGAGAAATCGAAGAACAAAATCCTCACAGAGCCCTTAACACTATCCAGGTGTGAGTGAGCCCACTGCAGAAGATAGATTACAGCATCATCCACACTAATGTGGGCCTGATAGGCAAATTGTAGAGGATCCAGGGATGGTGCCACCAGGGGTCTGAGCTGAGCCAGAACAAGTCTCTCAAACACTTTCATGACATGAGATGTCAGAGCAACTGGTTGGAATCCAATAAGTCCAGATGGGCACTGGCACAATGCAGGAGGTCTTCCAAAGCACCGGTATCTTTTCAACCTTCAGGCACAGTGCAAAGACAAAGTGGAGGATCCCAGTGAGCTGTGCTGCACATGTCCTCAGCACGTGGGGGTTGACCTGGTCTGGTCCAGGAGACTTGTTTAGGTGAACTTTCTCCAACTGCCTTCTCACCAGGGCAGGTGACAAAGACACTGAGCTGAGTTCCTCTGTAGGGGTGGGGTAGGTGTGGGAGCAGAGGTGATGGGCTGATGAATGGTCGTCTGAGTGGTTTGTGGTCAGGTGTGGGTTGGGCGTCCAGGAGGTGTAGAGATGGTGGTGCCAGGGAATGAGAAATGATTAAAATGCAAAATGAGTTGGTTTGATCTGTCTGAGCTATTGTTGGCTCTTGACATCACAAGGTGAAACAGAGCATTTTGAGCTTGTGATATGTTTTTGATGAAGTAACAGCATTATAATATGACTAAAAGCTCACAAGAGTCAATTCTGTGTAATATTGGAGTTTCTTTGCCCATTCTGACATGTCCATTTCTTCAAAAATCATAATTTATATAGCCCTTTTTAGCCATTCACTCCACATCTGCTACATCTGTAAACACAGCTGGCCTGGGGTAGACTGGTGAAGGTGGGGCTGCCAATTTGAGCTATCGACCCTTCCATCCACCACCAATCACCCACTCGCACAACACGATCATGAGGTAGTTGAAGTGTCATGCCCAAGGACACAACAACACCATGCATCAGTAGTTAAAAAATAAAAACAACAAAACATCGTAACGTCAAAATCCAATTCCATGTGTCCAACTGACTGACTGACTGACTGACTTTTTTTTTGCATATCTAAAGACTTTAAATGATGCACAATGCCAATTAACAGGCCATTGTATTGTAACGCCATTATTAAATACCCCTCTATCATTTTTAGACAAACAGAATAAAATACTTTTAGTCTGGAATCATTCTGGGGCTTTCATTTTACTCCAAACATGTTGTGTCATTTTTTATTCAGTGGAGTGCCATAGCAACGGCATTGTGCAGCTCCACTTTCCATGGCCTCTGTGAAAAGACAAACTCCCTCCAGTGTTTCATTTGCCTGAACTCCAGTCCCCAAACGGTCTCATAGAGTTCAGATAGAAAAACGTATAGTTTCTTTGCCAAACCAGATCTGAATAATAAACATGGGAAACGACTCATTTGAGAATTAGCTATACTAGCACTTAGATATGGTTTGTATTTTTCTTACTTATTCTTCTATCTTAATTTTACTGAAAGGTCTTATATTCCACAAATTTGACTCTTGGAAAGTTTAAGCCATTTGATAATGCTGTTACCGCATCATCAAAACATAGCTGGAGTTGTGTTTTGTTTCATTCAGACATGTTTGAGTGACCCTATATCATTAGTCTGTCTAAATCTCCAAATCTCAAAATGCTCTGTTCCACCTAGTGATGTCATGTAATGGTAGTTTTCAAAATAACAGCTACATTTGAATCATCTATCTGTCAGGAAGATGTTCCTATAGTGCACATTATGTATACCACCTGTTCTTTTTCTCTCTCTCTTCTTGTTCATTTGAGACATTTGTCACAGTCACTGTGTGCACATGGTAGGATCGGATTGGATTTCTCCAAATCTCGGTGGGTGGTCTATCCTAAAATCCAAGTGCACATGAAACTCGTGTAATTGGATATGGTAAATGGTAAATGGTCACATCTTTATATAACCAGGACTGGACAAGGTCTAGACCTGGACAAAACCGAGATTAAACCACCACGGGCCACTCTTTGCTGATTTCGTGCGGCTGGTTTGTGGCTGGGGCTGAGAGTACGCGGATCGTTTTCGTGCTCGCAGCCCTGATGTATGCGCGGCCTCGTGCCGGTGGTGCACGTGGTGCGTCCCAGGACATGGCAGTGCCGTTGAATGAGCACGAAAACATTATGCGTCATTCAAGTCATCGTGTCTCAAGTCAAGTCAAGTCCCGAGTCCTAGACTTCCAAGTCCGAGTCAAGTCTCAAATATTTCATTTTTTGTCGAGTCAAATCACAAGTCATAAAAACAGTGACTCGAGTCGACTCGAGTCCAAGTCACTAAGTCTCAAGTCCCCATGTCTGCTTCTGGGTGATGACTACTCAATAAAAACACAACAAACTATGTGGCGGTATACAAAGATGAAGCTCGAGGAGTTTGACGGAGCAGCACTGGTGTACGTGTTGTGCATTCTTTCTTCACAGCCATGATTTCGTCTCACTTTTCCGGCAACAATATTTACTTACTTACTTACTTATGACGGCGTCGGTGCCTCCTGCCACTTCCGGGTGAAATCTCTGGCGAAAATTCCAGCGCATGCGCAGTACGCCAATCCAATCCGCTTGGTGCCGCCTTGTGCGCGATATCGCATCGGACTGGCGTACTGCGCATGCGTGGGAATTTTCACCAGAGATTTCAACCGGAAGTGGCAGGAGGTGCCTGCGATGAAGCAGCGATTGTTCCCAGAAAAGTCAGACGAAATCATGGCTGCGAAGAAAGAATGCACAACACGTACACCAATGCTGCTCCGTCAAACTCCTCAAGCTCCATCTTTGTATACCGCCATATAGTTTGTTGTGTTTTTATTGAGTAGCCATCATCCGGAAGTAGTTGGACTACAGCGCCACATAGCGTAGCAGAGCCGGCCAGGTCGCTGACCATTATCCGATTGCACAACTTTCATGTGCACTCGGATTGGAAGACAGACCACCCGCCGAGTAACGGGATCGGATTTGGAGAAATACAATCTGATCCTACCATGTGCACGCACTCATTATCGGCCTAAGCCAGGGGTTCGGGAAACCAACCCCTATACGATCCTTAGCCTGTGCACAGGAATTCGATATGATCCCAATCCATTTGCAATCAGATTCCACTCGTCCATGTGCACGCAGTGAGTGAGGGACAGGAGGACACTGGACAAACTGCTCTCCATCATGGACACTCCTGCTCACCCACTGCACCAGACCATAGAGGGACAGAGGAGCTCATTCTCCAGCAGGATCCTACAGCTCCGCTCCAACAGTGAGAGGTACAGGACTGCATTCATACCATACTCCATACAACTGTACAACAACTCACCCTTATGCAATAGATAATATAACACTCCCTAGACAATACTCCCTACAGCTGTATATAGCTGGTATTGTACATCTTACTTGATATTGTATTTTATATTTGACTGCTACTTTTCTATTTAAATCTGATTTGTACATATATATTTGTTATCATTATTTTTATGTCTATTGCTCTTTGGTTGCTATTCCATCTATTTTTTATTTATTTTTTCATTTCCAGATACTTTTTTTTCCTTTTTTTATATATTATATTTGATGAGTTGACAATGTGAAATGATTTGAATATTTGTGTTTCTTGCACCACTCCTTCAGATATGATTTAGTTTTTTCTCATAGTTGTGCCAGTCATTTGAAAATATCAAGTTCATGTGATGTTCAGATAGTTACTCTTTAACTCTTTTACTGGGGTAATTTCTTGGACCACTATTTTATACTTCTACTTGTTTAATATTATTTTAAAGTAACATTACTTTTCCTTGAGTACAATTTTTGGCTACTCTAACCACCTCTGCTGGAAAACATTTAAAGGGATATGCCACCCCCAGGTCAAACTTGGGCATCTCCCCACAGTCCAGAGACTAAAATAATACCGCGGCGTTCAGTGCTGACAGACCTGGACAATGGCTGCGTCACCGGAAAAACGCTTTCCACCACTTATTATAGTCTCTGGACTGTGGGGAGATGCCCAAGTTTGACCTGGGGGTGGCATATCCCTTTAAAGATTTCAATCTCTGAATTGTGAGATTGCCTTATGTTGTTTGCCCAAAGCAACAACAAAAAACTATCATAGCATATTGCTCTTTTTAAGTTTTAAGTTTGTGACTCACTAAATTCATGAGTTTGGATTAAATTGCGTTAAGTTGCATATTCAGATCTAGATGTTTATCCAGGCAAGGAACAGAAAAGAAGTTTGGCCATGTCTTTGGTCATCTTTGGAGGACTTTTTTCTAATCTGCACTGAGAAAGGATTAAACTGTCGCTTAACCTTGATTAAGAACAGGCAAAATAAATGGTGTCTCAAATGCACCACGGTGTTCAGGCCAGATTGCTTATGTATCCAAGACTATTATTTATGGAGGAAGCCTGTGCTATACATCATGATAAGATATAGAGCTTATTCTATTTCTGTACTGGTTTTCATATGCCTGTGTTCTACTGAAAACTCACTGTATAAAGTCTTTAATGGACTTGTAATTCCCAAAGATGTGAAAGTTAAAACTTCGGTGACTCCGTCTGTGCATATGTATTTATATTTAGTGTGAAAAGCAATTAGTGTATTCTGTTCAAATAGAGGAAAAGATGCTTTTAATTTAGAAACACAAAAATAACTTTCATAGCTTTGTTGTTGCCCTAAACAGTAAGGGTTCATTTTCACGAAGGCTTCGACTTTTAATTGCTGTTTGGCTGTTTCAGATCATTTACACCTGTATCCAATCCTCTCACACACAGAGAAACAACCCCAGGACATGTCACCTTTAAAATGTGATTCTCAGCGCAGATGGGGCAGGCTACAATGAGATGCACTGAGAATGTCAACAAATAATGTAAAATCGCTCAAATGTTTATGAGTGGATTGGTGTAATGTTAGTTACAAACAGCACGATGATGAGGAGTAAATACTGATGCATACACTAACAGAATATGAAATATTGTACATTTAAAACTGAACACACAACTTTATGGCACAGTGCATCATAGGATTCAGCTCTGACAGTGCTGCTTCTGCTCAAAAGGTTGATGACATGGCAGCTGACTCAGCCAGACGGGAAAAGAAATCGTCTTTGTGCTAATTAGCTCAGGGCTGTCTGTTAAAAACTGTTATCTGCACATCTCCATAATCTGTTGTATCTGAAGGCCCATCTCAAGGTGATCGCACAGATAGGGCCATCATGGACTTCAAAAGAGCACTACTGTCTGACGGAGCAGAAAGCGCATCTTATTTCCCTCACTCAGTCTTGTCCAAAGTCAGTGTTTGTGCACATAAATGGCCTCTTTGAGCATGAGTGTTGTCACCATCACCGTGGGGAACACATTCACAATTTGTGCAAAATGTCATTTTGTCACTGCAGGCCATCATGCAGCAGACAAAAGCAAGCACACACCCAAAGCAACACACAATAAAGTTAAACAAAACCACAGCTGGTTGTTCAAACCCAGACAATTGGTTTTGTAGCAAAATAAACATTTTTCCACTGCATCTAGCAGCTGTGTGCCAGGCGTTTTCATTGTTTTATACATTTTCACATTCGAATGTTACATTTGGAGCACCTCAGGGACTTTTTGGCTAAATTAAACAGTAGTGTAAAAAGCTCTCTATGACTTGGATGAGACAGACTGACTCCATGTTGACAGTAGTCGATGTTCATTCAGTGCAGACAGCTGAGCACATGGGACAAGCTGAGTGAAGCCCTCTGCCTGTAGAAGTACTATGGACCCTGTGCAATGAAAAAACAGTGATCCACAGGTTCACTCCAGGAACACAGCTAAACATTAGTGAACATTAGCACTAAGACACCGCTTTAAACAGGCAACCTTTCATGTGAACACTACAAAGTTCAAAGTTGGCAAAAGGAGAAATTCAATTTGTCAACTGGACAAAGTTTGTTTGGTCGAAAACGTTTCGCCGCTCATCCGAGAGGCTTCGTCAGTTCTCATAGTTCAAAGTCAGCTTTATTGTCAAAAACCATATGTACAGGTCGAAATTGCAGCGATCCCTAGGCCCACAGTGAACATAAAACATCTGATAAACAAGACAATAAACACCATGACTAAAACATCACATATACCCATAGCAAAAGTACAGTAAACTTGTACATAATACAAATAGGTAAAATACAATGTGTGGCATAATAAAGCTCAAATGGTGTCATTTAAGCAGCAGTGTCAGTGTCCTTTAAGTGACATTTAAGCAGCAAGTACATTTTTATCTACCAGCTGAAGCCACATAGTATTGTTCAAAATCTGTGAATTTGGCATTGAGAAATGTATAATTTAAAGTGTGACAGAAAACAGACCCCACACATCAGCACATAGGAGCAGACAGCATGCTGTAAATGTCAGCATGACATGTTATTCAGCACTGCACAAGTACTACGAGTATAAAATATCCAAAGTGAAATATCAGAGCTCCAGACTGGGACCAAAAACCTGCACATATGACTACTCTTCCAAAGTACTTTGAGAGTGCAAATTTAATCAAAAAGAAGAGAAAAGGGAAGAGTGGGATTTGGATTCTTCATTTGAAAAGAACCTGACAGTGTAATGCAGAATTTAAACAAGTCCATGATTGTGGGTGGTTTGAGAGGAAGAAGACAAGTCCATGCTGAAGAAGCTTTATATACTGGGGAAGAGTTAACAAACAATAAAAGCAGAATTTATAATAAAAATTAGTTCAAAATATGTTTTTTATTCCTCATTAGAAGACAGTACCTGAGATTAGTTAAACTTCTTATGGGGTCCATCATTCAGCCCTACCTGATAAAGTAAATCCTTCAGCAGTCAATTTTGTATATTTGAATCAAACATAAACGGCCCTTAAAGGGACAGTGTTTAAGATTTTTACCCGTTAATTACTGAAATTGAAGATACCATTGAAAAATACATTGTTTTCCAAGCTTTTTCAACTTCCATCATGAAATCAAAGTATTCTTTTGGACTTAGATATAGTCACATAAAAGGGGGATCTTCCCCATGCAGAGGCAGCCATTTTGAATACGAGAGCTGCAGAAGGACATTTGGGCTCCGCCTTCGCCTTCGGCAAGGCTCGTGGTTTTGGGTAAACAACACAAGCATGCTGCCGGATCAGACGTCGTAATGGATCTAACACGTGTTTTGGACTAAATTGTTTTACTGGATTTTATTCACTGGATCCTTACGGACAAATTGAGAGCAAGTTTATGGTGAAATACAGAGTTTGACCTGTGCAAAGCATTCTAAGGTAAGCTGACCTCGTTTTGTGCTTTTCCGTATAAAAGCCCCATGTGCTCGGGGAGTGATTGTTGTGCAGGGAAATGAATTGCATAGTCAAAAAGAGGAGACTGTAAGGTTTCATTTGATGTGTAGAGTGTCATGGTACATGATTGGGAATGTGTGTTTTCATGAGAAAAAAAAAGAAAAAAAAACAGGACCATGTTTTATTTATACAGAAGCGGCGCGCGGCTCGTGCGCGGGTCCCTCGAGGTCTGCCGTAGCTAAAACAGAAAGTGCAATAGCACCATCCACCTATGCGCCACGAATCCTACACACTGGGGCTTTAAAGGTACCTTTTGTAATGAGATTGGCTGACCCAGCCCTGTTATTATTATTATTAGTAGTAGTAGTAGTAGCAGTAGTAGCAGTAGTAGTATTATTAATAAGAATAAGAATAAGAATAATAAGAATAAGAATAAGAATAACAAATAAACTTGCAGATGGTAGTTTAAGGAGAAAGGCATTCTAGGTGCATGTCAGATATGGATGCAGGGTACCAACGAAAACAAATATTCACAAATATGAATAACACTTCTTCATGCAAATTAATCAAATTGATTTAATTGCAGAGTGAAACCAAATTAGATAGAAAGAGGTATGTCTATTGATTTACATGAGTATATTATTGAAGGCATCACTTTTCTTTTTTCTTTGTGCTCACCATAGGTCTCCCCACAGCACACAGCTGATGTATGTGTGAGAGGAGAGAGCACATTTATGTGAGGATAATTGATTTGTAACATTATCTCTGTGTGAGGTTCACTTTCAGGTTGAATTCTGAGACAGGTCTATTAACATTTTAATAAAGATAATTAATGGGTTACCTTTTCTGATTAATGGCTTCATCATTACAACTCAATTTAACATTAGCACAAGTGGCCATTGGCAGTTTCCTTTGGTTTCCTCTCTCACTGCTGCTGGAGGAACATTGTTACTGATTTGACATTTCTGTTTCTACAGAATAGTAGTAAGGCCAATGCAATTGTTTCGCACATCAGTTGGAGAAAACCTGACATAAAAGTGGAGAGTTTTCAGACAGCTTAACAAAGATGTACATGTACTGGATTATTTCAATTCAGTTATCATGTAAATAATAGCACTAATATAATAAGAAGAATGACTCCATAAATATGAAAGTTGTCTGATATCCATGAGACTGTACTATCAGCAGTCATGTGATCAAATGAGGAGGTAATCACAGCTCGTACCCCCGTGCACTGCACAGCACAAACACAGTCTGTTTAAAGAGCTGTGCACCACAACTCTTTCCATATGGTGTGAACAGAGGCGGTTCTTGGGGGGGGCGAGTGGGGCAATTGCCCAGGGCGCAACTTCGTGAGGGGCGCCGTGCCGAGCGCTTGAAAAAAAAATATTATCTATCATATCACTGTGTAGGAAATTGGCAAATTGGCGCCCCCTCTGGCTGCAAGCGCCCGCGCAATACATTCCCTTCCACGTGGGCCAATGCGCAGCGCAGAGACCTGCTGGAGCCTACAGCGGCGCGAGAGAAAAAGGAAGAGAAGATAGAGAGAGGAGTCACCCCCTCCCTCTCTGCGGCCACAATTTGATCAATGTCACGGCACTAGTTGCTACCAGGAATTGACCAATGATAGCTCCTACTAGCTCCTACCAAGAACGCACACGCTCGCATCGGGAACACGGAAACTACAGAAGACAATAGTAAACGAAGTTAGTATAACGCAACATTTAATCACTTTTAAATCGATCGTTCACCCTCCGTGGTATTTACTATGAATACAACGTACAAAGACACACTTTACACGGGACTTTGTAGAGATACGCGATCAGCATTTTCAATAGAGGCGACGTGAATTACTTAACCCAGACAACAGTTCATCTGGAAGCTCTTTGGGATTTGCTGGACAGTATCTCATCTTTGCTTTTGGTAAATCACGTCATGAAATGTGTATGTCATATCACTATTATATTATATTATATTGTATTAATTATATTAATTATATATGTTATATTATGTTATATTTATTATATTATATTATATTATATTATATTATATTATATTATATTGAGGAGAAATCTGTGTGAGGAAAGTGAGGAATAGCTGTGTGTGATAACTTTTTGTTTGTGTGTGTGTCTGTGCAATCTGTAGAATAAGACAGAAGAAGAATAAATGTTTAAGGGGAGAGTAGCCCACTGTGTGTGTGTGTGTGTGTGTGTGTGTGTGTGCGTGCGTGCGTGCGTGCGTGTGTGTGTGTGTGTGCGTGCGTGTGTGTGTGTGTGCGTGTGAATGTATGTGTGTGTGTGTGCGTGCGTGCGAATGTATGTGTGTGTGTGTGTGCGTGCGTGCGAATGTATGTGTGTGTGTGTGCGTGCGTGTGTGTGTGTGTGTGTGTGTGTGCGTGCGTGCGTGCGTGTGTGTAGGTAGGGGATTTTGAAAAAATCATTTGAATAATTGTGATTTCAATATTGACAGATAATCGAGCAGCCGATGGTTCTATTTATATATCTGATTGTATATATTTTTGCCACTTTTATGTGTAGAGTTTATTTATTATTTTTTATTTATGTTATTTACGTTATGATAACTTATATTTTTTTGAAAGTTGTGATAATGAGAACCACTCTATAGTGATAATTAAACATGGGTGCTTGTGGTAAATGTTGTGTTAATTGGTAATTCAATGTAGAACCGCTACTGGGTGTGAAAAAATATATATCTCTTGATGATAAATAAGTAATCCATTTGTGAAGCCCGATGAGTTTTTGGAATACAGACAAAGGTTTATTCTTTGTTACAGCAGATATGGACGAGGTCGAGCCCTGCCCTGGTCAGAGAACAACAGCCTCTCTTAACCAGCAGCATGTCCAAGCACTAGATAAAGCTGACTTTGAACTTTGAGATGTGCTTGATCTGATTTGTATCCAAATTCACATGCATTTGTCACTTCCTGATAAGATTAGCAAGAAAAAAGGAACAGGAGTGTTTACATTGAAGGGTCTTTTTAACTACCAAGCCAAATCAAGAGATCAATAAAGTTGCTTCAAATGAGTTTTAGTTACAAGAGAAATCACATTCATTTACAGAGACAGATTGAGAGAAATCTTTTCACAAGGAAAATTTCAAAACTCAGGAAAATGGTGTCATAAAATGATTTGGAGCTGATCATTCATGCCTTTGTGTCGTCACGTTTGGACTATTGCAATAGTTTGTTTTCTTGTCTGAACAAGAAGGAGCTGTCTCGACTGCAATTAGTCCAAAACTCTGCAGCGAGAATTCTGACTCGTGTAAATAGGAGGACTCACATTTCCCCTATTTTAAAGGAGCTTCATTGGCTGCCAGTGTCCTATAGGATACATTTAAAAATTTTGGTTTTAACTTTTAGAGCTTTGCATGGCCAGGCTCCCTCATACATCAGGGATATGATCCAGCCTTACTCCCCTGTGAGGGCTCTGAGGTCTGTGGATCAGAATCTACTGATGGTTCCACGCAGTTTTCAGCTTTGCGTTTCATGTTTGGGTCCCGAGAGCTGATAGCACAGTCCGCGCATGCGCACTGGCGTCCTCATCTACTCGAAACTATGGCTAAATCTCGGATTACAGGCCACTTTTGCTTCAAACGAAATCTTACATTAAGACATCGGGCTTCTATGATTTGAAAAGTGCTAAAGTGTGTGTTATTTGGACACCGCAAAGTAATGCCCCGAGCATATGATACGAGCACCATGTTAATGGATACGGGATCATTAGTAGAACAGAACGGCTCAACATAAGTTCTGCGATACTGCTCCAATTGACAGCAAACTGCTATGGGTGAGTAAAACTACTTGTTTTATTGCCGAAAGAAGGCTCAGATTGTAAAAAAAAAAAACGTTAATTTGCCTTTAATCACTGTCTCCACCTTTTTATATTTTTATATTTGTATTTTGTATATTTTGTATTTTAAGTCTTGTTGTGAAGCACCTTGTGGCTCTTGTCTGTGAAAGGTGCTATATAAATACAATTTTACTTACTTACAATATAAATTTCCATCACGGGGCGGCAGTAGCTCAGTTGGTACAGCATTTGTCTACTGATCCAGGGGTTAGCGGTTTGTATCCCACTCTCGACGGGTTGGCCGCGTGTGATCTCAGCTCCCACAGATGAGTGCTGCCATTGTGTCCTTGGGCAAGACACTTAACCCACCTCGCCCCCCAGTGTCTGTCGCAGACACATGAGAGAAGTACATCAAGGCCAGTTGTGATGTGAGCCGTCCTGCCATGGACCCACCACCCGCGGGAGGATTCATGGGGGCTGGTGCATTGTGTTCTGTGCTTGGACTGCTGCCGCCCCCGACCCAGAAATGGAGTAAGCGGGAGAAGATGGATGGATGGATGGAAATTTCCATCACAATGTTTACACAAGGACTAAAATTGTCAAAATAATCATCCAAATTCAAATGTGCAATGTTGTAAAAGTAATTATCATGGAAATCTTGTTATATAAATTACAGTAATGTCTTATTTTGATATAATATATTATAATATATCTTCTCTTCAAATTATGCACTTTCACTCTTTGCATCTCATGTATTCCCAGCAGTTTTCTCTCCAAAGGTTTATGCTCCATGTGTTTTTTAATATAGGGATACTACCAGAGTGAGCTGTTGTGTTGCAGGGGAAGGTGAAATTGTTCTGTTATTGTGACCCAAGATCGACTGGTCCCCTCTGCCAGGCCCCTACTGGGATACAGAAGGAACAATGTTTTTGCTATCCAACCTCATTTCAGCTGCAAAAAAAAAGTGAATAATGTCAAAGTGTTTCTAAGACGAGACTGTACTCTCCCTGTGTCAGCAGTAGTTGTACTTATACCTCAGGGAGGCACTTATGGAGGAACTAGGAGGACTAGGAGATGCCCTCATGCATTGGTTTTCCACCAGTGAGTACATTCAACAAAAATACAGAAGACCAGCAAATGCAAAGTCAGTGGAATTATTCAGATGCAGTTGGCCATTTCAAGGTAACAGCTAAATATAATATACACATGCAATCATATGCAAAATAATAAATCGGGCCTCTTTGAAACAGGCTCATCCTGAAGAAGACATGATACTTTTCTCAAGTATTTATAACATACATATCTTATGTAAAATAAGAATGTACGCATGTTTAGGTCACTGTGAATTGCAATGTTAATTTAAAATGGCTTAATAATAGAAAGAGGTTCACTGAGTTCCTGTTTAAAACCACAGAATTGATAGCTTCATAGTGGAGCAATTTTGCTGAGGTAAACATCATATAAGTCATGATCAAAGGAGAAGTTCAATTTGTCAACTGGACAAAGTTTGTTTGGTTGAAAACGTTTCGCCGCTCATCCGAGAGGCTTCGTCAGCTCTGGCCTCATGCTGGTTCGACCCTGTTTATATCTAGCTGCAAGGGAGGAGCTAGCTTCCCTGAACAAAGCTCTGACCTATCCCCGCTACTCTCTTTTGTTTTACGAATTCCTCTGGCATCTTGTATTAGTATATCTATCAGCCCGCTCACTACACTGAAACAACTCTGAAACCATCAGCTAATCTGTCTCTTTGTATTTCAAATTTCTCTGGCGTCCAATTCCCTATTCAAGACAACGACCCTCTCCACCCCTCTGCAATGGCTTGTCTGTCCTAATGATTCTTTGTTTGAGAATCGAATTATAGATGGGAGACAGGTTGTGTCTAACTCCCCCATTTCTGTTTAACGACGGATTCTCTTTTTTGACAAAAATAGCCTCTTTAACTCCCCTCTCAAACCAGTTCTTTTCCCTGGCTAAGATCTGAACCTCACGCATCATATAAGTCAATTTAACATCATTTAACATCATTTAACATCATTTATTTTATCTTCCAAAATCCAGCCTTCATAAGAATGGTGCTATAAGTAACACTATGAAATGCTGAGCTAATCAGCTCAATAGAAGAGAAATCAGTTTACCCACATCTGCAGCAGGGAACACTCATTTGTTAGGGTACATTATGTTTCATTTGCATGTAGAATATATTTATTAAGAAGCCATTAAAAAATAATTTCACTTCAATCTATGCATGTCACAGAATCACACACTGTAACCATTTGTATTGTTAATAAAATAGTATAGTTAGTAAAAATGTATAGTTATAATATAATATTATATTATATTATATTATATTACATTCTATTATAAATAAGGTTTATTTTTCACATATATATTTATATACAAGATAAGATGCACATAGACACACTGTTACTGCCACAATGACTGTGCCCTCAGTAACTAATGGTGATCATTATGTTATCATACACAACATCTGATTACCGTTAACATCTGATTAATGCTGGTCTCCTCAGTGGAGGCTGGTCCACAATCCACAGACAGTTCTGTTAATTCCAGCCTTGCATAACGTGTGCTCCTCCTTTGGAAATGTATGGGAAATGAACCACTGTGAAGAGCCTAATGTGATATCTGCAAGTTAAAATAGAAAAAAAGAAGAACGTGATTGCTTTGTAAGAAATCACACAATGATGTTCAAATTTGACAAAACATATTTTATTCCAGTGGCTTTGATTTTATACAAAATTCCTTCCTTCTGTATCTCAAATCTTTCTTTATTCACCATTCCACAGTGACATGTCACAAACATAATTTCAACAGAAAAAAAGAATTCTAAAACATACTCTTGTGAGAGAAAAATGGACATACTGTATGTCTGGACAGGAACTTGAGACATAAATATGTCAAGTAATACACATTAGTGCCAATTTATGTACGTGTATTTTTAACCGTGGGCTGGTCCATAATCCAAAAACAGAGCTGTTACTTCCAATCTTGGATAACTTGCACTCATCGCTCAAAGACATGCTCTTGCCTTATTTTGCACCTGTGATCCACATAAATTGGTCTAAGCTGGCCCTCTCTCAAGTACTCTGCATTAGTCACTCTACACAGAGATACTATGGCCTTCCGCATCCATCTGTGGTGAAAAACAAGATCTGATTGTATGAGAAAAATAGCCATATGTCAAGGTCAAATGCCCTTAATGTTTCAGTGGGGAAGACGCTAGACCATAAAGGTTATAAAATACACTGAAATTAACTTTAACCATCACACTCTGAGAAGTCACAGCCCAAACAGCACCTCTGCACTGATTCTCCACCTACACATGGTTATAACAGTAAATATCAAAGAGGAAGCACAAAAATCGTAGTAGTGGTGGTATATTGCTTACAGATTTTATTTATGTTTTGTTATTTATGTTTATTTATGTATTTGATGCACTGTGCAACTTTTCTGGTCCACTACTTGTCTCCATGGAGATTATTATTGCTTTGCCTGGAATGTTCCATAGTGACATTAAACCTATCCATCTAGCATTTATTCATTGCGGGTGTTTTTATTGCTCAAAAATAGTATAATCCCTTCTGTGAAAAGAGGAGACTCTCCACAGATCTGAACTGTAATGTAGTGTAGCGTTGTAGCCTGGGATAGATGTGATAGGTCTGATCTATACCGTTTAAAATTGTAGACAAATGAATAACATTTCCATGGAGACAAGCAGGTGGCGGACCCACCTTCTTGTCTCCAAGCAGGTGGCTCTGTAGAGATGTTGTTGCTTTGCTTGTAATGTTCCACAGTATGGCATTAAAGTTATATGCAGTACTCGAGTTGAGGGGGGATGGGGGGGGGGGGATGCCCCGCCCCCCCCCCCCCCCCCTGTGGGAAAAAATAGCCAAAATCATCCCTCTTCTAAAACAGGCATCCCTTCTTCCATCCCTTATGGCATTTTATCAATCAGGCTTGAAAATCCCTAAACTTTTGGCGAATTTCGCCGTTTTTAAGTCAAAATGGCCAGTGCGCTCCAGCTTCCAATCATGTTGCAGCATAATTACGCACCGATATGCGCTCCCGCCAATCATGACGATTGCCGCTGTTGTGTTTGCGCCTGTTCGCCGATCAGCTGTGAGCGAGCCGCCTGATATTTACGCGGCATTTCCAAGAGAAGAAGTATGCTACGTAAGAAGGAACTCTCGCCTCGGGACACGGGATAAATTCGGGATTATGTCCTTTTCTCCGGAGCTCCGGATTACCAAGACTAAACCAGGTCCAAACCAGGACTAAGCCAAGACTAAACCAGATCTAAACCAGGACTAAACCAGGACTAAACCGGGACTAAACCAAAAGTAAACCAGGTCCAAACCAAGACTAAGCCATGACTAAACCAGGTCTAAACCAGGTCTAAACCAGGTCTAAACCAGGACTAAGCCAGGACTAAACCGGGACTAAACCAGGACTAAACCAAGACTAAACCAGGACTAAGGTGTGTGTGTGTGTGTGTGTGTGTGTGTACGTGTGTGATAACATATATCCTGTGTATTATTGAATTATTGAATGATTATATGGACTTTTTGTTATAAAAGCATTTCCATTTTAACAAAGTACCTTCTAATTCTGCCCTGCCCTGAAACACCACAGTGATGTCAGTGATGGGGGAAGGCTTAGCTTAATGCCCCCCCCCCCCCCCCCCCCGTTGGTGAAAAATTTCACCATCCCCCCTGGTTTCATTTTACAACTCGACTACTGGTTATATGTCTATGGAAACCACTGACTTCACCAGGTCAAGTTACAGGTCAGATTTGTGGAGAGGTGACACCTACTGTATAATTGGATAAATGTTAGAAAGATAGAAGTTTTTGTAATACTGTGAAACATTCAAAACAAAATCATCCCATGGTAATAAGCCTGTGGTGAGAAAAGTTACATAGTGCAGCTTTAAATTGTTGGAAAACAAAGATGCCTGAAAACACCACTGAAATGGATAAATAAAATACTGAGTTGCAATATTTTATTTTATGGGTAAACCTAGGTGCTTAGGTAGTCAACGTGATGAAAAGGGTTTATGATAGATTTGTTTGTGAAAATACTTACTTTGGAATAATACTTTGGAAGAAATAAAGAGAATGAGGTCGCTGGTGTCTCTATTATTGTGTATCAATGGATTGTACAGAAAAAACATTAATTGTCTTGAGAGGTGATTGGTTGACAGGTGAGCCGCCTCTTGTGGAACCTAAAAATACCATCTATCTGAATGAATTTAGCTCCAATGAAAACAGAATTACTTGAGACTTTCTTGTTACTACAGTGTTATTCATAAATCAATATAGAATGCACACAAATAAAATGAAAAAGAAATGCTTCCCAGGATTCAAACTGTATATAAAAGTGAAATAATATCTCTCTCACCTCTCTCTGAAGTTGCAGTTTCCATTCTAAGTGTAGCTCATGGAAGTGTACCTTGGCATGTCACGCCAAATCCCTTCTGTTCACAAATAAGCCATGACCAGCCAGTCCCTTGCGTGAAAAACTTAAGATAATCCAACCACATCTGCTCATTTGTAGCCCGTCTTTCAAATATGGAAGACATCTCATCTTGAAAATTCTTACATTCAGAACAGAATATACCACTTTGATTACCTGAGATAAGTTTGATTTGAGTTACACTGGTCTACAAGCAAAATGCTTCTGGAACAAAAGTAGTGACATTTTTCTTGGTTTAGAAAAGAAAAGTCAGAAGTGCTGATTGACTATAGTTTCCAAGATATAGTATTGGGTCAAAATAGGAAATTTATATAAAATAAGGCAAGTACCGGCTGTGCTGCGGACACACGGAGCGACCTGCAGCTCCGAACAGGTGAGTCACTCCCCGGACCGGTCCTGGTTTAGTCCTGGTTTAGTCTTGGTTTAGTCCTGGTTTAGTCCTTGTTTAGTCCTGGTTTAGTCTTGGTTTGGTTTAGTCCTGGTTTAGTCTTGGTTTAGTCCTGGTTTAGTCTTGGTCTAGTCCTGGTTTAATCTTGGTTTGGTTTAGTCCTGGTTTAGTCTTGGTTTAGTCCTGGTTTAGTCTTGGTCTAGTCCTGGTTTAGTCTTGGTTTGGTTTAGTCCTGGTTTAGTCTTGGTTTAGTCCTGGTTTAGTCTTGGTCTAGTCCTGGTTTAGTCTTGGTTTAGTCCTGGTTTAGTCTTGGTCTAGTCCTGGTTTAGTCTTGGTTTGGTTTAGTCCTGGTTTAGTCTTGGTTTAGTCCTGGTTTAGTCTTGGTCTAGCCCTGGTTTAGTCTTGGTTTGGTTTAGTCCTGGTTTAGTCTTGGTTTAGTCCTGGTTTAGTCTTGGTCTAGTCCTGGTTTAGTCTTGGTTTGGTTTAGTCCTGGTTTAGTCTTGGTTTAGTCCTGGTTTAGTCTTGGTTTAGTCCTGGTTTAGTCTTGGTCTAGTCCTGGTTTAGTCTTGGTTTGGTTTAGTCCTGGTTTAGTCTTGGTTTAGTCCTGGTTTAGTCTTGGTCTAGCCCTGGTTTAGTCTTGGTTTGGTTTAGTCCTGGTTTAGTCTTGGTTTAGTCCTGGTTTAGTCTTGGTCTAGTCCTGGTTTAGTCTTGGTTTGGTTTAGTCCTGGTTTAGTCTTGGTTTGGTTTAGTCCTGGTTTAGTCTTGGTTTAGTCCTGGTTTAGTCTTGGTCTAGTCCTGGTTTAGTCTTGGTTTGGTTTAGTCCTGGTTTAGTCTTGGTTTAGTCCTGGTTTAGTCTTGGTCTAGCCCTGGTTTAGTCTTGGTTTGGTTTAGTCCTGGTTTAGTCTTGGTTTAGTCCTGGTTTAGTCTTGGTCTAGTCCTGGTTTAGTCTTGGTTTGGTTTAGTTCTGGTTTAGTCTTGGTTTAGTCCTGGTTTAGTCTTGGTTTAGTCCTGGTTTAGTCTTGGTCTAGTCCTGGTTTAGTCTTGGTTTGGTTTAGTCCTGGTTTAGTCTTGGTTTAGTCCTGGTTTAGTCTTGGTCTAGTCCTGGTTTAGTCTTGGTTTGGTTTAGTCCTGGTTTAGTCTTGGTTTAGTCCTGGTTTAGTCTTGGTCTAGTCCTGGTTTAGTCTTGGTTTGGTTTAGTCCTGGTTTAGTCTTGGTTTAGTCCTGGCTTAGTCTTGGTATTCTATGTAGATGAATGTTTGCAATAAATTGACACATTTATTAAAGTTCCTCATGGACTTTTCACGTATGTAAAAATAATAGAATGTTTTATTTGTTTAAAGGCACTCAGAGCACGACGGGAAAAATTGTTCACTCACACCCCCCCACCCCCCCGCTTACGCAGTCTCACGCACGACCCCGCTCAAAACTTGAGAGCCCTGATCATTATGCATAATATGTTTACTGCTGCTGCTCTATATGAATGTATCATGTTTGTCACTACCTCACTGTAAACTACTGTTACCTGTGCAATAATCTGTGCAATAACCCACGTGCAATATTTATACCATACTATGTGCAATACGAAATCCACATGCAACACTTATACCACACCATATTATGTGCAATCTGTGAAATACTCCACTTACACCTTATTTAATCCTACCTGCATCTTTGTGCATTTTACCTTGTATTTTTATTACATTTTAGTACATATTTTTATTATATTGTTTTCTTCTTCCCCTGCACTTTTGCAACACTTTTTTACCCTGTACTATCATTGCATGTTATTAGTACTTCTGACTATCTTAGCGAGTCAACGGTTCTTCTGATCCTAAGCATTTCATTGCATTGTTGACCCTGTGTTGATCCTGCATATGACAAATAAACAATCTTGAATCCTGAATCTTGAATACATTAGCTAAACAGCACAGTTATCAATTGATTTTCAGTTCATCTTATCAATATAAATGAGATTTAGCCACTTTTACTATATCTATACTATAACTATATGTAGACCAGTGTTATCCTCAGTGTTATCCTCTATCCTTATTGTTATTTTTTCTTATGAACTTGTGAACTGAGTATGCATCTCTGATTGGTTTATCCACCTGTCAATCACACCCTCTGAAACCAAGGAGACGTAAAACTGCTCCAGATCCACTCGTCTTTGTAAAGTTTTATCAAAGCGTCTGATTCTGGCTGGTTCGGTAAGACCGGGGCAGCAACACACAATAGCTCTTTTCGTACACTCATAAATTACCTTGCTTTCCTCTGCTGGACTACTCTCCAACACAAAAAGGTCTTACACAGGAACTCGCTATACATCTACCTTAAGATATTTATTACAGAACACAGTCTGCACCATATTAGTCCATCTCATTATTCACGCTTACGTTTTGCACCGAGAAGCATATTTTTTCCCCATGTACTTTAAGCAGAGCGATCCCTCTAATTTATAGCCACAGAGGATGAGGCAATAAAATTGTGTCCATTAAGCAGGGTTTTCACTGATGAAATTAGTTTTCATGCAATTATGATACTCAACTAATTCTTGACACTCAGCCTCTCTGGATGGGAGCAGGGCAGTCTTCAGTACGCCTCCATGTATTTAGCAGACACCTACACACACACACCTACACACACACACACCTACACACACAACACTTTTCCTGAAGCGTGATTGAGTGTCACTGGTCTTGTTAGTACCTTGTCTTCACCGGAGAATGTAGCTAATTAAAAGTGCATGTGATGTTTATTAAGATTGCTAGCGCGACATCCGCCCACACCAGCTTCAAATTTCTTTCTAAACTTTGTTAGCTCGCGTTGCACAATCACACACACAGAGTGCGCCCACAATTACTTGAACAGCAGCACCTGGAGTATCTTGTTTTTAAATGTCTGAAATGATGGCTGCAGATTGTAGCTCTCGTTCAGAAGAGAGGCTTAAGTGTGAAGGTCCTGTGATTGAACAAGCCAAAGGTTGTCGCCCACATGGAAATTAGTTGTGCAGTAAGAATGTGTTTGTGAACGTAATGTGAGAGTATGTCTGAGGGAGGATTTAATCGTGTTGTGGAGACAGCTGCTGCAGGTTCATTAAGGCGTGAGAGGTTAACAGAGGTTAACACTTCTGAAAGCAACTTTTTCTGTGTCCGCTTCCTCCCTCGATCAGGATCACCACCGCTTAGCCCAGTGACACCTTAGAATGAAACACTCTGATCAGATGACTCAATTCAATATTCAGCTTGTGTCTTGAAATATTTCGGAGTGACATAGCAGCTATAGACAACATCACAGAAACACATGTCTTCGACACACTGTAGTGCGTGAGGGAGAATGACTACCAGGATTCATCTGTTTCAATTCAAGCCAAAATTGTATTTAATTACCCTCATCTCTAATACAAAGAAGCACTGGTCTAATACATGAATCTGGGCCAAGTCTTTCCCCACATGATGTTATAGTAGGTCTTACGGGCAGGGACTCTGCCCAGCCCACTATCCCTGGCCCCTGATATAGACACAGAAAGATAAAAATATTGCTGATGGTGCTGCATCTCAGTCCCATGCGATATAAGGACTTTCCATGGATTTCACCAGAGTCTCACTGTAATCATTAACTTCACAAGAAGATTACATAGCACATGCAGACAAGCTGTTAAACCACACCATAAGCATTATTTAATTTAATAAGTGAAGCACTGAACTGTGTGTAATGCATGTGCTTGTAGTGAACAATAATAATAGTTACGTCTGTATATTAAATACTGAGGTATGATGTAGAATTTTTAATTTTTTTTCATTAGGACAATGCATATTAATCAACATGTCAGCAGAGAGCTTCAATGTAAATATGCCGAAGTTACCACAATAGCTAATTTACATCTGTACTCCTAAGGCAGGTAAGAACAAAACACATTCACACAAACAGAGAAAACAGAATACACAATAGACATTACACCAAGAGCATGTAGGTGCAATAGACCCATCTCAGAGTTTACACGGCCCCAAAAGTCAGAATAATCTACGTGTGAGCACGTCTGGTTAGTAAACTGTGTCTATGTGTGATAACAGGAGAAGTTCAATTTGTCAACTGGACAAAGTTTGTTTGGTTGAAAACGTTTCGCCGCTCATCCGAGAGGCTTCGTCAGCTCTAATAAGAATACTGGTAAGACACTTGCTTATATCTTGCTGTAGGGAGGAGCTACCTAGCTAACTACTTTCCGGAACTATCTCATTGGTTTCCGTCTTTTGTTTCTCTGGCGTCTAGCTGACGATCCCTATTCATCCCTACACGCCTGTTTTTCACACCTCTGGCCCTGACCTGGCTAGCCCTATTGTTTCCCTGTTTGTTTGATCTAGGCTTAATAATGGAATTGTAGATGGGATGCAAATTATGTCTTACTCCACCATTTCTGTTCAGAGAAGGATTCTCTTTTTTGACAAAAATAGCCTCTTTAACTCCCCTCTCAAACCAATTCTTTTCCCTGGCTAAGATCCGAACCTCACTGTCCTCAAATGAATGGCCCGTGGCTTCTAGGTGAAGATATACGGCAGAAGACGGTCCACTCTGGCACGCCCGTCTGTGTTGGTACATCCTCTTGTGAAGTGGCTGCTTGGTTTCTCCAATATAGCGCTCACTGCAGTCTTCACTACACTGAATGGAGTAGACCACATTGCTTTGTTTGTGGCTCAGTGTTTTGTCCTTTGGGTGGACGAGTTTTTGTCTTAAAGTGTTTGTGGGTTTGAAATAAACTGGGTCTATGTGTGAATGCTAAAATATTTCCTCAACACCAAGGTCAAATATCACATGCCATTATCATCCATTGTTTACAGAACTATTTGAGTGAGTTGCATCTTGAGTTCCATCCTGATATTCCAATATTTTACTTGTATACTGCAGTGACATCATGCTGGGGGTGTTAGTTGTGTCTCTATTGGCAGAATGTTAGAGTTGCCATGGTGACACAATGCACAGATTAGCAAAAACTGCCAAAAAATGTTTTAAGATCTGAGAACTCAAAAAAAAAAAAAAAAAGGATTTAAACAGCACATATTCAGGAGCCTTTAATTACTATGAGCACTCATGGTCTCGTTGCTTGTGTAATGTGTAATTTTTAATGTGAGAGACTTGTTTAAGATCACAAATCCTGTTGTAGTTCCAACCAAGTCAGCTCTTTCCGATCAGTCTTTGTTAAAATAAAGCTTAGATTTATGGGTTTGAACCTTCACTCAACGGTTAAAATCAGAAGAATTTGGGAGCAGGAACTAGGAATATCTTTTTCAGACCAGCAGTGGGATAGGGCGGTATCAACTATCCGTTCTAGTACACCCAAGATTGGATCTTATTCAATTTAAGGTATTATACAGAGTTCATTATTCAAAATCTTGCTTATCGGAAATTTACCCACAGGTTGCAGATCAGTGTGAGAGATGTCATGCCAGCCCATATAACTTGAGCCACATGTTCTTCTTGTGTCCAAAACTACTGAACTACTGGAGACAATATGCTGAAATACTTTCTAACGCACCAAGTTGACCTCAATCCAATATTTGGATACCATGCTAACTGACAGTTCTCAATCGGTCCGCAATCACGCGCCAGGAGGGAGGACTGGAGCATCTCAACGGCCCGGCTTGGTGACATGAAGTTGGGGACTTTGCAGTACCAGGTTTCGGACCAATTGTCCGTTCACCTGAGTTCTAAAGTGTTTGATTACGCGCATCTCCCCCTTTAATTTCAACTCTCTCCCAGAAAATCTGCAGTAAACAGCACTATTTTGACTATCTTCTGCTGCATTTGGACACTCCCAAGGACATTCACCATAATCAAAAGAACAGCTTTATCAATTGGCTAACAGGTATTTATAAAAACATTCTGCCTTTCTTCATAGTTGTCTGCCTCAGCTCTCACATATTTCCTGTACAGGGGGTCCTCGGGTTACGACGTTGATCCGTTCTTAAGACGCGTCGTAACCCGAATTTCGTCGTAAACCGGATTTTGCCTTTGATCTTCCAACCAAAGCACCAATAACCTTTCCATCTCAATAATTAGACCACTACACTGCTTGGTTATCACTGCCGCTTTCATAGGAGCAGATCAGAGCCCACATCAGGTACTTCCGCCCACATTGGGCACGCACAGGAGGCCGTCTTCTTCTCCCTACAACCACAACAAAGCGTATTCTTCCGCTGTGCGCCGCGCGCCGTTCGCGTTTGTTTACATCTTTTACCACGCTAAACCGCGTAAGACGGAATGACGCGTAATATATACATATTTTTTTTAATGGGGGCGCGTTCGTAACCACGAAACGTCGTAACCCGAGACCGTCGTAACCCGAGGACCCCCTGTATTTTCATTCTTGTACCCCCCCTTTTTTTGTTTTCCAAACAAAAAAATACCTTGTGTAAACTATTCCACTGTATTATGTCTTTGTCTGTTGTTATTGATTGTATTGCATTCCTTTTCTGTTTATGTTCTTGTATCACTGAAGAGAGAGGTGGGACGTTAGCGCCCCATGTCGGCTGATTTAAGGTCCATGGACCTGTCCATTTCCAAGTCTTCTCGTTGTTTACAATGACAAATAAACGTGTGTGTGTGTGTATGTGTGTGTGTGTGTGTGTGTGTGTGTCTTTCTCTACTTCTCTCTCTTTACCTTTTTGAATTTATTTTTTCTTTCATCATCATCATTGTTTTGAAAATAAGAAAAAGGAAAAATGATGTGATTTGTCAATATTGTATGAGTAAACTGTGATTCCTTAATAAAACTGTGATTCCTTAATCAAAATATAAAAAATAAAAAAATAAATAAAGCTTAGATTAAGTCTAACAGAGCTTTTGAGAGAGTAGTGGTGCGGTTCGTTTGAGGTGAGAATGCAGACCAGACTCGATCCGACACAAGTTGGCTTTTTGTACTTAACGAGCTCCCATCGTATGTCGAGCATTATGGGAAACCGAGGCTTACGAAACGAAACGAAACTAAACTAAACGAGGCTTACTTACGTTTTGCGTGAAGAGCAAGAGTCACAACTTGATGCGTGCACACGAGCGCTGTCCTCCGTAGTCGTCTTGCCCTGTGTCTTCGTCGTTTGGAAATTGATTGTAAAATAGTGTAAACCTCACGATGCTGCTCAAACATTTGTGCGAACTGTAAAAACTGAGCAAACCATATCGCTAAGGCTAGATTGAAAACAGCACGTAACGCCATGATTCTCCTCCTTCCGTGTTTGGACACGGCGTTTTGACATGGCGTTTTGACATGGCTCATTTCTGTCCAGCGGCTGAACGACCTCAGCACACGTGGTTTTGTGTATAGTTGTTGGTCCACTTACAAAAAAAGTACAGTGTGAAAGCGAACCAGATCAAAATATATATATATATATTTTTTAATTTGGTCCGGACCAAAGCAAGTGAACTATCGGACTTTCCTGGTGTGAAAACGACCTTACACACCCCCGGAGAATGCCGATGACAACAGCTGCAAAGTATCAATAGATGTATATATATAAAATAAGTATATTTAATACAATGAAAATAGGCTAAATCAGATTTGTGAGCCATTGTATTCAGATATTATTTTACCCTTAAACACTGCTATGACTTAATTGCGTTAAGGATTAAGCCATAGTAATTTACACTCCATTATTAGTGCATTATCTACACATGCTGTAAATGTAGCTGCTTTGCTTTGACTGCACTGAATGGAACTTGCCTGGTCGTATTCAGGCCAATTATAGCTAATGACAGCTAATGTTATCGCCACAAAGACATAAAAAAAACGTATTAAGCGTTTACTGCTTCATATAAAGTTCTAGTGAGGCTTTGAGAAACTACAATACAGACCCTCACTGCCATAGTAACGAGGAAGTACAGGAACATCATTTTTCCATGAAGGAAACTTATGAAAAGTCTTGAACTAACTGCAGCTTTGTCCATTCCCAGAAGCCCCTGCTCTGCCCTCCTGTTCCACTTTCCTTTCAGAAGAGATTGAAAAGTCTTTTGGAGTCTTCCGTCTCATTTCTATGCCTGTCAGAGATCTGGGCTGCCGAACAAAAGAGGGAGAGGGGCTAAGGAGAGTTGGTGTAGATCAAACGCTATAATGTAGTTCAATAAAGCTGGGGACTCCAGACGCCATTACCAGCAATGACACACTCCCAAACTCTCCAGCAGAACCTTCTTGTCAGCTTTTAATGAAATAGATCTATTTTCTTAAGAGAAAGAGTGCTTTTGACAGTAAAGAGCGGGGGGAGGGGAGATGTAAAATGACAGTGTGAAAGGGCGAGTGAATGGGCGGAGGCTTCAGATAAGATGAGAAGATGAGAGGTAATTGGCTCAATTATAGAGAAGAGGGGGAGATGAGTGAGAAGAAGTCCTACATTACGATCGCAGCAGCTGTGACAATAGGTGACTATTGCTCCACAGCTCCATAATGTTCCGAGCTGTTAGACAACTCTGCTACACTTTACCGAAATTATCTGCTGTGCCTTGCTTTCTATTCCAGCCTTTATCTGTTATATTCGCAATCTTCTCACAAAGAACTTTGACATCACACATTCTAGCCAAGGTTTTTGATTTGTTGTGACTATTGTGTGTAAACAATATTTTTTTTTTTAAATGTATGTACAGTATTTATTTTATTTGTGCTCTGCATTTGACCCCATTCCTCAGTGCGAATAGAAGAACCTGTCAGAAGCAGGGCGCAACAGCAGTACAGCATTCAACCATGGACTAAAAAAGTGTGACCCATAGTCAGTGTCACCCATAGTCAGTGACGGACTGGGCGGTCTGGCATTTGGGCACATGCCAGTAGGACCGCGGTCCCGACAATGCCCACCGCGCCCCCGAAACCACATTGCTTCGGCGCCACCCGCTAGGTATTCGGTCGTTACATGCCTCCACCATCTTAAAAATTCCACACTATCGCTGTAATTGAAAGGACCCGTTCAGTATTTATACCCCTTACAACTACATAGTATATATTACAGTGACGGTGGCACTGTGATGATGTGTTTAAGGTATTACTTTATTTTATTTTGCCGGGATATTTCTTCCTACGATGTTAAAAATGTGCACAGTTTGAAATAAAACAAATATATCTGTATTTTGTACATGTTTGCGACAACTGAAGTAAAGCACTGCCTTATGGGAAATTTCTCACGGCCGGCCGCGACTCGAGCTCACGCTACCACGATTTAACCAACGTCTATCCGAGTTGCTACCAAGAATTGACCAATCACGGCACTAGTTGCTACCAAGAATTGGTAGCGCTCGCATATGAAGTGGAAAACACTTTATATGAAAGACAATAGTAAACCTTTTCGAGGAAGTTAGTACAACACAACATTTAATCACTTTCATGAGAAATAGAACGGTGAAGATTGTGGTAGTGTGGTCAAGTTAGTCAAAGTAGAAGAGGAGACAGATGGACGGTCGGATACTTAGCATTATAGTTTAGAAAAATGAATCGAGGAGGAGGTGTCCTATCATTTCTCCCTACCCCTCAAGAGTTCCTACCAAGCCGTGCGCATGCGCAGAACATTACGTCACTCCTTGAGAGTTTCTTGAACTTTTGTCTTACCGCTCAGCTGTGCGCTCAGCTGTGCTGAAAGAAAAGCAGTAAGTATTTAACGTTTTCTACTTAATCTAAAAGCCGACTTCTAGCCTTTGTGTGAATCTTGTTTGAGTCTGTAACCGACCCAACTACTTCTTATTGGCTTCTTTTGAATAATAAAACTGTCCATATGAGCTGTCTAAATATGGTGTAATTTTTGCGGACTTAACAGCTGTCGTTTGATAGTTATGGTTAAGTTATGTTTGGAACACTTCTGTATTTCAGTCTTTTCAGTCTTTCAGTCATTTGAAACAACTAACTTATGCTGCTTAAGTGAGCGAATGTAGCCACTTATGAGAAGCAATTACATCGAAGCAATTCCATCGCTGTGTTCAAGCTCGCATTTACAGATATGGTCAGAGCATGCGGTTATATGTTTGTTAATGTTGTCGAAATGGCTTGCAGATCTGAGGCACTCAAGATTGATGCATTAAAATTAATTTGTTAGGATTAATTTGTGAAGTTTATTTGTATAACATTACATGATTACATAAAAGAATATTCTGATGGGGTAATTTTAACTGTCAGAACGTCATACCTGCACTTACTAATGTGGAAGCATCAGAATATGCTTCCACATTAGAAAGAGCAGGCAGGACATTCGACAGAACAGAATACCTATCACAACTTCCTACCTGCATATCAGAACGTCCTACCTGCATATTTTTACCTATCAGAACGTCGTACCTGCATATCAGAATGTCGTACCTGCATATTTTTTACCTATCAGAACTTCCTACCTGCATATCAGAACGTCCTACCTGCATATTTTTACCTATCAGAACGTCCTACCTGCATATTTTTACCTATCAGAACGTCCTACCTGCATATTTTTACCTATCAGAACTTCCTACCTGCACTTACTAATGTGGAAGCGTGTTCTGATGGGGTAATTTTACCTACCTGCATAGAAACAAACATTAAAACAGCGATGACAAAAAAAATGACACCGGAAGTACACAGTAGGATTTTGGTGCGAGTGACTTTTTTTCGCTGAAAACGCCCGGTGCCTGCATTAACTTACCGATTTTCTGGGCACAGAAGCGCTGTGAACAGTGGCTACAGTTTTGAATTGCTTAAAAAAAAATCTGCGTGAGAAATACCATGTGTGGCGTGTGAGCGTGTGAACACGTCGAATTGCGTGTGTCACACTCTCAAAGCGTGAGACTTGAGAGCCCTGGTGTAGCCCACTGTTTTGGTATTTTATTCTGCGCGGTTCTGTGCTGGCATGTTGTGGCTGTGGACTAAAGTCACGATTGATGGGTTAATCAGAGTGTAATGTATAGTATTGCGCGTGTCCATAAATGCTTAATGTATAAATACTTCATGTATGGCGTTGTCAGACCTAAGACCTCCCCGTTCCACGGTCTACGGGTACGGGGCCGCTTGATGGTGCAAAATGCCAGGGCCGTTTTTTTGTCCCAGTCCGTCACTGCCCATAGTCTTCGTCAAATAACTTTTATTCGGTTTTGTACAGGTTTTATTGTTTTAGGACTAGTATGACCATATTTAGCAATTATACCTTTTGTTTTTGTTTTTTGTGATCTCTGTGCAGCACTTTGGAAACTGCTTTGTTTGTAAAATGTGCTGTATAAATAAAGTGGATTTGGATTTCAAATTAAGCTCACGATACTAGCAGTTATACTGTAGGAGCGAATTTGGAGCCAAGTTCCCTATTAGGAACAGGAATTTATTTACAGATAAAACAGTGAGATTAAAAACAGCAGGATCGTGTATAGCGGGTTAATATGAACATTTTAAGACCAAAATGACGAGGCTCACAGCAGCAGTTACAGAGAGGTGAGACCATTTTTCAATGTAAAGTCAGTTGGAGCCAGAGTCGGAGCCAGAAGAGCGCCCATACTCACTTCCTGTTAGAACACATATTAGAACGCAGAGGCTAGCGGGTTAGCTATGTCCTTTTATATATACAATCTCAATCTCACTGCTCAGAATCAAGACATTTATTGTGCAACGTTCCTGTGCCTTTTAACCTTACAGTGTTGTGTTTTTTAGTTGATTGTACATACTTATTATTATTATTTATCTTAATTTTGATGCATGCTCATATTTTCCTACTGTTTCTGAAACTTGCGTTGTGACACTGCAATTTCCCCATTTTGGGACAAATAAAGGATTACCTTATCTTACCAACCTCAGGATCTCTTTCCTGGGACTAGAATACAAGCCACTCACCTACAGCTCTGGAAAAAATATAAGAGACCACTGCAAAATTATCAGTTTATAGCTATGTGTTTGGGCAAAAGGAACATTTTTGTTTGAGTCTATAAACTACAACATTTCCTCCATATTCCAAATAAAAATATTACCATTTAGAGCATGTATTTGCAGAAAATGACAAATGGTCAAAATAACAAAAAAGATACATGTTTTCAGACCTCAAACAATGCAAAGAAACAAGATCAAATTCATTTAAAAAAACATAATACTTATGTTTACACTTAAAGGGATAGTGCGTTGTTTTTTTTGTTTGTTTTTTATGTTAATCTGTATGGGTTTCCTTCTAAAAGTTTTGTGCGGTAACACTGACTTACCCATGACAGCGTGCTCTGGTTCCGGTTCTCCTCCGGTATCGTAGCTTGTGAACGTAGTTCCGGTAAGCTAGCCAGGACAGTTAATAAAGCTTGTTTTTCTTCTCAAAACAAAACATTTTTCGAAAGGTGATATATTTGCGTCCCAAACAGTTGTCCACGAAAAATCCAGCATCGTATTTTCGCATTTGCATATTTCATCTCGATTCAGATCGCTGCGCGCCTATTACTTATTATTAGCCTGTTAACCTTTAGCGGAAGTGAACGACGGATGCGGTCTGCCATAAGCGAAATTTTACAAGTGAACAGGGCGCATTGATACGAATCAAGAGAGAAAATATGCAAATGCGAAATACGATGCTGGATTTTTCGTGGACAACTGTTTGGGACGCAAATATATCACCTTTTCTGACAAATGTTTTGTTTTGAGAAGAAAAACAAGCTTTATTAACTGGCTAACTTACCGGAACTACGTTCACGAGCTACGTTACCGAAGGAGAACCGGAAACAGAGCACGCTGTCATGGGTAAGTCAGTGTTATTCTCACGACACTGTTGAAGGGGAAGCCATACAGAATAAAAAAAAATTTAAAAAGCACTTTCCTTTTAAGAAGAGTTCAGAAATCAATATTTGGTGCAATAACCCTTATTTTTAATCACAGCTTTCATGCGTCTTGGCATGCTCTCCACAAGTCTTTCACATTGTTCTTGGGTGACTTTTTTCCACTCCTGGTGCAAGAACTGAAGTAGCTCAGCTTTGTGTTTGTGTTGGAATTCAACAGACGCTGGAATGGAATGGCTGTAATACATGTAGAGATGCTGATTTCAGACCAGTGGTCTGAGCTATACTTCCTGTTTGTGTAGAAACAAGCTTTCCAACAAGCTTTGTTTTTTAATTGGATGTTTATTGAGAAAGTTTTAAACACTAAACATAAACATTTCTATTTAAGTCCTAAAGCAAAATGAGCATGCATCTAGTTTCAGTGGCCTATGATCCGAGCGTATCTTCACACTTTATCAGCCTTGTATCTTTGACGGTCAAATGCAAAAGTGGCTAACCTGTTCTAACCCCTGTCTTGGATGTTCCAGCGCATCTCTTTTTCTTACTCATATACTGAGGTGGAAGGAGCTTGTCTCTGCTATATTTTCTTATCTCGTCACTTTTCACTTTAATGATAGCATCATTCCTGTCTGGTTCAGTGTCATCAAGGTTTTTATGTACAGCTCTTTGGGTTTGCTTTATTGCTTGGTTTTCTTTAGTCTTTTTTGATGTAGGTATTAAATATCAACGTGATTTGCAAATTTGCCTCTCTTTGGTCTGAGCTTTTCCTTTCTGAGACTTAGACTTAGACAAACCTTATTGATCCAAAAGAGAGATTATTTGGACACACCATAATATATTATAATAACAAACAGCAAAAAATGTAAATGGTAATAATAAAATGAAAATAAGTAGCAAAAATAACAATAGACTGCTGTCACATATTGGGCGGCAGTAGCTCAGTTGGTAGAGCGTTCGTCCACTGATCCAAAAGGTTGGCGGTTCGAATCTTGACATAACATCATGCTGCCGTTGTGTCCTTGGGCAAGACACTTAACCCCACCTCACCCCAGTATCTGCGTACACTGGCAGCCCCCATGACAGAAGATACATCAAGGTTGCGTTAAGTGACGCCGTCCTCCGGTGGAGGATCCATGAGGGCTGGTGCACTGAGATCTGGGCGGCAGATCTGTTTGGACTGTTGCCCCCACGACCCGAAGACTCGGAAAAAGCGGAAGAAAATGAATGAATGAATGATAAATAAGGCATAATCATATACAGTGGTACCTCACCTTTTGAAATTAATTCGTTCCAGAAGTGGTTTCGTAACGTGAATTTTTCGTAAGTTGAGTAGCTATTTCAATGGAAAAGGCCTGATTCGTTCCAAGGTTGTTGTTTTTTTATAGTGTAACGTTTTTTTTATAGTGTAACTTTTTTTTATAGTGTAACTTTGTGTTCTGCGTCCTGATTGGCTAAGAGACTGTAGAGCCAGGACTAAACGTGGAATAAACCAGGTCTAGACCATTTCTAAACCAGGTCTAAACCTGGACTGGACCTGGACTAAACCAGGATTAAACTACCACGTGCCGCTCTTTGCTGGTTTTGTGCGGCTGGTTTGTGGCTCGGGCTCCAGAGGACGCGGTCCGGGCACCGCGGTTCTATCTCGTGCTCGCAGACCCGGTGCCGGTCGGGCAGACCAGGACTAGCGGTGCTCCTCGCGCAGTGCGGCGCGGTGAGGTGCTCCTCATGCGGCGCGGGGCTTTCGGAGCCGTGTCTCCCCCCACGCTTCACTATTTAATACATTTTGTTGAAAATCTATGAAAGTTTGAGTGTTTAAAAATGTGAGAGAGAAATGTGAGAAAAGTTTAATTCCAGTCTGAGAAAAGTGTATAATGTGTCTCTCTCTCTTCCTCTCTCTCTCTCTCTTTCTCTCTTACACTCTCTCTCTTACTGTTTCTCTCTCTCTCACTCTCTCTTTCTCACTTTTTCTCTCTTTCTCTCTTACTCTCTGTCTCTTACTGTCTCTCTCTCTCGCTCTCTCTTTCTCTCTTACTGTCTCTCTCTCTCTCTTGCTCTCTCTTTCTCTCTTTCTCTCTTTCTCTCTTACACTCTCTCTTACTGTTTCTCTCTCTCTCACTCTCTCTTTCTCACTTTTTCTCTCTCTCTCTCTCTCTCTCTCTCTCTCTCTCTCTCTCTCTCTCTCTCTCTCTCTCTCTCTCTCTCTCTTTCTCTCTCTCTCTCTCTCTCTCTCTCTCTCTCTCTCTCTCCCCCAGCTGCTGCAGTGAGGCATCCTGGGAGATAAGCGGCCCCAGTGTAAAGCCATCAGGTTTGTGACAAGATACAGCGGCACATGCACACGCCCAGGTGTGACCCGGGGCCGCGGCGCCGGAGCTGTCACATCGAAACTGGCGGCTCAGGGGCACAAGATGGCTGCCACCGGACAAGGCAGGACACACAAGGGGCACGTTTAAAAAAAGTATGAATTGTTGTTTGGCCACACAGGAGCACTCTGACCTTGTCTAACTCAAGCATGCTGTCAAGAGTTGTCAACTGGAAAAGGTTGAACAGGGGGCAGATTCGCGATTCGCACTGTAACAACAAGGCGGGCTCTCGGTTTAGCTGAACATGCTTACAAACTGAGACAACTGTGCAAAAATCATAAATGATTTTAGGTAAAAGGTTATGACAAATTATGCACAACAAGCGGCGACCTGACAAGCCTTACACTTAGGTTCAAAATGATTGTGCATACGGTTCATATTAGAAAAGTCATCATCATTCAGACAGCATTTCACATCCACCCATGCAAATCTACTGCAGAATACCTAATGAGCCGCCCACCTCCAAACACACACACACACACACACACACACACACAGGGAGAGAGGCAGCTCCCTGTGGGCCCACGGTGCAGCATTTGTCTTGTAGTATGGCTTGTGGCTCTTACCAATTAGCAGAGCAGAAGAGAGAGATTTAAAACATGATGACACCATGGTGTTTTTTATCCCACAGGCCACGGAGGCCCCAAAAGCACAGATCACAAGTCATCAGATCACATCAAAGTGCTAACACGGGGCCATGCTATGCACCAGCTCACACACATACATACATGTACAATTTCTCAGGGGCTAGGCAGTGTGTGCACAGTCAAATCTCTGCAAATGAGTGAATATATTAACAGGTGCTTTTGGTGCAAAGGAATTTAATGTGTTGCTGGTGTCTTTATTTGGAATTGTGTGCCCAGACAGGAAGAGCTTTAGGGGAAGGGTTCATTTAAATAACTTTAAATAACCTGATCAGAATTCTCCGGCATTCTCGTTTTACACAATATAAACCCTAAAGCAGGTGTAATATATAATATATTATTATAATTTGATGCCCCACTAAGTAATTTTTCAATTTCAGTATATAGAAGTGGACCGGCCGAGCGTGGTTTCACCCATAGCAAGGATATAAATAGGCTAGCAGTTATAGTGGTTACTCTGCAACCAAGTTTCACACAGCTGGTGATTCTTTTTGTCAGAAAAAGGAGTTTGTTTAGGGTTAGAGTTTTACATAATAATTGTGCTTTACATGTTCCAGCTCCTTCCTGTAGCCTTCCTCAGAAATCTGACATAATAGTGTATTGATGTGTCTTGTAGGCTGCTTTATTTGGTTTCACCAGACAGTACTGGAAGCTCACTCCCTCTACTGTCTGACACCTTTGTCTCAATTTCCTTGGACCTTGTTTGATGCTTGATTTGATGTGGTTTTGTCTCTTGCCACCATATCATGGACTGGAACAAAGCCATGGTCATCTGCTGAAGCAACAAATACCAGCTCTGGCTCTGAGAGTCCAGAGATCCATAAACGAGTTCCAAGAAGCATAAATTGTGAGAAAGCAGCATGCATATCCTACAGGACACTACAGCACACTTAAAGGAAAAGTAATGTTTTTTTTTTACAATCTGAGCCTTCTTTTGGCAATAAAACAAGTAGTTTTACTCACCCATAGCAGTTTGGTGTCAATTGGAGCAGTATTGCAGAACTTATGTTGAGCCGTTCTGTTCTACCAATGATCCCGTATCCGTTAGCGTGACTGCTCGGGGCACTGATTTGCGGTGTCCAAATAACACAAACTTTAGCACTTTTCAAATCACAGAAGATCGCTGTGTCAGGGTAGACTTTTAGTAGATTCCAAAACGGCCTGAAACCCGATATCGCAACAGAAAAGTAAAGTTCAGAGCGGTGTTAGCTTCTTTCGGACTAGCGGTGTTTACAAAACAGCTGAGTTCACGCATGCGCACTGTCCTCTCTGATGACGTCATCAAATGAAACTATAGCTGGATATCGGGTTTCAGGCCGTTTTGGAATCCACTAAAAGTCTACCCTGACACAGCGATCTTCTGTGATTTGAAAAGTGCTAAAGTTTGTGTTATTTGGACACCACAAATAATGCCCCGAGCACTCACGCTAACGGATACGGGATCAACAGAACGGCTCAACATAAGTTCTGCGATACTGCTCCAATTGACACCAAACTGCTATGGGTGCGTAAAACTACTTGTTTTATTGCCGAAAGAAGGCTCAGATTGTAAAAAAACATTAATTTTCCTTTAATGGCTACAGGAATGAGCCAAAACATGTAAAGCAAGTAAACAAATGCTCCTGTCTGACAAAAACTGAACACAGAACGGGCCTTTACCAAAGCACCGTGTTTGGAGTTCCGAGTGTGCAACCAAAGAGCCAATCAGTAGTGAGGTTTTTGAAAGTACAGTACCTGCCCTTTTCCGTTCACACTGCTGGTTTGGCAGGGGGCGGGTGCTTAGCAATGTGATACAGTAGCTGTCAATCAAATGCGCTAACGGCAACAGAGCCAACCTCAGGTAAAGAAAGCGCTTCATTGGTCATTTATTAATGTTCATATCTTGATTCATCGGCAAAGTAGCAAAATAAAAACCAAGATCATTTATGGTGAGCCGCTAAAATTAACATTTTGAGGCCAGAATGACAAGTCTGACAGCAGCAGTTATAGAGAAATCGGTGCAGATTTAATCAAAGTCAGTTGGAGTGAGACTCTGGTGTAACCACTTCACACCCATGCTCACTTCCTATACAAAATGCGGCAGGTAGTTATATATAGGCTACAGTCTATGATTTTATCCCAAAATGTAGACTAAAATCAAATCAATTTAACAACAGTGCTTAACAAGATCATTGAAACAGTCATTGGTCAATAACAGACAAGCAGATTAACCAACATTCACAGAAAACAAGCAAATGGATAACCCAGAACAGAACAGATATTTGTGCAGCTTTGGGTAAATTTCAGTCCATGTGTGAGATGCTGAGAGTTTATGAATAAATCAAAAACTGAGATCAGACTTTCTTCTCAATCTGAGTTAAAGTCAGAATGTCTTGTGTCTGCTTACAAGCTGGGCACAGCAGATCCTCTTGTGAGCTCTGACAGATGTGCCAACTCTGCAACTTTGTGCAAAAGCAGACTAATAATTCATTAGATTCACATCTTGTGTACTCTGGCAAGCCAAGATTTCTCTGCAAAGATGTTGGTCTCTAGTCTATTCAGGACTGTTCAGGTGCGCGGGATTGACAGATGTTGTAGCCAATCAAAAAATCCTGGAATTACAAAACGTAGGCATATTTTTGATTGTATGAATTATGTTTTAAAACTAGACAAAAAACAATCGGGACAATGCTTTATAACAAGCCCTGTTGCATTAATTAAGCTAACTACCATTTAAAGCCCCAGTGTGTAGGATTCGTGGCGCATAGGTGGATGGTGCTATTGCACTTTCTGTTTTAGCTACGGCAGACCTCGAGGGTCACCCACGCACGAGCCGCGCGCCGCTACTGTATAAATAAAACGCGGTCCCGTTTTTTTGTTTTTTGTTTTTTTCTCATGAAAACACACATTCCCGATCATGTACCATGACACTCTACACATCAAATGAAACCTTAGAGTCTCCTCTTTTTGACTATGCAATTCATTTCCCTGCACAACAATCACTCCCCGAGCACATGGGGCTTTTATACGGAAAAGCACAAAATGAGGTTAGCTTACCTTAGAATGCTTTGCACAGGTCAAACTCTGTATTTCACCATAAACTTGCTCTCAATTTGTCCCTAAGGATCCAGCGAATAAAATCCAGTAAAACAATTTAGTCCAAAACACGTGTTAGATCCATTACGACGTCTGATCCGGCAGCATGCTTGTGTTGTTTACCCAAAACCACGAGCCTTGCCGAAGGCGAAGGCGGAGCCCAAATGTCCTTCTGCGGCTCTCGTATTCAAAATGGCTGCCTCTGCATGGGGAAGATCCCCCTTTTATGTGACTATATCTAAGTCCAAAAGAATACTTTGATTTCATGATGGAAGTGAAAAGGCTTGGAAAACAATGTATTTTTGAATGGGTATCTTCAATTTCAGTAATTAACGGGTAAAAATCTTACACACTGTCCCTTTAAGTTTTGGTGTGTGGACACTATGCACATGTTCCTTTGTTGAGTTGTCCATGTAAAGTTGCTGTTTGACGTCCTACAGTGTGTTATATTTATTCCCCAAATCAACTTTTTGTAGTCCATCACAACCCAATGGTCCAGGATGTGTTTACTTGACTGTGGTGTTTTTAGAAAATTTCAGAATTTCCGAAGTTTATTTTTAAACCACATGCTTATTTCCTGTATTTCCTCTGCTGGAGACATTCCTTTGACACTGAAAAAGTTGAACTCCAACCTAATTTGAGCAATGCGTAGCGTAATTATGCCCTTGGATGCACGTATGACGTTGCCGGTATAGATTGCCCGACTGCTTTGTAATACTAGAAGTGATTCTTGTGCATATGCTGCGCTGCTGTGCTTACGTACTGTTACTGCTTTGGTGTAAATTGGAGAAAACATGTGTTAACTCTGAATGATTTTTCATGATTTATTCATCCTTTTGTTAGGTCAGAAGTTCACATTTGTATCTTATTTCAAATTTAACAATAAAGTCAACAAACTCCAGTGAACAATTTTAAATGTCTTTGTAGCCTTATGTTTATTTATGAATGCCTTCCACTTGCCCTTGTTGAATTTGTGTATGTGGGTGAGAAGAACAAGGAAAGTTACAACAGGATTTCCCATGATGCCCCACTGCTGGTAGTCCCTAAAGCTTTGTCAGCAAATCTGCTCTTGGATTCTATCTACATACAGTGTCTGCCCTGGACTGTAACAAACAGCCTTCAGGAACACTCCCATTTACCCAACTGTGGCTCTTCTGGCAGAACGAGAGAGTCTGCAGCCACAGCTACAATATGATTCCACTGGGAGTAGTTAGGGGCTTTGAATTAGTTTCTGTCTGCATCTAGACAGCTCTCGTTTTTCTATTTTTGTCAATGTCTTTTTACGGTCTTGCCTGTCTTCTCTTCTCATTATTAGTCTTACATCACCCTGTCACTTGTAGGCAGAGACTACTTTGCAGCAGGGAAAATGCACTGGTCTGGAAAGTTCAACATACAATGCAGTATTTATCAAGTGTTGAAACAATTTAGCCTTTCACAGTTTCTAATATGCAGTAACACAAGTTTAAGGGTGCACTAAGTAACTTTTCTGGTGGTGGTTTTGCCATTTACTTGTTTCTAGGGAGAAGATATTGCTTTGATTACAATTTTCCACAGTATGGTATTAAACTTATTGATCTCTATAGAGACAAGAAGTGGACAGTACCAGACCAAGTTACATATCAGCTAATTAAGGTATTTTTTCAGCAATTGAAATGCCCTTAAAGGTCCTACATTGAGATTAAATCCACATTATAACATAGATCAGAAAATTGTGTAATATGGGCCCTTTAATGAAAAAAACACACAGAATAGATAAATTTTATGCCATCCTGTAAAACATTCCAGATTAAAGTAAAAGTTACGTTTTTTACAATTTGAGCCTTATTTCGGTAATAAAACAAGTTGTTTTACTCACCCATAGCACTTTGGTGTCACATGGAGCATTTCCGGAGATGTTTTAGATTAGCGTTAGGCTAACGCCGTTAGCCTAGCGCGACTTATAGCCATAGCTCGGGGTATTCCCCGAGCATGTAATATGCCCCGTGCGGGCTCCAAATAACACAAACTTTAGCACTTTTCAAATCATAGAAGCTCGATGTCTTGCTCTACGATTTCGTTTGAATGAAAAGTGGCCTGTAATCCGAGATTTATCCATAGTTTACAGCTTTGCGTTCCATGTTTGGGTCCCGGGAGCTGAGAGCACAGTCCGCGCATGCGCACTGGCGTCCTCATCTACTCGAAACTATGGCTAAATCTCGGATTACAGGCCACTTTTGACCAAACGAAATCGTAGACTAAAGACATCGAGCTTCTATGATTTGAAAAGTGCTAAAGTTTGTGTTATTTGGAGCCTGCACGGGGCATATTACATGCTCGGGGAATGCCCCGAGCTATGGCTATAAGTCGCGCTAGGCTAACGGCGTTAGCCTAACGCTAATATAAAACATCTCCGGAAATGCTCCATATGACAGCAAAGTGCTATGGGTGAGTAAAACAACTTGTTTTATTACCGAAATAAGGCTCAAATTGTAAAAAATGTTACTTTTCCTTTAAGTAATAACATATCCAGCTAGCGGACCTGCCACCCGAAAAGTTCCATAGTATATCTTTAACATTTCTATTGCAGTCTTTTTACTTTCTTAATAGTTTTGTCATCATTGTGTATGCTGGTGCAGTATTTACACTACCTCAGTGCATTTTGAAAAATAAATCTACCAGACTTAACTACATTACTAACTACTAATTACTAAATACTTTAAGATGACGGCTGTAGCTCAGTTGGTAGAGGGTTTGTCCACCGATTCGAAGGTTGGCGGTTGGCTGATGTGATTCCAGCACACAGATGCTGGAATGAAAGATGAATACTGCCGTTGTGTCCTTAGGCTGCGTCCCATTACTCTGTCTTACCCCTTCGTCTTACCCCTACCCCTTGGTTTTGTGCGTTCATGTGAGGACGAGGGGTGTCCCGATTCTAATTTTGATCAAGGGTGAGGGCCACGACCGAGGGCTACATACCCCTTGAAACGAAGTAAGCTCTCGACCAGACTTGAAACGAAGGGGTACGCCTACAAGCTTAGGCAGGTTTTAGGATCAGGATGGCAGCGTCACATCGTCCAGCCAAGGAGTCTCATAAATGTATTTTCAGCAGTTGTAATTATCGATTAACAGTTTAGCAGATTTACAATTATGACGCTTATGTTCTACGTTACTTTTAGTGAACTGTTGTTGCGGTTTTAATTGTAGTGATGTCTGTTTAGCCGACGTTATCGTTATCATCGAACTTTCATGCATAAACAAGCTAGTTTTTTTGTCGAGCTGAGGTACCCGATAATCCTTGACATCTGTTTACGTTTGCATCAATTGTTGTCGCCTCTGTAGACGTAGCAGCCAGGTAGAGGCGAGGGATGATGACGCAAACGGTAATCGTGTGGTGTACCATTTTTTGGGGGGACATTCGTACCCTGAGCCCTCTCAGCTCGGTATCGAGGGGCAAGACAAAGATGGAGATCAAGATGAGACCAAGGAGATTGTTATTGACTTCCGGAGAGGCCCCACCAAGCACCCCCCACTGTCCATCAATGGTGCTGCTGTAGAGAGGGTGAGCAGCACCAAATTCCTGGGGGTGCACATCAGTGAAGACCTCTCCTGGACAGTGAATACTGTATCACTGGCAAAGAGGGCTCAGAAGCGCCTCTATTTCCTCCGCAAACTGAGGAGAGCTGGAGCCCCTCCACCCATTATGACCACCTTCTACCGAGGCACCATTGAGAGCGTCCTGACCAGCTGCATCACTGTGTGGTACGGGAGCTGCACTGAACAGAACAGGAAAGCCCTGCAGCGCATAGTGAATGCAGCTGGGAGGATCGCTGGTGTCTCTCTCCCCTCCCTCCTAGACATTTTTAACACCCGGCTCACCCGCAGAGCGTCTAGCATTGTGGGTGACCCGAGCCACCCCGCACATAGCCTGTTCAGCCTCCTGCCCTCGGGGAGAAGGTACCGGAGTCTCCGGGCCCACTCCACCAGACTGTCAAACAGCTTCATCCACCAGGCTGTCAGGAGGCTGAACTCACACCCGAACTCCCACCTTACCCATCTCCCACCCCCCACCCCCCATATTGGCATAACCTGTATTCCATAAAAAGACATATCACTCTAGACACTTAAAAAAAAACTGCTGCTAAGGACTACTGTTGCACTGTTGCACAATTACATTTACTACTGGATTTTACTCCTGTTGCACTGTTGTTTACTACTGTTATTGCACATTTACATTTGCTACTGGAATTTTTAGTACTGTTGTTTACTCCTGCTATTGCACTAGAATTACTACTGTTGCACACTTATTTTTATTTATCTTAACTTCAATGCACATTCTACTGCACATGACCAATTCACTGCTGTATCTTCCATTGCACATTTTGATGCACACTGCACACTTTGGAAATCTGTATATAGTATAGTTTATTTATTATGTTGCACTGTTTTAAGATTTTAGATCTTAGACTTTAGTTTTAACTTTAGATCTCTGTCTTAGATAGTTTTTGTTGTGTTTTGTCTTCATATTGTATTTTGTACACTGTCTTTTTGCACTACCTGGCCAGAGAGAAACGAAATTTCGATTCACTGTATGTTGAACACATATGGCAGAATTGACAATAAAGCTGACTTTGATCTTTTTGATGAGATAAAGGGGTAGGGGAAGGGGTAAGACAGAGTAATGGGATGCAGCCTTAACCCACCTGACAGGATTGAGTTGTGCATCTTACTGCATTAATATGGGCTTGACCTGTGAAGCCCAATGTTAACTGTTACACTCCAATGGACTTTGAGCTGAACTAATGAAATATAAAGAGCTGTTTATGCATATGTCCACTCAACTAAATCAACAATGTGTAAAATAAATGTACAATTTATTTAAAAATGGAACATTGCCTCTGTGTTATCGACACAAACCCTTACCACAAGTTGAACTGCTCATTTTACAAAAGCAGTTAAAGGAAAAGTAACGTTTTTTTACAATCTGAGCCTTCTTTCGGCAATAAAACAAGTAGTTTTATTCACCCATAGCAGTTTGGTGTCAATTGGAGTGGTATCGCAGAACTTATGTTGAGCCGTTCTGTTCTTCTAATGATCCCGTATCCGTTAGCGTGAGTGCTCGGGGCACTGATTTGCGGTGTCCAAATAACACAAACTTTAGCACTTTTCAAATCACAGAAGATCGCTGTGTCAGGGTAGACTTTTAGTCCAAAATGGCCTGAAACCCGATATCGCAACAGAAAAGTAAAGTTCAGAGCGGTGTTAGCTTCTTTCGGACTAGCGGTGTTTACAAAACAGCTGAGTTCACGCATGCGCACTGTCCTCTCTGATGACGTCATCAAATGAAACTATAGCTGGATATCGGGTTTCAGGACGTTTTGGAATCCACTAAAAGTCTACCCTGACACAGCGATCTTCTGTGATTTGAAAAGTGCTAAAGTTTGTGTTATTTGGACACTGCAAAGCAGTGCCCCGAGCACTCACGCTAACGGATACGGGATCATTAGTAGAACAGAACGGCTCAACATAAGTTCTGCGATACTGCTCCAATTGACACCAAACTGCTATGGGTGAGTAAAACTACTTGTTTTATTGCCAAAAGAAGGCTCAGATTGTAAAAAAAAACACGTTAATTTTCCTTTAAGATCTTATACTTACTATAAGATTTTGCAAAACATTTGACTTTTTTTCCAGTTAGGCTATTTCTCAGTTCATGACATCTTCATCTTCATCATCTTCACAACAAGAAGGTTCCGGGTTCGATCCCCAGGTCGCCCGGGCCTTTCTGTGTGGAGTTTGCATGTTCTCCCCGTGTCTGGGTGGGTTTCCTCCGGGCACTCCGGTTTCCCCCATCAACCCAAAAATCCTCCAGCTTAGGTCCTGACCAAACCGAAGCAAGAAGATCATGGAGATGGTCCCCGGGCGCAGTAATGTGCTGCCCACTGCTCCTAATAACAGGATGGGTTAAATGCAGAGAAGAATTTCTCTAGTGTGAGATAAATAAAGTCACTTCTTCTTCTAGTAACCATGCTGTAATCTTGGCCAGAACTCTTCTAGTTTATGCAGAAATTATTATTTGACAAATTAAATTATAATAAAACAGTTATTTTGTTGAATATATTGTTATATTGTTAAAGTGTCAAAAAAACTCTAGCCAAATTTTTGGTTAGAATCCTCCCTAGTGATGTCAGTGACGTCAAAATAGTCTACTTCCTGTCATTTTCAACATGTTTTAAATTTTTTCTTCACAAATTGCTTCTTGATTTGTGTAAAACTATAATAAATAGAAACACATGTAATGGAATATACATTTGATAGATAAGTTCAATGCCATACTGTGGAACATTCCTGGGCAATGTGATAACATGCAGTAGTGTAACGTCAACCAGAAAAGTTGCGCAGTGCAAATTAGAGAATCATCAAAACCTGTCATATGCACTTTAAAGGATGTAACATTTTGTTTGGGCTTCTGTCACCTGCTTGTTTCTATTATGTTATTGCTTTGCCTGGAATGTTCCACAGTATGACATTAAACGGCTTATATTTATTAAATTACAGGTTTATTGTTCAAAAATACCTTGAAAAACAGGCATTCTGACTGTGAGCGGGGTTGCCTCACCATAGATCTGGCCTGTAACTCGATCTTGTTTCGCTATAAAAAGTAACACCATCACTTTTCCCGGGTACATTTTACCCAATATAATATACCCCCAAAAAAAGTACTTGTCAGGAAATATAGATCAAAATATGACAACACATGATAAATTACAGTGGTTTTCTTTTATTTTCAACTGTGGTGTGTGTAACAAAATGAAAAAAGGAAGATTCTAAAAACATGCTCCAAAATTACTGAAAAATTAGGAATTTGAGAACAAAAAAAATCATATATATATATATATATATATATATATATATATATATATATAATGATACTGGAAACTTGGTGTTTGATCCACCCATTCGTGGGACATGTGAGACTTCCCTGGTGACTCCTCGACACACGAACAGTTGCAGGAGAGAGGAAAAAATTTTATTTATTTTTTTTCAGTGGGTAAAAATGACCATTTGACTAAAATATTGTTTTCACCATAAGAATTCCCTTTGAAATCACCACTTTGTGATATTTATTCATAACCACTGCACTAAATAAGGATAGATACACATTCCAGGACCACTCTTACTTACCTATACATCCTCTTACATTAATTTCATTACATTCTAACATTCCTTTTTTACTATCGCCGGGTGAAAATCACCTGAAAGCCTGTAGGCAAAAGTGGGCTTTGGGGTAGGGAAACACCTACACCTTCAAAGATGTCAAAAACAATGGTGAAGCTACGAAGGGACCCATGACACTCACACAAAAATGCAACATATTTAAAATCATGTAAATTGTTTTGCTCGGGTGAAAATCACCCGGCGATAGTGCTACTCGGTTTAATACCATACTGTGAAACATTATAGACAAAGCAATAAGATCTCCATGGAGAAAAGCATTTGAAAAGTTACACCTTCACTTTTAATGACCCTTTAAATCCTTGTGAACCACATTTTCCCTGCACATTTCTCTATTGTATGTTAAATATGTAATACCACGCATGTGCCATGGTATACTGTTAAGTAGGTCCTGTTGAACTTGTGAACCACACGTGTGGGTGTCTCTTTGCGTGCCTGTGTCTTCTTCTACTACTTCTACTGTGGTGCTCAGAGGCAGCTCCTTCAGGGGACCAGTGCTAGCACTCAGCCAGAGGATAAATAGCCTCTCTCATCAGCCCTTACCACTTCTGTTGTCTCTGTGCGCAAGTCTTGCCTTTCGGATCAGGAAGGAGGGCTTTCCGTTCATCTATATTTGATGTCTCTTGTGTAGTTTTCATTTCTAGCCTGAGCTCTTTGCCTTTCTTTAAAATAGGACCTCCTTAATATCATCCACTATACATCAACCCCCTCCATCAGCAGATCACCCCCTCCTCTTTTCCTCTGGAGGGGAAGGGGCCAGCGACGTGCGTTTTCTTGTTCCTATTCTGATTTGTGCTAGAAAAACAAGTCATCTCTTTACTCAAACCACAGGAACAATACGGAGCTTCCTGAGTGAATTTTCCTTTCAGAGGCGCAATCTCTCCCTAGCGTTCTCCAACAATAGTGCATCCTTTTAAATATACAATGAGCAAAACATGTCCACGCCACGTCCACGCACACACATACACCAAAGGCACTGGTCTTCCTTCCGCCTGCCCTAGTTAAGAGGGCACGATGTTCAACCACACGTACACTATATGGTGAAAAAGAAAACATTGGTGTCATGTCAAGAATGGCATTATCGAGGCAATGGAGCAGAAGGAGGCCAAAGAACACGGGGAGTTTAGTGACGGGCGGTTGCATGTGCGTGTCTTCACCGAATATGACCATAAGCAATTACTGGAGTCACTGCCTATGTGTTTTTCTGTCTATAATTACATGCATGCAGTATCACAGTATCATTATTTATGCTGGGATTTTTAAGAAATATATAAATTCTAAACTTTTTTGATGCACTTGTTTGTTCATATGTTGATTTAATAACTTTTTTTTAATGACGATTAATCAAATCAACTGTGTATTGTCTGCAGAAACAATGGCCTACAAATTTTTGGACTCGATCTGCTTCCGAGATAAAAGTGGCTAAATCTCATTTATATTGATAAGATGAACTGAAAATCAATTGATAACTGTGCTGGTTAGCTAATGTATTCAAGATATTTAATGATATAGTTTTACATCAAAATCACATCTGTTTATACAATAGATTTAGACATTTTTGCTTAAAAATAATATTTATATTTTCAAAATATTTAACTTGCACTTCTTTATCCGTCAAGAAATAAAAAAGAAATATCTTAAAGGTACAGTGTGTAGGATTCGTGGCGCATAGGTGGTGTAGGTACCATGCACTTCCTCTTTTGGCTACGGCAGACCTCGAGGGTCACCCGGGCGCGCCGTAACGTGGACAGTTCGCGTACCAGCGCGAACCCGGCGCTGTGCGAGCTCTCGCCGACAACTACGGTATAAATAAAACGCGGTCCCATTCACTGTTTTTTTTTTTTCTTTTCTCATGAAAACACACATTCCCGATCATGTACCATGACACTCTACACATCAAATGAAACCTTACAGTCTCCTCTTTTTGACTATGCAATTCATTTCCCGGCACAACAATCACTCCCCGAGCACATGGGGCTTTTATACGGAAAAGCACAAAATGAGGTTAGCTTACCTTAGAATGCTTTGCACAGGTCAAACTCTGTATTTCACCATAAACTTGCTCTCAATTTGTCCGTAAGGATCCAGCGAATAAAATCCAGTAAAACAATTTAGACCAAAACACGTGTTAGATCCATTACGACGTGTGTAATCAAAATGGCTGCCTCTACATGGGGAAGATCCCCCTTTTATGTGACTATATCTAAGTCCAAAAGAATACTTTGATTTCATGATGGAAGTGAAAAGGCTTGGAAAACAATGTATTTTTGAATGGGTATCTTCAATTTCGGTAATTAACGGGTAAAAATCTTACACACTGTCCCTTCAAGACATCAGGTGCACACAATTTCGAGGCATCTCTCTTATGTGAAATCAAAAAATATTTGATATTAAAACTGTAGACATATTAAAATGAATGTATTGAATGTGCAGACAGGCTTTCAGACAGAACTGGTGCTTGTAAACACATTGTACCTTCTGATAAACTACTCTTTTTGCCTTATTTTGCATAAATTTCCTATTTTGACCCAATACTATATCTTGGAAACTATAGCCAATCAGCACTTCTGACTTACGTTTTCTTTATTAATGACTTAAACCAAGAAAAATGTCAGTACTTTTGTTCCGGAAGCATTTTGCTTGTAGACCAGTGAAATAAAAGTGGTAAAACCATGCAGTATTTCTGACATTGTATTCATTTTCTTTAAATTATTTTATTCTAAACCTTTATACTAAAAAGTAATTTTATTCTAAAATGTATGTCTTATTGAAACCAGTCTCTTGCTATTTTTTATTGCTATTTATTTTGAAGTTTGTTACAATTTTTACATGATGTGTGAGCTACTGTGTCCAAGTGCTGTATTTATATTATGATATTTGTACATACATTTATATCATTTATGTCTTATTGACACCAATCTCTTGCTATTTTTATATTGCTACTTATTTAGAAGTTGTTGTTTTTACTATGTGTTAATGTAATATAGTGTGATGTGTGAGCTACTGTGTCCATGTCATTTCCCCCTCTAAGTCTAAATCTGGTTTTATTTTGTAATTTCTTTAACCATGTGTGTTGAATTTTACTTCCTGCTCTTTTGATTGTTTGCCTCGCCCTAATGCGTCTCACCTGTGTTTTACTTCTGGTCTTTGTCAAAGTTTTCATAAAAGAATGTTTCAAGGGCAGTTCTGCATTTTGGGTTCTCCCCCAGATTAAAACGTGGCAATTTCTATGTTCTGTATTGTTCTAAGATCAATATACAATGAAGTGATCTGATATACTACTGTACTGAGTACACTTGAGACTTCTTATTCTTTCAGAACTTGATAATTCTAAGTTAGGATCCTTGCATCATTGTGACTAAATAACATGTTGTAAACTACACCCTAATAAAGTTACTGCTCCATATTGTCCTTGCATTAATACATTGGATAAGGAGTCACTTTTCTCAGCCAAAGTTAAGTTTTCAAACTTGAGGTGTTCACCCGAGGCTCACGGGATCATTGGAAACATAATTTTCAGGGATTTATGCTAATAAAACTTTTGCATTCAGTCCTCAGTCTGCGCATGGTGTTGATTCAGCTCAACAGTTCGGTAAACAACTGTGCGAAAATGGACCGATGTCCCTAAAACTGAGGATTATAAAACTAAATAATTCAAACAAACACTTGATGAATTAGACAAAAGTACACAAGAGTTTCTGAGTAGTTGTGTCTAACTCTGCTCTCTGAATCCTAACAAGCAACTGTTTGGATGTTTTACTCCAGATGCCCTACTCAACACAAACCTGTAGTGTTACATACTGCATTACATGTTACACACAGCTCTGGAAAAAAATAAGAAACCACTGGATTTTTTTCTGAAATCAGCATCTCTACATGTATTACAGCCATTCCATTCCAGCGTCTGCTGAATTCCAACACAAACACAAAGCTGAGCTACTTCAGTTCTTGCACCAGGAGTGGAATAAAGTCACCCAAGAACAATGTGAAAGACTTGTGGAGAGCATGCCAAGACACATGAAAGCTGTGATTAAAAATAAGGGTTATTGCACCAAATATTGATTTCTGAACTCTTCTTAAGAGTAAACATGAGTATTATGTTGTTTTAAAATGAATTTGATCTTGTTTCTTTGCATTGTTTGAGCTCTGAAAACATGTATCTTTTTTGTTATTTTGACCATTTGTCATTTTCTGCAAATAAATGCTCTAAACGATAATATTTTTATTTGGAATTTGGGGGAAATGTTGTCAGTAGTTTATAGACTCAAACAAAAATGGTCTTTTTGCCCAAACACAAACCTATAAGTAGTAAAATCAGAAAAACTGATAATTTTTCAGTGGTCTCTTATTTTTTTTCCAGAGCTGTAGATCACCACATTTTTGTTATACAGTGGTACCTCACCTTACGAAATTAATTCGTTCCAGAAGTGGTTTCGTAACGTGAATTTTTCGTAAGTTGAGTAGCTATTTCAATGGAAAAAGCCTGATTCGTTCCAAGGCCCCGTTCCAAGTTTTTTTTTTATAGTGTAACTTTTTTTTATAGTGTAAGACTGTGTTCTGCGTCCTGATTGGCTAAGAGACTGTAGAGCCAGGACTAAACGTGGAATAAACCAGGTCTAGACCAAGGTCTAAACCTGGACTGGACCAGGACTAAACCTGGACTAAACCAGGACTAGACCAGGTGGATTAAAGCGCCGGTGCGGGTCTATTTCCTGGTTTCGCGCTAGCTCTGCCGGTGTACCTCACGAGTCACGGCTGAGACGAGCAGCGAGGAGGGGAGGGGAGGTGCCTCCCCGCACGCAGTCCGAGCTCATGAACAAACGCATGCAAGAGCCGCGGTGGTTTAATCCTGGTTTATACCTGGTTTAGAGGATGCACGGGTTGAGCACGGGTCTCGTGCTCGCAGCCCCGCGCCGGGTCATGCTGCGCTATCACACACGTGTCCACGCGCACACTTCTCCGCCCTCCCCCTTCCCCCCACGCTTCACTATTAATTAGGGCTGGGAATATTAACGCGTTAATCGCGATTAATCGCGATTGAGTTATAATCGCGAACAATTTTTTTAATCGCGATCAGAGTTTGCCAGCATTTTCCGCAATTCTACCATTCATATGCAGCTCATTTCGTTGTATTAATTCAACTCATTGTCGGTTAAACGCGCTATTTTGAGTTTGCTAGTATTTTGTTCCTTCTACGCATCCGTAGGCAGCTCGAGCGGGCTTCAATCATTTATTTACAATTTCTCAAAGTCAGCACTATTACTGGTTCATTGTTACTTTTTCCTTTCTCTGCACTTTTTTGAAATAAAAAAAATGGTGAGAAATACTTTGCATTGTGAGTTTAACTTTAGATTCGAACGGTCTTACTGCAAGATATCAATTTTAAACATGCAAAATAAATCACGATTAATCGCGATTAACTATGAAATTTCTGAGATTAGTTGCGATCAAGAAAATTAATCGTTTGACAGCCCTACTATTAATACATTTTGGTGAAAATCTATGAAAGTTTGAGTGTTTAAACGAGAGACAAATGTGATAAAAGTTTAAATCCAGTCTGAGAAAAGCGTATAATGTGTGTGGCTGAGCGCGCATTATTTGAATTTTTGAGATTTCGCTTTTCGTAACTTGAATTTTCTTTCGTATCCAGAGACCAAAATTTAACATGAAGGCGTTTCGTAACTTGGAATTTTGGTTTGTTGGGTCTTTCGTAAGGTGAGGTACCACTGTATTTCAAACAGTACAAAGTTGTATTAAGATATTTTGATTTAATTTTTTCTTCTAATGCAACCCACAGGCAACTCAACTCACAAGGACACAAGCTTATATCCATTTGCAGATCTTCTGAATTGTTTATGGAAGACATGTGTTGCCAGATATTGTTCCTTCACACGTGCTGCCCTGTAGGTCAGATCCTGCTTCTGCCCGTCAGCACAGGCAGGTAACATCATGTAGCGGATCTCTCCACCCTCTTTATACAATGGCCTGAGGTTTGGGGCTCTCCTCACTTGAATGTTGCAGTGCACAGGCCCATGCCGCTTCCCTAATTGAATTATCCCAGTGCAAAAACACAGGCATCAGACAGGATTCATGTCAGACTTGCCCCTAAGCATCCAACTAGCCATCCAGCCAGTGAGATAGCCGCTCCGACGCTTCTGTGCTCATTCAGAGAAAGACAAGTGCGCTGTGTGGAGATGTATGAGGGTCCTGATGCTGAGGGCAGGATGGAGAGGGCGAGAGGGGGGGAGCGAGGGAGACAGGGAGAGAGAGATGGGAAGAAAGAGGGAGGGAGAGAGAGAAGGAGTCCAGTGTGTAAATGCATGTGCCACAAGGCTCCAAAGAGAGCACTCTAATTTCCGTCTCAGAGGAAAGTGTGATTGAACACAAACCCTTTCGCCAGCAGGTCCAAGCAGGCACGCTCTAACCACACACACACGCACACACACACACACACACACACACACACACACACACACACACACACACACACACATGAACACAAGCAGATATAACTAATGCTCTGTTGTTTTCTTTTTTTTCTCATTTTTTCTCCTTTCTCTTTTCATTTTTCTTTTCCTAATAAAATTTAGCCGACACATGCAAATGGAAAGACCCAGGGCCACTTAAGGTCAAATGTGTGTTCAGCTTTTTGGAAGAATTAATTGATTATAAACTGAACGTAATTTTGAACACATAAAGAAATAGAAGTATTTAATGAAATAAGAGTTAAACATATATATAAGATTAGGTGAAAATTAAACATATTGACACACACAAACACACGAACACAAGCAGATATAACTAATGCTCTGTTGTTTTCTCCTCTTTTCTCTTTTCATTTTTCTTTTCCTAATAAAATTTTGCCGACACATGCAAATGGAAAGACCCAGGGCCACTTAAGGTCAAATGTGTTAATTTATTATAAACTGAACGTAATTTTTAACACATAAAGAAATAGAAGTATTTAATGAAATAAGAGTTAAACATATATATAAGATTAGGTGAAAATTAAACATATTGCCAAACATGTATTACTGGAGATTTGCACAATCCAAGCTCTTAAAAGCCAGTTTAACATTTGAATTGACTAGAGTCATTTTTGTAATGAACCAAAAGCTTATCTTTAGTGCCAGTCCTTAATTACATTCACATTAAATGAAGTGCAATCCTATTGATTTGTCAGTTGTGTTTTTTCTTTTAATCTCAGTCTTGCATAGAAAATCTGACAGGGCCACTGAAGACATAATGAGTCTATGAAATAATGTATATGATTGTGTAGGTGCAATGTAAACTACCCCTTTGGTAATAAACTGAAAGTCCATTTGTATGAGATGCTTGATCAACATAGTGCTTCCTCTAGCCAATTTGAATTGTGAAGTGTGTTTTCCCTCTCTACCCTAAATGCAAATGTGCAGAGAAATGAGTGAAATAGAGTCATTTGACGGCAGTTTCCTGTGGGACAGTCGGATTTGGGGCTTTGCGGTGTGACTGCTTGTGCGGAGGGGGCAGAGGGTGTGGGGGTGTGAACCATCTGGCCGCACACAGGCCTGACTACAGCTACAATCACAACAGATTAGAATGTGCTGGGAAAAGCTCTTCTCTCCTTCATTTAACTCGTTCCTCCTTGTCTCTATCGCTTCATTGAACCTTCTCCAAATCCCCTTTTGTGCATCCGTGGTTGTGTATTTCTGTCTGTAAGCATCTCCACATGTGCGTGCCCACTGTTTCCTGGGCGCTTTCTGAAATGTCACTTAGGGCGATTATCTTCTATTGGCCGGTAATTGAGAACAAGTCACCTATTGGCTGCTAATGGCTCCGGGTTGTGCGGCTTGCGGCTGACATCGTGGCTAACCTTGCTGCATATTAATCCCTGTCGGGTCAGTGTGCGGCTAGCCCTGATGCTAACAAGTGTGAGCACTGGGCTGATTAAAAAGATTAATGAGGCTAATGGGTGGAAATAGCGACGGATGCTTCAACCGCAGCACCGAGATAATCAGACGTGAGGGGGCGGCAGGCACCAACAAGATAATGTTAAGACGCAAAGATATACCTGCAGCTCTGGAAAAAAATAAGAAACCACTGCAAAATTATCAGTTTTTCTGATTTTACTACTTGTAGGTATGTGTTTGGGCAAAAGGAACATTTTTGTTTGAGTCTATAAACTGCTGACAACATTTCCTCCAAATTCCAAATACAGATATTGTTATTTAGATTCAAGATTCAAGATTGTTTATTTGTCATATGCAGGATCAACAGAAGGTCAATAATGCAATGAAATGCTTAGGATCAGAAGAACCGTTGACTCGCTAAGATAGTCAAGAAGTACTAATAGCATGCAGTAATAGTACATGGTAAAAAGTGTTGCAGAAAGTGCATGGGAAAAGTAAACAATATAATTTTTTTTTTAAATGTAATAAAATAATATAAAACACAAAGATACAAGTAGGATTAAATAAGGTGTAAGTACAGTATTTCACAGATTGCACATAATATAGAGCATTTGTTTGCAGAAAATAACAAATGGTCAAAATAACAAAAAAGATACATGTTTTCAGACCTCAAACAATGTAAAGAAACAAGATCAAATTCATTTTAAAACAACATAATACTAATGTTTACACTGAAAGGGATATGCCACCCCCAGGTCAAACTTGGGCATCTCCCCACAGTCAAGAGACTAAAATAAGTGGTGGAAAGCGTTTTTCTGGTGACGCAGCCATTGTCCGAGTCTGTCGCCACTGACCGCCGCGGTATCTGGTGCTCCTCCGCGTTAGACTGGAGTCTAACGTCGCCAGAGAAAGATTTCGGCCAAAAGGAATTAATTTGCTCGATGCTTTTCCCAATTACTTTGTGTGTAGTGCGCATTCATATCGAGTGCAAATAAATGTGCAAATCAACACGGAGAGCTTGCCTTGGTCATTTTGGGTGGGAACTATTTTTCAGTGGGGAAAAAGACAGCCGAAGCACGCACCACGCTGCGTAACAGGGGAACTGCCTTCCTGGTGCGTAACTGGGATTCCCCTGTCAGCGTAGTGTGTGCTTTGGCTGTCTTTTTCCGCACTGAAAAATAGTTCCCACCCAAAATGACCAAGGCAAGCTCTCCGTGTTGATTTGCACATTTATTTGCACTCAATATGAATGCGCACTACACACAAAGTAGCTGCAGATACCGCGGCGTTCAGTGCTGACAGACCTGGACAATGGCTGCGTCACTAGAAAAACGCTTTCCACCACTTATTTTAGTCTCTGGACTGTGGGGAGATGCCCAAGTTTGACCTGGGGGTGGCATATCCCTTTAAGAAGAGTTCAGAAATCAATATTTGGTGCAATAACCCTTATTTTTAATCACAGCTTTCATGCGTCTTGGCATGCTCTCCACAAGTCTTTCAAGAACTGCAAGAACTGAAGTAGCTCAGCTTTGTGTTTGTGTTGGAATTCAACAGACGCTGGAATGGAATGGCTGTAATACATGTAGAGATGCTGATTTCAGGGAAAAAAATGCAGTGGTCTCTTATTTTTTTCCAGAGCTGTGTGTCTATTTGGAGCTAGCGGCATGTAAGCCTATAAATAAAAAGTTGTACTCATGGCTAAACATTGTATTCCTCCACTGACCGAACCAAACAACATAGGCATTTCAACCCCAAAATGTAAACCCTGGTGACCTTTTAAATTAAAAGGCAGCACACTGGTTGAGTGGGCAGCACCTATGCCTCACAGGAAGAAGGTTCCATGTTTCTCTCCATGTCTGTGTGGGTTTCTCTTGGACACTCTGCTGTCAATCCAAAACATGAACAGTAAGGTGAAAGGTGAAATCCTTCAGCTAAGGTTGTCCTGACCAAGTCTTGCTCAAGATCTGGAGATAGTCCCTGACCACTGCTCCTGACAAATTTCCCCATAATGGCATAATACAGAAAATAATTTTACCTACATGGACAATAAAGTGTACGTATAGGATCTTTACTTGAGTTAATTTCTTTTATGCATTTTATTCTTCACTTTTGGCCCACTGTGAAGAAGAGGAGATGAGGAGGCTGATTGTTCTACTGCTGTATGGAGGGCATATGGAGGGAGATGGAGGACATCAGGTATAGCAGAGGGACATTTTTTCCTTGCTCCCAAGTCAAAAATTCAGTACGCTATATATATTTCTGTATTGATTCTATTATTCATGTATTGATTTTCAGTCTCATCTTCTTGCTTGCTTGCCTTGGTTCAGTTGGCACTCTCCCCGCACTCATGACCTCAGCCTTGGCATGCCGTGAGAGCGAGCTGTGGTAGCTGAGACCATTGGCATGTGGGCGGACTCCTGTGTGCCCGCTAACACTACCGCTCATTGTGTTAGCGTTTGTGTGGGGTTTTGCATGAAAGGAGTTGAGTGGAAATCACCACAGAGAACGATTTTTGGGGCAATTTGTCTTATGTGTCTGTGGCTCGCAGATGACGTAACCCCGGCAGTGAGCTTTTCAGTCCCTTCTCCACTCAAATCTTACAAACAGCGGGACCAAAAAAGTGAACGTGTCTTCTTGGAAAGCTGGTTCCCTGTTGATATAATGTGCATTTTGAAGATGAGGTAGCGAATGAAAAATGGTTACAAATTGACCTTGATAGGAGGGCCTGGTAACAGGAGTGGCTTTTGGCCTTTTCCCTGGTCCTCTGGGTTTTTTGGCATTGCTGAAAGTTTGATTTGTAGCTTATATGTTGGACTTCTTTTGAAATCTTCAAATTGTGCCTTAGAATAAGTCTGTACAGCAACTAGTACTTTTATAGTGTGGCCTCATTGTGCAACTGTGTGTGTTGAAGAGTGTTGAACAATTCCAAGTGAGTTTGGAACTGCCACTTTGACTTTATTGATCCCAAGTGAAATTCAAGTTTTGCTGCAGGAACATTTACACTGTGCGTCTCAGTCGTCTTCAGGTCTCAGAAAAGGTCTCAGTGCAGTTTAACAGGATGACTGGTCAGTTAGGGTCAGCAGATCCTATGTCTGTAATAAGGTGAGTTATGATCGTGAGAGGAAGAAATGCATTTTGAAGACATCTAATATCAAGCAGTGTTGTATAAAGTACTGGAAAACTCAAGTAAAAGTATAGGTACACCTCCCAAAAATGGTAAAAGTACTTTGGTAAAAGTTGAAGTCACTGACTGAAATGTTACTTGAGTAAAAGTCTTAAAGTATCTGGAACTTCTTGTACTTAAGTATGACAAGTAATGTAAAAAATAAATGTACTCAAGTAATGTAATTAAAAGTACAAGTAAAAGTATGAAGCAAAGGCAGTCTGAAGCTAACCCTCGCTTTGTTACTTAGAGAGCACAAACACACAGCGCTTGTTTACATTTTTAAATGTAGGCACATGTTAATGTTATTTTTTGTCCTTTCTCATTCATTACACTTAGCCTACAGCTATGCCTTCCCTTGAGCCCAAAAAGCTAGGTAGCCTGTTAGCTCCAACATCGTCAAATACGCTTTGTGTAACCGAAACAATGTCACACAAAGTTAATTTCTACATGTTATGCTCAAGGTTTCACAACGGTGTCTAGAATGTCCATGGTGTGGTTACTGAAATTGGAATATAGACGCTAACAATTTAATTAATCTAGAACTTACCTCGATGTGTTTCTTGAGGTTGGACGGGGAGTTTCTGTAAGATAGGATTTCCACGTTTCTTGGAAGACACAAGAGGCACTTCATTCGATAGGACGAATCCTTCATATCAGCGTAAGAGAACATTGTGTTTAAGTACGGCCAGGGATGCTCATGGTCAGGTCCCCCTTCATTTGTAGCCGGCGTGGATGCTGTCTCCTCTTCCATCAGGGATGTTGATTGATTAAACTAGCTGCATGAAACCAACAGGTGTAGGCTGATTGTCATCCACAAGTAGCGAACAAGCCCAGGCACATCCTGACTTCCTTCAGTCAGTAGAGGGTTTTTTTGTAACGAGTAACTAAACGGCACATTGAAAATGTATCGGAGTAAAAGTATGCAATTAAATTCGGAAATGTAGTGAAGTAAAAGTAAAAGTAAAAACTCAAGTAAAGTACAAAGTCTCCCAAAATGTACTTAAGTCCTTCTTAAGTACTTAAGTGTACTTCGTTACTATACAACACTGATATCAAGATATCATATCTTGATATTAGATGTCTTCAAAATGTATTTCTTACTGGATTAAGATACAGAGAAAAGTGTGTCGGGAAAGAGGACAATCAATTTGTAGGTGCATCCCATTCATCAAATCACATCACAAGTTAAACAACTGTGTCAGTCTATAAAGCATGAATACAGTGACAGGCTTTATGCAGCTTTACTGGTCTAACTGCAGTTAGTAAGCAGAGAATTTCCATTCATAAATCAAAGGAGAAAGTGATAAAAATGGCAATTGTTATTTCAGGTAACAGTCTTAAATAAAAGTACTTGTTGAAATCAGGGTTATCTCCCTTTCAGAGAAAATGTCTGTTCCAAAGATCTAATGACATTGTTTGAGTTATTAGGAAACCCATGGCCAAAGCATACACAAACTGCACTGAGGGTTTTCCACTCATGAGTGACCTCAGGTGCCTCAAATCAAACTGTATTCTGCTGCTTTTGTGAGCGGCAGAATGCAGCCATGGAACAAGCTCCAGATGCAGTGCATTCAGAGCAGAGCCTATTCAAATCGCTTGAATCTTACAAGGACAAAGAAGCTCTTTCTAACTGTGCACAGTAAAAGGCATTTTAGCCCTCAAAAGCCATATTGGTAAGACCTTGCTGGAATGTCATTGTAAAGTAAATAAAAGGGAAAGTAAAAGAGGCCTTTAATCCGAACTGAACGACAGAAAAGCTGAAGGTGACTTTATCCAAAAACTTTTTGGCACCAATTATCAACCCTAGTTTTTGAATTTTAAACACTTTCAGAGCTCTCAGTGTTGATTTTGTATGTTAAACGTGTCGTCTAAGTCAATCAGGTATTTTAACAGTTTTGCTGTTATTTTGTACGGACTCATTTTAGTCAATCAAGGATGATATTTTGACGTCAAACTATTTTGTGATGTGGTGTAGTGTAAGAATTATGTTTGTAATTACTTCCAATCGCTCAGTTTCACAAAGACTAGCTCTCTGAAGATCTCATGGCTGTAAATTTGATGTGTTCCTACCGTATTGTATTACTACATGAATTGCCACAGCTTGGTCTGTTGAGCAGAGAATGAATGGAAAGAGCCAAATAACATGACTGCAGTTTGAGACGGTGGCCAGCGCTGCTCTGAATGTAGAAATTAGCCTGGCTTTAATGGAGCTTAACGATGCATTTATGCTGCAGTGTTTTTCTCAGCAGAGGCCACGATTCACGTGTCAAGCCATTTCCGAGGCTGCTGCTTGTTATGTCAATTGTATTGTATTGTAAGGCTTTTCTTTTCTCGCCCCATCTTTCACCGTCAGCACCTGGGAAGGCATCAAGGAGAACTGGATGATTCAAGTTTGTGAAAGGCAGATTTTTTCCCCCTTCACAGCAGCTGAATGAGGATTGCATCACTCAGTACAGCTATGCACAATATCAAGACCGTCCCTTTTAGTTAGACACTGTCTCTGTGAGTGATAAATCATCCCGGTTTTGGATGAAACTCAATGTTCAGATATACCAGATGTTCGAATTTTACAATGTTTGTTATACAGTGTACTCTATGTGCTTTTTCCTGTATATACAACTATAGCTTTAAGTTGAATTACAATAATATTTGGTAAATGTGGTGTGCACAGCTTAGTTTCTTAAAGGGACAGTGTGTAAGATTTTTACCCATTAATTACTGAAATAGAAGATAGCCATTCAAAAATACATTGTTTTCCAAGCCTTTTCACTTCCATCATGAAATCAAAGTATTCTTTTGGACTTAGATATAGTCACATAAAAGGGGGATCTTCCCCATGCAGAGGCAGCCATTTTGAATACGAGAGCCGCAGAAGGACATTTGGGCTCCGCCTTCGCCTTCGGCAAGGCTCGTGGTTTTGGGTAAACAACACAAGCATGCTGCCGGATCAGACGTCGTAATGGATCTAACACGTGTTTTGGACTAAATTGTTTTACTGGATTTTATTCGCTGGATCCTTACGGACAAATTGAGAGCAAGTTTATGGTGAAATACAGAGTTTGACCTGTGGAAAGCATTCTAAGGTAAGCTAACCTCGTTTTGTGCTTTTTCGTATAAAAGCCCCATGTGCTCAGGGAGTGATTGTTGTGCAGGGAAATGAATTGTATCATCAAAAAGAGGAGACTGTAAGGTTTCATTTGATGTGTAGAGTGTCATGGTACATGATCGGGAATGTGTGTTTTCATGAGAGAGAAAAAAAAAAAAACGGGACCACGCGGCGCGCGGGTCCCTCGAGGTCTGCCGTAGCTAAAACAGAAAGTGCAATAGCGACTATCCTCCTATGCGCCACAAATCCTACACACTGGGGCTTTAAAGCCCCCAGTGTTTATACGGAAAAGCACAAAACGAAGTTAGCTTACCTTAGAATGCTTTCCACAGGTCAAACTCTGTATTTCACCATAAACTTGCTCTCAATTTGTCCGTAAGGATCCAGCGAATAAAATCCAGTAAAACAATTTAGTCCAAAACACGTGTTAGATCCATTACGACGTCTGATCCGGCAGCATGCTTGTGTTGTTTACCCAAAACCACGAGCCTTGCCGAAGGCGAAGGCGGAGCCCAAATGTCCTTCTTCGGCTCTCGTATTCAAAATGGCTGCCTCTGCATGGGGAAGATCCCCCTTTTATGTGACTATATCTAAGTCCAAAAGAATACTTTGATTTCATGATGGAAGTGAAAAGGCTTGGAAAACAATGTATTTTTGAATGGGTATCTTCAATTTCAGTAATTAACGGGTAAAAATCTTACACACTGTCCCTTTAAAGCACTTATTATTATATTAATCCATCATTCAGTCACTGCTCTACTTGACTGTTATGGTACTCGTACTCTGGTTATAGTTCGGAGGTTTTCTCAAGAAAGTTAATGTTAATAATTTGAGTGAAATATGGTTGAGGGCCCACCGGTTGAAAATAATGAGCATCTTATAGCCACATCTGCCCTGGGGCTGAAAGAGCCTGTAAGCAACAACAACAACAACAACAACACACATCCATATGGGCAAGATTATAGCAGTTTCTAGCCCAAGGAAAGTTAACATCATAAGGCCTTTTGGTTTTTCAGGATTTTCTCTATTTCTTAGCTTAGTTTTTTTTTATATACATACAGTATATCAAAAGAATGAAGATGCTTCGCCAAAAACTTTTGTCCAGTTAACAGAATTTCAATTTCTTTTGATATGGATGCTGCTTGACTGAGAGATTACACAGAAGTCTTTTAATAGTTATTTCCCTCTCCTTTGCCAGCTTCAGTAAGAATAAATATTATGTGACATGTCCATTACGTGTACTAGATACATGTATCCTTTCATTAATCTGTGTGAAATAAATAAATGAAAAAGAATTGACTTTGATTTTGGTTGCATCTTTATTCTCCTGCTGTTTTTAGTGTGGCAACAGTGTAATTTATAACAGATAAAAGTCTATCTTATCATATCATAAGGAATTTGGTATATTTTAATGAGATCATACTATATTGAAGTAGAAAATTATTTTAAAAAAAATTATAATTATTATAAATATTATGATATAATTATGGTGTCTGATTATAACAAGTATTCATTGACTGTTGTAGTTTAAGAAGCCAGAATTACCTGCTTAGATTCTGCAAAACTTTCTGTTGGTTGTGTGTATTGTTATAATACTGTGTTGGTGCAGTAAAACCATGGCGAATTAAATTTATGGAGTAGAAAGGAGATGAGAAAGATAACAGACAGTGACAAAGTGGAACTAGTAATCAAGCATGACTTATTTTGCCATAACTCTCTCAAACAACTGACTGGTGTGTTTATACAACTCGAAGAGGGTTGTTTTTGACATACAAATATAATTAATACACCACACTTGCTATAGGGCTTTAAATGACATCACCAATGAGGCTTTTATGTGATGGAGTAAACAGGCAGGGGGGAGGACGTAGAAGCAGCCACATCGCCATCTAGTGGACGAAGAGGGGAATGGGCTGCCCGAGGATTTGTGTGAGAGTTAGTGTAAGTACAATGCAGCTGCAGCACTGACCTTGTGTATGTCATTGGAGATGTAAACATACATTCAAGATGGAAAAAAATGGTACCGCAAATGTAGTCAGAAAATAGACACTTCCCCTCCTGGCAGTGTGAATAGAAAAAAAGTCTACTGAAATAATATTAAAGGTGCTGCTTAGGTGTTAAAGGTGTTGCAGTCTATAATTGGCAGTTGAAAATAAACAAGATTGTTCAAGCCTAGCATGCGTATGAATCTTTATATCGATCATTATCTGTCATTAGTTGACAGTAAGTCAACTAATGAATAAGTATGTCTATTGTGTCTTTACTGGCCTCTTGTGGCTAGTAATATACATAATACAGCTCTGGAAAAAAATAAGAGACCACTGCATTTTTTTTCTGAAATCAGCATCTCTACATGTATTACAGCCATTCCATTCCAGCGTCTGTTGAATTCCAACACAAACACAAAGCTGAGCTACTTCAGTTCTTGCACCAGGAGTGGAATAAAGTCACCCAAGAACACTGTGAAAGACTTGTGGAGAGCATGCCAAGACGCATGAAAGCTGTGATTAAAAATAATGGTTACGGCACCAAATATTGATTTCTGAACTCTTCTTAAGTGTAAACATTAGTATTGTTGTTTTTAAAATGAATTTGATCTTGTTTCTTTCCATTGTTTGAGGTCTGAAAACTTATACCTTTTTTGTTATTTTGACCATTTGTCATTTTCTGCAAATAAATGCTCTAAAGGATAATATTTTAATTTGGAGTATGGGGGAAATGTTGTCAGTAGTTTATAGACTCAAATAAAAATGTTCCTTTTGCCCAAACACATACCTATAAGTAGTAAAATCGGAAAAACTGATGTTTTTGCAGTGGTCTCTTATTTTTTTTTCCAGAGCTGTATCATAGTATTATGGTACTGGTTCTTGATGCTGCACCACTGAAATAAACTTTTAGCACAGTACTGTCAGGCATGAAAATCTCACCTCACCTTTTGGCGAAATTCGCCGTTTTGAAGTCAAAATAGGTGACCAACGTGAATCGTGTAAATCCGAGGAGAAAAACTTGCTACGTTAATGCTACGTAAGAGGGAACTCTCGCCTCAGGACATGGGATACGTTCAGGATACGTCCATTTCTCTGGAGCGCATACATGTGGATACACGAACTATCAGCAAACAACGGAGCTGACCGCGTTCTTATGGGGTAAGTCATATTATCAGATTATTTCTGCATAAAAGGGACATATTAGCTGACAGCAGGGGCTTGTGTCAGCGTGTGTGTACAGGACTAAACCAGGACTAAACCCAGACTAAACCAGGACTAAACCCAGACTAAACCAGGACTAAACCATATCTAAACCAAGACTAAACTGGGATTAAACCGGGACTAAACCTGGACTAAACCCTGGACGAAACCGGGACTAAACCAGCACTAAACCAGGTCTAAACCAGGTCTAAACAGGACTAAACCAGGTCTAAACCAGGTCTAAACCAGGTCTAAACAGGACTAAACCAGGTCTAAACCAGGTCTAAACCAGGTCTAAACAGGACTAAACCAGGTCTAAACCAGGTCTAAACCAGGTCTAAACCAGGACTAAACCAGGTCTAAACCAGGTCTGATCTAGGACTAGCATTTCCATTTTAACAAAGTACCTTCTAATTTTGGCCTGCCTTGAAACTTGTCATGCAAATTAGTTCCTTTCTGTTCCACAAGCAGATCTTTCTCAGATGTTGTCTTCACAATGTGCTGCTTTCAAATGGCCACAAATTCTTCAAATGTTCTCAGATTTCCATATGTAAGGCATCGTTGTAAAGCTTAGAATCTACACTTTCAGAATCTGTGAATAACTCAAAACACCTCCGGTGCTGCAACTGAGTGCATGAGGTGTTGCGCACCCTTCTCACCTTTTTCACCCCTGACCTGTTTTCATGCCTGAGTACTGTTTGTTTGGCTTGAGGCACAGAGGAAGAGATGAATGACTACCAGACGAACATGAAAAACAGGAAGACCTCGAGCAAATGCACGTCACGGTCAGAGTTCAATAATAATAATAATAATAAATATAAATACGACAAAGTAACATTTTTCTGCTATAGTGGCCATTTTAGATTTTCTTATATCAATCTGTTTAGGGCCGAGGTGTCCACCAACGATTAAAGTTTGAGTGAAATTATTTGTGCGAATTATCACTCGTCGAAGTTTGATGACGAGCCGCAAAATCAAACCCAAAATTTGCAGCATTGCCACGGTAACACCGTTTGATCTTTTAAAAAGCTTTTAACAACTTTTAATCTCCCACTTGTCTCAATGATACACAATGATTCTGGTGAATATGAGTCAAAGTTTGTCAGGAGTCAGGAGTTTGTTAAAATACGAGGACAGGAAAATGCGCCTTCGGTGCCAGGTCACGTGCTCGGCCCAATATGGCCGATTTTCTATTGGTTGCATTGCATTTGCATTTCTATTGATGCATCTGTGTACCAAATTTGGTTTGACAAAGTTTTTGCTGGGCGTCCCATTGGCGAGGACAGATGTTTAGCCTGTTGCCATGGCAACACGATGGGAAATGGCATGGGGGCATCATTGAGATTTTTGATCGAGACCCTGTCACGAATGTGTGTACCAAATTTTGTATGTCAACAACAAAGTAAAATTTTGCACTTCCATGCAATCTCCCTAGGTGACGCTATAGCACCAATTTCAGATTTTCTTATATCAATCTGTTTAGGGGTGGGGTGTCCACCAACGATTAAAATTAAACAAAGTATGCGCGAATTATCGCTCGTCGAAGTTTGATGGTGAGCCGCAAAAACAAACCTGAAATTTGTGGCGTTGTCTCAGCGTAAGCAGGGCTGCAGCAATGTTTTGGGGTGAACAATTACAATTTAGCCGCTATCGCAGCCACGGGCGGTCCCACCTTGCCATGTCACCGGGCACAAATCACTGACATGAGTGCCACTGTGCTTGGAAACAGGAGAGCGCTTCGCGCTCTGTTTGCGTGCGCTGAGAGAGAGCGCTTCGGGGCTGCAGTGCTTCACGCTCGGGCCTAATAATAATAATAATAATGGATCAGAGGTATGTGTTTGGGCAAAAGGAACATATAAACTGCTGACAACATTTCCCCCAAATTCCAAATAAAAATATTATCGTTTAGAGCATTTATTTGCAGAAAATGACAAATGGTCAAAATACCAAAAAAGATACATGTTTTCAGACCTCAAACAATGCAAAGAAACAAGATCAAATTCATTTTAAAACAACATAATACTAATGTTTACACTTAAGAAGAGTTCACAAATCAATATTTGGTGCAATAACCCTTATTTTTAATCACAGCTTTCATGCGTCTTGGCATGCTCTCCACAAGTCTTTCACATTGTTCTTGGGTGAATTTATTCCACTCCTGGAACTGAAATAGCTCAGCTTTGTGTTTGTGTTGGAGTTCAACAGACGCTGGAATGGAATGGCTGTAATACATGTAGAGATGCTGATTTCAGAAAAAAAATGCAGTGGTCTCTTATTTTTTTCCAGAGCTGACAAATGACATCTTTCTATATATTGTCCAGCCACTATGAAGAAGATCAGATCTGTGGTGCCTTTGAGCAATAAAAACACATGTGACTGATTGATTGAATGATAGATAAGTCTTATGCCATAGTGCCAAACAGTCTAGACACAGTAATACCACCACCACCACCACCACCATCCCTTCACCACTAAACTGGGTGTAGTTATTATAAAGCGGTATCACAACTTATATCAGCTGCAGCAAGGCAAGGCTATTTATTTATACCACACATTTAGGTAACTCAATGTATTACAAATATATAAAAAAAAATTGGATTACATTTAAATTACTTTTTAAAAAAAATGCCAAATACATATGTATACAGGATTGTTTGCAATCTTGATTTAAAAATGTTTGGGGCTGGCCGTATTTCAAGATGCAATGTATTCCTAGTTGCTTGGTCGGTACATGGTATTAGACCCTCCACAAAGACATACTTTATTAAATCATGCCAAGTACCACGTATACCCGTTTTAAGTCATCTTGTATTCACTTTTGCTACTTTTATATCCCCCTTCCCCATACTTGCCTGAACTGAAAAAGCTATTTGGATGAGTGGCAAAACCTTTGGTCCATTTGACATAATTCAATTTCCTGGATGAGAGATTACACAGAAATTACAAGGTGAAGTTCTCCTAAAGTGTTACCTAAGTTGGTTTTAGTTCACAGGTTACAAACAAATAGATAATCACAATGCCTACTAAAGTGTATACATTAACTGTGCAACCACCACCTCACTTATCTGATGATGCAATTTCCTCTGAAGTTCCCAGAACAACAGGGTAACATGCGAATATGTGTCTGTGGTGGTTGACCAGATACTCAACATTTGACTGTTGCATGGAAACTGTTTCGGTGCGGAGCTGAGAGGTGTGAATGAGAATACATTAAATAAGCACTATGTAACTTTCTGGTTGGCGGTCTGTCACCTGCTTGATTTCATTGCTCTGTCTGAAATGTTTCACAGTATGACATTAAACAGCTCTACTTTGCTTTATTAAATTACAGGCGGTTTTATAGCTCAAAAATACCTAGAAAAACAGGCACTCTGAATATAAGCGAGGTTGCCTTTCCACTTGGTCTAGTTTGGTTTACATGAAGATAGAAATAGTGTGAAAGACTCCAAACAAAGCAATAACATCTCCACGGAGAAAACCCTCCACTAGAAAAGTTACACAAAGTACCTTTAACAATCACAATCACAACAATCACGCCACGTGTCTGTTTTTTTAATATATGCTTGTCAAATCTCCAGGCTCTGCTCACTATTAACCACTTTTTGGACTCAGGTATTGTGTGACTTGTGTGACGCATTTAGCATATTTAGTTCATTTATTACATGTAGTAAACAAGTTAATTAAGATCCTATATCCCGCTTCAACAGACCAAAAATGAGATGAGTGGGAGCTAAATTTGGGGTGTTTGTGAGCTGCAAGAAAATAATACAAGTGACGTTTTCCGTCCAAAACTGTGCAATACCTCTGTCTGGACACTTGGTAAAACAATAAAGGACCTGTAAGCAAAGGCTTGGCTGCAGGGTATAAGATGTTAGAGATTAGATGTTCTATAAAGATAGCACTTCCACTGAAGAAAACAAAACGTACACAGGAAACCATGACTGAGTCATGCTCAATAATACCATGAAAGTAATCTCCTAAGAGTAGGCTACCCAAGTTCTTTGTCTAAACATACAACAACATACTCTATTGAACTGATGTAAACACAAACTGGACTGTAGTTTCCATAACAAAAGTGTTTTACTACACTTTTCAATGTAGCCAATTTTTCTATTTTGGAAAACTCTGTATCAAAGAACAGGGCATATGCTAACCTGACATTTTACCAGCAGGCCTGTGATTATGTCAGAAATAAAAGTAAACTTGTGCTATAAATCGTTCTGCACAAGAACCTGTATCCATCTTGTTTCATAAAGAATGATTCCAGTGTTCCAGTGAACAAGCTGAATCTGATGGTCAAATCTCAGATGGATAATCCTGGTTAAATAAAGTATAAGGAAACAGCACAAGTGGAGAATAACATCTGAATCTGATGTTAGTAGACTCTTTATATCTGTGAGTTATGTGCTGTTATGTGGATGACAGGATGGAAGTGTGGTCTGATCTGCAAATGGTGTTGCATTTACATGCACATGTAGGTACTGTCATCTACCAGGAGTGCATTTGGCTGTTTCTGCTAAAGGAGGACTACTGTTTAGCTGCACATATGAGGTGTAGATAACTCATCAAAGTGTCAAACTGTGTTTGGTGCATTTGTATAAGAATTGAAATACTTGTGTAGTAGCTTACATCATATTTTGACTGTGCTTTCTGTTTGGGACTAGGTGTTGGCAGTAGCCTGGGAATTCCCAGGCCACTTCCGTTCGTTTCGAACTGGAAGGCGGCCTGGAAACTCGTCCAAGCGAGAGTCCCAGATTTAGGGCCCCAATCAGAGAGCGGGGGAGGTGTGGCAAGACGGTGACGCGTACTACATGACAAACGGAAGCTTGTAGTTTGAACTGACAACTGACATGATTGGCTATGGACTTACGTATACGCTCAATGATAGACATTCATAACGCCCAATAAACGGCCGTTGGCAATCGCTAACCACACCTCCGCTACGGGATTTTTCGAAGCGAGTTTCCAGACCCATATCTCACTTGTGATATGGTCAGGTGTTAACCAGACTATGTTGGCAGTACCTTGATGTAAGTCTAAACTACTTTCTAACAATTGTACAAGGAAACCACTGAAGAAATGCAGACATGAATACAAACCATCAACGTGCATAAATATCAGTAATAAATACAGAGCTACTGTTATTGTAATGCAGTGCTTCTCAAATAGTGGGGCGGGCCCCCCTGGGGGGGCGCGGCGTGATGCCAGGGGGGGCGCGTGTGACCCTGAGAAACATGCTTTTTTTGTCGTACTGTACTAGAACGAAGTGTAATTGCACATCAACAACAGTAGTTGGCAGTGACGCTCTCACACGCAATATACGCACAGACTCACCAACAGCAGAACATTCTCTGTCACAGAAAAAACACGTATATTCCACTGAGTCGTGTCCTTTAGTCCGACAGAAGCTGACGCATCAGCGGCACAAGGAGAGAGCTTTTTTTTCACCGCTTTTAAGATGCATGAAGAATCCCTCAGTCGTCCAGGTAGAATCCATGATAAAAGGAGAAATTCAATTTGTCAACTGGACAAAGTTTGTTTGGTCGAAAACGTTTCGCCGCTCATCCGAGAGGCTTCGTCAGTTCTGGTTCGAGTGCTGGTTAGACACTGTTTATATCTAGCTGCAGGGAGGAGCTCACTACACTGAAATTATTCTGAAACTATCTCAACTAATTTGTTTTTGAGATTCTCTCTTTTGTTTTTCGAATTTCTCTGGCGTCTAGTTTAGCATACCTATTCAACCCTAACGACCGTCTCCACACCTCTGGCCCTGACCTGTCTGCCCTATTGTTTCTTTTGTCTGTTTTGACTCACTTTAAGACAAAAACTCGTCCACCCAAAGGACAAAACACCGAGCCACAAACAAAGCAATGTGGTCTACTCCATTCAGTGTAGTGAAGACTGCAGTGAGCGCTATATTGGAGAAACAAAACAGCCACTTCACAAGAGGATGTACCAACACAGACGGGCGTGCCAGAGTGGACCTTCATCTGCCGTACATCTTCACCTAGAAGCCACGGGCCATTCTTTTGAGGACAGTGAGGTTCAGATCTTAGCCAGGGAAAAGAACTGGTTTGAGAGGGGAGTTAAAGAGGCAATTTTTGTCAAAAAGACAATCCGTCGTTAAACAGAAATGTGGGAGTTAGACATAACTTGTCTCCCATTTATAATTCCATTCTCAAACCAAAGTCAAAACAGACAAAAGAAACAATAGGGCAGACAGGTCAGGGTGTGGAGACGGTCGTTAGGGTTGAATAGGTATGCTAAACTAGATGCCAGAGAAATTCGATAAACAAAAGAGAGAATCTTAAAAACAAATTAGTTGAGATAGTTTCAGAATAACTTCAGTGTAGTGAGCTCCTCCCTGCAGCTAGATATAAGCAGTGTCTAACCAGCACTCTAACCAGAACTGACGAAGCCTCTTGGATGAGCGGCAAAACGTTTTCGACCAAACAAACTTTGTCCAGTTGACAAATTGAATTTCTCCTTTTATCAGCGCTTTTAGCTTATACAAATGAGGTGGTTTTAAGTTCCGTTTCTGTAAAACGTAAACAAATGTGCGCAAAGCTGCATCAAACACATTAATATTTGAGTCCTCAGTGCAAAAAGACAGTGCAGTCTTTGTTGGAAGTTTCTTTCTTTCTTTTTTTGTTTTGTTTTTAATGTTAATAAAGGAGGTGTTCTAATAACAATTTTCTAGACAAATAATACTATTTATAGTCACGCAGGGAGGGGGGGCGTGAAATTATTTCTTCTTCCTAGGGGGGGCGTCACAGAAAATAATTGAGAAGCACTGTTGTAATGGAAGAAATATGTATTATGTGGTAAACTGGGACGAGTCCCAAGGCCATTTAGGGCTAAACCATTGAGTAACCTGTGTTTTTACTGGTGTTTGGAGGATTGTTGGTCTATAAACAAGAGAGAACAAAGCTGTTTTAGAACAGGCTATAGTGAGCTATGACTGTGCTCCAACACTAAACTTGATAAACACCATTCCCTCAGTCAGTGTTTTTGTGGTAAAACCTACAGTATGCCAATTGCATCATCTGTATATAATATTGAAATGTTTTTTCAACTTGGTAAATATGATCTCAAGGTTTCTTTATTTTGCATGTTCTATATAGTTCTACAGTAACACCTAATGGTTCAGCCAATCACTTTTCACTTATGACACTCACTAGACAAACTACACTCACTTATGTCAGTTATGACATTGTGACAAGTGAGTGTAGCGTGACTTTATCAGTGGGACAATAGGGGGATATGGAGGGGCACATGTGTCTTCTGTTTGTAGTATCTGGTATGTTAGATTTAATTGTACATCATTCATTGCATTGTGTGTGCTTTAACTCTCCGTCTAACTGTCCTTCAGGAGTGGCTCTTCTTGCTCCGTGGGTCTCTGGGTCAGTTTTGGATGTGATGGTGAAACCTGGAGAGAACATCACTTTGCTCTGTGACTGCACATGTTCTACTGGAGTTTACACACACAACTGTTCAGACCCAAACCATCCCCCACTGGTTCTGAAAACTGACATGACATTTCAAAATGGAAGAATCCACTGCCTCGATTTGAGTTTGTGAAGGACTCCAAATCTAACTGCTATAACCTGCACATCAGTAATATCACAGTAAATGACGGAGGCTCATACTATTGTGGAACTGAGACCACTGAAGTTTTGGACAAAAATGAAATAGGTATAACAAGTTAAATTGTGTACACCTGTGAAAATACCATAACAGGAATATTATTTAGTAAGTATGTGAAATATTGATATATTTTAAAGAAAAGAAAAACAGTGAAATATTCCAAGCAAGAAAAAATGCTTGTTTACATGGCTTAATGTTAAAATTCAAATAACTAAGCACTACTATTGAGACATTCACTAATTTCAGTATTCTATAATAGTGTGCCTCCTTTAAATACAGTTATAAAGCACTGAATATAGTTTTTGCCTAATCCAGAGTCCAGTGAACCTGCAAAGCCTGACCCTGCGGAGTGTGGAGTGTGCTGGACTCTGCTGTTTTCTCTGTGTCCAGCCCTGACCCTTCTGTCCATTCTGCTGCTCGTGTTTGTGCTTTATTCAGAATGCTGTAAACAAGGTACATTCATGCTACATAGTTTGAAATGCATAAAAAGAAATTACTCAAACAAAAAGTATATTTGAATGTAAAATTACAATTTAGTTAGTAATTAAAACACAACTAAATTGTTACACTTCAATCTATTATCATACAAATAACTCTGTATTGTGTTTTGAAGTGTTAAATGTTGTGAAAATGTTGTATATTTTGTAGACATGAAAAAAGCAGAACCCAGAGTTCAGATGAGCCAGAGTGAGGTAACACTTGTACATTTTAACGCTGTTTAATGTGAAAAGTTTTAACACATTTGGTGAATGTCATTTCTAGGATGGAGATGTGTGTTACGCTGCTTTAGAAATCCGCCAAGCATCACAAAGACCAAAGAGAAAGAAAAAGACCCCCGACTCTGATTTCTGCACATATTCTGCCACCAAAACCTCTCAAGAATGAGAAGCAAAGAATTATTGAAAGATTTGTTTCAAACTATACATTTCCTCAACCTAATTTTACATTCTTTTTTACATTCTTCTTTTTATTTTGGTGGACATCAACATCTGTCATGGGATTACTGAGGAAAAAATGTCTTCTTGGTTAATTCTGGCATACAGAAGACCTGGAGAAATGTTACTACTGAATGTTCCTAAAATTAGAATTTAAATTGTCAACATGTGCTTGGTCAAAGTATCTTTAATTTACCGATGCCGTATGTGTATCATCTGAATTGTCTTAACTTCAGTTGTTTCCACTAGAATGTGTGTCAAACCACCACAGGTCTAAATGTTCCATTTAAATAGCCAATCACATTTGTGTTTGGTTACACAAATGGCCTCATATCAGATGTGACAAGTGAGCGTGGCGTGGTTTTATCAGTAGACACTGAGTATGATGGAGCGGCACATGTGTCTTCTGTTTGTGATATGTGGTAAGTTTATATTCAGTTTTGTGTTTATTAGAGCTGTGCAATAAATCCAGTTTTTGTCAGTTATAGGCTTGGGTCTACAGCCGTCTTCACCTACATCTTTTGTCACTAAAATCTTGTATGGAGCAGATTCTAGACTTTGGAGAGAGAAATGTTTCTGGTTTCGATGTACATTATGTTTATTGTGTTAAATACTGTAGTAATAATTAAAAGTCTGTATTATGTTACGTTCTGGAAATTAATATTGAATGCCAATTTTATTTGTTTTAATATTACAATACAATCCTTCACCCCTAATGTGTGTGCTTTAACTCTCCGTCTAACTGTCCTTCAGGAGTGGCTCTTCTTGCTCCGTGGGTCTCTGGGTCAGTTTTGGATGTGATGGTGAAACCTGGAGACAACATCACTTTGCTCTGTGACTGCACATGTTCTACTGGAGTTTACACAGTTTGGTACCGCAACTGTTCTGACCCAAACCATCCCCCACTGGTTCTGAAAACTAGGAAAGGCGGTTTTGACACAATAGATGGAAATGACATTTCAAATTGGAAGAATCCAATGCCTCGATTTGAATTTGTGAAGGACTCCAAATCTGACTGCTATAACTTGCACATCAGTAATATCACAGAAAATGACGGAGGGTCATACTATTGTGGAACTGAGACCACTGAAGTTTTGGACAAAAAGGTTATAACAATGGAACATTTGTACACCTATGGAAATACCATAACAAGAATATTATTTAGTAAGTACGCATCTGAAATACAATATGTAGTGGTAAGTGTTGCATTGCATAATAGGGGAACTGGGTCCGAAATGTTGATCATCTCCAGTCAGTTTTTGTGAATATTGATGATACACTACGATAGTTACCTGTGTAGTACTACAGATTCTCAAATATTTCAAACACTTATGTCTGAAATTCCATTATGTCCAGTCTGAAAGTAAAGACCTCACATTAGGCTTCACCTTTCTCGCCACATGTGTTTTATTTCTTGAATGTACTCGAGTTATATAAACATTAGCAAAAATAACCACAAATGTTCAAATACATTCATATATAACCAAATCTTTGATGTTTCAGAAACCAGTGGTGAACCCTGTAACCCTGTAAGTGGGACAGTGCCGTGGCCTGGTTGGTTGATCGTAGCTGCCGTTCTTCTCTTTTGTAACATCTGCCTCATTCTGATGTACCACTGCTGTCACAAAAAAGGTACAACAGTTCAGTTTCTAAAATTGTAGGATCAAAATATCACTCACAATACCATGTTATATTCTTAATAATACTGTTGCTACACAGATGTTTACCACCCAGTACAAGGAAGCCAAACTGCGGCATTTCAGGTAACTTTTTTATCATTTATAATGGTTATAAAATGTACAAGATTTATGTTTTTTTATGTTTTCTCAGATTGCTGATTCAAATTGGACACATGTTGTGTTTAGGACCAAGGACACAAAAAAACAGTAACAAAATACAATGAAAATTACTCAGGAAGCTCATCTTTGTAAAAGCGTCTTCTCTTCACTTTTCTTTATTTTCATTTTTAGTTGTCACTTTTTGTACACATATTCTGATCACATTACAATTTAAAAAAATAAAGGACTTGTACTAAAATTGAATGTCAAGGAGTATATATATTCTAATCAGGAGCTTTGAACAGAAGATCTATTACAACACATGCAACTGTGTAAATAAATAAAACTATTTTGGTTATGAAATAGATGCTTTATGAACTGGTCGTAAAAAGAAACATTTATCTTGTTTGAAAATGGATGGTTCCAGTGGAGCAGAGCTGAGGTCAGAATCAGAATCAGAAAGATTTTTATTGCCATTGTCAAGTGAACAAAAACTAGGAACTTGTCTCGGTGATAAGGTGCAAACATAAAACACTAAATAATAATAGTAATAACTAGAGCAGGGGTCACCGACCCTATGCCCGCGGGCACCCGGTCGCCCGTGAGCCCCATTTCAGTCGCCCGCAGAGCAGGTTCTAAAAATAGAACAGGTCGCCCTCGTACTTAGGCCTATATAAATAATAATGTTTTACAAAAATGCTGCGCCTTTATATGCACATATTTTTAAAGTAGGCTAATAATAAAAACACTTACAGATTTTAAAATTTTAAATACATTGTTCGAGTTCAAAGTTCACTTCTCTGCGCATGACAATTAACCTGTTTGATGCAGCTGGACTAATCAAAAAAAAAAAAAAAAAAAAAGAGAAAGCATGGCGGAGAAGAGAAAGAAATCGTATGTTTTGAACACCGACTGGGAAGAGTAGTTCTTTTTTACATGGAAAAGAGAGAAGTGTGTATGTCTCATTTGTGGAGCTACAGTGGCGATTTCGAAACGGCACAATGTGGAAAGTCGCTACGAATCACGGCAGCTTCAACATAAACTTTCCCCTTAAGAGTGCACTTCGAGCTGAGAAAGCACAAGAGTTAAAGGCTGCTTTTGCCAAGCAGCAGTCTTTCTTCACTAGACCACTGAAAAAGGCTAAAAAGGCAACCGAGGCTTCTTTCAAGGCAACGAATTATTTGATTTAAAAAAAAAAAAAAAGTTTTCAGATGGAGAAACTGTAAAAGGAGCGATGATGATAATTGCTGAGACAATTTTTAAAGACGAGAAAAATGGATCAGATGTCATCTCAACTCTGGCCGATGTACAACTTGGTGCGAGTACAGTGACAAGACGGGTGTCTGCTATTTCCGAAAACTTGAATGAGCAGCTGGACAAGGACTTACGTGAATACAGGTGGTTCAGCATCCAGTGCAACGAGTCCGTGGACAACAGCAGTACGGCTCAGCTAATGGTGTTTATTATTATTATTTGAAATCATTCAGCCTGCTTCAATGTTGAAATCATAAGAGTTTGATTTGTTTAAAACAAAAGGAGTTGAAATAATGTTAAATTTATTACCACATTACTAGTATATTTTTGCTAATCTAATTGTGACATGTTCATTTGCACAAAATAAATGTTGCTTTGACAATGAAACACAAATGTGGTCATTTACACATAACTAATGCATGTATGCATACATTGTGATCAAATAAATAATAATACAGCGTAAAAGTGGATTACTTGGACTTTTGAATTATCTTAATTGAGCTGGTAGCCCTCGTATTATTTGATGACCTTATGGTAGCCCTCGGCTTTGAAAAGGTTGGCGACCCCTGAACTAGAGTATAGACACTAAATAATAATAATAACTAAAATACAGCTATAATATAGTAAAAAACAATAAGAAATCCAAATAACAAAAAGGTCCAGATGAGCAGCATCAGAACAGTAGTGCAAACATGACGTAATTAAAGTGACTGGTGATATAAAGTGTCCAGCTTTGTGCAGATGTTATGAATTGTTCATGAGTCCAACAGCAGAGGGAAAGAAACTGTTCTTGTGACGGGAGGTTCTGGTCCCGGTGGCAGGATGATTTCCAGAAATTATTATTAAATGCTGAAACTGAAACTGTATCTTTTCCATGTGAAAAGTTGGTTCAACAGCACAATAGAATGAACAATTTTAAACCTGATTTTACATGTTATACAACAACAACTTTATTTTGCTTGGAGGGTCCTGGTTTGGTTGCATATTTTGGGGGTCCTATTCTCAAAAGTTTGTAAAGCCCTGGCCTTTAAGATAGTCCAAAAATCTACCAAACAACATCATGTTACAGCATAGATTTTGTTCAGACAAACCAGTATAATGAACTCTATACATTTACACAACTTAAAGGGCCAATGTTACGCTACTTTCTGATCTATGTTATAAAGTTGTTTCCTCATCACAAACAGACCTGGAATTGTGTTTTGTTTCATTCACCGGCTGGTTAGCTCAACTGGTAAGTCATGGACTTTCCCCCTGGGGTTGTGGGTTCAAATCCCCCCCGGGCAATGAGCTAACCAGTGTGGGTCCTTGGGCAAGACCCTTCACGGTACTGCCCCCCGGGCGCCGAAAAAGACGGCTGCTCACTGCTCCTGAAAAAGGATGGGTCAAATGCAGAAGTCAAATTTCTCCCGTGTGTCACTGTGTGTCATTGTGTGTGAGACCAATAAAGGCTTAAGCCTAAACTTAATCTAATCTTAATCTTAATCTAATTCACACAAGTTTAACACATAAATTCTGCATATTTAGGCAGAGTTCTTCTTTTAAACAGAAAATACTCCATGCACATTCACTAGAATTATTTGGATGATTTCAGTTCAGGAGAATTGCCCATTTCTGCTGAGCAAATGTTAAAAGGAACTGTTAACTTGAAAACTACCGCTTCATGACATCACAAGGTGGAACAGAACATTTTGGGCTTTGGACATGTAGACAGACAAATAATAAAGGGTTACTCAAACATGTGTAAATGAAACACAACACAACACAACACCAGATATGTTTTTGATGAAGTAACAATATTATAACATGGATTAAAGCTCACAAGAGTCAATTTTGTGTAATATAGGGCCTTTAACTTGTATTATTACACATAAATATTTATTGAAATATTTTAGTATAATGATGCACATAAACAAATTGTATATCTCAAGTGGAGTAAAGCAGTATGACTGAGAATCTTGTTGGGATAACTCTCAGTTATATAAAGTACAGTCCTTTACAGTGACACTGCGTTGTTTGAGGTGGTTTGACAGGATAGACTGTTGTAGTCTCTTCTGCAAATGGTGAGACATTTACAAACATGTGAAACTCTGGCCATCTATGTGTATTTCATCAGGTTGTTCACAGGGTACCATTGCTAATACCAACAGTTACTTCACTCATAATATCAGATTTATTGAAGCAACCAACTGTCCGGTTCATCAAGTTACTCAAAAGAACACAGAAGATTAAAAATGTGTCCCTCCTTCAATACTTCTGAAGATGCAAGTCTGGTCAATGGTGAATCTCCCTGACTTCAGATGGGTATGATTGACAGGTGGATTAGCCAATCAGGGACATGCACAGTTTGTTAGATTCAAAACAGATATGGCTGCATAGGAGAAAAAAAGAAAAATCGTCACAGCGAATGATAAACATTGCAGATTTCTATAGAATCAATGAGAGAAGCACTAAACTCTGTTCATCTGAGGTGAGGGGAATGTGGTTTTGTTTGTAAATGATGGATGATCAATGACCTCCTTCGTTTCACATGTATCAAACACAAATTTACTTTCTCATGAGGTATCTAGGATCTGGTAAACTCTGTGATGATATCTGCAAAAACCCAAATGATCAAAGTCTACCTCGTACTAAAAATAGCACCAGGAAATCACTGAAGAAATGCAGACAATAGTGCAAACTGTAAAGGTGCATGAACACTGAGGCTGACAACTGTTGCAATGAAAAGAATATGATGTGCATTTTTAAATGCTATAGTCTTTTCAAAGCTCACTTGAACCAGCCATTTGTGATTGTTAGTGATACGCTTGGGTTTTACAGCAAGGCTTTTTTTTCCCTAATATCTTGAAATATGACTGTTTTGTGTTAAACATGAATAATTAAAAGTCTGTGTTGTGCTATGTTCAGGAAATGAATACTGAAAAACAATTGCATTTGTTTTAATGAAACTAAACCATTGTTTTGACCAATCCTCCACCCCTAACGTGTGTGCTTTAATTCTTCGTCTAACTGTCCTTCAGGAGTGGCTCTTCTTGCTCCGTGGGTCTCTGGGTCAGTTTTGGATGTGATGGTGAAACCTGGAGACAACATCACTTTATACTGTGACTGCACATGTTCTACTGGAGTTTACACAGTTTGGTACCGCAACTGTTCTGACCCAAAACATCTGGTTCTGAAAACTAGGAAAACCAGTTTTGTCCTAATAGATGGAAATTACATTTCAAAATGGAAGAATTCACTGCCTCGATTTGAGTTTGTGAAGGACTCCAAATCTAACTGCTATAACCTGCACATCAGTAATATCACAGAAAATGACGGAGGCTCATACTATTGTGGAACTGAGACCGCTGAAGTTTTCGACAAAAATGAAATAGGTATAACAAGTGAAATTGTGTACACCTGTAAAAATACCACAACAAGAATATTATTTAGTAAGTATGTCTCAAGTGGAGGAGTTCAAGTATCTCGGGGTCTTGTTCATGAGTGAGGGGAGGATGGAGCGTGAGATTGACAGGCGGATCGGTGCAGCGTCAGCAGTGATGCGGTCGCTGTACCGGACCGTTGTGGTGAAGAGGGAGCTGAGCCAAAAGGCGAAGCTCTCAATTTACCGGTCAGTCTACGTTCCTACCCTCACCTATGGTCATGAGCTTTGGGTAATGACCGAAAGGACGAGATCGCGGATACAAGCGGCCGAAATGAGTTTCCTCCGCAGAGTGGCTGGGCGCACCCTTAGAGATAGGGTGAGGAGCTCAGTCACACGGGAGGAGCTCGGAGTAGAGCCGCTGCTTCTCCACGTGGAGAGGAGCCAGCTGAGGTGGCTCGGGCATCTGTTTCGGATGCCTCCCGGACGCCTCCCTCGGGAGGTGTTCCGGGCATGTCCCACCGGGAGGAGGCCCCGGGGAAGACCCAGGACCCGCTGGAGGGACTATGTCTCCCGGCTGGCCTGGGAACGCCTTGGGGTCCCCCCGGAGGAGCTGGAGGAAGTGTCCGGGGTGAAGGAAGTCTGGGAGTCCCTGCTTAGACTGTTGCCCCCGCGACCCGGCCCCGGATAAGCAGAAGAAAATGGATGGATGGAAGTATGTAAAATATGTATATATTTTAAAGAAAAGAAAAACAATGAACTATTCCAAGCATAAAAAAATTTTCAGAAAAATTGCTTGTTTACATGGCTTAAAGGGATAGTTTGGGTTTTTTGATGTGAAGCTGTATGGCATCCCCTTCAGCAGTGTCGTGCATTAACACTGTCTGTGTCCTGTGAGCCGAGTTATGCCCTGGTTCTGGAGCTGATGAAAGTAGGTCCGGCAAGTTAGCCAGGACAGTTAATAAAGCTTGTTTTTCTTCTCAAAACAATAGTTGTCCAAAAAGTTATATATTTGCATCACAAAACAGTTGTCCATTAAAAAGTCATAATCACTTGGTGCTATTTTCTGTCGATTCCTATCACTGCGCGCCTATTATTATTATGAGCCTGTTCACTTGTAAGTGGCGATGTTTAAAGGGATATGCCACCCCCAGGTCAAATTTGGGCATCTCCCCACAGTCCAGAGACTAAAATAAGTGGTGGAAAGCGTTTTCCTGCTCACCCAGCTATTGTCCGAGTCTGTCGCCACTGACCGCCGCGGTATCTGCAGCTCCTCCGCCTTAGACTGGAGTCTAACGTCGCCAGAGAAAGATTTCGGCCAAAAGGAATTAATTTGCTCGATGCGTTTCCCAATTACTTTCTGTGTAGCGCGCATTCATATCGAGTGCAAATAAATGTGCAAATCAACACGGAGAGCTTGACTTGGTCATTTTGGGTGGGAACTATTTTCCAGTGCGGAAGAATATAGCCGAATCACGCACCACGTTGTGCAACAGGGGAACTCCCTTCCCGGTGCGTAACTGGGATTCCCCTGGCAGCGTGCTGCGTGATTCGGCTATATTCTTCCGCACTGGAAAATAGTTCCCACCCAAAATGACCAAGGCAAGCTCTCCGTGTTGATTTGCACATTTATTTGCACTCGATATGAATGCGCACTACACAGAAAGTAATTGGGAAACGCATCGAGCAAATTAATTCCTTTTGGCCGAAATCTTTCTCTGGCGACGTTAGACTCCAGTCTAAGGCGGAGGAGCAGCAGATACCGCGGCGGTCAGTGGCGACAGACTCGGACAATGGCTGGGTGAGCAGGAAAACGCTTTCCACCACTTATTTTAGTCTCTGGGCTGTGGGGAGATGCCCAAATTTGACCTGTGGGTGGCATATCCCTTTAAAAGTGAACAGGCTATTAATAATAGTGTGCCTCCTTTAAATACAGTTATAAAGTAATGAATATAGTTTTTGGCTAATCCAGAGTCCAGTGAACCTGCAAAGCCTGACCCTGCGGAGTGTGGAGTGTGCTGGACACTGCTGTTTTCTCTGTGTCCAGCCCTTCTGTCCACCAGGAAACCACAGAAAAAAAATGCAGACATCAATACTGTCTCGTTATTGTCTCCTAATTTTATGACTATTTGACTATGTAATTGCCTATTATATACTGTTTACATTGTGTTTGGCGGACATCAGCATCTGTCATGGGATTACAGATGAAAAAAATGTCTTCTTGGTTAATTCTGGCATACAGAAGACCTGGAGAAATGTTACTACTGAATGTTCCTAAAATTAGAATTTAAATTGTTCTTGTCAGTGTGACACCCACAAGGTGTGGTCACATAGTATAACATGTCCGTGTGTAACCCAGGTGAAAAAAACCTCAATCCAGTTGAATTTCTTCTTTTATCATATCAAACTGAGCGATGAGACTCCGTTCAAGCACAGGCCCAGACCAATTCACCCTCATGACATCAAGGCTGTGAGACAGCATCTACGGGACCTTCTGGAAGCTGGTGTCATTCGTGATTCAGAATCGCCGTTTGCGTCACCCATAGTCGTGGTCCGAAAAAAGAATGGCGACATACGGCTTTGTATTGATTACAGAAAATTGAATCTCCAAACAGTCAAGGACGCTTACGCTCTACCCAACTTGGAGGAATCATTTTCAGCATTGACGGGCTCAAAATGGTTTAGTGTCCTCGATCTAAAATCAGGATATTATCAAATTGAGATGGAAGAGGAAGATAAAGCCAAGACTGCTTTCGTGACTCCAATTGGATTCTGGGAGTTCAACAGAATGCCCCAGGGGGTAACAAATGCACCCAGCACCTTTCAGCGCCTAATGGAGAAGTGCATGGGGGACCTCCATCTAAAAGAAGTTCTGGTCTTTTTGGATGACCTCATTGTTTTTTCGCATTCACTGGAAGAACACGAGCAAAGACTGCTGTATTACATCGGTTGCAAGCATTCGGTCTGAAACTCTCTCCTGAGAAATGTAAATTTTTCCAGACGTCTGTGCGTTATCTGGGTCACGTCGTTTCAGAAAAAGGAGTAGAGACCGATCCTAGCAAGATCCAGGCACTCAAATCCTGGCCAATTCCAAGAACTCTGAAAGAGTTGAAGTCCTTCTTAGGATTTGCTGGAAATTATCGGAGATTTATTCAAGGATATGCTGAAATAGCCAAACCACTGAACATTCTCACAAGAGGGTACGTGCCAAACTCGAAGTCCCGCATCAAGACCCCTCCAGATAAGAACCATGATCCAAGACAGCCCTTTGGCAAGTGTTGGTCTCCTGCTTGCCAGTTGGCATTTGACACATTGATTCAGAGATTGACAAGTTCTCCAGTTCTTGGCTTCGCAGACCCCAAGCTGCCCTACATTCTCCATACTGATGCCAGTACCATCGCCCTGGGAGCTGCCCTATACCAAGAGCAGGAGGGTAAGCTAAGAATGATCGCCTATGCCAGTCGAGGATTGTCAGCAAGCGAATCCAGGTATCCAGCTCACAAGTTGGAATTTCTTGCACTAAAATGGAGCATATCTGAAAAATTTCATGACTACCTGTATGGGGCCCACTTTGTGGTGGTGACTGATAACAACCCACTCACCTACCTCTTAACATCTGCAAAGTTGGACGCTGCCAGTCACAGATGGCTTGCTGCTCTTTCTACATACACATTCAAGTTGCAATATCGAGCTGGAAAGCAAAACCTTGATGCTGACGCTTTGTCCCGACGTCCCCATGACCATCCTGACAATCAAGCACAGAAAGACTGGGAACTGATCCAGCGGTTTACACGAATCATCTGACATGGAGGAAATGGATCCAACCGTTGTTTCCGCCATTTGTCACAGTTGTCTACCGGCCAATCACCGCTATAGACAGCGCCATTACTCTGGTCGAGTCCCTGGGCGTGTCAGCCAAAGCAATTCCAGACTGCTATGCCAATGACTATCAGCACGGGCTGCCAGTAGTTTCTCCACTCACCAATCTGGACCTTAAGGAAAAGCAGCGAGCTGACCCTGTTATCAGGGAGGTCATCTGCCAGATGGAGACCGGAGAGAGAGTTCCTCCGACAGCCCGCCAAGAGCTCCCAGACCTTACATTCCTATTGAGAGAGCTTACTCGCCTGGAGTTGCAAGATGAGATCTTGGTACGGAGGAGGAAAGACAAGGAATAAGTGTCCTACCAGCTTGTCTTGCCCGAAGAGCTGCGAACCATCGTTTTGTCAAGTTTACATGATGATATGGGCCATCTGGGCATAGAAAGGACCTTGGACCTGGTCCGATCAAGATTCTTCTGGCCACGCATGTCTGCTGATGTGGAAATGAAAGTCAAGACCTGTCCCCGGTGTGTGAGACGGAAGGCACTTCCCGAAAGATCTGCGCCTTTAGTCAACATCACGACCACCCGCCCACTTGAGTTACTCTGCATGGATTATTTGTCATTGGAACCAGACCAAACCAATACAAAGGATATTCTTCTTTTCACGGATCACTTTACGAAATTTGCAGTGGCAATACCAACCGCATATCAAAAAGCCAAGACAGTGGCGAAAGTCCTGTGGGAAAACTTCATGGTGGTGTACGGAATCCCTGAACGTCTCCATACCGACCAGGGACCAGATTTCGAATCGACACTCATCAAAGAGCTCTGCCAGTTTGCTGGTATTGTAAAAACCCGGACGACTCCATACCACCCTCGAGGGAACCCAGTGGAACGGTTTAATCGCACACTCCTCAGCATGCTCGGAACACTGCAACCCAAACAGAAAGCGAAATGGAAGGATTACGTAAAACCTCTAGTGCACGCCTACACTTGCACGAGAAATGATGTGACTGGTTTTACGCCTTATGAACTGATGTTTGGTCGTTCTCCCCGGCTTCCTATAGACCTGGCCTTTGGATTGCCGGTGCGGGAGAAGAACTCTAAAACTCATTCCCAATATGTTGCAGATTTGAGATCTCGCATGGAGGAAAGTTTTGGAGAGAGGAATAAGAGCCGCTTCGACCAGCGAGTCACTCCGTCCAGTTTGGTTGAAGGAGATCGTGTTTTGGTCCGAAACATGAAGCTTCGTGGAAAACACAAACTTGAAGACAAGTGGGAAAATGATATCTACATAGTCCAGAAACGTGTCCGAGATCTGCCAGTGTATGTTGTACGTCTGGAAGATGTGCCAGATGCAGAAATCCGCACACTTCACAGAGATCTCCGACTGGGAGAGATGTCCATTTCTCCCAGCTCGCGGTGACTCCCAGCAGCTATCAGTGACTCCACCACGTCGTCCTCGGACCCGAAGCCAGAAACCGGCACAAGGTGAGTTCGATGACTGGGATGAGGAAGATGACAGACAGGAGATTCGGTCTTTCCATGTTGAGCCCGCCGCCTTCATAGTCAAAAGAGCAGAACCTAATGTTGCCGAGCCTTTATCCCATGTCGCTTATTCTATACCTGTGTTGCCAGTCAGTCCTGAGGGTCCTGTGTCACCTGGTCTTGAAATACCTGAAACAGACTTACTTGAAGAAACAACTTTACCTGTAGAGGGGATGTCCTCTGCCATGCCAGAAGCTTCCTTGCCTGTGGAAGAAGAGTTGGAGCCTGATGGTTCTGTACCAGAAGTTTTATCTGAGGAACCAGTGCTCCCTGACTAGGCAGAGACATCGCCCAACCAAGCTGAGCCATTGCTCCTCTCAACAGAGACCCATAATGCTCCTGAGAATAACAATCCTAACCCTGAGTGTGAATTTTTGGGCAGGTGTTCTACACGGCAGCGTCAGCCGCCTAACCGTTTACAGTATCCAGCTTTAGGTAACCCGCTTATTACAGTGGTGCAAACATTATTTCACAGGTTAGCTGACGCGTACAGTGAAACACTTTCACCCCCTGTAGCAACCCAGTTTTCGCAGTACCGTATTCAAGAATGTTAGCATGCATCAGGAGTTGCATGATCTAAAGGGGGGAGGGTGTAACCCAGGTGAAAAAAACCTGCTCCAGAGCCGTTCTCATGCTATTTAATTTTCGGAACGCGTTGTGCTGACGTCATCACGCTAGACCGCAGTACCGCCAATCAGGCAGTATATTAACAGGAAGTTGGACGCGCCGGTCAGCGCAAGGCATAGGATTTCAGGGCTGACTACTGGGTCCCGACCACTACAGAAACGAGTGCGAGCACGCGTTAACAACCGGATTGGCCAGGTCTGGTGGCGAGCTAGAACCCAAAGGATCTGAACTGAACTAAGGCAACAAGCCTGACATATACTTTCAACTCAGCCCGGATTCAGACTAAAGACCCTCACCTGCTCGGTTGGGCCGGTAGGAGACTCTTGTAGCCGCCCTTACTTTTGAACTTTTTTTTGTCCGTTCGCACAGCTCGTGGCTACTCATTGTGGACTCACTCATACTCGCACTTTCGCACAACCTACCTCAGCCTCATATGGACAATCTCCACGCCACGAACTCGTTGCCTATTATATGTGGGAGAAATTACAGCACTGTCTGCTGTTTACGTATGGACTATTTAAATTGCTGAATGCAGAGTACAGTGGTACCTCACCTTACGAAATTAATTCGTTGCAGAACTGGTTTCGTAACGTGAAAAATTCGTAAGTTGAGTAGCTATTTCAATGGAAAAAGCCTGATTCGTTCCAAGGCCCCGATCCAAGTTTTTTTTTTATAGTGTAACTTTTTTTTATAGTGTAACATTGTGTTCTGCGTCCTGCGTCCTTTTCTCACATTTGTCTCTCGTTTAAACACTCAAATGTTCATAGATTTTCAATAAAATTATTAATAGTGAAGCGTGTGGGGGGAAGGTGGAGGGGGGAGAAGAGTACGCTCTGACACGTGTCCCGGCGCGGACCCGGCGCGGAGCTGACAGCAGGTTCAGACCAAGGTCTAAACCAGGTCTAGACCAAGGTCTAAACCAGGACTAAACCAGGACTAGCCCAGGTGGATTAAAGCGCCGCGCGTGGGTCTATTTCCTGGTTCCGGCGCGGAGTTGACAGCAGAGCTGACAAGGTCTAAACCAGGACTAAACCAGGACTAAACCAGGACTAAACCAGGACTAAACCAGGACTAGACCAGCTGTAACTCGAAACGAAACCAGGAAATAGAGCCACGCGCGGCGGTTTAATCCACCTGGTCTAGTCCAGGTCTAGTCCAGGTCTAGTCCAGGTCTAGTCCTGGTTTAGTCCTGGTTTAGTCCTGGTTTAGACCTTGTCAGCTCTGCTGTCAGCTCCGCGCCGGAACCAGGAAATAGACCCACGCGCGGCGCTTTAATCCACCAGGGCTAGTCCTGGTTTAGTCCTGGTTTAGACCTTGGTCTAGACCTGGTTTAGACATTGGTCTGGACCTGCTGTCAGCTTCGCGCCGGGACACGTGTCAGAGCGTACTCTTCTCCCCCCTCCTCCTTCCCCCCACACGCTTCACTATTAATAATTTTGTTGAAAATCTATGAAAATTTGAGTGTTTAAACGAGAGACAAATGTGAGAAAAGTTTAAATCCAGTCTGAGAAAAGCGTATAATGTGTGACTGAGCGCGCATTATTTGAATTTTTGAGATTTCGCGTTTCGTAACTTGAAATTTCATTCGTATCTAGAGACAAAAATTTACCGTGAAGGCGTTTCGTAACTTGAAATTTTCGTTTGTTGGGTCATTCGTAAGGTGAGGTACCACTGTATTTGTCTTTTGAATGTACATTTTCTTGAACTTGGAAATTGATTGTAAATAATTTTTCTTGAATGGACATTCTTTGTACTACATATTTGTTAATGTTTGTCTTTTCAATATAAGGTACCAGCAAATCTAAATGAATGTCTGTTTTGTTTTTCACTCCACTCCTAGAGTCGTGACTAGCCTTTTCTGAACTAGCCTACTCCAACTCCAACTTTAGTTATAATAACATTGTTACCTACCTCTTATTAGCCTTGTGTAACACACATGCTACACGTGTCATTGTGTGTATTTTCAGAGCCAGTCTTTCCCCACCTAAATATTTTAAACTGATAGTGGTGATTGTTCCGGCCCAATACCTGCTACATCAACATGTGCTTGGTCAAAGTATCTTTAATTTAGCTATGCTGTATGTGTATCATCTGAATTGTCTTAACTTCAGTTGTTTCCACTAGAATGTGTCTCAAACCACCACAGATCTAAATGTTCCATTGAAATAGCCAATCACATTTGTGTTTGGTTACACAAATGGCCACATATAAGATGTGACAAGTGAGCGTGGTGTGATTTTATCAGTAGACACTGAGTATGATGGAGCGGCACATGTGTCTTCCGTTTGTGATATGTGGTAAGTTTATATTCAGTTTTGTGTTTATTAGAGCTGTGCAATAAATCCAGTTTTTGTCAGTTATAGGCTTGGGTCTACAGCCGTCTTCACCTACATCTTTTGTCACTAAAATCTTGTATGGAGCAGATTCTAGACTTTGGAGAGAGAAATGTTTCTGGTTTCGATGTACATTATGTTTATTGTGTTAAATACTGTAGTAATAATTAAAAGTCTGTATTATGTTACGTTCTGGAAATTAATATTGAATGCCAATTTTATTTGTTTTAATATTACAATACAATCCTTCACCCCTAACGTGTGTGCTTTAACTCTTCGTCGAACTGTCCTTCAGGAGTGGCTCTTCTTGCTCCGTGGGTCTCTGGGTCAGTTTTGGATGTGATGGTGAAACCTGGAGACAACATCACTTTGCTCTGTGACTGCACATGTTCTACTGGAGTTTACGCAGTTTGGTACCGGAACTGTTCTGACCCAAACCATCCCCCACTGGTTCTGAAAACTATGACACCCAGTTTTAACTTAACAGATGGAAATGACATTTTAAAATGGAAGAATCCACTGCCTCGATTTGAGTTTGTGAAGGACTCCAAATCTGACTGCTATAACCTGCACATCAGTAATATCACAGAAAATGACGGAGGCTCATACTATTGTGGAACTGAGACCACTGAAGTTTTGCACAAAAAGGTTATAACAATGGAACATTTGTACACCTATGGAAATACCATAACAAGAATATTATTTAGTAAGTATGTGAAATATTAATTTATATTTTAAAGACAGAACTTAACAGTGAAATATTACAAGCATAAAAATTTTCATTAAAAAAAATCCTTGTTTACATGGCTTAATTTTCTAATTAAAATACAGTAAGTACTACTGTACCCACACTAAATTCATTCAGTATTCTATAATAGTGTGCCTCCTTTAAATACAGTTATAAAGCACTGAATATAGTTTTTGCCTAATCCAGAGTCCAGTGAACCTGCAAAGCCTGACCCTGCGGAGTGTGGAGTGTGCTGGACTCTGCTGTTTTCTCTGTGTCCAGCCCTGACCCTTCTGTCCATTCTGCTGCTCGTGTTTGTGCTTTATTCAGAATGCTGTAAACAAGGTACATTCATGCTACATAGTTTGAAATGCATAAAAAGAAATTACTCAACCAAAAAGTATAATTTTATGTAACATTACAATTTAGTTGTAATTAAAACACAACTAAATTGTTACACTTGAATCTATTATCATACAAATAACTCTGTATTGTGTTTTGAAGTGTTAAATGTTGTGAAAATGTTGTATATTTTGTAGACATGAAAAAAGCAGAACCCAGAGTTCAGATGAGCCAGAGTGAGGTAACACTTGTACATTTTGACGCTGTTTGTTGTAAGAAGTTTTAACACATTTGGTGAATGTCATTTCTAGGATGGAGATGTGTGTTACGCTGCTTTAGAAATCCGACAAGCATCACAAAGACCAAAGAGAAAGAAAAAGACCCCCGACTCTGATTTCTGCACATATTCTGCCGTCAAAACCTCTCAAGAATGAGAAACAAAGAATTACTGAAAAACAGATTTGTTTCAAACTATACGTTTCCTTGACCTAATTTTACATTTGTTCATCTGAAACAACCTACAGTTTTTTGCATCTTAAAAAAAATCTATTTAAAACTTTGCTGGCAAAAATTACAGCAGTGATGTTTGTCACAGTCTGGTATTTTTAAACAATTTTGTCTAAACATAAGGCCATAAAGAGCTTCTTATTTGGATTCTTTATATCTAAACAGTGTGGAGTTTGCTATCAGGGTCCATTTTTAAAACAAATTCAATCTGGATGTCATTTAACTTTAAATGTTTGCTCTTTTTTTTTTTTCTTCAGTTGCAGTATACATGCAACAAAACCAATTGTATTGTATTGTGCGCCCATATCAGCCCAGAGAGTGCTCGTACCTGTCCTGGACCCATATTATATTTTATATCATGTTTTCTTTATTGAGACACATCTTGCTTTCTCTGTAACCTCATGTGAGCATGCTACTTGAAATGATGCTATGTGAGTAATTGTGTGGCTCATTTATAAAAAAGGAGACAAAATACTCATCATTATAATTATATTCATCAAATGAGTCTTAATTAGCCTTAATAAAGGATAAAGAAAGACTTCATTCATTATGAACTAACTTAGCTTAGTAGTTAGGTTTAGGGTATTAAGTAATTATTAATCCTGAGTCTTAAAAAACTATTGTTCTTTATAAATTAAGTCTTTCTTCATGCATTATTAAGGCTAATAAGGTGTAGTTATTGTATAGTGTTACTGTCTGTCTTTGTAAAGTATCACTCGTCTAAATGCTATGACCTGCTCGAATCTGAGTCACCACAACCAACTTTTACACACATATGAGCAAATATTTGTTTATATAATAATATAATATATAAATGGGTGTTACGGCTATTTCAACTTTTTGAATTGGTTCATATCCACCCTCAGGGAAATTCATATGTTGCATGAAGGTGATGGCATTTGCCACTAAAAATGACAATTTAGGTTCTTCATTGTCATTGAATGGCCTGATAAAGGCTGTGAGAAGAGATGTCCAGCAGGGAGTTCAATACACCATATTGTCCTGGTGGAGTCGGGTGAGGACAGTGATAAAGTACACCATTGCTAACTGCAGAAACATCCAAAGCCCTCGAAACCCTATAGAGAGAACTTAGAATATCTAGGGTCTTTTTGCTACTTTGGGGACAAATGTGAAGAACATCCAAGGTCCTCTAGCTGCTACATTTGCAACTTATGTGTTCATGCACTTTTTGACAATTTTCATAAGAAATAATACTTGATCATGCCATCCTAAAAGTACCTTTTTCTACAATTTATCATCCTTCCCACCCTTTTTTTTTTTTTAATTAATTAACCCTCTCCGGAATTTATACCAGGAGCTGCTAGCCTATGTATATTCCACTGACTGCATTTTTTTTTAATTAATATTTTATTTTACATACATACATACATACAAATATAAACTTAAATTGAAGCAGAAAAATATACATACAAGGAAATCAATACAAAGGAAGTGGTTAAACATAAAATTCTAATTCTTCTGCAATAATAAATTTAGATTTATTGTTAGATATACTGTTTAGTGTTTGGAGATCATTTTTAATGTTTATAATTTTAAATAGTTCGCTGGAATTGGAGAATTTGGATTTGGAATTTGGAACAGAATACACAGGTTTATTATATATTCAATTGTATATTGTTTATGATGAAAGTAGGTTATTATGCTTGAGCAGTCTAAATGAATTCTGATGGAAGATTCTGCTGTAAACCATAAGTGTTTTTAGATTTGACCAAATTTCCTTTGAATATTTACAATAGTAAAAGAGATGGGGGGGGATGGTTTCTTCTTCGCTGTGGCAAAAGGTGCAATATTGTTCAGTTTCCTTGAATTTGGAGATAAGAGAATTGGTAGGGTAGATTTTGTGAATTATTTTCCAGTGTAGTTCTTTGATCTTGTTATTAATGCAGTATATAAAAGGGATTTAGCCACATTTTACACCAGCCTATGTTTGTGAATAAGAGATTCCATTGACTTTCACAGTTGGGAACAGTGTTATTGAGAGTTTAAAGACTCTCAATAACATGTTTGTTAGAGCACTTGTTGCTGCTGATATTGATACCATTGATAAGTAGCTGATCTGTAATTGTGGGTGTTGCTGTTTTCCAGTGGGTCTTCATCAGTTCCAGTAGACCAGAGGGAATGCCTTTGATTACTGAATTGAATTCTTTTGAGGTAATAGGGAAATTATGTTCACTAATAAAGATTTCACATGAGTCCAATTTGCCGTGGTCATTATAAGTCCTGCAAAAAATAATTTCTCTATTGATCCATTTAGTTAAATACATTGATTTGTTTTGTCTTGTCATTGTTCCAGATAATGCATTTATGTGGAGTTATGCTTATAGAAGGCATATTTTAAGAGAGGTTTGGCAACACTAATTACATCTCCGCAAAAAATCAAGACCTCCAACCTCATTAAAAACATTGGTATGGATAAAATACCATATGGAGTCAGGGTTTCCAGGCAATGTCTGATCCACTTGATCTTAAATGTGTAATTTAAATCAAAGAAATGTATTAATTTGAGGCCTCCTGCCTCTTTGGGCCCAGTTAATACTACTCTTTTGATATACCATGGGGATGGTCCCCGGGTCAAATATAGAAACAACTTCTCCTGTGCGAGATCAATAAAGGTCAATCTTCTAATCCTTGACCACTGTAAGGCGCTTTGTGCTACAATTTTGTATGAAAAGCGCCTTATAAATATTTGATTGATTGATTGATTGATTGATTGATAATGGTGTTTGTTTTTACAGACAAAGTCTGTAATAGATTTGTTGATATTGTACATATTATAATTGTGTATTGTACATTTTGTTATTCACATTGAGATAAGGCTGGACTGACAAAAGTTAATAAAATCCTCCCCCAAACTGAGATATCTTTTTGTAACCATAGATTGAAAATCCTTTTTTTTTCTGTTTGGGAGAGAAGTTTAGTTGTTGACGCTCATTTTCATTTTCACATATATAAATACCCAAATAGTTGACCCTGTCTTTCACCTCCACACTGCAAATACTGCAAATTCCTTACACTCATATATAGACATCATAATTCACATTTAGACCTGTTCAGTTTCAAACCAAATATCTCTGAAAACTTTTCCATCAACTGTATAACAGGGCTCTCAAGTTTTGAGCGGGGTGGTGCGTGAGACTGCGTAATTTCCGAGGATTTTTTTTAACCATTTTCTGGGCAGAGAAGCACTGTGCGCTGCGCTTGAATTGCGTAACTAAATTTCAGCTTGAGAAATACCATGTGTGGCGTGTGAGCGTGTGAACACGTCGAACTGCGTGTGTCACACTCTCAAAGCGTGAGACTTGAGAGCCCTGTTAAAATGAAAAGCTATACCTGTATGCTCCACTGCTGTTAGCAGAGCACTTCATGAGGAAGCTGTTTTTACAGAAGCCTTGAGCGGCAAGCAAAAAATAAAAAATAAAAATAAAAAAGGTGCAAAAGGAGGACTATGGTTAAACGATTGTGTGATCCCGGGAAATTATTACGCAATCCGTAAAAAGTATCTCATGCTCTTGTGAATCTTTCTTGCATTGAATGAATGAAGAGGTAGACAGGGAAGGAGAGAGCATCAAACACACCTCTACTGCATGGAATGCTACAGAGGGCTCTGATTGCACAATTTAATTGATTCACTGATGGCTTTCCTTGTTCTATCCGCATCCACTGTCTTTCTCTCTCAGGATGGGCTGTAGTGCTGAGTGCGGGTCGGCCTGTTTGTCCAGAGGAGCAGGGGGTCTGTATGCAGCTGCAGCTTCCCCATATGTGTTCACGAGGCTGTGATGAGAGTGGGTTGGTCATTTTTATTGTTTGTGTTGCATGTTGTGTTTTATTGTGGTTTTAGTTTCACCTCCCAGCTCGGTGCCTTAGCGATCCAGTCATGTGACTTGGTGTCATGTGACAATAAGTGCACAATCAGTGCACTTGGTCGGTAGCACGAAAAAGGGATAAAGACATGGAGACTAACAGAAGAGGGAGTGGGCAAGCGAGCAAAAGACGTAGACGTGGCACCGCGTGGTCGGGAAAGTGGGGCAACGGCGGCATGATGGGGGACCACTGGGACTGGGACAAGAATGGAGGCAGATGACTAAGGCCACATGACAATGCTCCTGGATTTTTTTTTTATGCGGGTTGAAAAAAATTTGCATCCACACACATGTCGGATCAGTAAATATTCACGTCCAGACGAAAATGGAGCGCTGAGTGAAAACAATGTAATACATATGCCACACCGATATGTGGCGCTGTAAACAGGAAACAGCCAGAGCCACTGGAAACGCAATACAGTGGTACCTCACCTTACGAAATTAATTCGTTCCAGAAGTGGTTTCGTAACGTGAATTTTTCGTAAGTTGAGTAGCTATTTCAATGGAAAAAGCCTGATTCGTTCCAAGGCCCAGATCCAAGTTTTTTTTATATAGTGTAACATTGTGTTCTGCGTAGAGACTGTAGACCCAGGACTAAACGTGGACTATACCAGGTCTAGACCAAGGTCTAAACCTGGACTAAACCTGGACTAAACCACGACTAGACCAGGTGGATTAAAGCGCCACGCGCGGGTCTATTTCCTGGTTTCGTTTCGAGTCACGGCTGAGGCGAGCAGCGAGGGGGACCGCACGCAGTCTGAGCGCATGAACGAGAGCCGTGCTCAAACCGTACCTCCTCTAGACCTCCTCTAGACCTGGTCTAGACCACCGCGGCTCTTGCATGCGTTCGTTCATGCGCTCAGACTGCGTGCGGTCCCCCTCGCTGCTCGCCTCAGCAAGGGCTCGAAACGAAACCAGGAAATAGACCCGCACGCGGCGCTTTAATCCACCTGGTTTAGTCCAGGTTTAGTCCAGGTTTAGTCCTGGTTTAGTCCAGGTTTAGTCCTGATCCAGTCCTGGTTTAGTCCAGGTCTAGACCTGCTGGCAGCCCCGCGCCGGGTCATGCTGTGCTATCACACGTGTCCGCGCATGTTTTCTCCCCCCTCCCCCTTCCCCCCACACTTCACTATTAATAATTTTGTTGAAAATCTATGAAAGTTTGATTGTTTAAACGAGAGACAAATGTGAGAAAAGTTTAAATTCAGTTTGAGAAAAGCGTATAATGTGTGTGGCTGAGCGTGCATTATTTGAATTTTTGAGATTTCGCATTTCGTAACTTGAATTTTCGTTCGTATCTAGAGACCAAAATTTAACGTGAAGGCGTTTCGTAACTTAACTATAAACAAACAAACTTGAAATTTTCGTTTGTTGGGTCTTTCGTAAGGTGAGGTACCACTGTACTACAAAGAGCGCATGTGCATAAAGTCCTTTCTCTTCTGCAAAAAACATTGCAACGTCATCGTTTTCCAAAAGCTGCGTTTTGCTCGTCCACACGACAACGCAACCCCGGCGTTCTCAGATTTATCTACATTGGGACCCATCCATTTTCTTCCGCTTATCTGGGGACTAAGCAGTCTAAGCAGGGACTCCCAGACTTCCTTCACCCCGGACACTTCCTCCAGCTCCTCCAGGGGGACCCCAAGGCGTTCCCAGGCCAGCCGGGAGACATAGTCCCTCCAGCGTGTCCTGGGTCTTCCCCGGGACCTCCTTCCGGTGGGACACTCTACGGAGAAAACTCATTTCAGCCGCTTGTATCCGCGATCTTGTCCTTTCGGTCATTACCCAGAGCTCATGACCATAGGTGAGGGTAGGAACGTAGATTGACCGGTAAATTGAAAGCTTCGCCTTTTGGCTCAGCTCCCTCTTCACCACAACGGCCCGGTACAGCGACTGCATCACTGCCAACACTTCACCGATCCGTCTGTCAATCTCACGCTCCATCCTCCCCTCACTCGTGAACAAGACCCTGAGATACATGAACTCCTCCATTTGAGGCAGGGACTCCCCACCCACCCGGAGAGGGCAAGCCACCTTTTTCCGGTCGAGAACCATGGCCTCGGATTTGGAAGAGCTGATCCTCATCCCAGCTGCTTCACACTCGGCTGCAAACCGCCCCAGTGCACATTGGAGGTCCTGATTCGATGAAGTCATCAGGACATCATCTGCAAACAGCAGAGATGAGATCCTGTGGTTCCCAAACCGGATCCCCTCCGGCCCCTGACTGCGCCTAGAAATTCTGTCCATAAATATAATGAACAGAACCGGTGACAAAGGGCAGCCCTGGCGGAGTCCAACATGCACCGGAAACAGGTCCGACTTACTACCGGCAATGCGAACACAGGTCCTGCTCCGGTCATACAGGGACCGGACAGCCCTTAGCAAAGGGTTCAGATCAGGGAGGCCGTTCCTCCCAATCACCCCTCTCTAGGTGTCACTGTCGTTGCCCACGTGGGCGTTGAAATCCCCCAGGAGAACAACGGAGTCTCCGGTCGGTACCCCTCCCAGGCACTCCAAAAAGGCTGGGTACTCTGCACTGCTGTTCGGCCCGTAGGCTGACACAACAGTGAGAGACCTGTCCCCGACCCAAAGGCGCAGGGACGCAACCCTCTCGTTCACCGGGGTGAACTCCAACACACAGCGGCTGAGCCGGGGGACAATGAGCAGGCCCACACAAACCCGCTGCCGCTCCCCGCGGGCAACACCAGAGAAATGGAGAGTTCAGCGCCCTTCAAGGAGTTGGGTTCCAGAGCCCAAGCTGTGAGTGGAGGCGAGGCCGACTATATCTAGTCGATACCGCTCAACCTCCCGCACTGTCCCCACTCCTCGACTGGTCACCATGGGGAGCAGAGCCTTCAGCCGCTCTGCTCCTCAGCTCTGGAACTCTCTCCCTCCTGACATCAGTAATATAGACTCTCTCCCTCTCTTTAAATCCAGACTCAAAACCCACCTGTTCAGACTTTCCTACCTCTCATAGCCAATCACTCCACTCTGAATTTGTTTTTATTTTGTTTATGTTTTATTGTATTGTTTGTTTGTGCTTGTGCAGTGTCCTTGGGTGTTCTGAAAGGTGCTTTTAAATAATAATAATAATAATGCATTTTATTATTATTATTATTATTATTATTGGGTGACCCTACCAGGGGCATAACCCGTTTGTCTGGAACCCGTTTTCAAAAAACACTGTTTTTGCCCACCAAAAACGCTGGCGCCGTGTGGACAAAAGGCCAAAATGAATACAAACTTCTCAGTTTCCACCAAAAAACGTTGTTGTGTGGACGCGCCCTAAGGAGGGACCTCAGCAGAGTTAGCGACGCCACAACTCCAGGAGAGCATCACGATGCAAACCACGAGTAGCGGCAGAGCTGCCTCGTGGTGAGCACTTTGTACATTGTAGTGGTGCTCGCTACGTGAAGGCTTACGCGGGGTCAGGGTGCATGCAGGATGTGCTGGCCTTGTGCTGGGTGTGTTTTGTGTGGCCATAGGGATGGTGGCAGTGGCGGTCTGCCCGAAAAGAGCTGAGGAGCGTGGGAGCCAGTCCTGGAGACAGTACGACAGATGAGTACAGTAACACCGGGACAGTCAGTAGATGGAACAAGCAAAACCAGCAATAAATTGACTCCTAAATAAAATATCGAGACATCCCTTGTTTTTACATTGTGTTATCATTAGCTGCTTATGCTGTTTTCTAGTCACCTTTGACACTCACATCTTTGGCCCTCACCTGTGGAACAGCTTGTTGAAGGACCTCAGGGCCTACAAAGAAATGACTGAACTGGGGTTGTTTGTTGTTATGAAATTTTTGTATTTTTGTATGAAAATCACTTTACATTATCAAAACAAACTATAATGGAAAATCTAAAAAACAAAGTGATATTTTGTTCTGGTCTGACTTTAACCAGACTCTCAGACCAAGGGCTGCACAATACCTGAAAATCTTTAATGGTTTGTAAACATGTGACAGAAAGCACTGATAGAAAGTAAAGCCCTTATGACATAGGGTGAGACTGGGGTGAGGTGTTTTGAGTGGAAACTGTTGTGGTCTGTTCTGCAAATAGTGTTAGCTTTACAAACATGAGCAGTAACCTTCATCAGTTTGTTCAGAGTATGACTGTCAAAACCAATATTTACTTATATTTAATATTTACTTATGATACTTATGAAGTAAGTTTGTGATGTTTAATCTGTATTATAACGATTTTGTGTGTGATGTTGAGAATATATTTTGCTAAAATCGTGTTTTTGTTCCACGTAGACTTTCGCCCAATTAGTGCCTCTCCTTTGTCACGTGACGGTCGGACTTATTCTTCTGTGTTTACCCTCATTTACATTCAGCTACCCATGTTCATTGCCTATTCCCTCTGTATACATGTCCTGTGTGTATTTTCACTATGTATATTTGATAATTAGAACTCTAGTTACATTAAGTAACTTCCTAGTATTTTTGCCTTTATTGTATTTTTGTCCAGTTTAAAATTATTAATCGGTATACTTATTGTTATAATATCCACTCGTTACACGTTTCTTGTTTTTTTCTGTTCATTCCAGACCACACATACATGTATACACCATTGTAACAATCACCTGGAATATGTATATATATGAAACCCATTAAAGTTGATCAAGATTCTCCATTGTCCAGTTAATTGAGTCTTGTTAAAACACAGAGGGTTAAATGAAAATATGTTACACATGTAAGTTTGAAAACAAATAGCCATAAGTGATCTAACTAAAGTGGCAATGATAGACAAACTGCTGTCCCATATTGGTGTGGTATTTGCAGAAAACCAAACTTGACAAAGTGTAAAACAGGACCAGGAAACCACCAAAAAAAATGCAGACATCAATACTGTCTTGTTATTGTCTCCGAATTTTATGAATATTTGACTATGTAATTGCCTATTATATACTGTTTACATTGTGTTTGGCGGACATCAGCATCTGTCATGGGATTACAGATGAAAAAAATGTCTTCTTGGTTAATTCTGGCATACAGAAGACCTGGAGAAATGTTACTACTGAATGTTCCTAAAATTAGAATTTAAAGGGACAGTGTGTAAGATTTTTACCCATTAATTACATAAATTGAAGATACCCATTCAAAAATACAGTGTTTTCCAAGCCTTTTCACTTCCATCATGAAATCAAAGTATTCTGTTGGACTTAGATATAGTCATATAAAAGGGGGATCTTCCCCATATAGAGGCAGCCATTTTGAATACGAGAGCCACAGAAGGACATTTGGGCTCATCCTTTGCCTAGGCTCCTGCTAGCGCCTGCTCAGCCGCGCTGCATGTGGGAGAGAAGGAGAGAAGGAGAGAAAGGGAAGGGGAGGGGGGAGCCTCGTGGGGTTGGGTAAACAAGACAGGCTGCTGTATCGCACGTCGTAATAACACGTGTTTTGGACTAAATTGTTTTACTGGATTTTATTCGCTGGATCCTGCAGATTGAGAGCAAGTTTATGGTGAAATACTGAGTTTGACCTGTCCAGAGCCTTCAAAGGTAAGCTAAGTAACAAACCTCGTTTTGTGCTTTTCTGTATAAAAGCCCCATGTGCTCGGGGAGTGATTGTTGTGCAGGGAAATGAATTGCATAGTCAAAAAGAGGAGACTGTAAGGTTTCATTTGATGTGTAGAGTGTCATGCTACACGATCAGGAATGTGTGTTTTCATGCGTTTTATTTATACCGTAGTTGTCGGCGAGAGCTCGCACAGCGCCGGGTGCGCGCGGCTACGCGAGCTGTCTGCGTTACGGCGCGCCCGGGTGACCCTCGAGGTCTGCCGTAGCCAAAAGAGGAAGTGGAATAGCTACTAACCACCTATGCGCCACGAATCCTACACACTGTACCTTTAAATTGTTCTTGTCAACATGTGCTTGATATCTTAAATTAAAGTATCTTTAATTTACCTATGCCGTATGTGTATCATCTGAATTGTCTCAACTTCAGTTGTTTCCACTAGAATGTGTCTCAAACCACCACAGGTCTAAATGTTCCATTTAAATAGCCAATCACATTTGTGTTTGGTTACACAAATGGCCACATATAAGATGTGTCAAGTGAGCGTGGTGCGATTTTATCAGTAGACACTGAGTATGATGGAGCGGCACATGTGTCTTCCGTTTGTGATATGTGGTAAGTTTATATTCAGTTTTGTGTTTATTAGAGCTGTGCAATAAATCCAGTTTTTGTCAGTTATAGGCTTGGGTCTACAGCCGTCTTCACCTACATCTTTTGTCACTAAAATCTTGTATGGAGCAGATTATAGACTTTGGAGAGAGAAATGTTTCTGGTTTCGATGTACATTATGTTTCTTGTGTTAAATACTGTAGTAATAATTAAAAGTCTGTATTATGTTACGTTCTGGAAATTAATATCGAATGCCAATTTTATTTGTTTTAATATTACAATACAATCCTTCACCCCTAATGTGTGTGCTTTAACTCTCCGTCTAACTGTCCTTCAGGAGTGGCTCTTCTTGCTCCGTGGGTCTCTGGGTCAGTTTTGGATGTGATGGTGAAACCTGGAGACAACATCACTTTGCTCTGTGACTGCACATGTTCTACTGGAGTTTACACAGTTTGGTACCGCAACTGTTCAGACCCAAACCATCCCCCACTGGTTCTGAAAACTAGGAAATCCAGTTTTAACTCAACAGATGGAAATGACATGTTAAAATGGAAGAATCCACTGCCTCGATTTGAGTTTGTGAAGGACTCCAAATCTAACTGCTTTAACCTGAACATCAGTAATATCACAGAAAATGACGGAGGCTCATATTATTGTGGAACTGAGACCACTGAAGTTTTGGACAAAAAGGTTATAACAATGGAATATTTGTACACCTATGGAAATACCATAACAAGAATATTATTTAGTAAGTATGTGAAATATTAATTTATATTTTAAAGACAGAACTTAACAGTGAAATATTACAAGCATAAAAATTTTCATTAAAAAAATCCTTGTTTACATGGCTTAATTTTCTAATTAAAATACAGTAAGTACTATTGTACCCACACTAAATTCATTCAGTATTCTATAATAGTGTGCCTCCTTTAAATACAGTTATAAAGCACTGAATATAGTTTTTGCCTAATCCAGAGTCCAGTGAACCTGCAAAGCCTGACCCTGCGGAGTGTGGAGTGTGCTGGACTCTGCTGTTTTCTCTGTGTCCAGCCCTGACCCTTCTGTCCATTCTGCTGCTCGTGTTTGTGCTTTATTCAGAATGCTGTAAACAAGGTACATTCATGCTACATAGTTTGAAATGCATAAAAAGAAATTACTCAACCAAAAAGTATAACATTTTATGTAAAATTACTATTTAGTTGTTAATTGTTACACTTGAATCTATTATCATACAAATAACTCTGTATTGTGTTTTGAAGTGTTTTGTGAAAATGTTGTATATTTTGTAGACATGAAAAAAGCAGAACCCAGAGTTCAGATGAGCCAGAGTGAGGTAACACTTGTACATTTTAACGCTGTTTGTTGTAAGAAGTTTTAACACATTTGGTGAATGTCATTTCTAGGATGGAGATGTGTGTTACGCTGCTTTAGAAATCCACCAAGCATCACAAAGACCAAAGAGAAAGAAAAAGACCCCCGACTCTGATTTCTGCACATATTCTGCCGTCAAAACCTCTCAAGAATGAGAAACAAAGAATTACTGAAAAACAGATTTGTTTCAAACTATACATTTCCTTGACCTAATTTTACATTTGTTCATCTGAAACAACCTACACTTTTTGCATCTTAAAAAAAATCTATTTAAAACTTTGCTGGCAAAAATTACAGCAGTGATGTTTGTCACAGTCCGGTATTTGTAAACAATTTTGTCTAAACATAAGGCCATAAAGAGCTTCTTATTTGTATTCTTTATATCTAAACAGTGTGGAGTTTGCTATCAGGGTCCATTTTTAAAACAAAATCAATCTGGATGTCATTTAACTTTAAATGTTTGCTCTTTTTTTTTTCTTCAGTTGCAGTATACATGCAACAAAACCAATTGTATTGTATTGTGCGCCCATATCAGCCCAGGGAAACAGCCGTTTCAGCATTTGAGTGCTCGTGCCTGTCCTGGACCCATATTATATTTTATATCATGTTTTCTTTATTGAGACACATTTTGCCTTCTCTGTAACCTGATGTGAGCATGCTACTTGAAATGATGCTATGTGAGTAATTGTGTGGCTCATTTATAAAAACAAGGAGACAAAATACTCATCATTATATTCATCAAATGAGTCTTAATTAGCCATAAGAAAGGATAAAGAAAGACTTCATTATGAACTAACTTAGCTTAGTAGTTAGGTTTAGGGTATTAAGTAGTTATTAATCCTGAGTCTTAATAAACTATTGTTCTTTATAAATTAAGTCTTTCTTCATGCATTATTAAGGCTAATAAGGTGTAGTTATTGTATAGTGTTACTGTCAGTTTCTACTTTGTAAAGTATCACTCATCTAAATGCTATGACCTGCTCGAATCTGAGTCACCACAACCAACTTTTACACACATATGAGCAAATATTTGTTTATATAATAATATAATATATAAATGGGTGTTACGGCTATTTCAACTTTTTGAATTGGTTCATATCCACCCTCAGGGAAATTCATATGTTGCATGAAGGTGATGGCATTTGCCACTAAAAATGACAATTTAGGTTCTTCATTGTCATTGAATGGCCTGATAAAGGCTGTGAGAAGAGATGTCCAGCAGGGAGTTCAATACACCATATTGTCCTGGTGGAGTCGGGTGAGGACAGTGGTAAAGTACACCATTGCTAACTGCAGAAACATCCAAAGCCCTCTAAACCCTATAGAGAGAACTTAGAATATCTAGGGTCTTTTTGCTACTTTGGGGACAAATGTGAGGAACATCCAAGGTCCTCTAGCTGCTACATTTGCAACTTATGTGTTCATGCACTTTTTGACAATTTTCATAAGAAATAATACTTGATCATGCCATCCTAAAAGTACCTTTTTCTACAATTTATCATCCTTCCCACCCATTTTTTTATTTTTTTTATTAATTAACCCTCTCCGGAATTTATACCAGCAGCTGCTAGCTGCTATGTATAGTCCATTGACTTTTTTTATTAATATTTTATTTTACATACATACATACATACATACATACAAATATAAACTTAAATTGAAGCAGAAAAATATACATACAAGGAAATCAATACAAACTGAGGAAGTGGTTAAACATAAAATCCTAATTCTTCTGCAATATTAAGTGTTTTGATTTATTTATTTATTTATTTTTATTTTTTTTTAGATTTATTGTTAGATATACTGTTTAGTGTTTGGAGATAATGTTTAATGTTTATAATTTTAAATAGTGCGCTGGAATTGGAGAATTTGGATTTGGAATTTGGAACAGAATACACAGGTTTATTATATATTCAATTGTATATTGTTTATGATGAAAGTAGGTTATTATGCTTGAGCAGTCTAAATGAATTCTGATGGAAGATTCTGCTGTAAACCATAAGTGTTTTTAGATTTGACCAAATTTCCTTTGAATATTTACAATAGTAAAAGAGATGGGGGGGATGGTTTCTTCTTCGCTGTGGCAAAAGGTGCAATATTGTTCAGTTTCCTTGAATTTGGAGATAAGAGAATTGGTAGGGTAGATTTTGTGAATCATTTTCCAGTGTAGTTCTTTGATCTTGTTATTAATGCAGTATATAAAGGGATTTAGCCACATTTTACACCAGCCTATGTTTGTGAATAAGAGATTCCATTGACTTTCACAGTTGGGAACAGTGTTATTGAGAGTTTAAAGACTCTCAATAACATGTTTGTTAGAGCACTTGTTGCTGCTGATATTGATACCATTGATAAGTAGCTGATCTGTAATTGTGGGTGTTGCTGTTTTCCAGTGGGTCTTCATCAGTTCCAGTAGACCAGAGGGAATGCCTTTGATTACTGAATTGAATTCTTTTGAGGTAATAGGGAAATTATGTTCACTAATAAAGATTTCACATGAGTCCAATTTGCCGTGGTCATTATAAGTCCTGCAAAAAATAATTTCTCTATTGATCCATTTAGTTAAATACATTGATTTGTTTTGTCTTGTCATTGTTCCAGATAATGCATTTATGTGGAGTTATGCTTATATAAGGCACATTTTAAGGGAGGTTTGGCAACACTGTAATTACATCTCCGCAAAAAAAATCAAGACCTCCAACCTCATTAAAAACATTGGTATGGATAAAATACCATATGGAGTCAGGGTTTCCAAGGCAATGTCTGATCCACTTGATCTTAAATGTGTAATTTAAATAAAAGAAATGTAATAATTTGAGGCCTCCTGCCTCTTTGGGCCCAGTTAATACTGCTCTTTTGATACAATAGTTTTGTTAATATTGTACATATTGTAATTGTGTATTGTACATTTTGTTATTCACATTGAGATAAGGCCGGACTGACAAAAGTTAATAAAATCCTCCCCCAAATTGAGATATCTTTTTGTAACCATAGATTGAAAATCCTTTTTTTTTTGTTTGGGAGAGAAGTTTAGTTGTTGACGCTCATTTTCATTTTTACATATATAAATACCCAAATAGTTGACCCCGTCTTTCACCTCCACACTGCAAATACTGCAAATTCCTTACACTCATAGACATAATTCACATTTAGACCTGTTCAGTTTCAAACCAAATATCTCTGAAAACTTTTGTTTCCATCAACTGTGAAGAAGTGGACCAAGCGACTGACGTCACCCAGCAGTCAAATTTTTTTAAATTTTTAACAGATTCATGTAAGAGTCTGGTTAATGCACCGGGCCCGCGTCTCACCGCGTCTTACCATGGGCAGTTCGGCTCTGGGCCGCGCGTAAGCCGTCGGGGGGGGGACGTTACACACAGACGGAGACACCGGGACCGGAGTCGGTGCGTCTCAGAGGAGACGTGGCACCGGGACTGAGGCTCAGGACGTGCCCGGGGGAGGGCGCGTCTGCTCCCGACCGTGCGGTCCGAGCGGAGGCCGGAGCAGACGCGCCGTCCCCCCCTCCCCCTGCTCCCCCGTGAGAGGGGGAGGGGTGTAACTTTTTTTATAGTGTAACATTGTGTTCTGCGTAGAGACTGTAGACCCAGGACTAAATGTGGACTATACCAGGTCTAGACCAAGGTCTAAACGTGGACTAAACCTGGACTAAACCAGGACTAGACCAGGTGGATTAAAGCCCCGCGTGCGGGTCTATTTTCTGGTTTTGTTTCGAGTCACGGCTGAGGTGAGCAGCGAGGGGGACCGCACGCAGTCTGAGCGCATGAACGAGACCCGTGCTCAAACCGTGCCTCCTCTAGACCTCCTAGACCTCCTAGACCTGGTCTAGACCAGGTCTAGGAGGTTCGTTCATGCGCTCAGACTGCGTGCGGTCCCCCTCGCTGCTCGCCTCAGCAAGGGCTCGAAACGAAACCAGGAAATAGACCCGCGCGCGGCGCTTTAATCCACCTGGTCTAGTCCTGGTCTAGTCCTGGTCTAGTCCTAGTCTAGTCCTGGTCTAGTCCAGGTTTAGTCCAGGTTTAGTCCTGGTCCAGTCCTGGTTTAGTCCAGGTCTAGACCTGCTGGCAGCCCCGCGCCGGGTCATGCTGCGCTATCACACGTGTCCGCGCGCAGTTTTCTCCCCCCTCCCCCTTCCCCCCACACTTCACTATTAATAATTTTGTTGAAAATCTATGAAAGTTTGAGTGTTTAAACGAGAGACAAAGGTGAGAAAAGTTTAAATTCAGTCTGAGAAAAGTGTATAATGTGTGTGGCTGAGCGCGCATTATTTGAATTTTTGAGATTTCGCATTTCGTAACTTGAATTTTCTTTCGTATCTAGAGACCAAAATTTAACGTGAAGGCGTTTCGTAACTTGAAATTTTCATTTGTTGGGTCTTTCGTAAGGCGAGGTACCACTGTACTACAAAGAGCGTATGTGCATAAAGTCCTTTCTCTTCTGCAAAAAACATTGTGACGTCATCGTTTTCCAAAAGCTGCGTTTTGCTCGTCCACACGACAACGCAACCCCGGCGTTCTCAGATTTCTCTACTTTGGGACCCATCTATTTTCTTCCGCTTATTCGGGGACTAAGCAGTCTAAGCAGGGACTCCCAGACTTCCTTCAACCCGGACACTTCCTCCAGCTCCTCCAGGGGGACCCCAAGGCGTTCCCAGGCCAGCCGGGAGACATAGTCCCTCCAGCGTGTCCTGGGTCTTCCCCGGGGCCTCCTTCCGGTGGGACACTCTACGGAGAAAACTCATTTCAGCCGCTTGTATCCGCGATCTTGTCCTTTCGGTCATTACCCAGAGCTCATGACCATAGGTGAGGGTAGGAACGTAGATTGACCGGTAAATTGAAAGCTTCGCCTTTTGGCTCAGCTCCCTCTTCACCACAACGGTCCGGTACAGCGACCGCATCACTGCCAACGCTGCACCGATCCGTCTGTCAATCTCACGCTCCATCTTCCCCTCACTCGTGAACAAGACCCCGAGATACTTGAAGTCCTTCACTTGAGGCAAGGACTCCCCACCCACTCAGAGAGGGCAAATCACCTTTTTCCGGTCGAGAACCATGGCCTCGGATTTGGAGGAGCTGATCCTCTGCTTCACACTCGGCTGCAAACTGCCCCAGTGTAGCCTGGGAATTCCCAGGCCGCTTCCGTTCGTTTCGAACTGGAAGGCGGCCTGGAAACTCGTCCAAGCGAGAGTCCCAGATTTAGGGCCCCAATCAGAGAGCGGGGGAGGGGTGGAAAGACGGTGACGCGTACTACATGACAAACGGAAGCTTGTAGTTTGAACTGACAACTGACATGATTGGCTATGGACTTACGTATACGCTCAATGATAGACATTCATAACGCCCAATAAACGGCCGTTGGCAATCGCTAACCACACCTCCGCTACGGGATTTTTCGAAGCGAGCTCCCAGACCCATATCTCACTTGTGATATGGTCAGGTGTAAACCAGACTAGCCCCAGTGCACATTGGAGGTCCCGATTCAATGAAGCCATCAGGACAACATCATCTGCAAACAGCAGAGATGAGATCCTGTGGTTCCCAAACCGGATCCCCTCCGGCCCCTGACTGCGCCTAGAAATTCTGTCCATAAATATAATGAACAGAATCGGTGACAAAGAGCAGCCCTGGCAGAGTCCAACATGCACCGGAAACAGGTCTGACTTACTACCGGCAATGCGAACACAGGTCCTGCTCCGGTCATACAGGGACCGAACAGCCCTTAGCAAAGGGTTCAGATCAGGGAGGCCGTTCCTCCCAATCACCCCTCTCCAGGTGTCACTGTCGTTGCCCACGTGGGCGTTGACATCCCCCAGGAGAACAACGGAGTCCCCAGTCAGTGCACTGTCCAGTACCCCTCCCAGGCACTCCAAAAAGGCCAGGTACTCTGCACTGCTGTTCGGCCCGTAGGCTGACACAACAGTGAGAGACCTGTCCCCGACCTGAAGGCGCAGGGACGCAACCCTCTCGTTCACCGGGGTGAACTCCAACACACAGCGGCTGAGCCGGGGGACAATGAGCAGGCCCACACAAACCCGCTGCCGCTCCCCGCGGGCAACACCAGTGAAATGGAGAGTTCAGCGCCCTTCAAGGAGTTGGGTTCCAGAGCCCAAGCTGTGAGTGGAGGCAAGGCCGACTATATCTAGTCGATAGCGCTCAACCTCCTGCACTGTCCCCACTGCTCGACTGGTCACCATGGGGAGCAGAGCCTTCAGCCGCTCTGCTCCTCAGCTCTGGAACTCTCTCCCTCCTGACCTCAGTAATATAGACTCTCTCCCTCTCTTTAAATCCAGACTCAAAATCCACCTGTTCAGACTTTCCTACCTCTCATAGCCAATCACTCCACTCTGAATTTGTTTTTATTTTGTTTATATTTTATTGTATTGTTTGTTTGTGCTTGTGCAGTGTCCTTGGGTGTTCTGAAAGGTGCTTTTAAATAATAATAATAATAATGCATTTTATTATTATTATTATTATTATTATTATTATTATTATTATTATTATTATTATTATTATTATTATTGGGTGACCCTACCAGGGGCATAACCCGTTTGTCTGGAACCCGTTTTCAAAAAACACTGTTTTTGCCCACCAAAAACGCTGGCGCCGTGTGGACAAAAGGCCAAAATGAATACAAACTTCTCAGTTTCCACCAAAAAACGTTGTCGTGTGGATGCGCCCTAAGGAGGGACCTCAGCAGAGTTAGCGAAGCCACGACTCCAGGAGAGCATCACGATGCAAACCATGAGTAGCGGCAGAGCTGCCTCGTGGTGAGTACTTTGTACATTGTAGTGGTGCTCGCTACATGAAGGCTTACGCGGGGTCAGGGTGCATGCAGGATGTGCTGGCCTTGTGCTGGGTGTGTTTTGTGTGGCCATAGGGATGGTGGCAGTGGCGGTCTGCCCGAAAAGAGCTGAGGAGCGTGGGAGCCAGTCCTGGAGACAGTACGACAGATGAGTACAGTAACACCGGGACAGTCAGTAGATGGAACAAGCAAAACCAGCAATAAATTAACTCCTAAATAAAATATCGAGACATCCCTTGTTTTTACAGTGTTATCATTAGCTGCTTATGCTGTTTTCTAGTCACCTTTGACACTCACATCTTTGGCCCTCATCTGTGGAACAGCTTGTTGAAGGACCTCAGGGCCTACAAAGAAATGACTGAACTGGGGTTGTTTGTTGTTATGAAATGTTTGTATTTTTGTATGAAAATCACTTTACATTATCAAAACAAACTATAATGGACAATCTAAAAAACAAAGTGATATTTTGTCCTGGTCTGACTTTAACCAGACTCTCAGACCAAGGGCTGCACAATACCTGAAAATCTTTAATGGTTTGTAAACATGTGGCAGAAAGCACTGATAGAAAGTAAAGCCCTTATGACGTAGGTGGTGGTGAGGTGTTTTGAGTGGAAACTGTTGTGGTCTGTTCTGCAAATAGTGTTAGATTTACAAACATGAGCAGTAACCTTCATCAGGTTGTTCAGAGTAACCAATATTTACTTATATTTAATATTTACTTATGATACTTATGAAGTAAGTTTGTGATGTTTAATCTGTATTATAACGATTTTGTGTGTGATGTTGAGAATATATTTTGCTAAAATCGTGTTTTTGTTCCACGTAGACTTTCGCCTAATTAGTGCCTCTCCTTTGTCACGTGACGGTCGGACTTATTCTTCTGTGTTTACCCTCATTTACATTCAGCTACCCATGTTCATTGCCTATTCCCTCTGTATACATGTCCTGTGTGTATTTTCACTATGTATATTTAATAATTAGAACTCTAGTTACATTAAGTAACTTCCTATTATTTTTGCCTTTATTGTATTTTTGTCCAGTTTAAAATTATTAATCGGTATACTTATTGTTATAATATCCACTCGTTACACGTTTCTTGTTTTTTTCTGTTCATTCCAGACCACACATACATGTATAGACCATTGTAACAATCACCTGGAATATGTATATATATGATACCCATTAAAGTTGATCAAGATTCTCCATTGTCCAGTTAATTGAGTCTTGTTAAAACACAGAGGGTTAAATGAAAATATGTTAGACATGTAAGTTTGAAAACAAATAGTCATAAGTGATCTAACCAAAGTGGCAATGATAGACAAACTGCTGTCCCATATTGGTGTGGTATTTGCAGAAAACCAAACTTGACAAAGTGTAAAACAGGACCAGGAAACCACCAAAAAAATGCAGACATCAATACTGTCTTGTTATTGTCTCCGAATTTTATGAATATTTGACTATGTAATTGCCTATTATATACTGTTTACATTGTGTTTGGCGGACATCAGCATCTGTCATGGGATTACTGAGGAAAAAAATGTCTTCTTGGTTAATTCTGGCATACAGAAGACCTGGAGAAATGTTACTACTGAATGTTCCTAAAATTAGAATTTAAATTGTTCTTGTCAACATTTGCTTGATATCTTAAAGTATCTTTAATTTATGATCAAAGGAGAAGTTCAATTTGTTTTTTCACTTTTCACGTATCTTTAATTTAGCTATGCCGTATGTGTATCATCTGAATTGTCTCAACTTCCGTTGTTTCCACTAGAATGTGTCTCAAACCACCACAGGTCTAAATGTTCCATTTAAATAGCCAATCACATTTGTGTTTGGTTACACAAATGGCCTCATATCAGATGTCAGACCCTCCAGGAATTCGCGATGTTGCGATTTGCAACTTCAACGCAACTTCAGCCAATCCCCGTGAATTCAGGGCGGTGTTGCAATTTTGACCAATCACCGCAACTTTTCCGCAATTTTTAGTAATTTTGACCAATCATCGGCGACGTATTGAACGCCGACCAACTTCCTTCTGTGTAGGAGACATAACTGAGATGAGGTGCACGGTGCGTTTGTGTGTGTGTGTGCGGCAGAGGCGGTGGGTCACGTGAGTGTGAGTGTGTGCACGTACGGAAGTGTGTGCGTGTAAAAGCGCGCGCTCACCTGTCACACACAGGAGAGAGTCAGGGTTGGGGTGTAGCCGTATTTTTTGTTGACCACAAACCATTCATTCATCTTTCACGTTAATCTGTTCATCCTGCTGGTTTTCATGAGTTCCATTTCATCCTGCTGCGCTGTCATAGCTGTGTGCGCTCTTTTTGTAATAAATGCACAAAACGCATATCTGGATCTCAGCGTATCTGTCACCAGAGCCTCCTCTTTGCACGTCACAAATCTGCGAGCCATAGGACCCAACCTCATATTCTCAGCGGCTAAAAGGTTTGAGTTTGGAAGCCGCAACATTCTGCTTTACTTCCGTGTGACAAAACGAAACTGCGGCCGTGTCCCCAGTTCCCAGAGCGCACAGCTCGGAGCGCGGCCCAAAGGGGGCTCAGACTGCAGTCAAGGAGGTGCACACTTGCTCAGCCCCGACTGCAGTCCGCGGACCGCTTAACGACTGCGGTCAACTGCGCATGGGACAAAAAAGAAGTGGGACAGCAGTCGTCGCGCCGGTGTACTATCGAAATGTGTGACGCACATGCCCTTCGGGCCACGCTCCGAGCCGCGCGCTCTGGGAATTGAGACACGGCTTCTAACGGCAAAGAAACATGTCTGCGGCGCCATTTGCCCACTAAAATAACAGCAAAAGACTGCGCGAAACAGTTCCCCTCCTAGTAGTAATTTATTTTCGATGTTGGTAAGGTTGTTTTAGGACCATATCTGTGATCTCTGTGTCTTTGTATTATTCTTTGTCAGTAATAACTCAGTATTCAAAATATTACTCAATTTTAATTACAAAAAGCGAAAATCGCAACTATTTATCGCAACTTTCACTTCCTCCCGCAACAAAATCGCAACAAAAACCTTAAAAGCACCGCAACTTTCATCGCAACTTTTTGGAAAAGCTCCCGCAAATTCAGGCATTTTAGCCCGCAACAATCACAAAAAATGCCCGCGAAATCCTGGGGGGTCTGAGATGTGACAAGTGAGCGTGGTGTGATTTTATCAGTAGACACTGAGTATGATGGAGCGGCACATGTGTCTTCTGTTTGTGATATGTGGTAAGTTTATATTCAGTTTTGTGTTTATTAGAGCTGTGCAATAAATCCAGTTTTTGTCAGTTATAGGCCTGGGTCTACAGCCGTCTTCACCTACATATTTTGTCACTAAAATCTTGTATGGAGCAGATTCTAGACTTTGGAGAGAGAAATGTTTCTGGTTTCGTAATAATTAAAAGTCTGTATTGTGTTACGTTCTGGAAGTTAATATTGAATGACAATTTTATTTGTTTTAATAACACAAAAACGTGTGTGCTTTAACTCTCCGTCTAACTGTCCTTCAGGAGTGGCTCTTCTTGCTCCATGGGTCTCTGGGTCAGTTTTGGATGTGATGGTGAAACCTGGAGACAACATCACTTTATACTGTGACTGCACATGTTCTACTGGAGTTTACACAGTTTGGTACCGCAACTGTTCTGACCCAAACCATCCCCCACTGGTTCTGAAAACTAGGAAAGGCGGTTTTGACCCAATAGATGCAAATGACATTTTAAATTTGAAGAATCCAATGCCTCGATTTGAGTTTGTGAAGGACTCCAAATCTGACTGCTATAACCTGCACATCAGTAATATCACAGAAAATGACGGAGGCTCATACTATTGTGGAACTGAGACCACTGAAGTTTTGGACACTGGTACAACTGATATAACAAGTAAAATTCTGTACACCTATGGAAATGCCATGACAAGATTATTATTTAGTAAGTATGTGAAATATTAATTTATATTTTAAAGACTTAACAGTGAAATATTACAAGCATAAAAATGTTCATAAAAAATCCTTGTTTACATGGCTTAATTTTCAAATTAAAATACACTAAGTACTACTGTACCCACACTAAATTCATTCAGTATTCTATAATAGTGTGCCTTTTTTAAATACAGTTATAAAGCACTGAATATAGTTTTTGCCTAATCCAGAGTCCAGTGAACCTGCAAAGCCTGACCCTGCGGAGTGTGGAGTGTGCTGGACTCTGCTGTTTTCTCTGTGTCCAGCCCTGACCCTTCTGTCCATTCTGCTGCTCGTGTTTGTGCTTTATTCAGAATGCTGTAAACAAGGTACATTCATGCTACATAGTTTGAAATGCATAAAAAGAAATTTATTTAATGTAAGATTACAATTTAGTTGATAATTGTTACACTTGAATCTGTTATCATACAAATAACTCTGTATTGTGTTTTGAAGTGTTTTGTGAAAATGTTGTATATTTTGTAGACATGAAAAAAGCAGAACCCAGAGTTCAGATGAGCCAGAGTGAGGTAACACTTGTACATTTTGACGCTGTTTGTTGTAAGAAGTTTTAACACATTTGGTGAATGTCATTTCTAGGATGGAGATGTGTGTTACGCTGCTTTAGAAATCCAACAAGCATCACAAAGACCAAAGAGAAAGAAAAAGACCCCCGACTCTGATTTCTGCACATATTCTGCCGTCAAAACCTCTCAAGAATGAGAAACAAAGAATTACTGAAAAACAGATTTGTTTCAAACTATACATTTCCTTGACCTAATTTTACATTTGTTCATCTGAAACAACCTACACTTTTTTGCATCTTAAAAAAAATCTATTTAAAACTTTGCTGGCAAAAATTACAGCAGTGATGTTTGTCACAGTCTGGTATTTTTAAACAATTTTGTCTAAACATAAGGCCATAAAGAGCTTCTTATTTGGATTCTTTATATCTAAGCAGTGTGGAGTTTGCTATCAGGGTCCATTTTTAAAACAAATTCAATCTGGATGTCATTTAACTTTAAATGTTTGCTCTTTTTTTTTCTTCAGTTGCAGTATACATGCAACAAAACCAATTGTATTGTATTGTGCGCCCATATCAGCCCAGGGAAACGGCTGTTTCAGCATTTGAGTGCTCGTGCCTGTCCTGGACCCATATTATATTTTATATCATGTTTTCTTTATTGAGACACATTTTGCCTTCTCTGTAACCTGATGTGAGCATGCTACTTGAAATGATGCTATGTGAGTAATTGTGTGGCTCATTTATAAAAACAAGGAGACAAAATACTCATCATTATAATTATATTCATCAAATGAGTCTTAATTAGCCTTAATAAAGGATAAAGAAAGACTTCATTCATTATGAACTAACTTAGCTTAGTAGTTAGGTTTAGGCTATTAAGTAGTTATTAATCCTGAGTCTTAATAAACTATTGTTCTTTATAAATTAAGTCTTTCTTCATGCATTATTAAGGCTAATAAGGTGTAGTTATTGTATAGTGTTACTGTCAGTTTCTACTTTGTAAAGTATCACTCATCTAAATGCTATGACCTGCTCGAATCTGAGTCACCACAACCAACTTTTACACACATATGAGCAAATATTTGTTTATATAATAATATAATATATAAATGGGTGTTACGGCTATTTCAACTTTTTGAATTGGTTCATATCCACCCTCAGGGAAATTCATATGTTGCATGAAGGTGATGGCATTTGCCGCTAAAAATGACAATTTAGGTTCTTCATTGTCATTGAATGGCCTGATAAAGGCTGTGAGAAGAGATGTCCAGCAGGGTGTTCAATACACCATATTGTCCTGGTGGAGTCGGGTGAGGACAGTGATAAAGTACACCATTGCTAACTGCAGAAACATCCAAAGCCTTCTAAACCCTAGAGAGAACTTAGAATATCTAGGGTCTTTTTGCTACTTTGAGGACAAATGTGAGGAACATCCAAGGTCCTCTAGCTGCTACATTTGCAACTTATGTGTTCATGCACTTTTTGACAATTTTCATAAGAAATAATACTTGATCATGCCATCCTAAAAGTACCTTTTTCTACAATTTATCATCCTTCCCACCCATTTTTTTTATTTTTTTTATTAATTAACCCTCTCCGGAATTTATACCAGCAGCTGCTAGCTGCTATGTATAGTCCATTGACTTTTTTTATTAATATTTTATTTTACATACATACATACATACATACATACATACAAATATAAACTTAAATTGAAGCAGAAAAATATACATACAAGGAAATCAATACAAACTGAGGAAGTGGTTAAACATAAAATCCTAATTCTTCTGCAATATTAAGTGTTTTGATTTATTTTATTTTATTATTTTATTTTTTTTAGATTTATTGTTAGATATACTGTTTAGTGTTTGGAGATAATTTTTAATGTTTATAATTTTAAATAGTGCGCTGGAATTGGAGAATTTGGATTTGGAATTTGGAACAGAATACACAGGTTTATTATATATTCAATTGTATATTGTTTATGATGAAAGTAGGTTATTATGCTTGAGCAGTCTAAATGAATTCTGATGGAAGATTCTGCTGTAAACCACAAGTGTTTTTAGATTTGACCAAATTTCCTTTGAATATTTACAATAGTAAAAGAGATGGGGGGGATGGTTTCTTCTTCGCTGTGGCAAAAGGTGCAATATTGTTCAGTTTCCTTGAATTTGGAGATAAGAGAATTGGTAGGGTAGATTTTGTGAATCATTTTCCAGTGTAGTTCTTTGATCTTGTTATTAATGCAGTATATAAAGGGATTTAGCCACATTTTACACCAGCCTATGTTTGTGAATAAGAGATTCCATTGACTTTCACAGTTGGGAACAGTGTTATTGAGAGTTCAAGATTCAAGATTCAAGATTCAAGATTGTTTATTTGTCATATGCAGAATCAACACAAGGTTAACAATGCAATGAAATGCTTAGGATCAGAAGAACCGTTGACTCGCTAAGATAGTCAAGAAGTACTAATAACATGCAATAATAGTACATGGTAAAAAAAGTGTTGCAAAGTGCAGGGGAAGAAGTAAACAATATAATAAACAATATAATAAACAATATAATAAAATATGTAATAAAATGTAATAAAATAAAAAAGCAAGGTACAATGTACAAGGTGCAGGTAGGATTAAATCAAGATCAAATAAGGTGTAAGTATTTCACAGATTGCATATAATATGGTGTGGTGTAGGTGTTGCATGTGGATTTCGTATTGCACATAGTGTGGTATAAATATTGCACATAGGTTATTGCATTGATTATTGCACATGTAACAGTAGTTTACAGTGAGGTAGTGACAGACATGATATATTCATATAGAGCAGCAGCAGTAAACATAATTATGCATAATGAAAGGTAGTTTAGTGCAGTATTATTGAGAGTTCAGTATTATTTAGAGTATTACCCAGAGTTCAGTAGTCTGACAGCTTGGGGGTAATAGCTGTCTTTGAGTCTTTTTGTGCGTGCTGGCAGGCTCCTGTATCGTCTACCAGAGGGTAGCAGACGGAAGAGTCCTTGTGCCGGATGAGTATGGTCCTTAGTGATGCTGCGTGCTTTACGCAGACCCCTGCTGTGGTAAATGTCCTGGATGGAGGGGAGACTGCTGCCAGTGATGTCCTCTGCCGCTCGCACTACCCTCTGTAGTGCTTTGCGGCTCTGAGCGGTGCAGTTCCCATACCACACTGTGATGCAGCCCGTCAGCAGGCTCTCGATGGTGCACCTGTAGAAGTTTGTGAGGATGCTGGTGTTCATACCAAACTTCCTCAACTTCCTCAGGAAGTAGAGTCTTTGTCGGGCTTTCTTAACCACAGTGTCTGTATGTAGTGTCCAGGACAGATCCTCAGTGATGTGTACCCCGAGGAACTTAAAACTGCTGACCTGCTCCACCTCAGCGTTGTTGATGGAGATGGGGGGATGCTGGTCTACACGCTGTCTCCTGAAGTCCACGATCATTTCCTTAGTTTTGCTGACGTTCAGAGAGAGGTTATTTTCCTGACACCAGCTGGTCAGTGATTTCACCTCGTCTCTGTAGGCACTCTCATCGTTGTTGGTGATGAGGCCTAGGATGGTGGTGTCGTCAGCAAACTTGAGGATGGTGTTGGAGCTGTGCCTGGCGGTACAGTCATAGGTGAACAGGGAGTACAGGAGAGGGCTGAGAACACAGCCCTGGGGTGCCCCAGTGCTGAGGACACATGTGGAGGAGACGTGGCTGCCGATCCTCACCGCCTGTGGCCTGTTGGTGAGGAAGTCCCATATCCAGCAGCAGATGGACGTCCCCAGGCCCAGGGCGGTGAGCTTAGAGACCAGTTTGGAGGGGATTATGGTGTTGAATGCCGAGCTGTAGTCGATGAAGAGCATTCTCACATATGTGTTTCCTCTCTCCAGGTGACTGAGAGAGGTGTGGACTGCTAGAGCAATAGCGTCGTCTGTAGACCTCTTTGCTCTATATGCAAACTGCAGGGGGTCCAGGGTGTCGGGGAGGGAGTCACAGATGTGTCTCTTCATGATTCGTTCAAAGCACTTCATGATGACAGATGTGAGTGCTATGGGCCGATAGTCATTAGGACAGGATGCTGTGGGGGTCTTTGGGATGGGGACTACAGTGGAGGTCTTGAAGATGGTGGGCACGATAGACTGGCTCAGAGACAGGTTGAAGATGTTGGTGAACACCCCGGCGAGTTGGTCAGCACAAGCCCTCAGCACCCGTCCGGGGATGCCGTCGGGTCCTGGTGCTTTGCGGGGATTCACTCTCTTGAACGCCCGTCTCATTGTAGCAGTGTCTATACAAAGTACAGCGTCTTCACTGTCCACATGAGGTCTGGTGACAGGCGTGGTGTTATCTGCATCAAACCGGGCGTAGAAGGTGTTGAGTTCGTCCGGAAATGATGCGCTGGACAGTTCCACGGGCCCGCTCCTCCCCTTATAGTCAGTGATGCAGCGTAGCCCATGCCACACCCGTCTCGGGTCATTGCTTTGCTGGGCAGACTCCACTCTCTCCCTGTAGTCCCTCTGGGAAGTCCTGATGGTCTTTCTGAGGTCGTACTTGGCTGCTTTGTAGGCTTCGGGGTCTCCTGAGTTGAAGGCGGCGGTGCGAGCTTTCAGTTTAGCACGCACCTCCGGTCCCGCCCAGGGTTTCTGATTAGGGTAAGTGCAGATGGAGATTTTGGGCACCGTGTCCTCAATGCACTTCCCTATGTAGCCTACGACAGAGTCTGTGTACGCATTAATGTCACCATCCGCTGCGTCTGCAAACATCTGCCAGTCTGTTGTTTCAAAGCAGTCCTGTAGCACCTCATCAGACATACTGCTCCATTTGTGGATTTGTCTGGGAACCGGTTTTTCCAGTTTAAGCCTTTGTTTGTACGCAGGCAACAGCAAGATGGCGCTATGGTCAGTTTAAAGACTCTCAATAACATGTTTGTTAGAGCACTTGTTGCTGCTGATATTGATACCATTGATAAGTAGCTGATCTGTAATTGTGGGTGTTGCTGTTTTCCAGTGGGTCTTCATCAGTTCCAGTAGACCAGAGGGAATGCCTTTGATTACTGAATTGAATTCTTTTGAGGTAATAGGGAAATTATGTTCACTAATAAAGATTTCACATGAGTCCAATTTGCCGTGGTCATTATAAGTCCTGCAAAAAATAATTTCTCTATTGATCCATTTAGTTAAATACATTGATTTGTTTTGTCTTGTCATTGTTCCAGATAATGCATTTATGTGGAGTTATGCTTATAGAAGGCATATTTTAAGAGAGGTTTGGCAACACTAATTACATCTCCGCAAAAAATCAAGACCTTGTGGAAGAAATTCACAAGACCTCGTAGGAAAAATGCAGGCACTTTAATGTTGATCATCAGAGGACACACAGGTATGATTCTTCAGATCTTTGTCGTCTCCCATCGTCTCCTGTCTTGGTACAGAACTGAGCTAAATTTAACCTACAGAGTAGTTAACCATTAACTCATTAGGTAACCCTTAGGTAATGAACTTATGCAAACGTGGTACATAACATGATAGTAAAACACAGGCAAAGTCCAGTTTAAAAGACCACGTCTTCTAGGTTTTTCACTGAATCAGCATAAATCAGCCATAGTTGTCGTAAACCTCAATGTATTGGTAACTATTGATTGATAACACAAGAACAGAACATCAGCGACCTTTGACGTATTTCATAACAAAGATTATTTTCCTCACAGTTCCCTCCTTTGATCACATAAACACATGTGATCACACTTACATAGTAGAGTGGCAAAACGCTCCCTCTACAAATAAAATTAATCATCCCAATATAACAATTTAACCTTAGCATTCATAGAGCATAACACATCTCAATGTCTTTATGTCAATATATCATGTAAATCATTGTACAAAACTCGGACGGCAGAATAAGTCACAAGGAGTAACACCTTAGGGCTTAGAATTTAGATCATTCATTTATTCAGCCAAAACTTAATTCGTTCAATTTTGATCAGACTAGATTAATGTATCAGTAAGTCAAAATTACTCTATTAAACCTCTGAGGCAAGGGACAACGCAACAGCCAATTACAATTAAAATAGCAATTGCAGTCACTATGGTAGTGATAATGGAGACAATTGTCGCAGCCCATGGGCCAAACATTTTATGAAACCAACTTGTCCAGGCATATTCAAGTACACCAGAGTTTCTTTAGGCTGTGGGGACAAGGACCTCTTATGGACATGGTCCGGTCTCGTTTTATATAGAACTTGGGTCGGTTTTAAATTCAATGAATCTGTAGGATCTATAGTGAATGGGATAATTAGCATAATTGGCACACACACACCTCACCATGTTGGAGATAGTATTGCATATAGACGGAAGTCTGCACATAACCACCAAATATCTGCTCATGAAATGGATTGGTTAGTCAAAAGTGAAAAAATTGTCATAATTGTCAGAAGTAAAAGTCTGATTACAAAAAACCCTCAATGTCAACTCTGTTGTCAGTCCTTATGTCTGCGTTTGTGATCATATCTCTGAGAAAACATGTATACATTGCAGTTCCCATTTTCCAAATAGTGGGTATGTCCTTTAAAGTTACAACCAGTAACTTGTCATGGAGTTAATAACACTCATCAGTCCATTCAAATGATTTTCTAATGAAGAGCTTAAATATACACGTCAAGTCCTTGTTATTGGAATATGGTATGGATGCAGTAGTTAGTTGTGGTCTGGCAGCCGAACATACAATACAATCTTCTGTGGTCAGAGTATGGGCCGTATACTGTACTCATGTTTTCTGTCATTTCCAATCCTGTCTCTATTTTTATTGCTTCAGTCAAAGAATTTATTTCATTCACTGGAGCAATCTTATTAATTACTAATATGGTTATGTGGATATAGCCTTCAAAATTTAAATTGATTCTCCGATTACATGAAACAGTGGTGATTTTTGAGCACTGGAAACCTATAGCATATATTCCTAAGTCACTAACTTCTGGATTTTGAATTGATAGTTGCATCGCTGAGTAGGGGATTTACTCCCTCTGCAATGCTTTAGATCTGCTTGATAAGATGCCTCATCTTTCCTGATCTTTGTTAGGGTAATTCTCTGCTGTTAATCAGTTCTAAAATCACCTTGGTCTGTATTATGATGATCGTCCGTACTAGAAATTGCTCTGGTATTGTTTGTGACCCTGTGGTCCTCATAATTATTAGCTCTGGTCAGACAAGTGTCTTTACAAACAATTTGGGTATTAAAAACATAATCTATAGCGGGTATGTTTAACATACAGTCCAATATTTCACATACGTCGAATAAAACATTACATGTTTGGCCTTCATAGCAATATTTTCAATTCTGGAAATTTTAGAAAGTTCCCTTTTTGCCCTTTTTAGTGCTCCTTGTGTCTTACCCATATGGTTGGCTGAGTTGGTCGTGCCGTGAGTGGTCGTTGTGGTTGTCGTGTTGTTTGCCAGCCGTCCGAGATCAGTCTCAGTCAGTAGAATATATCCCCATACTATAACAACAGAATAATATAATCAGCGTAGTCAAGATTACACATTGTAAATTTAACAAATTATCATAATATGGCCTATACTGTCCTTTTTCTTCTCTATCTCCTCGATCTCCTCCCTTTTTCCTCCCCTTCTGGAGCCTCAGCGACGAAGGGTCGGATGGGGTCATCAAGCTGTTCATCGGTTTCAGCATCCGGTTCTGCATAGGCAGCTTCATCCTGGTTCCAGTAGTCCATTGATGGTTTCTTAAATTCCTGCTGCTTGTTCTTCTTTGAGTTCATTTTGGTATTTCTGCAGTTGAAGTTTCATAGTGGCCAGTTCCAGCTCTTGCTTCTTCTCCTCGGCCTCTTTTTTACCCCTCTGGTACTTGTTTATTTGATGGCTGCAGTGTGCATCGAACTCATCATCAGATTTAGTGTATATGCCCATCACATCGTCCAAAGCGTCTTGCACTGCTTTTGGCATACCTTTCACCAGAGCTGAGCGATAGATGATTGACATTCCTGCTCTGGCATCGATCCGCTCTCCTGTGGCATCATGGTATAGATTAGTAGCACGTTGTTTGTAACTGTAGTAGTCTTCGTTGTCTTTCATTTGCATTGACAACAATTCTTCAGTCACAACAGAAGGATAGCGTTGACTGAGTTCTCTCTCCAGCACATCACGATAGTTGTATACGCCTTCTTGATCACACAGTGCATATCTCAAGCTCCTTTCGATAGCTTTTTTGATGTTTCTGGCAACAGTTTCGTCAGCAGCTTTGGTCAGAGCAGCCTGAATATCACCCCAGCAAAGTTGGTCTCCTGCGGTTTGTTTGAAAAGAGCTCTTAGCCATGGTAAGCCACCTTTGGTAAGTCTTGGAAGTGTCAACATCAAAGCACTCCAGTCTTTGATTGAAAATGGCTGATAGACCACAGTTTGACCATCTGTTCTCACTGGATACACACTTGCTTCTGGCCCTCGTTCCTTCCGCTGGCTGGGAGTATAAACTCCTGTCAGTACTTTGTGCGTTGCCCTGGAGGATGAATCTTCTCCAAATTGGGAGGGCTTCGAGAATGTAGCAGCTTTAGTATCGGGGCTTCTCAGCTTGCCGCTGGTGTAGGGTGAGGGATGGTATGGTCTTGGTGACTTGTGGTAATAATCTCTTCGTTCAATAGGTGGATCGGACAGTGGTCGGTACATGTTATCAAATAGAGAAATCTCTCTGTCAGTGTCCTCATCACAGTCTTTTCGTTATATTTTCAGCTTTTTCTGTAATCTCCTTTACAAGCTCAGCTTTTAGTTTCAAGTGTATTTCTTTTTCACAAACTTTTGATGACGCTCTCGTAACAGTACTATCAGACGGGAGAGTCATAAAAAGACAACCTGCTTGTAATTTAGGTCGTTTTTCCAGGTACAACTCAATTTAACTTTGGTCACATCAGTTTCCTGTACCAAAGTATTATTAATTTCGTCACAAACAAAATTGCGCATCCCCTATAAGATTGAGTATGCTACGAGTGTCTGTCCATTCGTGTTAGTTGCGTTTAGTTGGACAATTGACCTTCGGCCAATTTTACAGAAGCAAGTGACGTCATGTTCTTCGAACTCTTACTTCTGCATCTTGGGTGTCTTGAGAGCTTAAGGCAATCAAAAACACCAATAATGTTACTTTTGGAATTCCTTTTTTTGTAAACTCAAATTAGGAGTTTTTGTTTTTTCTTTTTGTGTAAAGTTTAACCACAAAAGTGTTTTTTACAAAATCCGCTTTTTTTTCTCTCTTCGTGCAAAGCAATAAACACGGAACTTAATTAATAACTTTGTTTTTAATCACGCTTTATCAAATTTAAAGCTTAAACGCTCATTATTATTTTGATTCTACGCTCCTTCTTTTCTCACGTGTTGGCGTACAAACACGGACTTCTTAATTACTGATTTTATATTGTTTTAAAATTACCACTTAATTTAATACAAAGGTCCCTCACAAAACATCACATATAATTTTGGTTTTGGCCAAATGTGACAGATATTCTTTGAAAAAGGCACTGCCATACCGTTTTTGTAGAGCTCTGGATGCGTTGTTTCTCAAAGGGGCCTTTGGGGAGACGACTGCCTGGTCCTTTCTGCATAGTTCTTTCACGTCGCGGGTCACCAAATTGTGGAAGAAATTCACAAGACCTCGTAGGAAAAATGCAGGCACTTTAATGTTGATCATCAGAGGACACACAGGTATGATTCTTCAGATCTTTGTCGTCTCCCATCGTCTCCTGTCTTGGTACAGAACTGAGCTAAATTTAACCTACAGAGTAGTTAACCATTAACTCATTAGGTAACCCTTAGGTAATGAACTTATGCAAACGTGGTACATAACATGATAGTAAAACACAGGCAAAGTCCAGTTTAAAAGACCACGTCTTCTAGGTTTTTCACTGAATCAGCATAAATCAGCCATAGTTGTCGTAAACCTCAATGTATTGGTAACTATTGATTGATAACACAAGAACAGAACATCAGCGACCTTTGACGTATTTCATAACAAAGATTATTTTCCTCACAACCTCCAACCTCATTAAAAACATTGGTATGGATAAAATACCATATGGAGTCAGGGTTTCCAAGGCAATGTCTGATCCACTTGATCTTAAATGTGTAATTTAAATAAAAGAAATGTATTAATTTGAGGCTTCCTGCCGCTTTGGGCCCAGTTAATACTACTCTTTTGATATACCATGGGGATGGTCCCCGGGTCAAATATAGAAACAACTTCTCCTGTGCGAGATCAATAAAGGTCAATCTTCTAATCCTTGACCACTGTAAGGCGCTTTGTGCTACAATTTTGTATGAAAAGCGCCTTATAAATATTTGATTGATTGATTGATTGATAATGGTGTTTGTTTTTACAGACAAAGTCTGTAATAGATTTGTTGATATTGTACATATTGTAATTGTGTATTGTACATTTTGTTATTCACATTGAGATAAGGCTGGACTGACAAAAGTTAATAAAATCCTCCCCCAAACTGAGATATCTTTTTGTAACCATAGATTGAAAATCCTTTTTTTTTTTCTGTTTGGGAGAGAAGTTTAGTTGTTGACGCTCATTTTCATTTTCACATATATAAATACCCAAATAGTTGACCCTGTCTTTCACCTCCACACTGCAAATACTGCAAATTCCTTACACTCATATATAGACATCATAATTCACATTTAGACCTGTTCAGTTTCAAACCAAATATCTCTGAAAACTTTTGTTTCCATCAACTGTATAACAGGGCTCTCAAGTTTTGAGCGGGGTGGTGCGTGAGACTGCGTAATTTCCGAGGATTTTTTTAAACCATTTTCTGGGCACAGAAGCGCTGTGCGCTGCGCTTGAATTGCGTAACTAAATTTCAGCTTGAGAAATACCATGTGTGGCGTGTGAGCGTGTGAACACGTCGAACTGCGTGTGTCACACTCTCAAAGCGTGAGACTTGAGAGCCCTGTTAAAATGAAAAGCTATACCTGTATGCTCCACTGCTGTTAGCAGAGCACTTCATGAGGAAGCTGTTTTTACAGAAGCCTTGAGCGGCAAGCAAAAAATAAAAAATAAAAATAAAAAAGGTGCAAAAGGAGGACTATGGTTAAACGATTGTGTGATCCCGGGAAATTATTACGCAATCCGTAAAAAGTATCTCATGCTCTTGTGAATCTTTCTTGCATTGAATGAATGAAGAGGTAGACAGGGAAGGAGAGAGCATCAAACACACCTCTACTGCATGGAATGCTACAGAGGGCTCTGATTGCACAATTTAATTGATTCACTGATGGCTTTCCTTGTTCTATCCGCATCCACTGTCTTTCTCTCCCAGGATGGGCTGTGGTGCTGAGTGCGGGTCGGCCTGTTTGTCCAGAGGAGCAGGGGTCTGTATGCAGCTGCAGCTTCCCCATATGTGTTCACGAGGCTGTGATGAGAGTGGGTTGGTCATTTTTATTGTTTGTGTTGCATGTTGTGTTTTATTGTGGTTTTAGTTTCACCTCCCAGCTCGGTGCCTTAGCGATCCAGTCATGTGACTTGGTGTCATGTGACAATCAGTGCACAATCAGTGCACTTGGTCGGTAGCACGAAAAAGAGATAAAGACATGGAGACTAACAGAAGAGGGAGTGGGCAAGCGAGCAAAAGACGTAGACGTGGCACTGCGTGGTCGGGAAAGTGGGACAACGGCAGCATGATGGGGGACCACTGGGACTGGGACAAGAATGGAGGCAGATGACTAAGGCCACATGACAATGCTCCTGTATTTTTTTTTTATGCGGGTTGAAAAAAATTTGCATCCACACACATGTCGGATCAGTAAATATTCACGTCCAGACGAAAATGGAGCGCTGAGTGAAAACAATGTAATACATATGCCACACCGATATGTGGCGCTGTAAACAGGAAACAGCCAGAGCCACTGGAAACGCAATACAGTGGTACCTCACCTTACGAAATTAATTCGTTCCAGAAGTGGTTTCGTAACGTAACATGCGTTCGTTCATGCGCTCAGACTGTGTGCCGTCCCCCTCGCTGCTCGCCTCAGCAAGGGCTCGAAACGAAACCAGGAAATAGACCCACACGCGGCACTTTAATCCACCTGGTCTAGTCCTGGTTTAGTCCAGGTTTAGTCCAGGTTTAGTCCTGGTTTAGTCCTGGTTTAGTCCTGGTTTAGTCCTGGTTTAGTCCAGGTTTAGTCCTGATCCAGTCCTGGTTTAGTCCAGGTCTAGACCTGCTGGCAGCCCCGCGCCGGGTCATGCTGCGCTATCACACGTGTCCGTGCGCAGTTTTCTTCCCCCCTCCCCCTTCCCCCCACACTTCACTATTAATAATTTTGTTGAAAATCTATGAAAGTTTGACTGTTTAAACGAGAGACAAATGTGAGAAAAGTTTAAATTCAGTTTGAGAAAAGCGTATAATGTGTGTGGCTGAGCGCGCATTATTTGAATTTTTGAGATTTCGCATTTCGTAACTTGAATTTTCGTTCGTATCTAGAGACCAAAATTTAACGTGAAGGCGTTTCGTAACTTGAAATTTTCGTTTGTTGGGTCTTTCGTAAGGTGAGGTACCACTGTACTACAAAGAGCGCATGTGCATAAAGTCCTTTCTCTTCTGCAAAAAACATTGCAACGTCATCGTTTTCCAAAAGCTGCGTTTTGCTCGTCCACACGACGACGCAACCCCGGCGTTCTCAGATTTCTCTACATTGGGACCCATCCATTTTCTTCTGCTTATCTGGGGACTAAGCAGTCTAAGCAGGGACTCCCAGACTTCCTTCACCCCGGACACTTCCTCCAGCTCCTCCAGGGGGACCCCAAGGCGTTCCCAGGCCAGCCGGGAGACATAGTCCCTCCAGCGTGTCCTGGGTCTTCCCCGGGACCTCCTTCCGGTGGGACACTCTGCGGAGAAAACTCATTTCAGCCGCTTGTATCCGCGATCTTGTCCTTTCGGTCATTACCCAGAGCTCATGACCATAGGTGAGGGTAGGAACATAGATTGACCGGTAAATTGAAAGCTTCGCCTTTTGGCTCAGCTCCCTCTTCACCACAACGGTCCGGTACAGCGACCGCATCACTGCCAACGCTGCACCGATCCGTCTGTCAATCTCACGCTCCATCCTCCCCTCACTCGTGAACAAGACCCCGAGATACTTGAACTCCTCCACTTGAGGCAAAGGACTCCCACCCACCCGGCGAGGGCAAGCCACCTTTTTCCGGTCGAGAACCATGGCCTCGGATTTGGAAGAGCTGATCCTCATCCCAGCTGCTTCACACTCGGCTGCAAACCGCCCCAGTGCACATTGGAGGTCCCGATTCGATGAAGCCATCAGGAAAACATCATCTGCAAACAGCAGAGATGAGATCCTGTGGTTCCCAAACCGGATCCCCTCCGGCCCCTGACTGCGCCTAGAAATTCTGTCCATAAATATAATGAACAGAACCGGTGACAAAGGGCAGCCCTGGCAGAGTCCAACATGCACCGGAAACAGGTCCGACTTACTACCGGCAATGCGAACACAGGTCCTGCTCCGGTCATACAGGGACCGAACAGCCCTTAGCAAAGGGTTCAGATCAGGGAGGCCGTTCCTCCCAATCACCCCTCTCCAGGTGTCACTGTCGTTGCCCACGTGGGCGTTGACATCCCCCAGGAGAACAACGTCCCTGGTCGGTGCCCAGTATCCCTCCCAGGCACTCCAAAAAGGCCGGGTACTCTGCACTGCTGTTCGGCCCGTAGGCTGACACAACAGTGAGAGACCTGTCCCCGACCCAAAGGCGCAGGGACGCAACCCTCTCGTTCACCGGGGTGAACTCCAACACACAGCGGCTGAGCCGGGGGACAATGAGCAGGCCCACACAAACCCGCTGCCGCTCCCCGCGGGCAACACCAGAGAAATGGAGAGTCCAGCGCCCTTCAAGGAGTTGGGTTCCAGAGCCCAAGCTGTGAGTGGAGGCAAGGCCGACTATATCTAGTCGATAGCGCTCAACCTCCCGCACTGTCCCCACTGCTCGACTGGTCACCATGGGGAGCAGAGCCTTCAGCCGCTCTGCTCCTCAGCTCTGGAACTCTCTCCCTCCTGACCTCAGTAATATAGACTCTCTCCCTCTCTTTAAATCCAGACTCAAAACCCACCTGTTCAGACTTTCCTACCTCTCATAGCCAATCACTCCACTCTGAATTTGTTTTTATTTTGTTTATGTTTTAATGTATTGTTTGTTTGTGCTTGTGCAGTGTCCTTGGGTGTTCTGAAAGGTGCTTTTAAATAATAAATAATAATAATAATAATAATAATAATAATAATAATAATAATAATAATAATAACAACAATAATAATAATAATAATGCATTTTGTATTTGCATTATTATTATTATTATTATTATTATTATTATTATTATTATTATTATTATTATTATTATTGTTATTATTATTATTATTATTATGCCCACCAAAAACGCTGGCGCAGTGTGGACAAAAGGCCAAAATGAATACAAACTTCTCCAACACCAAAAACTTTGTTGTGTGGACGCGCCCTAAGGAGGGACCTCAGCAGAGTTAGCGACGCCACGACTCCAGGAGAGCATCACGATGCAAACCACGAGTAGCGGCAGAGCTGCCTCGTGGTGAGTACTTTGTACATTGTAGTGGTGCTCGCTACGTGAAGGCTTACGCGGGGTCAGGGTGCATGCAGGATGTGCTGGCCTTGTGCTGGGTGTGTTTTGTGTGGCCATAGGGATGGTGGCAGTGGCGGTCTGCCCGAAAAGAGCTGAGGAGCGTGGGAGCCAGTCCTGGAGACAGTACGACAGATGAGTACAGTAACACCGGGACAGTCAGTAGATGGAACAAGCAAAACCAGCAATAAATTAACTCCTAAATAAAATATCGAGACATCCCTTGTTTTTACATTGTGTTATCATTAGCTGCTTATGCTGTTTTCTAGTCACCTTTGACACTCACATCTTTGGCCCTCATCTGTGGAACAGCTTGTTGAAGGACCTCAGGGCCTACAAAGAAATGACTGAACTGGGGTTGTTTGTTATTATGAAATGTTTGTATTTTTGTATGAAAATCACTTTACATTATCAAAACAAACTATAATGGAAAATCTAAAAAACAAAGTGATATTTTGTCCTGGTCTGACTTTAACCAGACTCTCAGACCAAGGGCTGCACAATACCTGAAAATCTTTAATGGTTTGTAAACATGTGGCAGAAAGCACTGATAGAAAGTAAAGCCCTTATGACATAGGGTGAGACTGGGGTGAGGTGTTTTGAGTGGAAACTGTTGTGGTCTGTTCTGCAAATAGTGTTAGATTTACAAACATGAGCAGTAACCTTCATCAGGTTGTTCAGAGTAACCAATATTTACTTATATTTAATATTTACTTATGATACTTATGAAGTAAGTTTGTGATGTTTAATCTGTATTATATTTTGTGTGTGATGTTGAGAATATATTTTGCTAAAATCGTGTTTTTGTTCCACGTAGACTTTCGCCCAATTAGTGCCTCTCCTTTGTCACGTGACGGTCGGACTTATTCTTCTGTGTTTACCCTCATTTACATTCAGCTACCCATGTTCATTGCCTATTTCCCTCTGTATACATGTCCTGTGTGTATTTTCACTATGTATATTTAATAATTAGTTACATTAAGTAACTTCCTATTATTTTTGCCTTTATTGTATTTTTGTCCAGTTTAAAATTATTAATCGGTATACTTATTGTTATAATATCCACTCGTTACACGTTAAACCCATTAAAGTTGATCAAGATTCTCCATTGTCCAGTTAATTGAGTCTTGTTAAAAGGGTTAAATGAAAATATGTTACACATGTAAGTTTGAAAACAAATAGCCATAAGTGATCTAACTAAAGTGGCAATGATAGACAAACTGCTGTCCCATATTGGTGTGGTATTTGCAGAAAACCAAACTTGACAAAGTGTAAAATAGGACCAGGAAACCACCAAAAAAATGTAGACATCAATACTGTCTCATTATTGTCTCCGAATTTTATGAATATTTAACTATGTAATTTCCTATTATATACTGTTTACATTGTGTTTGGCGGACATCAGCATCTGTCATGGGATTACAGATGAAAAAAATGTCTTCTTGGTTAATTCTGGCATACAGAAGACCTGGAGAAATGTTACTACTGAATGTTCCTAAAATTAGAATTTAAATTGTTCTTGTCAACATGTGCTTGATATCTTAAATTAAAGTATCTTTAATTTACCGATGCCGTATGTGTATCATCTGAATTGTCTTAACTTCAGTTGTTTCCACTAGAATTTGTCTCAAACCACCACAGGTCTAAATGTTCCATTTACATAGCCAATCACATTTGTGTTTGGTTACACAAATGGCCTCATATCAGATGTGACAAGTGAGCGTGGCCTGGTTTTATCAGTAAACACTGAGTATGATGGAGCGGCACATGTGTCTTCTGTTTGTGATATGTGGTAAGTTTATATTCAGTTTTGTGTTTATTAGAGCTGTGCAATAAATCCAGTTTTTGTCAGTTATAGGCTTGGGTCTACAGCCGTCTTCACCTACATCTTTTGTCACTAAAATCTTGTATGGAGCAGATTCTAGACTTTGGAGAGAGAAATGTTTCTGGTTTCGATGTACATTATGTTTCTTGTGTTAAATACTGTAGTAATAATTAAAAGTCTGTATTATGTTACGTTCTGGAAATTAATATTGAATGCCAATTTTATTTGTTTTAATATTACAATACAATCCTTCACCCCTAATGTGTGTGCTTTAACTCTCCGTCTAACTGTCCTTCAGGAGTGGCTCTTCTTGCTCCGTGGGTCTCTGGGTCAGTTTTGGATGTGATGGTGAAACCTGGAGACAACATCACTTTGCTCTGTGACTGCACATGTTCTACTGGAGTTTACACAGTTTGGTACCGCAACTGTTCTGACCCAAACCATCCCCCACTGGTTCTGAAAACTAGGAAAGGCGGTTTTGACACAATAGATGGAAATGACATTTCAAATTGGAAGAATCCACTGCCTCGATTTGAGTTTGTGAAGGACTCCAAATCTGACTGCTATAACTTGCACATCAGTAATATCACAGAAAATGACGGAGGCTCATACTATTGTGGAACTGAGACCACTGAAGTTTTGGACAAAAGGGTTATAACAATGGAACATTTGTACACCTATGGAAATACCATAACAAGAATATTATTTAGTAAGTACGCATCTGAAATACAATATGTAGTGGTAAGTGTTGCATTGCATAATAGGGGAACTGGGTCCGAAATGTTGATCATCTCCAGTCAGTTTTTGTGAATATTGATGATACACTACGATAGTTACCTGTGTAGTACTACAGATTCTCAAATATTTCAAACACTTACATCTGAAATTCCATTATGTCCAGTCCAGTAAAGACCTCACATTAGGCTTCACCTTTCTCCCCACATGTGTTTTATTTCTTGAATGTACTCGAGTTATATAAACATTAGCAAAAATAACCACAAATCTTCAAATACATTCATATATAACCAAATCTTTGATGTTTCAGAAACCAGTGGTGAACCCTGTAACCCTGTAAGTGGGACAGTGCCGTGGCCTGGTTGGTTGATCGTAGCTGCCGCTCTTCTCTTTTGTAACATCTGCCTCATTCTGATGTACCACTGCTGTCACAAAAAAGGTACAACAGTTCAGTTTCTAAAATTGTAGGATCAAAATATCACTCACAATACCATGTTATATTCTTAATAATACTGTTGCTACACAGATGTTTACCACCCAGTACAAGGAAGCCAAACTGCGGCATTTCAGGTAACTTTTTTATCATTTATAATGGTTATAAAATGTACAACATTTATGTTTTTTATGTTTTCTCAGATTGCTGATTCAAATTGGACACATGTTGTGTTTAGGACCAAGGACACAAAAAAACAGTAACAAAATACAATGAAAATTACTCAGGAAGCTCATCTTTGTAAAAGCGTCTTCTCTATTCACTTTTCTTTATTTTCATTTTTAGTTGTCACTTTCTGTACACATATTCTGATCACATTACAATTTAAAAAAAATAAAGGACTTGTACTAAAATTGCATGTCAAGGAGTATATATATTCTAATCAGGAGCTTTGAACAGAAGATCTATTACAACACATGCAACTGTGTAAATAAATAAAACTATTTTGGTTATGAAATAGATGCTTTATGAACTGGTCATGAAAAGAAACATTTATCTTGTTTGAAAATGGATGGTTGCAGTGGAGCAGAGCTGAGGTCAGAATCAGAATCAGAATCAGAAAGATTTTTATTACCATTGTCAAGTGAACAGAGTTCACAAAACTAGGAACTTGTCTCGGTGATAAGGTGCAAACATAAAACACTAAATAATAGTAATAACTAGAGTATAGACACTAAATAATAATAATAACTAAAATATAGCTATAATATAGTAAAAAACAATCAAATCCAAATAACAAAAAGGTCCAGATGAGCAGCATCAGAACAGTAGTGCAAACATGACGTAATTAAAGTGACTGGTGATATAAAGTGTCCAGCTTTGTGCAGATGTTATGAATTGTTCATGAGTCCAACAGCAGAGGGAAAGAAACTGTTCTTGTGACGGGAGGTTCTGGTCCCGGTGGCAGGATGATTTCCAGAAATTATTATTAAATGCTGAAACTGAAACTGTATCTTTTCCATGTGAAAAGTTGGTTCAACAGCACAATAGAATGAACCATTTTAAACCTGATTTTACATGTTATACAAATTATTACCGGCAACAACTTTATTTTGCTTTGAGGGTCCTGGTTTGGTTGCATATTTTGGGGGTCCTATTCTCAAAAGTTTGTAAAGCCCTGGCCTTTAAGATAGTCCAAAAATCTACCAAACAACATCAAGTTACAGCATAGATTTTGTCCAGACAAACCAGTATAATGAACTCTATACATTTACACAACTTAAAGGGCCCATGTTACGCTACTTTCTGATCTATGTTATAAAGTTGTTTCCTCATCACAAACAGACCTGGAATTGTGTTTTGTTTCATTCACACAAGTTTAACACATAAATTCTGCATATTTAGGCAGAGTTCTTCTTTTAAACACAAAATACTCCATGCACATTCACTAGAATTATTTGGATGATTTCAGTTCAGGAGAATTGCCCATTTCTGCTGAGCAAATGTTAAAAGAACTGTTAACTTGAAAACTACCGCTTCATGACATCACAAGGTGGAACAGAACATTTTGGGCTTTGGACATGTAGACAGACAAATAATAAAGGGTTACTCAAACATGTGTAAATGAAACACAACACAACACAACACCAGATGTTTTTGATGAAGTAACAATATTATAACATGGATTAAAGCTCACAAGAGTCAATTTTGTGTAATATAGGGCCTTTAACTTGTATTATTACACATAAATATTTATTGAAATATTTTAGTATAATGATGCACATAAACAAATTGTATCTCTCAAGTGGAGTAAAGCAGTATGACTGAGAATCTTGTTGGGATAACTCTCAGTTATATAAAGTACAGTCCTTTACAGTGACATTTACAAACATTTGAAACTATGGCCATCTATGTGTATTTCATCAGGTTGTTCACAGGGTACCATTGCTAATACCAACAGTTACTTCACTCATAATATCAGATTTATTGAAGCAACCAACTGTCCGGTTCATCAAGTTACTCAAAAGAACACAGAAGATTAAAAATGTGTCCCTCCTTCAATACTTCTGAAGATGTAAGTCTGGTCAATGGTGAATCTCCCTGACTTCAGATGGGTGTGATTGACAGGTGGATTAGCCAATCAGGGACATGCACGGTTTGTTCGCTTCAAAACAGATATGGCTGCATAGGAGAAAAAAAGAAAAATCGTCACAGCGAATGATAAACATTGCAGATTTCTATAGAATCAATGAGAGAAGCACTAAACTCTGTTCATCTGAGGTGAGGGGAATGTGGTTTTGTTTGTAAATGATGGATGATCAATGACCTCCTTCGTTTCACATGTATCAAACACAAATTTACTTTCTCATGAGGTATCTAGGATCTGGTAAACTCTGTGATGATATCTGCAAAAACCCAAATGATCAAAGTCTACATCGTACTAAAAATAGCACCAGGAAACCACTGAAGAAATGCAGACAATAGTGCAAACTGTAAAGGTGCATGAACACTGAGGCTGACAACTGTTGCAATGAAAAGAATATGATGTGCGTTTTTAAATACTATAGTCTTTTCAAAGCTCACTTGAACCAGTCATTTGTAATTGTTAGTGATACGCTTGGGTTTTACAGCAAGGCTTTTTTCCCCCTAATATCTTGAAATATGACTGTTTTGTGTTAAACATGAATAATTAAAAGTCTGTATTGTGCTATGTTCAGGAAATTAATACTGAAAAACAATTGCATTTGTTTTAATGAAACTAAACCATTGTTTTGACCAATCCTCCACCCCTAATGTGTGTGCTTTAACTCTCCGTCTAACTGTCCTTCAGGAGTGGTTCTTCTTGCTCCGTGGGTCTCTGGGTCAGTTTTGGATGTGATGGTGAAACCTGGAGACAACATCACTTTGCACTGTGACTGTACATGTTCTACTGGAGTTTACACAGTTTGGTACCGCAACTGTTCTGACCCAAAACATCTGGTTCTGAAAACCAGTTTTGTCCTAATAGATGGAAATTACATTTCAAAATGGAAGAATCCACTGCCTCGATTTGAGTTTGTGAAGGACTCCAAATCTAACTGCTTTAACCTGCACATCAGTAATATCACAGAAAATGACGGAGGCTCATACTATTGTGGAACTGAGACCACTGAAGTTTTGGACAAAAATGAAATAGGTATAACAAGTGAAATTGTGTACACCTGTGAAAATACCACAACAAGAATATTATTTAGTAAGTATGTCTCAAGTGGAGGAGTTCAAGTATCTCGGGGTCTTGTTCACGAGTGAGGGGAGGATGGAGCGTGAGATTGACAGGCGGATCGGTGCAGCGTCAGCAGTGATGCGGTCGTTGTACCGGACCGTTGTGGTGAAGAGGGAGCTGAGCCAAAAGGCGAAGCTCTCAATTTACCGGTCAGTCTACGTTCCTACCCTCACCTATGGTCATGAGCTTTGGGTAATGACCGAAAGGACGAGATCGCGGATACAAGCGGCCGAAATGAGTTTCCTCCGCAGAGTGGCTGGGCGCACCCTTAGAGATAGGGTGAGGAGCTCAGTCACACGGGAGGCGCTCGGAGTAGAGCCGCTGCTTCTCCACGTGGAGAGGAGCCAGCTGAGGTGGCTCGGGCATCTGTTCCGGATGCCTCCCGGACGCCTCCCTCGGGAGGTGTTCCGGGCATGTCCCACCGGGAGGAGGCCCCGGGGAAGACCCAGGACCCGCTGGAGGGACTATGTCTCCCGGCTGGCCTGGGAACGCCTTGGGGTCCCCCCGGAGGAGCTGGAGGAAGTGTCCGGGGTGAAGGAAGTCTGGGAGTCCCTGCTTAGACTGTTGCCCCCGCGACCCGGCCCCGGATAAGCGGAAGAAAATGGATGGATGGATGGAAGTATGTAAAATATTTATATATTTTAAAAAAAAGAAAAACAATGAACTATTCCAAGCATAAAAATATTTTCAGAAAAATTGCTTGTTTACATGGCTTAAAGAGATAGTTTGGGTTTTTTGATGTGAAGCTGTATGGCATCCCCTTCAGCAGTGTCGTGCATTAACACTGTCTGTGTCCTGTGAGCCGAGTTATGCCCTGGTTCTGGAGCTGATGAAAGTAGGTCCGGCAAGTTAGCCAGGACAGTTAATAAAGCTTGTTTTTCTTCTCAAAACAATAGTTGTCCAAAAAGTTATATATTTGCATCACAAAACAGTTGTCCATTAAAAAGTCATAATCACTTGGTGCTATTTTCTGTCGATTCCTATCACTGCGCGCCTATTATTATTATGAGCCTGTTCACTTGTAAGTGGCGATGTTTAAAAGTGAACAGGCTATTAATAATAGTGTGCCTCCTTTAAATACAGTTATAAAGTAATTAATATAGTTTTTGCCTAATCCAGAGTCCAGTGAACCTGCAAAGCCTGACCCTGCGGAGTGTGGAGTGTGCTGGACACTGCTGTTTTCTCTGTGTCCAGCCCTTCTGTCCACCAGGAAACCACAAAAAAAAAAATGCAGACATCAATACTGTCTCGTTATTGTCTCCTAATTTTATGACTATTCGACTATGTAATTTAAATTGCCTATTATATACTGTTTACATTGTGTTTGGCGGACATCAGCATCTGTCATGGGATTACAGATGAAAAAAATGTCTTCTTGGTTAATTCTGGCATACAGAAGACCTGGAGAAATGTTACTACTGAACGTTCCTAAAATTAGAATTTAAATTGTTCTTGTCAATGTGACACCCACAAGGTGTGGTCACATAGTATAACATGTCCGTGTGTAACCCAGGTGAAAAAAACCTCAATCCAGTTGAATTTCTTCTTTTATCATATCAAACTGAGCGATGAGACTCCGTTCAAGCACAGGCCCAGACCAATTCACCCTCATGACATCGAGGCTGTGAGACAGCATCTACGGGACCTTCTGGAAGCTGGTGTCATTCGTGATTCAGAATCGCCGTTTGCGTCACCCATAGTCGTGGTCCGAAAAAAGAATGGCGACATACGGCTTTGTATTGATTACAGAAAATTGAATCTCCAAACAGTCAAGGACGCTTACGCTCTACCCAACTTGGAGGAATCATTTTCAGCGTTGACGGGCTCAAAATGGTTTAGTGTCCTTGATCTAAAATCAGGATATTATCAAATTGAGATGGAAGAGGAAGATAAAGTCAAGACTGCTTTCGTGACTCCAATTGGATTCTGGGAGTTCAACAGAATGCCCCAGGGGGTAACAAATGCACCCAGCACCTTTCAGCGCCTAATGGAGAAGTGCATGGGGGACCTCCATCTAAAATAAGTTCTGGTCTTTTTGGATGACCTCATTGTTTTTTCGCATTCACTGGAAGAACACGAGCAAAGACTGCTGCGGGTATTACATCGGTTGCAAGCATTCGGTCTGAAACTCTCTCCTGAGAAATGTAAATTTTTCCAGACGTCTGTGCGTTATCTGGGTCACGTCGTTTCAGAAAAAGGAGTAGAGACCGATCCTAGCAAGATCCAGGCACTCAAATCCTGGCCAATTCCAAGAACTCTGAAAGAGTTGAAGTCCTTCTTAGGATTTGCTGGATATTATCGGAGATTTATTCAAGGATATGCTGAAATAGCCAAACCACTGAACAATCTCACAAGAGGGTACGTGCCAAACTCGAAGTCCCGCATCAAGACCCCTCCAGATAAGAACCATGATCCAAGACAGCCCTTTGGCAAGTGTTGGTCTCCTGCTTGCCAGTTGGCATTTGACACATTGATTCAGAGATTGACAAGTTCTCCAGTTCTTGGCTTCGCAGACCCCAAGCTGCCCTACATTCTCCATACTGATGCCAGTACCATCGGCCTGGGAGCTGCCCTATACCAAGAGCAGGAGGGTAAGCTAAGAGTGATCGCCTATGCCAGTCGAGGATTGTCAGCAAGCGAATCCAGGTATCCAGCTCACAAGTTGGAATTTCTTGCACTAAAATTGAGCATATCTGAAAAATTTCATGACTACCTGTATGGGGCCCACTTTGTGGTGGTGACTGATAACAACCCACTCACCTACCTCTTAACATCTGCTTGGCTTGCTGCCCTTTCTACGTACACATTCAAGTTGCAATATCGAGCTGGAAAACAAAACCTTGATGCTGACGCTTTGTCCTGACGTCCCCATGATCAACCTGACAATCAAGCACAGAAAGACTGGGAACTGATCCACCGGTTTACACGAATCATCTGACATGGAGGAAATGAATCCAACCGTTGTTTCCGCCATTTGTCACAGTTGTCTACCGGCCAATCACCGCTATAGACAGCGCCATTACTCTGGTCGAGTCCCTGGGCGTGTCAGCCAAAGCAATTCCAGACTGCTATGCCAATGAAGATCAGCACGGGCTGCCAGTAGTTTCTCCACTCACCAATCTGGACCTTAAGGAAAAGCAGCGAGCTGACCCTGTTATCAGGGAGGTCATCCGCCAGATGGAGACCGGAGAGAGAGTTCCTCCAACAGCCCGCCAAGAGCTCCCAGACCTTACGTTCCTATTGAGAGAGCTTACTCGCCTGGAGTTGCAAGATGAGATCTTGGTATGGAGGAGGAAAGACAAGGAATAAATGTCCTACCAGCTTGTCTTGCCCGAAGAGCTGCGAACCATAATTTTGTCAAGTTTACATGATGATATGGGCCATCTGGGCATAGAAAGGACCTTGGACCTGCTCCGATCAAGATTCTTCTGGCCACGCATGTCTGCTGATGTGGAAATGAAAGTCAAGACCTGTCCCCGGTGTGTGAGACGGAAGGCACTTCCCGAAAGATCTGCGCCTTTAGTCAACATCACGACCACCCGCCCACTTGAGTTACTCTGCATGGATTATTTGTCATTGGAACCAGACCAAACCAATACAAATGATATTCTTCTTTTCACGGATCACTTTACGAAATTTGCAGTGGCAATACCAACCGCAAATCAAAAAGCCAAGACAGTGGCGAAAGTCATGTGGGAAAACTTCATGGTGGTGTACGGAATCCCTGAACGTCTCCATACCGACCAGGGACCAGATTTCGAATCGACACTTATCAAAGAGCTCTGCCAGTTTGCTGGTATTGTAAAGACCCGGACGACTCCATACCACCCTCGGGGGAACCCAGTGGAACGGTTTAATCGCACACTGCTCAGCATGCTCGGAACACTGCAACCCAAACAGAAAGCGAAATGGAAGGATTACGTAAAACCTCTAGTGCACGCCTACAATTGCACGAGAAATGATGTGACTGGTTTTACGCCTTATGAACTGATGTTTGGTCGTTCTCCCCGGCTTCCTATAGACTTGGCCTTTGGATTGCCAGTGCGGGAGAAGAACTCTAAAACTCATTCCCAATATGTTGCAGATTTGAGATCTCGCATGGAGGAAAGTTTTGGAGAGAGGAATAAGAGCCGCTTCGACCAGCGAGTCACTCCGTCCAGTTTGGTTGAAGGAGATCGTGTTCTGGTCCGAAACATGAAGCTTCGTGGAAAACACAAGCTTGAAGACAAGTGGGAAAATGATATCTACATAGTCCAGAAACGTGTCCGAGATCTGCCAGTGTATGTTGTACGTCTGGAAGATGTGCCAGATGCACCAATCCGCACACTTCACAGAGATCTCCTACTGGGAGAGATGTCCATTTCTCCCAGCTGGCGGTGACTCAGAACAGCTATCAGTGACTCCACCACGTCGTCCTCGGACCCAAAGCCAGAAACCGGCACAAGGTGAGTTCGATGACTGGGATGAGGAAGATGACGGACAGGAGATTCGGTCTTTCCATGTTGAGCCCGCCGCCTTCATAGTCAAAAGGGCAGAACCTGTCGATCCAAATGTCAAATGCCTTTATCCCATGTCGCTTATTCTATACCTGTGTTGCCAGTCAGTCTTGAGGGTCCTGTGTCACCTGGTCTTGAAATACCTGAAACAGACTTACTTGAAGAAACAACCTTACCTGAAGAGGGGATGTCCTCTGCCATGCCAGAAGCTTCCTTGCCTGTGGAAGAAGAGTTGGAGCCTGATGGTTCTGTACCAGAAGTTTTACCTGAGGAACCAGTGCTCCCTGACCAGGCAGAGACATCGCCCAACCAAGCTGAGCCATTGCTCCTCTCAATAGAGACCCATAATGCTCCTGAGAATAACAATCCTAACCCTGAGTGTGAATTTTTGGGCAGGTGTTCTACACGGCAGCGGCAGCCGCCTAACCGTTTACAGTATCCAGCCTTAGGTAACCCGCTTATTACAGTGGTGCAAACATTATTTCACAGGCTAGCTGACGCGTACAGTGAAACACTTTCACCCCCTGTAGCAACCCAGTTTTCGCAGTCCCGTATTCAAGAATGTTAGCATGCATCAGGAGTTGCATGATCTAAAGGGGGGAGGGTGTAACCCAGGTGAAAAAAACCTGCTCCAGAGCCGTTCTCATGCTATTTAATTTTCGGAACGCGTTGTGCTGACGTCATCACGCTAGACCGCAGTACCGCCAATCAGGCAGTATATTAACAGGAAGTTAGACGCGCCGGTCAGCGCAAGGCATAGGATTTCAGGGCAGATGCTACAGGAGCTGACTACTGGGTCCCGACCACTACAGAAACGAGTGTGAGCACGCGTTAACAACCGGATTGGCCAGGTCTGATGGCGAGCTAGAACCCAAAGGATCTGAACTGAACTAAGGCAACAAGCCTGACATATACTTTCAACTCAGCCCAGATTCAGACTCAAGACCCTCACCTGCTCGGTTGGGCCGGTAGGAGGCTCTTGTAGCCGCCCTTACTTTTGAACTTTTTTTGTCCGTTCGCACAGCTTGTGGCTACTCATTGTGGACTCACTCATACTCGCACTTTCGCACAACCTACCTCAGCCTCATATGGACAATCTCCACGCCACAAACTCGTTGCCTATTATATGTGGGAGAAATTACAGCACTGTCTGCTGTTTACGTATGGACTATTTAAATTGCTGAATGCACAGTATTTGTCTTTTGAATGTATATTTTCTTGAACTTGGAAATTGATTGTAAATAATTTTTCTTGAATGCACATTCTTTGTACTACATATTTGTTAATGTTTGTCTTTTCAATATAAGGTACCAGCAAATCTAAATGAATGTCTGTTTTGTTTTTCACTCCACTCCTAGAGTCGTGACTAGAGTTTCTGAACTAGCCTACTCCAACTACAACTTTAGTTATAATAACATTGTTACCTACCTCTTATTAGCCTTGTGTAACATGCTACACGTGTCATTGTGTGTATTTTCAGAGCCAGTCTTTCCCCACCTAAATATTTTAAACTGATAGTGGTGATTGTTCCGGCCCAATACCTGCTACATCAACATGTGCTTGGTCAAAGTATCTTTAATTTAGCTATGCTGTGTGTGTATCATCTGAATTGTCTTAACTTCAGTTGTTTCCACTAGAATGTGTCTCAAACCACCACAGGTCTAAATGTTCCATTGAAATAGCCAATCACATTTGTGTTTGGTTACACAAATGGCCACATATAAGATGTGACAAGTGAGCGTGGTGCGATTTTATCAGTAGACACTGAGTATGATGGAGCGGCACATGTGTCTTCCGTTTGTGATATGTGGTAAGTTTATATTCAGTTTTGTGTTTATTAGAGCTGTGCAATAAATCCAGTTTTTGTCAGTTATAGGCTTGGGTCTACAGCCGTCTTCACCTACATCTTTTGTCACTAAAATCTTGTATGGAGCAGATTCTAGACTTTGGAGAGAGAAATGTTTCTGGTTTCGATGTACATTATGTTTCTTGTGTTAAATACTGTAGTAATAATTAAAAGTCTGTATTATGTTACGTTCTGGAAATTAATATCGAATGCCAATTTTATTTGTTTTAATATTACAATACAATCCTTCACCCCTAATGTGTGTGCTTTAACTCTCCGTCTAACTGTCCTTCAGGAGTGGCTCTTCTTGCTCCGTGGGTCTCTGGGTCAGTTTTGGATGTGATGGTGAAACCTGGAGAGAACATCACTTTGCTCTGTGACTGCACATGTTCTACTGGAGTTTACACAGTTTGGTACCGCAACTGTTCAGACCCAAACCATCCCCCATTGGTTCTGAAAACTATGAAAGGCGGTTTTCACCCAATAGATGGAAATGACATTTTAAATTGGAAGAATCCAATGTCTCGATTTGAGTTTGTGAAGGACTCCAAATCTAACTGCTTTAACCTGAACATCAGTAATATCACAGAAAATGACGGAGGCTCATACTATTGTGGAACTGAGACCACTGAAGTTTTGGACAAAAAGGTTATAACAATGGAACATTTGTACACCTATGGAAATGCCATAACAAGAATATTATTTAGTAAGTATGTGAAATATTAATTTATATTTTAAAGACAGAACTTAACAGTGAAATATTACAAGCATAAAAATTTTCATTAAAAAAATCCTTGTTTACATGGCTTAATTTTCTAATTAAAATACACTAAGTACTACTGTACCCACACTAAATTCATTCAGTATTCTATAATAGTGTGCCTTTTTTAAATACAGTTATAAAGCACTGAATATAGTTTTTGCCTAATCCAGAGTCCAGTGAACCTGCAAAGCCTGACCCTGCGGAGTGTGGAGTGTGCTGGACTCTGCTGTTTTCTCTGTGTCCAGCCCTGACCCTTCTGTCCATTCTGCTGCTCGTGTTTGTGCTTTATTCAGAATGCTGTAAACAAGGTACATTCATGCTACATAGTTTGAAATGCATAAAAAGAAATTACTCAACCAAAAAGTATAACATTTTATGTAAAATTACTATTTAGTTGTTAATTGTTACACTTGAATCTGTTATCATACAAATAACTCTGTATTGTGTTTTGAGGTGTTTTGTGAAAATGTTGTATATTTTGTAGACATGAAAAAAGCAGAACCCAGAGTTCAGATGAGCCAGAGTGAGGTAACACTTGTACATTTTAACGCTGTTTGTTGTAAGAAGTTTTAACACATTTGGTGAATGTCATTTCTAGGATGGAGATGTGTGTTACGCTGCTTTAGAAATCCGACAAGCATCACAAAGACCAAAGAGAAAGAAAAAGACCCCCGACTCTGATTTCTGCACATATTCTGCCGTCAAAACCTCTCAAGAATGAGAAACAAAGAATTACTGAAAAACAGATTTGTTTCAAACTATACATTTCCTTGACCTAATTTTACATTTGTTCATCTGAAACAACCTACACTTTTTTGCATCTTAAAAAAAATCTATTTAAAACTTTGCTGGCAAAAATTACAGCAGTGATGTTTGTCACAGTCCGGTATTTTTAAACAATTTTGTCTAAACATAAGGCCATAAAGAGCTTCTTATTTGGATTCTTTATATCTAAGCAGTGTGGAGTTTGCTATCAGGGTCCATTTTTAAAACAAATTCAATCTGGATGTCATTTAACTTTAAATGTTTGCTCTTTTTTTTTTTCTTCAGTTGCAGTATACATGCAACAAAACCAATTGTATTGTATTGTGCGCCCATATCAGCCCAGGGAAACAGCCGTTTCAGCATTTGAGTGCTCGTGCCTGTCCTGGACCCATATTATATTTTATATCATGTTTTCTTTATTGAGACACATTTTGCCTTCTCTGTAACCTGATGTGAGCATGCTACTTGAAATGATGCTATGTGAGTAATTGTGTGGCTCATTTATAAAAAACAGGAGACAAAATACTCATCATTATAATTATATTCATCAAATGAGTCTTAATTAGCCTTAATAAAGGATAAAGAAAGACTTCATTCATTATGAACTAACTTAGCTTAGTAGTTAGGTTTAGGGTATTAAGTAGTTATTAATCCTGAGTCTTAATAAACTATTGTTCTTTATAAATTAAGTCTTTCTTCATGCATTATTAAGGCTAATAAGGTGTAGTTATTGTATAGTGTTACTGTCAGTTTCTACTTTGTAAAGTATCACTCGTCTAAATGCTAAGACCTGCTCGAATCTGAGTCACCACAACCAACTTTTACACACATATGAGCAAATATTTGTTTATATAATAATATAATATATAAATGGGTGTTACGGCTATTTCAACTTTTTGAATTGGTTCATATCCACCCTCAGGGAAATTCATATGTTGCATGAAGGTGATGGCATTTGCTCCTAAAAATGACAATTTAGGTTCTTCATTGTCATTGAATGGCCTGATAAAGGCTGTGAGAAGAGATGTCCAGCAGGGTGTTCAATACACCATATTGTCCTGGTGGAGTCGGGTGAGGACAGTGGTAAAGTACACCATTGCTAACTGCAGAAACATCCAAAGCTTTCTAAACCCTATAGAGAGAACTTAGAATATCTAGGGTCTTTTTGCTACTTTTGGGACAAATGTGAGGAACATCCAAGGTCCTCTAGCTGCTACATTTGCAACTTATGTGTTCATGCACTTTTTGACAATTTTCATAAGAAATAATACTTGATCATGCCATCCTAAAAGTACCTTTTTCTACAATTTATCATCCTTCCCACCCTTTTTTTTTTTTTTTTTTTAATTAATTAACCCTCTCCGGAATTTATACCAAGAGCTGCTAGCCTATGTATATTCCACTGACTGCATTTTTTTTTTTTATTAATATTTTATTTTACATACATACATACAAATATAAACTTAAATTGAAGCAGAAAAATATACATACAAGGAAATCAATACAAACTGAGGAAGTGGTTAAACATAAAATTCTAATTCTTCTGCAATAATAAATTTAGATTTATTGTTAGATATACTGTTTAGTGTTTGGAGATCATTTTTAATGTTTATAATTTTAAATAGTGCGCTGGAATTGGAGAATTTGGATTTGGAACAGAATACACAGGTTTATTATATATTCAATTGTATATTGTTTATGATGAAAGTAGGTTATTATGCTTGAGCAGTCTAAATGAATTCTGATGGAAGATTCTGCTGTAAACCATAAGTGTTTTTAGATTTGACCAAATTTCCTTTGAATATTTACAATAGTAAAAGAGATGGGGGGGATGGTTTCTTCTTCGCTGTGGCAAAAGGTGCAATATTGTTCAGTTTCCTTGAATTTGGAGATAAGAGAATTGGTAGGGTAGATTTTGTGAATCATTTTCCAGTGTAGTTCTTTGATCTTGTTATTAATGCAGTATATAAAGGGATTTAGCCACATTTTACACCAGCCTATGTTTGTGAATAAGAGATTCCATTGACTTTCACAGTTGGGAACAGTGTTATTGAGAGTTTAAAGACTCTCAATAACATGTTTGTTAGAGCACTTGTTGCTGCTGATATTGATACCATTGATAAGTAGCTGATCTGTAATTGTGGGTGTTGCTGTTTTCCAGTGGGTCTTCATCAGTTCCAGTAGACCAGAGGGAATGCCTTTGATTACTGAATTGAATTCTTTTGAGGGAAATTATGTTCACTAATAAAGATTTCACATGAGTCCAATTTGCCGTGGTCATTATAAGTCCTGCAAAAAATAATTTCTCTATTGATCCATTTAGTTAAATACATTGATTTGTTTGTCATTGTTCCAGATAATGCATTTATGTGGAGTTATGCTTATAGAAGGCATATTTTAAGAGAGGTTTGGCAACACTGTAATTACATCTCCGCAAAAAATCAAGACCTCCAACCTCATTAAAAACATTGGTATGGATAAAATACCATATGGAGTCAGGGTTTCCAAGGCAATGTCTGATCCACTTGATCTTAAATGTGTAATTTAAATCAAAGAAATGTATTAATTTGAGGCTTCCTGCCTCTTTGGGCCCAGTTAATACTGCTCTTTTGATATAATGGTGTTTGTTTTTACAGACAAAGTCTGTAATAGATTTGTTGATATTGTACATATTATAATTGTGTATTGTACATTTTGTTATTCACATTGAGATAAGGCCGGACTGACAAAAGTTAATAAAATCCTCCCCCAAATTGAGATATATTTTTGTAACCATAGAGTGAAAATTATTTTTTTTCTGTTTGGGAGAGAAGTTTAGTTGTTGACGCTCATTTTCATTTTCGCATATATAAAGACCCAAATAGTTGACCCTGTCTTTCACCTCCACACTGCAAATACTGCAAATTCCTTACACTCATATATAGACATCATAATTCACATTTACACCTGTTCAGTTTCAAACCAAATATCTCTGAAAACTTTTGTTTCCATCAACTGTATAACAGGGCTCTCAAGTTTTGAGCGGGATGGTGCGTGAGACTGCGTAATTTCCGAGGATTTTTTTTAACAGATTTTCTGGGCACAGAAGCGCTGTGCGCTGCGCTTGAATTGCGTAACTGAATTTCAGCTTGAGAAGTGGCGTGTGAGCGTGTGAACACGTCGAACTGCGTGTGTCACACTCTCAAAGCGTGAGACTTGAGAGCCCTGTTAAAATGAAAAGCTATACCTGTATGCTCCACTGCTGTTAGCAGAGCACTTCATGAGGAAGCTGTTTTTACAGAAGCCTTGAGCGGCAAGCAAAAAATAAAAAATAAAAATAAAAAAAGGTGCAAAAGGAGGACTATGGTTAAACGATTGTGTGATCCCGGGAAATTATTACGCAATCCGTAAAAAGTATCTCATGCTCTTGTGAATCTTTCTTGCATTGAATGAATGAAGAGGTAGACAGGGAAGGAGAGAGCATCAAACACACCTCTACTGCATGGAATGCTACAGAGGGCTCTGATTGCACAATTTAATTGATTCACTGATGGCTTTCCTTGTTCTATCCGCATCCACTGTCTTTCTCTCCCAGGATGGGCTGTAGTGCTGAGTGCGGGTCAGCCTGTTTGTCCAGAGGAGCAGGGGGTCTGTATGCAGCTGCAGCTTCCCCATATGTGTTCACGAGGCTGTGATGAGAGTGGGTTGGTCATTTTTATTGTTTGTGTTGCATGTTGTGTTTTATTGTGGTTTTAGTTTCACCTCCCAGCTCGGTGCCTTAGCGATCCAGTCATGTGACTTGGTGTCATGTGACAATCAGTGCACAATCAGTGCACTTGGTCGGTAGCACGAAAAAGGGATAAAGACCTGGAGACTAACAGAAGAGGGAGTGGGCAAGCGAGCAAAAGACGTAGACGTGGCACCGCGTGGTTGGGAAAGTGGGGCAACGGCGGCATGATGGGGGACCACTGGGACTGGGACAAGAATGGAGGCAGATGACTAAGGCCACATGACAATGCTCCTGTATTTTTTTTTTATGCAGGTTGAAAAAAATTTGCATCCACACACATGTCGGATCAGTAAATATTCACGTCCAGACGAAAATGGAGCGCTGAGTGAAAACAATGTAATACATATGCCACACCGATATGTGGCGCTGTAAACAGGAAACAGCCAGAGCCACTGGAAACGCAATACAGTGGTACCTCACCTTACGAAATTTATTTGTTCCAGAAGTGGTTTCGTAACGTGAATTTTTCGTAAGTTGAGTAGCTATTTCAATGGAAAAAGCCTGATTCGTTCCAAGGCCCAGATCCAAGTTTTTTTTATATAGTGTAACATTGTGTTCTGCGTAGAGACTGTAGACCCAGGACTAAACGTGGACTATACCAGGTCTAGACCAAGGTCTAAACCTGGACTAAACCTGGACTAAACCAGGACTAGACCAGGTGGATTAAAGCGCCGCGCGCGGGTCTATTTCCTGGTTTCGTTTCGAGTCATGGCTGAGGCGAGCAGCGAGGAGGACCGCACGCAGTCTGAGCGCATGAACGAGACCCGTGCTCAAACCGTACCTCCTCTAGACCTCCTCTAGACCTGGTCTAGACCACCATGGCTCTTGCATGCGTTCATTCATGCGCTCAGACTGCGTGCAGTCCCCCTCGCTGCTCGCCTCAGCAAGGGCTCGAAACGAAACCAGGAAATAGACCCGCGCACGGCGCTTTAATCCACCTGGTCTAGTCCTGGTTTAGTCCAGGTTTAGTTCTGGTTTAGTCCAGGTTTAGTCCTGATCCAGTCCTGGTTTAGTCCAGGTCTAGACCTGCTGGCAGCCCCGCGCCGGGTCATGCTGCGCTATCACACGTGTCTGCGCGTGTTTTCTCCCCCCTCCCCCTTCCCCCCACACTTCACTATTAATAATTTTGTTGAAAATCTATGAAAGTTTGACTGTTTAAATGAGAGACAAATGTGAGAAAAGTTTAAATTCAGTCTGAGAAAAGCGTATAATGTGCGTGGCTGAGCGCGCATTATTTGAATTTTTGAGATTTCTCATTTCGTAACTTTTCTTTCGTATCTAGAGACCAAAATTTAACGTGAAGGCGTTTCGTAACTTGAAATTTTCGTTTGTTGGGTCTTTCGTAAGGTGAGGTACCACTGTACTACAAAGAGCGCATGTGCATAAAGTCCTTTCTCTTCTGCAAAAAACATTGCGACGTCATCGTTTTCCAAAAGCTGCGTTTTGCTCGTCCACACGACAACGCAACCCCGGCGTTCTTAGATTTCTCTACATTGGGACCCATCCATTTTCTTCCGCTTATCTGGGGACTAAGCAGTCTAAGCAGGGACTCCGAGACTTCCTCCACCCCGGACACTTCCTCCAGCTCCTCCAGGGGGACCCCAAGGCGTTCCCAGGCCAGCCGGGAGACATAGTCCCTCCAGCGTGTCCTGGGTCTTCCCCGGGACCTCCTTCCGGTGGGACATTCTGCGGAGAAAACTCATTTCAGCCGCTTGTATCCGTGATCTTGTCCTTTCGGTCATTACCCAGAGCTCATGACCATAGGTGAGGGTAGGAACGTAGATTGACCGGTAAATTGAAAGCTTCGCCTTTTGGCTCAGCTCCCTCTTCACCACAACGGTCCGGTACAGCGACCGCATCACTGCCAACGCTGCACCGATCCGTCTGTCTATCTCTCGCTCCATCTTCCCCTCACTCGTGAACAAGACCCCGAGATACTTGAACTCCTCCACTTGAGGCAAGGACTTCCCACCCACCCGGAGAGGGCAAGCCACCTTTTTCCGGTCGAGAACCATGGCCTCGGATTTGGAAGAGCTGATCCTCATCCCAGCTGCTTCACACTCGGCTGCAAACCGCCCAGTGCACATTGGAGGTCCCGATTCGATGAAGCCATCAGGACAACATCATCTGCAAACAGCAGAGATGAGATCCTGTGGTTCCCAAACCGGATCCCCTCCGGCCCCTGACTGCGCCTAGAAATTCTGTCCATAAATATAATGAACAGAACCGGTGACAAAGGGCAGCCCTGGCGGAGTCCAACATGCACCGGAAACAGGTCCGACTTACTACCGGCAATGCGAACACAGGTCCTGCTCCGGTCATACAGGGACCGAACAGCCCTTAGCAAAGGGTTCAGATCAGGGAGGCCGTTCCTCTCAATCACCCCTCTCCAGGTGTCACTGTCGTTGCCCACGTGGGCGTTGAAATCCCCCAGGAGAACAACGGAGTCCCCGGTCGGTGCACTGTCCAGTACCCCTCCCAGGCACTCCAAAAAGGCCGGGTACTCTGCACTGCTGTTCGGCCCGTAGGCTGACACAACAGTGAGAGACCTGTCCCTGACCCGAAGGCGCAGGGACGCAACCCTCTCGTTCACCGGGGTGAACTCCAACACACAGCGGCTGAGCCGGGGGACAATGAGCAGGCCCACACAAACCCGCTGCCGCTCCCCGCGGGCAACACCAGAGAAATGGAGAGTCCAGCGCCCTTCAAGGAGTTGGGTTCCAGAGCCCAAGCTGTGAGTGGAGGCGAGGCCGACTATATCTAGTCGATAGCGCTCAACCTCCCGCACTGTCCCCACTGCTCGACTGGTCACCATGGGGAGCAGAGCCTTCAGCCGCTCTCCTCCTCAGCTCTGGAACTCTCTCCCTCCTGACATCAGTAATATAGACTCTCTCCCTCTCTTTAAATCCAGACTCAAAACCCACCTGTTCAGACTTTCCTACCTCTCATAGCCAATCACTCCACTCTGAATTTGTTTTTATTTTGTTTATGTTTTATTGTATTGTTTGTTTGTGCTTGTGCAGTGTCCTTGGGTGTTCTGAAAGGTGCTTTTAAATAATAATAATAATAATAATAATAATAATAATAATAATAATAATAATAATAATAATAATAATAATGCATTTTATTATTATTATTATTATTTTTATTATTATTATTATTATTATTATTATTATTATTATTGGGTGACCCTACCAGGGGCATAACCCGTTTGTCTGGAACCCGTTTTCAAAAAACACTGTTTTTGCCCACCAAAAACGCTGGCGCCGTGTGGACAAAAGGCCAAAATGAATACAAACTTCTCAGTTTCCACCAAAAAACGTTGTCGTGTGGACGCGCCCTAAGGAGGGACCTCAGCAGAGTTAGCGACGCCACAACTCCAGGAGAGCATCACGATGCAAACCACGAGTAGCGGCAGAGCTGCCTCGTGGTGAGCACTTTGTACATTGTAGTGGTGCTCGCTACGTGAAGGCTTACGCGGGGTCAGGGTGCATGCAGGATGTGCTGGCCTTGTGCTGGGTGTGTTTTGTGTGGCCATAGGGATGGTGGCAGTGGCGGTCTGCCCGAAAAGAGCTGAGGAGCGTGGGAGCCAGTCCTGGAGACAGTACGACAGATGAGTACAGTAACACCGGGACAGTCAGTAGATGGAACAAGCAAAACCAGCAATAAATTAACTCCTAAATAAAATATCGAGACATCCCTTGTTTTTACATTGTGTTATCATTAGCTGCTTATGCTGTTTTCTAGTCACCTTTGACACTCACATCTTTGGCCCTCGTCTTTGGAACAGCTTGTTGAAGGACCTCAGGGCCTACAAAGAAATGACTGAACTGGGGTTGTTTGTTATTATGAAATGTTTGTATTTTTGTATGAAAATCACTTTACATTATCAAAACAAACTATAATGGACAATCTAAAAAACAAAGTGATATTTTGTCCTGGTCTGACTTTAACCAGACTCTCAGACCAAGGGCTGCACAATACCTGAAAATCTTTAATGGTTTGTAAACATGTGGCAGAAAGCACTGATAGAAAGTAAAGCCCTTATGACGTAGGTGGTGGTGAGGTGTTTTGAGTGGAAACTGTTGTGGTCTGTTCTGCAAATAGTGTTAGATTTACAAACATGAGCAGTAACCTTCATCAGGTTCTTCAGAGTAACCAATATTTACTTATATTTAATATTTACTTATGATACTTATGAAGTAAGTTTGTGATGTTTAATCTGTATTATATTTTGTGTGTGATGTTGAGAATATATTTTGCTAAAATCGTGTTTTTGTTCCACGTAGACTTTCGCCCAATTAGTGCCTCTCCTTTGTCACGTGACGGTCGGACTTATTCTTCTGTGTTTACCCTCATTTACATTCAGCTACCCATGTTCATTGCCTATTCCCTCTGTATACATGTCCTGTGTGTATTTTCACTATGTATATTTGATAATTAGAACTCTAGTTACATTAAGTAACTTCCTATTATTTTTGCCTTTATTGTATTTTTGTCCAGTTTAAAATTATTAATCGGTATACTTATTGTTATAATATCAATCAATCAATCAATCAATCAAACATTTATAAGGCGCTTTTCATACAAAATTGTAACACAAAGCGCCTTACAGTGGTCAAGGATTAGAAGATTGACCTTTATTGATCTCACACAGGAGAGGTTGTTTCTATATTTGACCCGGGGACCATCCCCATGATTTTGTTTTGTTATTTATGCTTTGGTCAGGCCCTAAGCTGGAGGATTTTACCTATGGCGCATGTTTAGGTTGGTGGGGGAAACCGGAGTGCCCGGAGGAAACCCACCCAAACACGGGGAGAACATGCAGTCTCCACACAGAAAGGCCCGGGCAACCCGAACCTTCTTGCTGTGAAGCATGAGTGCTAGCCACTCACCCACCGTGCCGCCAGGGAAAAAAATAAAAATAAAAATAAAAAAAATAAAAAATAAAAAAATAAAAAAATAAAAAAATAAAATAAAACAGGAACAGCAGCTACAACAGCAGGGGGGTATTCCACGAAAGCTACTAAGCGCAAAGCCCGGCTTTGTTCGTCAGTTGGCGCTAGGTTAAGTGAGAGTTCGGTTCCACGACGCTCGCTAAACTTAGTTCCCGCTGAGTTACTGGGGCAACATGGTCTTAGCAGATAGTCTGGTCGCATTTCTATTTGCAACATATTACAGAAATGGAAATTAATTTAACCTACAATTATTGTTATCATCACATAACTTATATCAGTTGGGTCTAACATCACTCTCACTTGACGACATTGACACTTTATATTTTATGTGACATCTCTATCAAAGAATACAGTTACAGGTAAACCTTTACTTTTAAAACAAAATGTAGCCAAATAACAGGCACACTCCATGATGCAACATTTCAATGATTCAACAAATTTGCTTCAGAGATGCTGTGCAAGCCTTTTTAATGAAATCCTATTTATCAATTTCCATCAATAGGCATAAAACAATAAAAGACATTAGGTATGACATTCTGGTGTGAGGCTACTGCTGGAGGACTGCTGAGGGTCAGGCAAGGCACTGCTGGAGGACTGCTGAGGGTCAGGCAAGGCACTGCTGGAGGACTGCTGAGGAGGGTCCAAGTGTACGCCATCTTCAGTAACTAGAACACAAACATACTATTAAAATACACAAATGCTTGGATCACAGCTGAGGCAAGCAGTAGTCTAGAGAATACCTTGAATATACTCTTCACGAGAACTCGCAGGAAGGATCTTTGATGGGGTCCCTCCATCAGTTACCTCCACCAGTGGGCGACCCCGGTTTAGGGCCAGTGCCAGCTCCTCTACAGGTGAAAGGTTTTGAGGGGGGCTCCCACCTCCTGTGGCTTGGTAGCTACTGTTCATTTTAAATTAAATTAAGGTACCATTTCAACAGTATTACTAATTTCACTGAATAATAATATTAATATTAGCCTACTTACCACTCTGCAAAATGTTTTTATGCTTTGTCTTTACCTGCAAAACAGTCCTCTTCACATTATTCCTGCTCAAAGACAAGATAACACAATTTAACGTATTAGTTGGCGCAAATACTTTTACACAGTAAAAATAAATTACAACTGACAAGACTGCTAAACAAATATATAATAATTATGCCACGAACTACCCACCGTGAGAATCGAACTCACATACTCCCGCACCCCAGACGGAGACTTTACCCCTGCGCCACAAATCAGCGTTGACATGGATGGTGAAAAACAGACTTAAAAAAAACTCAATGTCCAGCACTGTTATAGGACTTAACTTACGTATTTAAGTGCTCGGCGATCTTCTGCCACGCCATGTCTCTTGCCTTGGTTATCGCAAGTGCGTTGTAGGGTTCCAAAAGCAACTACTGTTCTGATGCGCTGAAATAATCGGCCCGAATCTTCGACATGATCGCGTTTTCGACAGTCGCTTGTTCAGGACTTCTTACCTTCCCCGTGCACGCGTCTAGGCCCGGCCTGATTAGGCCTGACTGGGCTTAGCTCTGACTAGGCGCAGCTGAAACGCGTTTGTGGAACGGGTTCAAGCTTTTGTCTAAGTTGTGTCTCAGCCAGGCGAGAACTTAGCACTTAGTCGCGGCTAAGTTTAGCGACGTTCGTGGAATACCCCCCAGCAACAGCATCAACAACAGCAACAACAGCAGCAGCAGCAACAACAGCAGCAGCAGCAAGAACGGCAACAACGACAGAACAACAGCAACAACAACAGCAGCAACAACAACAGCAGCAGCAACAGGAACAGCAGCAACAACAACGACAACAGGAACATCAGCAACAACAACAGCAGCAGCAGCAACAACAGCAGCAACAATGACAGAAACAACAGCAACAACAACAGCAACAACAACAGCAACAACAACAGCAGCAGCAGCAACAACAACAGCAGCAACAACAACAACAGCAACAACAAGAACAACAGCAGCAACAGGAACAGCAGCAGCAACAGCAGCAGCAACAGGAGCAGCAGCAACAACGGCAATAGCAACAACAGCAACAGGAACAACAGCAGCAACAACAGTAACAACAGCAGCAACAACGGCAGAAACAACAGCAACAACAGCAGCAGCAGCAGCAACAACAGCAGCAACAACAGCAACAACAACAAAAGCAACAACAGCAACAACAGGAACAGCAACAACAACAGAACCACAGCGACAACAAAACAATAACAGCAATAACAACAACAACAACAACAACAGCAACAACAAAAGCAACGAAAGCAACAGCTACAACAAAAGCAACAACAACAGCAGCAACAACAACAACAGCAACAACAAAACAACAACAGGAACAACAGGAACAGCAACAACAGGAACAGCAACAACAGGAACAGCAACAACAGCAGCAGCAACAACAGGAACAGCAACAACAAACAAAAGAACAAATAAAAGACAAGCAAACAGACGACCGAAGTCAGTCAAAGGCCAAGCTAAACAGGTGAGTCTTGAGCCCACTCTTAAAAACATGAACGTTCTCTGCAGCCCTGAGGTCCTCCGGCAGGCAGTTCCATAGACGAGGGCCGTAGTACTGAAAAGACGCCTCTCCGTGAGTGTGTGTCCTGACTTTGGGAATGACCAGGAGCCTGCTGCCGGAGGAGCGCAGGGCCCGTGAAGGTTCATAAGGGGAAAGCAGTTCTGAAAGATAGGAAGGCCCAAGACCATTAAGACATTTAAAAACCAGTAAAAGAACTTTAAAATCTATCCTGTAACTCACAGGGAGCCAATGCAGAGATTTTAAGACCGGTGTAATGTGATCCCGCCCTCTGGACCTAGTCAGGACACATGCTGCTGAATTTTGCAATAATTGCAAACCTGAAATACTCTTTTTGGGAAGACCAGAGAGCAGGGCATTACAGTAGTCTATACGGCTGGTGACAAAAGCATGCATCAGTGTCTCCGTATTGGCCTGAGAGAGAATAGGGCGAACTCTGGCTATGTTTTTTAGGTGATAGAAGCCCATTTTTGTGATGTTCTTGATGTGTGGAATAAAAGTCAGCTCAGAGTCAAAAATGACGCCCAGGTTTTTCACTTGAGGAGATGGGTTAAAAGACTGTGCTTGTAGTTTTGATAAAAGTTTCTCTCTCTGGGCCTCAGGACCGATGACTAAAACCTCCGTTTTGTCCTGGTTAAGCTGGAGAAAGTTTCTTGCCATCCAGGATTTGATATCTAGAATACAGTTAAAAAGAGCATCCATTGGTCTGGTGTCATAAGGAGACACGGAAATGTAAAGCTGTGTATCATCTGCATAGCTGTGGAAATTGATTCCATGTCTCCTGATGACGCCGCCAAGGGGAAGCATGTACAGGTTGAAAAGCACAGGGCCTAAAATGGAGCCCTGGGGGACACCGCATGTGATTTTATGGATCTTGGAGGAGCATGTGTCCATAGTTACCATAAATGTTCTGTCTGTGAGATATATCCACTCGTTACACGTTTCTTGTTTTTTTCTGTTCATTCCAGACCACACATACATGTATACATGTACACCATTGTAACAATCACCTGGAATATGTATATATATGAAACCCATTAAAGTTGATCAAGATTCTCCAGTTGATCAAGTTGATCAAGATTCTTCATTGTCCAGTTAATTGAGTCTTGTTAAAACACAGAGGGTTAAATGAAAATACACTCAACAAAAATATAAACGCAACACTTTTGTTTTTGCTCCCATTTTTCCTGAGATGGACCCAAGGATCCAAAATTCACTCCAGATACACAACACTACCATTTCTCTCAAACATTGTTCACAAATCTGTCCAAATGTGTGACAGCGAGCACCTCTGCCCCGCCGAGACAATCCACCCCACCTCACAGGTGCGCCACATCAAGATGCTGATCCGACATCATGACCAGTGCACAGGTGCGCCCCAGACTGCCCACAAAAAAAGGCCACCCCGAAATGTGCATTTCTTTGCTTTATTGGGGGTCTGGGGACTCAGAACCAGTCAGTATCTGGTGTGACCACCATTTGCCTCATGCAGTGCAACACATCTTCTTCACATAGAGTTTATCAGATTGTCAATTGTGGCCTGTGGAATGTTGGTCCACTCCTCTTCAATGGCTGTGCGAAGTTGCTGGATATTAGTGGGAGCTGGTACACGCTGTCGTATACGCCGGTCAAGCACATCCCAAACATGCTCAATGGGTGACATGTCCGGTGAGTATGCTGGCCATGCAAGAACTGGGACATTTTCAGCTTCCAAGAATTGTGTACAGATCCTTGCAACATGGGGCCGTGCATTATCTTGCTGAAACATGAGGTGATGTTCATGGATGTATGGCACAACAATGGGCCTCAGGATCTCATCACGGTATCTCTGTGCATTCAAAATGCCATCAATAAAATGCACCTGTGTTCTTCGTCCATAACAGCCTTTGAAGAGGAGTGGACCAACATTCCACAGGCCACAACTGACAATCTGATAAACTCTATGCGAAGAAGATGTGTTGCACTGCATGAGGCAAATGGTGGTCACACCAGATACTGACTGGTTCTGAGTCCCCAGACCCCCAATAAAGAAAAAAAAATGCACATTTCAGGGGCGCACCTGTGCACTGGTCATGATGTCGGATCGGCATCTTGATGTGGCGCACCTGTGAGGTGGGGTGGATTGTCTCGGCGGGGCAGAGGTGCTCGCTGTCACACATTTGGACAGATTTGTGAACAATGTTTGAGAGAAATGGTAGTGTTGTGTATCTGGAGTGAATTTTGAATCTTTGGGTCCATCTCAGGAAAAATGGGAGCAAAAACAAAAGTGTTGCGTTTATATTTTTGTTGAGTATATGTTAGACATGTAAGTTTGAAAACAAATAGCCATAAGTGATCTAACTAAAGTGGCAATGATAGACAAACTGCTGCCCCATATTGGTGTGGTATTTGCAGAAAACCAAACTTGACAAAGTGTAAAATAGGACCAGGAAACCACCAAAAAAATGCAGACATCAATACTGTCTCGTTATTGTCTCCGAATTTTATGAATATTTGACTATGTAATTGCCTATTATATACTGTTTACATTGTGTTTGGCGGACATCAGCATCTGTCATGGGATTACAGATGAAAAAAATGTCTTCTTGGTTAATTCTGGCATACAGAAGACCTGGAGAAATGTTACTACTGAATGTTCCTAAAATTAGAATTTAAATTGTTCTTGTCAACATGTGCTTGATATCTTAAATTAAAGTATCTTTAATTTATGATCAAAGGAGAAGTTCAATTTGTTTTTTCACTTTTCACGTATCTTTAATTTACCTATGCCGTATGTGTATCATCTGAATTGTCTCAACTTCCGTTGTTTCCACTAGAATGTGTCTCAAACCACCACAGGTCTAAATGTTCCATTTAAATAGCCAATCACATTTGTGTTTGGTTACACAAATGGCCTCATATCAGATGTGACAAGTGAGCGAGGCGTGGTTTTATCAGTAGACACTGAGTATGATGGAGCGGCACATGTGTCTTCTGTTTGTGATATGTGGTAAGTTTACATTCAGTTTTGTGTTTATTAGAGCTGTGCAATAAATCCAGTTTTTGTCAGTTATAGGCTTGGGTCTACAGCCGTCTTCACCTACATCTTTTGTCACTAAAATCTTGTATGGAGCAGATTCTAGACTTTGGAGAGAGAAATGTTTCTGGTTTCGTAATAATTAAAAGTCTGTATTGTGTTACGTTCTGGAAGTTAATATTGAATGACAATTTTATTTGTTTTAATAACACAGAAACGTGTGTGCTTTAACTCTCCGTCTAACTGTCCTTCAGGAGTGGCTCTTCTTGCTCCGTGGGTCTCTGGGTCAGTTTTGGATGTGATGGTGAAACCTGGAGACAACATCACTTTGCTCTGTGACTGCACATGTTCTACTGGAGTTTACACAGTTTGGTACCGCAACTGTTCTGACCCAAACCATCCCCCACTGGTTCTGAAAACTAGGAAAGGCGGTTTTGACCCAATATATGCAAATGACATTTTAAATTTGAAGAATCCAATGCCTCGATTTGAGTTTGTGAAGGACTCCAAATCTGACTGCTATAACCTGCACATCAGTAATATCACAGAAAATGACGGAGGCTCATACTATTGTGGAACTGAGACCACTGAAGTTTTGGACACTGGTACAACTGATATAACAAGTAAAATTCTGTACACCTATGGAAATGCCATGACAAGATTATTATTTAGTAAGTATGTGAAATATTAATTTATATTTTAAAGACTTAACAGTGAAATATTACAAGCATAAAAATGTTCATAAAAAATCCTTGTTTACATGGCTTAATTTTCAAATTAAAATACACTAAGTACTACTGTACCCACACTAAATTCATTCAGTATTCTATAATAGTGTGCCTTTTTTAAATACAGTTATAAAGCACTGAATATAGTTTTTGCCTAATCCAGAGTCCAGTGAACCTGCAAAGCCTGACCCTGCGGAGTGTGGAGTGTGCTGGACTCTGCTGTTTTCTCTGTGTCCAGCCCTGACCCTTCTGTCCATTCTGCTGCTCGTGTTTGTGCTTTATTCAGAATGCTGTAAACAAGGTACATTCATGCTACATAGTTTGAAATGCATAAAAAGAAATTACTTAACCAAAAAGTATAATTTAATGTAACATTACAATTTAGTTGTAATTAAAACACAACTAAATTGTTACACTTGAATCTGTTATCATACAAATAACTCTGTATTGTGTTTTGAAGTGTTTTGTGAAAATATTGTATATTTTGTAGACATGAAAAAAGCAGAACCCAGAGTTCAGATGAGCCAGAGTGAGGTAACACTTGTACATTTTGACGCCGTTTGTTGTAAGAAGTTTTAACACATTTGGTGAATGTCATTTCTAGGATGGAGATGTGTGTTAGAAATCCACCAAGCATCACAAAGACCAAAGAGAAAGAAAAAGACCCCCGACTCTGATTTCTGCACATATTCTGCCACCAAAACCTCTCAAGAATGAGAAACAAAGAATTACTGAAAAACAGATCTGTTTCAAACTATACGTTTCCTCGAATTAATTTTACATTTGTTCACCTGAACCAATCTACACTTTTTTGCATCTTTAAAAAAAAAAAGTAAAACTTTGCTGGCAAAAATTACAGCAGTGATGTTTGTCACAGTCCAGTATTTGTAAGCAATTTTGTCTAAACATAAGGCCATAAAGAGCTTCTTATTTGGATTCTTTATATCTAAACAGTGTGGAGTTTGCTATCAGGGTCCATTTTTAAAACAAAATCAGTTTGAATGTTATTTAACTTTAAAATGTTTGCTCATTTGGTAAATCTTTTTTTTTCTTCAGTTGCAGTATACATGCAACAAAACCAATTGTATTGTATTGTGCGCCCATATCAGCCCAGGGGCAACTGCTGTTTCAGCATTTGAGTGCTCGTGCCTGTCCTCGACCTATATTATATTTTATATCATGTTTTCTTTATTGAGACACATTTTGCTTTCTCTGTAACCTCATGTGAGCATGCTACTTGAAATGATGCTATGTGAGTAATTGTGTGGCTCATTTATAAAAAGGAAACAAAATACTCGTCATTATAATTACTGGCCTGAGGTGGGTGCTCGATAGTGAGTGTCTGGTGGCCAGGCCTTCCCCCAAGGGGCCCGGCCGGGCACAGCCCGAAGGAGCAACATGGGGCTGTCCTCCCGTGGACCCACCACCCACAGGAGGATCCATAAGGGGCTGGTGCAGGGAGATTGGGGCAACAGTCGATGGCAGGGGCCTCGACGACCGGCTCTCCGGACATGGAGACTAGCTCTGGGGACATGGAATGTCACCTCGCTGGGGGGAAGGAGCCCCAACACTGTTTACAGTGCGAGTGGAGAGCTGTTGATCTCGACTGGGGATGTTGTCGGATGGTGGATGGAATACTTTGAGGCTCTCCTCAATCCCACCGTCACTTCTTCTGAGGAGGAAGTAGTGGCTGGTGACTTGGAGGCGGACTCGTCCATCACCCAGGCTGAAGTCACTGAGGTGACTGGCAAGCTCCTCGGTGGCAAGGCTCTGGGGGTGGACGAGATCCGTCCTGAGTATTTTAAGTCTCTGGATGATGTGGGGCTGTCTTGGCTGACAAATCTCTGCAACATCGCATGGGGGACGAGGACAGTACCTTTGGACTGCAGACTGGGGTGTTGGTCCTTCTGTTCAAGAAGGGGAACTGGAGGGTGTGTTCCACCTACTGGGGAATCACACTCCTCAGCCTCCCTGGTAAGGTCTATTCCAGGGTACTGGAGAGGAGAATCCGACCGATGGTCAAACCTCGGATTCAGGATGAGCAGTATGGTTTTCGTCCCAATCGCGGAACACCGGACCAGCTCTATACTCTCCATCGGGTGTTTGAGGTTTCATGGGAGTTTGCCCAACCAGTCCACATCTGCTTTGTGGATCTGGAAAAGGCATACGACCGTGTCCCTCGTGGGGACCTGTGGGAAGTGCTCTGGGAGTATGGGGTCCAGGGTTCTTAGCTAAGGGCCATCCGGTCCCTGTATGATGTTGAATCTGTATTATAACCGTTTAGTGCGTGCGTTTGAGAATATATTTTGCTAAAATTGTGTTTTTGTTATACGTAGACTCTCGTCTAATTACTGCCTCTCTTTTGTCACATGACGGTCAGACATCTGCTGTATTTACCCTTGTGCTGTCCTTACGACACGCAAGACATGTGAAGTTGACAGCCAGCGAGCTAATAAAGAAAACTCCTACACAAGGTGTACTTTTCTTGCTTTTATGGAGGTCTCTTATTTATATATATATTGTAACTGAAACGTACAGAAAAAAAGAAGGCATATAAACTACACAGTACAGTTGGTGTACAAAATACAAGTAGCTAGCTTTTTATTTATTTTTGCTTTAGTGTTTTTGTCCAGTTTAATATTATTAATCGGTATACTTGTTACACGTTTGTTTTTTCTGTTCATTCCAGACCACATTCCACATTCCAGACCGGCTGGTTAGCTCAACTGACCGGCTGGTTAGCTCAACTGGTAAGTCATGGACTTTCCCCCTGGAGGTTGTAGGTTCAAACCCCCCCCGGGCAATGAGCTAACCAGTGTGGGTCCTTGGGCAAGACCCTTCACGGTACTGCCCCCCGGGCGCCGAAAAAAGATGGCTGCTCACTGCTCCTGAAAAAGGATGGGTCAAATGCAGAAGTCAAATTTCTCCCGTGTGTCACTGTGTGTCAGACCAATAAAGGCTAAAAGCCCCAAGCTTAAAAGCCCCAAGCTTAACATACATGTATACACCATTACAATCACCTGGAATACGTTCAAGTTGAAACCCATTAAAGTTGATCAAGATTCTCTACCCGGAGTCTGTCATGTTCCCACCCAACAAAGATCCCCCTCCATACTTTACAGATTGTCCAGTTCATTGAGTCCTTGTAACGAACAGGCCGTTCATTACTGAATGAGTATCCTCACATGCACTTTCATAGACTTTGCACTTTATGTATATTTGCATTGCACCTTTAGAGCACGGAGCACTTGCAAGATACGCTAATTTGCACATACAAGATTGCACACATTTGTATTGTTTTAAAGTATTTATTGAAAACTTTTTTAGCGTTTGTCACGGAGTCCGGTCGGGCGGGTACTTTCGGTAATGGTGGCCGCCGGTCTGCGGAGACAAACAAGAACAATCAATGTGCAATATGTGCCACTTTTTAAATTGGTTGTGTCTTGTGTGTGTTTGCGTGTGTAGGATGTGGATATTTTAAAGTGTGAAAGCGGTATGTGTGGGTTGAGTTGTGCTTTTACTTACCTGTGTCTCATGTCCAGGTGTCTGGCCAATAGATTCCCCGGGGGACCAGACACCGTTTAAGAGTTCCGGGCCAGCTCAAGACAGCGGACATCGGGGGGAGGAAATGCCACCAATTTTAATTGGGTTTATTCACTTTATACTTTATTAGGTGTTTGGTTTTTAAGAGTTTATTTTTGTATGTGGGTTTTATATGGTTTATTTGATGATGGGTATTTTATTGGAGGATTTTAACTTTAAACAGCTAATGTTAATTATACACCCCTTGGAGTTTTTATGGTTTAAGCCACCTGTATTCTATCATTCATAGCTCTGCTGCTGGAGAAGAACCATGCTCTGATCCTCCTTGCACTTTAATTTATTTTGCACTGCACTTTGCACGTGAGCACTTTATATTTTTTTGTGCAAACTGGGAAAAACATTAAAACTGTGGACCACGTCAACCCTGCCTCCAGTATCTGTTTGTGGAACTCACTGCAATCTAGCCGCTCTACTCGTCTTGGTCACAGTCCTGTTAAAACACAGAAGGTTAAATAAAAATATGTTAGACATGTAAGTTTGAAAACAAATAGCCATAAGTGATCTAACTAAAGTGGCAATGATAGACAAACTGCTGTCCCATATTGGTGTGGTATTTGCAGAAAACCAAACTTGACAAAGTGTAAAACAGGACCAGGAAACCACCAAAAAAATGCAGACATCAATACTGTCTCGTTATTGTCTCCGAATTTTATTTGACTATGTAATTATATACTTTTTACATTGTGTTTGGCGGACATCAACATCTGTCATGGGATTACAGATGAAAAAAATGTCTTCTTGGTTAATTCTGGCATACAGAAGACCTGGAGAAATGTTACTACTGAATGTTCCTAAAATTAGAATTTAAATTGTTCTTGTCAACATTTGCTTGGTCAAAGTATCTTTAATTTACCTATGCCGTATGTGTATCATCTGAATTGTCTTAACTTCAGTTGTTTCCACTAGAATGTGTCTCAAACCACCACAGATCTAAATGTTCCATTTAAATAGCCAATCACATTTGTGTTTGGTTAACACAAATGGCCTCATATCAGATGTGACAAGTGAGCGAGGCGTGGTTTTATCAGTAGACACTGAGTATGATGGAGCGGCACATGTGTCTTCTGTTTGTGATATGTGGTAAGTTTACATTCAGTTTTGTGTTTATTAGAGCTGTGCAATAAATCCAGTTTTTGTCAGTTATAGGCTTGGGTCTACAGCCGTCTTCACCTACATCTTTTGTCACTAAAATCTTGTATGGAGCAGATTCTAGACTTTGGAGAGAGAAATGTTTCTGGTTTCGATGTACATTATGTTTATTGTGTTAAATAGTAATAATTAAAAGTCTGTATTGTGTTACGTTCTGGAAATTAATATTGAATTACAATTTTATTTGTTTTAATAAGACAAAAACGTGTGTGCTTTAACTCTCCGTCTAACTGTCCTTCAGGAGTGGCTCTTCTTGCTCCGTGGGTCTCTGGGTCAGTTTTGGATGTGATGGTGAAACCTGGAGACAACATCACTTTATACTGTGACTGCACATGTTCTACTGGAGTTTACACAGTTTGGTACCGCAACTGTTCTGACCCAAACCATCCCCCACTGGTTCTGAAAATTAAGAAAGGCGGTTTTTCACTAGGTGGAAATGACATTTCAAAATGGAAGAATCCACTGCCTCGATTTGAGTTTGTGAAGGACTCCAAATCTAACTGCTTTAACCTGAACATCAGTAATATCACAGAAAATGACAGAGGCTCATACTATTGTGGAACTGAGATCATTGAAGTTTTGGACAAAAATGAAATGGGTAAAACAATGGAAATTTTGTACACCTATGGAAATGCCATAACAAGAATATTAGTTAGTAAGTATGTGAAATATTAATTTATATTTAAAAACAGTGAAATATTACAAGCATAAAAATTTTCATAAAAATTGTTTGTTTACATGACTTAATATTTAAATTAAAATACAGTAAGTACTACTGTACCCACACTAACTTCAGTTCAATTCAGTATTCTATAATAGTGTGCCTTCTTTAAATACAGTTATAAAGCAGTGAATATAGTTTTTGCCTAATCCAGAGTCCAGTGAACCTGCAAAGCCTGACCCTGCGGAGTGTGGAGTGTGCTGGACTCTGCTGTTTTCTCTGTGTCCAGCCCTGACCCTTCTGTCCATTCTGCTGCTCGTGTTTGTGCTTTATTCAGAATGCTGTAAACAAGGTACATTCAGCTACATAGCTTGAAATGCATAAAAAGAAATTACTCAACCAAAAAGTATAAAATATGATGTAAAATTACTATTTAGTTGTTAATTGTTACACTTGAATCTGTTAACATACAAATAACTCTATTGTGTTTTGAAGTGTTTTGTGAAAATATTGTATATTTTGTAGACATGAAAAAAGCAGAACCCAGAGTTCAGATGAGCCAGAGTGAGGTAACACTTGTACATTTTGACGCTGTTTGTTGTAAGAAGTTTTAACACATTTGGTGAATGTCATTTCTAGGATGGAGATGTGTGTTACGCTGCTTTAGAAATCCAACAAGCATCACAAAGACCAAAGAGAAAGAAAAAGACCCCCGACTCTGATTTCTGCACATATTCTGCCGTCAAAACCTCTCAAGAATGAGAAGCAAAGAATTACTGAAAAACAGATTTGTTTCAAACTATACATTTCCTCAACCTAATTTTACATTTGTTCATCTGAAACAACCTACACTTTTTGCATCTTAAAAAAAAAAAAGTAAAACTTTGCTGGCAAGAATTAGAGCAGTGATGTTTGCCACACTCCAGTATTTGTAAATAATTTTGTCTAAACATAAGGTCTTTATATACAACATATATATGTGTATATATATATATATATAACGCTGTGGAGTTTGCTATCAGGGTACATTTTTTTTTAAAGGACAGACTCAAAATCAGATACCATAAAAATGTTTACTCATTTTGTAAATGGTTTTCTATTATTCAGTTTCAATATCCATGCAACAAAAGCAATTGTATTGTATTGTGCGCCTTTATCAGCCTGGGACAACAGCTGTTTCAGCATTTGAGCACTCGCCTGTCCTGAACTTATATTTTATATCATGTCTCCTCCATTGAGACACTTGAGTTCTACGGTTATGTCACCTTCCTTTATCTGTAACCTGATGTATGCATGTTCAACTTTACAAATATGCTATGTTTTAAATTAATAAATTGGTAAATATGACTCTTTATCATAATTATTATTAATCCTGAATCATTCTTAATAAACTCTTTGTTCTTTATATATTACACACGGTCATTATCGGACAGTGACATGTAAAGGGAAGGTGTGTCGGGTTTCTTCACTTTCAAAATCAGTGACAGCTGCTTGGAACAATGTCTAATCACATCTAAATCCTATTTATTTCAATTGTAACTCTGGTCACCTACCTATTGTAATTGCTGATGGTGATGCTCAGATTGTGGAAGAGTGTAAATTTCTTGGTCTGACACCGGCTTACCTCTGATACTCTCTGCTGATCCCGGTTCGGCTCGCTTTCTGGAGCCCACGTAAGTAGGTCCGGTAACTTCCCTGGAACATGAAATAAAGCTTTTTTTTCTTCTCAAAACAAAACATTTGTCCGAAAGGTGATATATTTGCGTCCGAAACAGTTGTCCATGAAACATCCAGCAGCGTAGATTGCGTTTGCGTATTGTCTGTCTCGATTCGTATCACTGCGCGCATATTAGCCGTATTAGCTTGTTAACCTTTAGCGGAAGTGTATGGCAGATGCGGTCCGCCGTAAGGGGAAGTTTACAAGTGAACAGGCTAATACAGCTAATATGCGCAGTGATACGAATTGAGAGACACAATACGCAATCCGTAAGTACGCTGCTGGATGTTTGGGACACAAATATATCACCTTTCGGACAAATGTTTTGTTTTGAGAAGAAAAACAAGATTTATTTCATGTTCCAGGGAAGTTACCGGACCTACTTACGTGGGCTCCAGAACGCGAGCCGAACCAGGCTGAGCGGAGACTGTCAGAGGTAAGCCGGTGTCAACACACGTAACTTTTAGAAGGAAACCCATACAGATTAATATTTTTTTTTAATTTATTTTAAAAACGCACTATCCCTTTAAAGGAAAAGTAACATTTTTTTACAATCTGAGCCTTCTTTCGGCAATAAAACAAGTAGTTTTACTCACCCATAGCAGTTTGGTGTCAATTGGAGCAGTATCGCAGAACTTATGTTGGAGCCGTTCTGTTCTACTAGTGATCCCGTATCCGTTAACATGGTGCTCGTATCATATGCTCGGGGCATTACTTTGCGCTCTCCAAATAACACAAACTTTAGCACTTTTCAAATCACAGAAGATTGCTGTGTCAGGGTAGACTTTTAGTGGATTCACAAACGGCCTGAAACCCGATATCCAGCTATAGTTTCATTTGATGACGTCATCAGAGAGGACAGTGCGCATGCGTGAACTCAGCTGTTTTGTAAACACCGCTAGTCCGAAAGAAGCTAACACCGCTCTGAACTTTACTTTTCTGTTGCGATATCGGGTTTCAGGCCGTTTTGGAATCTACTAAAAGTCTACCCTGACACAGCGATCTTCTGTGATTTGAAAAGTGCTAAAGTTTGTGTTATTTGGACACCGCAAATCAGTGCCCCGAGCACTCACGCTAACGGATACGGGATCACTAGTAGAACAGAACGGCTCAACATAAGTTCTGCGATACTGCTCCAATTGACACCAGACTGCTATGGGTGAGTAAAACTACTTGTTTTATTGCCGAAAGAAGGCTCAGATTGTAAAAAAAAAAAAAAAAAAAAAAAAACAACGTTAATTTTCCTTTAAGAAGACTCAGGAGCATTCTTCTTTTTGCAGAAAAGAAAATTCACAAGGAACTCAAAGATCCCACTGAACTTTTGTCGCTGCACCATTAAAAGCCTTCTGGTTGGTTCTACTGTGTGGTTCGGCAAAATTACAGCCAAAGAGAGGAAAGCTTTAAGCGGGGTGGTCCACTCAAAGCCAAAAAAGCTGAACTGTGACCTGCCTGTCCTTGAGGCTCTTTACAAATGTAGACTTTTTATGTGGTATGTTTTTTAATGCCTCGTGGTTCACTTTGAACTTTTTGCACATGTTTTTTCAATGTGGTTTTTAATTACAAATTGCAAATAAACTAACCTAACCTAAGTGAAATAAACACTAGAACTGAAGAGGAGTCAGCATACCACCGGTGTAAGACTGCGGAGGAGAATAATGGTACAGTGGCGCATATCAGTTAAGTAAGACTTCCCCTTTCTTTGAGGACTTGTGGTTCAGGTTGTCGTTGTACTATGCCACAGCAGTTCAAATGTAATCATCTTTCTGAAGAACTTTTGTGACAATCGAAAACACTGATCGGTTTGAAAAAAGCGAGAAAACAGCGAGAGGCAAGATTTTTATCACCATATGTTTTTGTTAAATCTGAACTCAAAATAGTTCTATAATAGTATTATTACATCAATTCATTATTCATTAGTTTACAAATAAAAGTCATGTTCATTTCACCCTTTAAAAAAATGCGTCAAACACTCCCACGCACCAATCTCAGTGCTCCATTTGTTTGGCTAAATCAGCATTTACATTTCCTTTAAATACAAAAACACTGCTTTCCATACTGTATGTGAGCTGATCTTTGTCACAGCATAAACATGTCGATGGAGATGATTGTGATACTTTTGACATCTGGTAATCTTAAGTCATTTTGTGTGATTTAAAGAAAATGTATTTAATTTAACTTGATTTGTGCATCTTCTTTCAGGTATTGTGCAGGCCTTGGTTTGGGGGTCTGTGGTTGAAGTGAGACCAGGACAAAACCTCACTTTGTTTTGCGATTGTCCGTTACATCTTGGGACACTCATCATTTGGTTTAGAAACAGTTCCCACGCCAACCAGTCGACGTTGGCTTTAAAAGTGAAGAAATTATACTCACCCGGTATGACTGAACTAATGAGTCCGCTGCCTCGTTTCCAGTTTGTGAAAAATCAGTCGTCAAACTCCTACGATCTGAAAATTACCAGTGTCAAAGAATCAGATCAAGGCTTGTACTTTTGCGCAACAGAGACTCGTAAAGTGCGGGAAATAAATAATACAATATCTCCAATTTATGTGTACACTTACGGAAAAGACACAACAAGAGTACAACTTAGTGAGTACTATAATATTATTCACACTATAATAAGAAGAAAATATGATATCCATGTCTGTGTTTTCTAGTATCTGCTGTGACCAATGATACGATTATGTCAGAGTTTTACCCAAAGGACTGTGACATCTGCTGGATACTGCTGTACTCTTTGTGTCCAACTTCAGCTCTTCTGTTCTGTCTGATCACACTGTGTTTGCTCTGCTACCAAAAGAGTAAATATTGAAATAATAATCATGTATCAACCCTTTTTTTTAATGTATGTTTAAATGTATAAGCATGCAAGAATACTTATGTAGTTTTTCCTTTATTTTGCAGAAAAAAGGAGCACAGTTGACAGAAAACTGAATGAAGAATCAAATGGAGAAATGGTAAAAGTTATCTCTGAATACTTGAATACTGTGAAGGTTCAGGCAACGACTTGTTCGACATACAGACTGGCCTATTTCAGTGTAAGATGTATGCATTTGCAGTTTTGGTTTTGACAGGACATTTGTGCTCAGTCTATTTCCTTTTACGAAAACCCGTTGCTAAATAACAGAAAAAGGGTCTCTGTTTCTAAGTAGGTCAACCGTACTGTTAGTGTTGTCTCCATTATCACCTTCTATTTTTATTTTATTCATACAAGCAATTCAAGATTTGAATTAATTTCATTCTACATCTTAATATTTTGGGAAGATTTTATGTTATATCTTTTGTTCTGACTTCTTACTTTTTACTCAAAGTGGAGTTGCAGTAGTACGCTAGCCGTTTTTTCTTCTTACACCTCTTTTGTAATGTGAAATTTCAGGAGGAAGAAGTGTGTTATGCTGCTTTAGAAATCCATCAAACCTCACAGAGACCAAAGAAAACACGCTCCCCTGCTGACTTCTGCACATACTCTGCTGTTAAAACTTCTAGAGCATGAAGTACCTGAGAAGAGTATTGATTGTTAAAATTAGTTTGAACTTATTTTTCTGCTATTTCACAGTCACGGTATTTCAAAGCCAAAATGTAGCACTGTAGTGTATTTGCTACTCTACACAAAACAGCTTATTGTATATCAATTAATAATAAAATAATAATACATCTGACTTATATAGTACTTTTTAGACACTCAAAGATGCTTTACAAACTATAGGAATATAATAATAATAAGAATAAGAATAGGAAAGTGTTTTCTAATGTTAACTTACAGTTAACAACAGTCATTACAGAGAGCCATCCAACCCATTATTTGTTCAACTTAAAGTGTTGAAAATGTGTGATATTGTTGAATTAAGTCTCCTCAAAGTCATGTGTAAAGCAAAGTGCAGAGTGTTACCTGTAAATATTCAAAGACTGTTTGAGATGAGAACAAGCCAATACAATTTAAAGGGAACCTACATGTTTAAAAAACCTAAATTCAGAACCAAGGTTATGGAGCGAAGCGTCGCTGTGAAAGGAGTTAATTTATGGAATAATCTTGACAAAGAAATCAAAGAATCAAGTACAATAATGGCATTTAAAAAAAATACATAAAATCCAATGTAATGTGTATGTAAGAAAAAGAAAACTAAATTGTTACGCTTGAAAATGAAGCTTTATGTTTACAATTGATTAATAATTGTGATTGAAATGGAATGTAATGAGGAAAGGTTTTACAGTCACTATTTGGAAAAGGGAAGAGGGGGCAGATAACATAAGATAACTCTTCTTTCTGCTCCCTTTCATTCAATATTTTGTATGGTTATCACAAATGTTGATGTCTTTTTATACTTTATGAATGAAATAAACAAACAAACAAATAAATAAACTTGATTGCATGTTAATGGACATAATGAGTTTAGACAGCACACTGGGTCCTACTCTTAATGCACAGCACGAGACCACAGAAAGGAACACTTTGAAGAAAAAAAGTATATAGTTATAATCTATTTCTATTGTTTCATCGTCTAAACCTGTACTACGGTGTGAGGTTACCACAGCAACCACACAGAAGAACTTTGCATTGGACAAGCCAGAGCGCACTTTCATTTCTTTCGAATAACAGTAGTTACACAAAGAAGTGCTTCTCTGTGGGGTACCTCATGAGCGGCCAGATGAATGCACTCCTTATATTTATGGGTAAATCCATTCAGTCATTCTTTTTATGGTTGTTCTCTGCGCAATTTAAATGTAACGATAAAGCTATTTGATTCTCTGCAGGGTTGGTGTACTCTGAGCATCTTGTGGTCTTGGGCTCAGTTGTGGATGTGAGGGCACAACTTGGAGAAGATGTTGTGTTCTACTGTGATTGCAAGACAGCAAGCGGGGTTCTGGTGGTGTGGTACCGGAACTGCTCCCACACGCACCAGCCCACGTTGGTTCTGAAACTACGGAGCAAGTATTTACACCATTTACGGAATAACCCTCTAAGCTGGATGGTCCCTCTGCCTCGTTTTCAGTTTTTAAAGAACGACTCATCCAATTCCTATGATCTGCTCATCAGTAATGTCACAGAGTCAGATGAGGGCTTGTACTACTGTGGGACTGAAACACACAAACTTGAGGAAGATGGAGCGAGTTATCTCCAGAAAAAGTACAAATACGATTATGGGAATGTATCAACACAGCTAACTTTAAGTAAGTACATCATAAGCATACCTGTATTTTATTTATTCAAACTTATATTTAGATGTAGTTTAGTTGTACATTTGAATGACCATGTGTTTTTTTTGTTTTTGTTTTTCAAGTTGCAGAATCCTCTGAAGTGTTAGTGTTCCATAAAACGCCACTGTCTCATCATGACTCTGTGTGGAGGGTACTACTGGTGTCTTTGGCTGCGGTCCTTTTCTGCAATGTGTGCTTCATTCTGCTGTATCACTTTTGTCAGAAACATGGTAAAACATATTTATATTCATCTGTTTTGTTCACCAACATTCTTAAACTTGCACTATATTATGTTTTGCAGATGCCAAACTTCACACCAGACGGCTTCAGGTATGTATTAAATTGACTCGAAACATATTGTCTCTATAATATTCATTTTATTTCTCTATGTTTTTAGGAGAAGGATCCATGTTTAACTATTGTGGTGTTTGGAGCCATGGAAAGGAAAATTCAGTAGTGTCAGGCTAATAATGTATTGCATTAAATTACAATAATAAACACAACTTTTTCACTGTTTACTCATGTACTTGATTGATTTGATTTATATTGCAATAAATGCTACAACATCCAATATAGATACCATTTAACTTATTATAGCATATAAGCAATGAAGCAGAAGCTGTTGGACTGGTTGGTTTTGTAAAGAACATGAATTAATCTGTGAGAACCAAACCATTTTCACCTTATTTTCAAGATCAAAAACAAGTTAAAATTCGAATGGTTCTGGATTTTGCTATAAAACTGTAAAAACGTTTTTTTCCCTTAGGTGTTTTCACACCATAAAGATGCTTACATAGAAAACACATGAAAAGAAACACAAGCACATCCTGTTTGTGCATGTTAAAATGTGTTAGTGGTAGTGGATGTACGTATGTGGTGAAGAGAAAGGTCACCTTGAGCTTAAATATAAACCTTGTTTGGCCTATCTGAAACAGGTCTGACAGGCACAGGAAAACCACCAATGCTCTGCTCTCAGCTCCCCACATTACCCATGTTATATGACATTATTATTACATCATTATTACGTTTGTCAGTATATGAAGTAATTATTTGTTTCCAGCTGTTTAAATAAAGATAATGGATTAATTAACCATTGCATTTATGTAGCACTTTTCAAGACACCCTAAGCCAGGAGTGGGAAAACCTTTTGAATCGTGGGCCACAAAGGGTTCTGAAATTTAACAGAAGGGCCGGACCAGGAGCAGGTGAATTTAGTGTTTTGGTAAAAACACTAAAAATAACATGGGATATGTAGAAAATATGTGCTTTATTTCAATTAAAAATTAACAAAAGCATTACAAAAAAATGCCCATCTTTCATGTTCCACGGTGTTTAACTATTTATTGAAATGACTCTTAAAACACAGAACATTTTATTAATAAAATACAGCTTTTTTATGACTAAAAGTTACTATTTTAAAGCACTGAAAGTTCTGTTATCCTTCAGGTTCTTTTATTCTTTTGTTGACTGCTTGTTAGCATGTTTTGTGGCAAAGTGACGGCTGATATTATATTCTTTAAAAAACGCTACAGTCTCGTGGCATATCAGGCATACAGCAGCTGATAAGCATTCGGTGAAAAAATATTTAAGCCAGACTGCACATCTGCGCCATCAGAGGGCCCCTCTGACCACCACCAACACTCACACACACACCTATTCATAAGAGGCAATGTGGGTGAAGTGCCTTGCCTAAGAACATAACAACAGTTTTGCAATAGATACGCCTATAGATGATTTATAATAATTGTTCATTGTTCAAATTGTTCATTAAACTGAATACTTTTTTTTACAACTGTTTATTGATTGCACAGACTAAAGCAAAGTTGCTGCTTTAATACAAATTTCCAGTAGATGGCATCATTCAAACATATAACGACAGCCCCTCGCAGTGTCCAAAGATTATATTAATCAAAAAGAAAGAAAATATAGAAAATATGTTCAAAAACATGTGAACTGCCAAATGTGTAAACTTAAGTGTAACCTATATAGGAAAATCATTAAGGGTAAAGTACAGTACAGTTTTTTGCCTTGTGGGCAAGCACAAATCCAGTTAAATAATGATCTCATCCATGGATAAATAAATATAATTTAGGATTAGTATATTACTTTTTTTCCCAGAAAGTCAGCATGAATGAATGTAAACAAAAAATGCATTTTATTTGCACAAAACTCACATTTAAATGTGAACAAACACATTCTGTGAATTGAACAAATTCTGTGTCCAGACTCTGAAGTCTGAAGAGAGACAGAAAATATCCACTGTGTAATGTCACTGTCTGCAAAAGTATAGGCCACAACAAATCAATAAAATAGAGAGGTAGCCTTTACACAAAATATAATGTAGTATAATTCCTTTTTTTTAATCTATCCCTTATTACAAATAGAATTGTGTAAGCGTGCATAAAATATTCTTACAAGTCAAATCTAATTTCATTTTCAGTACAAATATAAAATTACATATTCCAAACTAAAAAATGCATTAAACAATACCAAAGAGTTACGATGCTAAAGAAGTTATGTGAATTGTCTCACACAACATTAACCTTTCAAATACACAACTGTTGTCTTTCAACAATATTATATAATGCTATATTTGTAGTAAAAGATAAAAGGGTTTGCAGAATTTGAAGTCCAAAAGCACATGCTTGTATTAAGTAAATTGTGGTAAACCCACATGATTGTCTAAGACAATAATCAAGTAAATATTAAATTAAATAAAGACCCAAAATTTACAAAACTATAGTCAAAATAGTAAACATGGTACTTTTCTCAACACACTAAATAACCGCAATGGGCAAGGGTCAGAGCTTATGCAGACCACTCTGAGACTTCTCTGGACTAGACTCACGTTTCTTTTTAAAGAGATTTTTGAGCTTTAAGGACTTCTTGCCCTTGTCTTTGTCCCTGTGCTTCTCCTCAGCTGCCTCCTGGACTACTTCAGTAGCTGCAGGTAAAGCCTGTGTGGTCAGGAGGGCTGTGGACTCCTCCCCGAACACACCAGTCTGTTGCAGGTTGGGAGTGGAGCCAGAGAGACCAGACGCAGTGGTGCCCACAGAATGGCAGGACTTCTCTAAAATCCCATCGTAGACCAGCTGGCTCAGTGGACCAGCAGTGAAAATATCAGTGGAGGACTTCCATGGCACCTGGGACGTTGCTGTTATATCTGGCTGGCTGATTCTCCCTGAGAATGTGCTTGCTTCTTCCAAGTCTTCCCTCATTAAAAGATGCTCATCAACTCTATCAGCTGAGATTTTACTAGTGGGAGTATCCATGGAACTGTCAACCATCCTCGGTATCCTTCTCCTTAGAGAGGGGGCAGACATGTCGGGGTCCTCCCTAACTATTCTTCGGCTGACTGGCTCATAGGCATACTCCTGACGCTCTGCTGTAAAACAGGTATCCACTGGTATCTCTCTAGGGATCATCCGAATGGAGCCAATATCAGAAGGATAATCTAGTTCCTCTCTGGACACCTTTCGAGCCGGGTTACGATGCATCTCAATCATTTTATCAAACCCAGCTTTCTTCACATCTAAATCTCCTTTTGTCCATGAGATTTTCCTTGGACCTGCATCAAAAGACATTCCCACTGGTTCTCTACCAATTCTTTTGGGCAATGATTCATAGGAATCATCTCGAAACAGCTTTCTCGGAACACTGTCAGTTGACGTCCCCATCGTACCTCTTGTTAGCTTACGTGGACCCAAGTCAGAAGCTTCCACCTCAGACCAAATAATCTTCCTAACATCTCGTGGATACTCACTTCTTTCTCTTGACACAGAGTCTGACGAATCACCTAGTGTATCTTGCTCAGGTCTTCTACAGGCAAAATCAGAATCAAACTCAGTAAGAACATTTTTTTTGACTGCAGCATCAATAGGAGTTTCACCCATATCCTGAAACATCTTCAGTGGATGTTCTTCTCTAGATGCCCTAAAGGACTGGTTTTCAAGAGAGGAATCTAGATCTTTGTCCTGGATCATTCTTCTGCTAGCTGAATCTCCAATGGTCTCGAGTTCCTCAATAGAAACTTTGTGAACTGGTGACTCGATCGGTTCATCTGGGTCTCTGACTTTGGGCAGAGACACATCTGCTGGCATCTCTGGTTCGTCTGAGTAAGGTTTTCGAAGAGGAATTTCAAGAGGAGACCCAGGATACATTTTGCCACCTGAAAGTGATGTCATGAAACCTTGGTCAGGATACTTTTCCTGGGAATCTCTGCAAGTGACAAAGAGAGGAAGGCTATTAAAACTGTTGTCAAAGATGTTAATTTTTGGCTACTTTGACTGTCACTGAATTCACACAAGTCACACCTGCACCTACTTAAAGGTTGTATGGAGGATTTAAAAAAAAAAAAAGAAAAAAGAAAAGAATGAAAATCCATCAGCTGTGGACATCGTGGGGCCAGATAAACGTTAGCTAATAGATAACGAGGCTACCTCGTTATTTATTGGCTGTTAGGTTGTCAATCAAACTCTCTACGCTTCTAGCATAACTGACTTGCCGGTGTGCTGGGATTACATGGTTTACATTCGCATCTCACGCATCCCACAGATGCAAGACGCTGTTTACTCAACCAACTCAGCGGTTCTTAGTGTCTTTTTCCAACTGTTGCTTCCTCGTAGTTAGAACAAAATTTGTTGCGATAGCAGACAAGAATCCACTACCAGTTAGCCACAAAAGAAAGTCATTTTTGAGGTTGCTGAAAGAAGAAGAGAAGGGGAAAAAGAGCGAAGCTAAACTCAGATGATTCTGAGAGATTCCTTCCAGTGATGGCATGCACTGAAGCAGAGAGTCTATAGACTGACACTTTGGTCACTAAATGACTTCTGGACACATAACTTCTGCTTATCATTTGAAAACATACAGTATAGTTACAGAAGTAACAGCTATTCTGAACGCGCACCAGCTGTAAACAAGGAATGTTTACAGCCGGTGGAGGCGGTGGGGGGAGCTTTGAAAAAGGACAAACAGTCACTGGATTTCTCATTCCTTAGAAAATCCTCTATACAACCTTTCTTTTTTTCTCTACTTCTCAACTCCAATGTAAGTGTAGGTTAATCAGAAGCAAAAGTGGATGGCGTGAAATAGGGTGGGTATCAGCAATGCTTTGTGGCAGATGCCTTCTCAGACCTCATGCTTTTCCATTCAATTTCAATTCACACTATCACATGTTTTGTATGAAACCTACTTATACACCATGTGTATAATATACACATCTACAGCCGCGTTTAATAATTATGTATTATTTATTAAATTGATTTAATAATTATTTATTATTTAGTTATTATATATATAATTATTTTGAATATACATGAATACACACGTGCATAATATATACACATTATAAATATGCACATGTAAATAATATATACATCCATAAACACATACACATGTACACATGTACGCATAAGAAGAAGCTATGCAAATTTCTAGAATGGGGTCCATGCTCTCTAGCAAATGTTGACTTACTGCTTTATCAGTGTTTTGCGCCGGAGTACTTCCTCCTCCTCAAAGCATGGGTAAGGGGCACGTATAGGAATGAGGAGGTCAGGGTCTGGGGAGATCATAGACGCTTGAGGTTGTGTGACAACGCCAGAGCGGCGCGTCCTGGACACTCGAGAGGGATGAGTTTGGGGTGAGCACTTCATAGGTGGCACTGGAAATAACGACATATTCAAACAACCAAACTCCACTCCTGTACAGTCAGTGAGAAGTAGTCAGTGCTTACCTGGCATTTGCTGTATCATAGGCGTCTCCTCCAGAAGATCCTCAATAGATCCATGGGCTGCACTGTGGTACAAGCATCCAGACTGGGAAACTCGTGGTAGACCAAAGGTGGTTGGGTCAGAGAAAAGCTGAGCAGTCAGGTTTGCCAGGCCTGGATTCCTCATGATTGGAAAGCCACATAGTCGCTCAATATGCTGCCAGCGGTGAAGGCGCTCCCGTAAGCAGGCCGTAACTTCAGATAAAGCATTTCTATGGACAAGATATGCAAAATATAGTTATGGCAGATACATGCTTTGTTAGGGGTAGATTGCATTACTTACTTTGCCTCAAAAATCTTTTGGTCAACTTGATCCAGAGACGAACTGTGTGCCACATGAAGAGTCCCCAGCACAGAGCTTCGTTTCTTTTTAATTCTTTCTGCCTGACAAATTCAAATGATTACACATATGTATTTGTGTGTTTCTTACAGAATGAGCCTGTGTAAGTAAACGGCCATACTTCTTCTTTGGCAGTTGCAAGCTGAAGTTCAGCACTGTGCTTTTTGACATTATAGTATTGGACCTCCACTTCATGTGTGAGCTGCAGCCACTGCTGGAGAGCCTCAGAGGCCGTCCAGCTTGCCTGCATCTCCTTCTCAGCCTGCTTTAGCACCTCACGCACCTTTTCAGAAGAAATACAAAAACAAGTTACTATATCACCAAATACAATGCAGTTGAAATGTACATGTTTTACAAAATAATATAAGATATTATCTTGCACAGGAAGGTTAACATCACAATTGTAATCTGGGTGTAGGTAAGGCCTGGTGGTTGGGGACCCCTGTTTTAGGGAACTCAAGGAGTTCTGTAGAAATATTCATTTGAACAAAATAGAAAGATAGTACAAAAAAGTCAACTAAGATTGCTGTCCTTGTGAGCTTTATTTTCAAATATGAGTTAAGCGCACAAGGACTGGAAAAAACAGAAAGATGCTAATGCACGTCTATAATTTAACACTCCTTTATTTGAATTCCTTAGTAACTCTTTGGAGTTAAGAGGGTCAGATATCATCTACCAGAATTGTGTGTGAAAAGTTAATTGTGTTACTTTTGTATACTGCTCAAAAGTAACACATTTAACCCAAATAGCCTTAAATCAGTAGAACTCAATATTCCCAATATTAATCTGGTAGTTTCTTTTTAAATTAAAGTGAAACGTGAAAGTCAACATCCATAAGGAATATTTTTTTATGTTTTCACTTGTGTTTTATTCTTATTTTAGTCCATAGACATAATAAGCACATGTGCATGTAGCTCCTACCTGCTCCAGTTCTTCCTCAGCATATCTCAGACGGCTGAGTTCGCTGACTGCTCCTCGTCGGAGCACATGCAGGCGGTGGGCCTCCTCCTGTGCCCCCATGATCTCATCTCTCATTTTCTCTTCCAGACTCTGCTTCTCTTCTGCCACACTGCGCTTTTCCTCCTGGGCACGCTCCAGCCTGCTCACGTAACAACCGGCTCAGTTCAACAAGTGGGGACACAAAACAACAGTGAACATTACTGGATTTTACTAACTGTTCCTGCAGCTCCATGAGGCTCTGCTCAGCACTCTGAAGGCTCTCTAGATCCTTCATCATCTTGGCAATGTGGATCTTGCTAGCTTTGTTCTGGGCTTGGGCAAACCAGCAACCTCCAATTCCCATCAGCACGGATACAATAAGCAGCAGGTCTTTCATGTAGTTACGAGGTCCTGCAATGAGATAGTACTGATTAATACAGTAAAAAGACTTTTTTATTACTATAACCATACACCAATCAAAAGTCACTTCTACTAGTAAAAGTTATTTAAAACATACTAACCACAAAGATCAATGACTATGATATTGTGGCTGATGGGCGCATGTCAGAGGTGTGGACTCGAGTTATGTGACTTCGACTCAAGTCAGACTCGAGTCACAAATTTGATAACTTTATACTCGACTCGACAAAATGTACCAACACTTGCAACTCGACTTGGACTTCAATATCAATAACTCGTGACTTCACTTGGACTTAGGCCTTTTGACTTGTGATGACTTGCTACGTCCAATGAAAAAAAAACCTCTAAAAGTATGTTGATAAGGACCGCACTCGTTGTACTTGTGAATCTGCGAAAATGTATGCAAAGAGCATGTGCGCGCGGCTTGCACAACATCCAATCATGAATACAGATCTTGCAGACATTATATGATTTGTAGAAATTTTATTTCTTTGTAAAGGGGACTCGAAATGACTCGAAACTAAAATGCTAGGACTTTGGATTCGACTTGAGACTTGTGAGCTTTGACTTCGGACTTGACTCGGCACTTGGATACTCTTGACTCGGGACTTCACTCGGACTTGAGTGCAAAAGACTTAGACTTACTTGGGACTTGCCCAGCAATGACTTTGTCCCACCTCTGCATGTATTTTACAATTAAACAATAAAGAATGAAATAGTGTGCTGTACAATGATCTGGTGGTATAGCATTTGCCTCTACAACCCCATTTGACCGTTATATGTGTCCAGTAAAGCTTACATGACATTAAGAATAGTGTCACCGACTCTTACGTGTTGGTGGTCCAAAGAGCACCACATCAAGCGCTTTAATGTTGAGCTTGTGCTTGTCCCTCTGGTCCTGGACTTTGAGCTGTCCACTCAAAAAAGACGGCTCATTTGCTGCAATCCTTCATATTGTGTTGGAAGACAGAACAGATTTATACTTTGATAGTTTAAACTTTTATTATTCAGCTAACGGACATCTAAGTAGGAAGCATTAGAAGTAATAGAGTTTAGTTCATACCTTGGGAGCGTATTTCCAGTGACTTTAAACTCTTTAAAATTCTTCTCATACTGCGGTAGCTCCACAAATTCTTTCAGCCAGCGAAGCACTTCTTCTTGAGTCCAATTATGAACTGAAAAGTGATATGGATAGTAAGAGAAAGCACTGCTTTATTTGTACACTTATGTTACAAACAGTTCCACACACCTTGGGAAGATTTCCAGCCTCTCCACAGTTCTTCTACTGTGATGTGCTGGTCTTCTCTATGCAGGTTACTGTGTTTGTTGGTCTGCTGCTGTTTCATGTCCTCAATGATGAACTTTCAAAACACAAGACAAACTCATTAGTTTAGAGGAAACAATTATAAAATGGTTGATACATCTGGAAACATGGCACCATAGTGAACATACCAAGTCTGAAATACTGATCAAATGATGGAATGTTTTGAAACCATATGCACAAAAACAAGACGTACAACCGAAGGATATTACGTTACACTGACATTTTCCAACACATGCTGTTTACTGTTCTAGTAATACAGTTTACATAAGCATTTATGTATTTATCATTTACAGTATTGGGAAGAATGCTAAGAAATGTATTTAATTACAGAATATTGAACGTCTGCATTAAAATGTATTTTGTACATTTTCTGATACATGGTTCAAAGTACTTAAAATACTTTCACATTGAGTTGCATTATATTATAGTGGAAAGAACTGATAATATGATCAAACTGATTTATGTTTGTTGTATTTGGTCCTAACCCAGAGAAGGAAAAATTGCACATATATGCACTGAAAGAACAGTAGTTTCTAAAGATGTCGCCTGATGACTAAACTGCATAGTCAAGTTTTGCAATGTCCTTTGGCTTTAGGAAAGTATATTGAATATCACCAAATGAAAGAGTAGCTGTATCATTTCTCTAGTATTCTGAATGTGTATTTTCAGTACACATATTTATTACGTCCCAACACTGTTCGTTTGAATGTAAAATACCTTAGAATGACTTGGACTTATGCAGTTTTAACTAGTTCTAATGGTTTTGATGTGTGAGTGAGAGTGTCTTGGAATCTGTCCTTGGCTGTAAACTGTGGCCTCATTTGATGCTTGAGGATTTTTAGACCATGTGGGATGAGCTGAGACCCCTCCCCGATGTCTCTATAGTAACAGCAACCTGAGCCCCTGGATACAGTGTCCCAGTCCTGCATTCTCCAAACGCTAAGGCGCACTTCTCCTCTGCTTTGCTCACTATGGAACATACTGTATGGCTACAAGTACATCACAGATTTTTAAGATGAATGAATTAATGAATTAACACAGTAAATAAAAAGTTGCCTATAACTCCTCTGGCGTAGGGTCAATCACTTGGAGATGTTACTGCTTTGCTTGTAATCCCACAGTATGGCATTAAACATATATATCTCCATAGAGATATATATGTCAGATCTGTGAAGAGGCAATCCGGCCTACATATGAATGCACGTTTTTCAGGGTGTTTTTAGCAACAAAAAGCCCTGTACTTACAAAAAGATAAAAGATAAGTTAAATGTCCTATTGGGATTTTTTTTATGTGTTTATAATTTGTCTAATTTTGTATAATGTATAACAGAGTATGGGCTGATGTGATGTATGGATTTAGAAAAAGCTTATTGGTATTATCATTCAATCGTTCAATTTTAATTTGCTTTTACACTTGTTACTGAGAACCATTCAATATAATCATTAAATAGAAGTTTTATGAACTACGTATATTGCCAAAGTAATGTGTAAGGCAAATATTCATAAATTAATACATACTCGCAAGGCTGTGCCAAAGATTCATCATTTTCATTTTTCATTTTGGTCCCTGGTACCGTTCATACGAGGGCACAAGCTGTTCTCAAATCTGTGTTAAATCCTTAGTAAAAGTTCTGTACCTCCACACTCTCCTCCACCTCAATGCCTCCGTCCTGGTCATCGTCCATCATCTGATGGATGTTCCTCAGAGCCTCAAGGCTGTAGCGGTCCGCCTCACTCATACATGGAGGAATCACCACCAGGCATGGGTCTACAAAAAATGCAAATGTTCATTGAAATAATAAATAACGGTTGCATATTTTTCCTGGCACTTCACATTACACAAGCACAAGAGTGGCAGATAAAGGCCTGTGTGTCTACGGACAAACACAGGTTAGACACTAGCCACAGACACTGTCACAATAAATAAATAAATAAATAAATAAATAAATAAATAAATAAATAAATAAATAAATAAATAAATAAATAGTGAAGCATTCTTTCAATGTTTCTCTTTCAAGTAGGTTTCAGTGGCAGAAGCAAACTTAAGGTATGAGCAGTAAAACTAAAGTAGCTTTATGTTTGTATATACTCTGGGAAGATGGCATGCAGCTTCCCGTTATTGACCACTGAGTGACTCAGGAGCCACTTGTGGTACCGTGACGTAGTGAGTTCTGGTGCTTTGACTGGTTCAAAGGACTAGGGGTCAAAGGTGGGCCAGCTGAAGTCATTTTGAAAGGCAGATCCAATAACACTGGTCAATTACACTTCACAATGTAAAGAATGGGGCTGCCATTTGGGACTACAGTCAAAATAGTTTAAAGGCAAGCTGTAGCCTTCTAATGAAGAAAATCAATCACCACTTTCCAAATGACTTCATTAAAACACTTAATATGGATAGAACATATGGCTATTACAGTAAACAGCAGAGTGTTTTTTTGCCTGGAAGAATCCATGACTCATCGCTGTACCAGCGGTGAGTCTGGTAACGCGTGGTCCAGAATGTGCTGCTGTTGCGCGTAGACAGACAGCTAAGTGAACCAATCAGAGAACAGTTAACGGACAGCGACGTGAACCAAGCCGGTAGGAAGCAATGCAATGCAAAAACATCTTTTTTGAAAAGAAAGGCCTCTAGAGCTGTCAGCTGCTGTGGTTTTAAGGAATCAATGTGTTTTAGGTCATTTAAGACCAATTTTACAGCTGAATGGAAGGGACGTTGCGGGCAAAGGCGGGTGCACTGACGTCACCATCTTTGAACAAATCAGAATCGCGGAGTCCGTTGTTAACCGGAGGAGCGAGGGTGGAGCGAGGGTGTCCAAATGGTATCGCGCTGTATAGCAAATACAGAGAGATATCATTTGGCTGGCCAGGTAAGAGTGTTTTAATTTTTATGTAGAAAATGTGAAATACACACACTGGTAAGCACAGAGCACATACAATACCATTTCTATACAGGCACTCTAGGCTGTTCTTTAAAATGTTAGTTTATCACAGGGCTCTCAAGTCTCACGCATTGAGAGTGTGACACACGCAATTCGACGTGTTCACACGCTCACACGCCACACATGGCATTTCTCACGCTGATTTTTTATTTTTTTTATTTTTTTTGTGCCCAGAAAATCGGTCTGTGTGGCTCAGTTTATGCAGGCACCGCGCGTTTCCCCGGAAAAAAAATCAGCCAATCAGAAAATAGATTGTTCTGTTGTTGGGCAGACTGTAGAGTGTAGTTTCAGCTGCTAAGCGCACACTGCGGTGATGATAAAACAAACTGAGAACCATCAGGTAATAACTTCATTTTTATAACTCTCATTAGTTGCTTTGTAGTTTAAGTTTGCTCTTTAGACAAACTCAGGGCTCTCAAGTCTCACGCATTGACAGAGACAATTCGACGCGAAATTCAAGCCCCCCCCGCTCCTCGGGAAAAATGGTTCACTCGCACAAAACTTGAGAGCCCTGGTTTATCCGTTTCTACATGGATGTAGTGTGCAATATGCAAAAGAAATAATGAAATAATTTGGAAATATGATGTAGGCTCGACCTGCTAATAAGTGAAAATCAAATTCAGTCTATACCTGTTGGGTCGAAGGTGGTATGGGGAAGGCTGAAGGCGTGCAGATCTCCAGCGCTTTGAGCCGCTGCAAAAAGTGCCGCTGGAAACACCAGTACCAAAAAGTAAGAGAGAAGCAGCATTCTGGTAAACAACTACACTATCCAAAGCATATGTGTTCTTGAAGCATTAAAAAAAAAAATCTCTGTAGGTTCAACACGCGTTTGGGTGGCACAAGTATCTCTTTGCGCAAAGTGTGAAGCGATCCGTGTTTCTATTACGGGTGCAGGCTGGAGCGGAGACGTGACGCCGATGATTCAGTTGAGAAATCCTCTTACCGGTTAGCCTTCAGGTTGGTATAGGTAAAATATGTGTCAACAGATTAGTCACAATCACAACGGTGCGCGTTTGAGTAATCCACACATCTTATAAAAAAATACCGGTCCGTGCGTAAAAGTTATCCAAACGCATTGGCTTATCCAGACATCTTAGGATATTCTTCGTCCTAGCCACTGCCGTTCGTCTATTCCCCGTGTGTTCTTGGTTGTCGTTGAAGACCCTACAAATGCCAGTTGGCGTTTTCTTTACTCTGGTGTGTTTTCTCTTCTGTCACCTCTTTGCTAACGCAGCGTGGATTTTCAGATGTGACGTTCTTGCGCGCCGTTGGCCTCCCCCCTCTCTGCCCCTCTCTCTAGCAAACTGGTCAAAACCACATTTCCTCAACTGTGAACACTACTGCCCAACCTGAATACTACAGATTATTCTTCATATTTAGGGCATTCACTGGGCAGTAGTCTCCAGCTGATCATTTCTCCTCACAATGTTTACTGAGATTTTGACGCATTGTAAATAAAAACATGGTTGGGTCTTGGGTTATTTGTGTCCTTTTTGATAGACCTGTGAATGTAACCTACTGTCAATGGTTTAGACCAGGTTATCAAACTCCCCCACCATAAAACATCAAGTTACAAAATATTTGCGTTCCAAGTCTAAAAGGAATCTGAACAGAACCACATCAGATCAGACTGAAAACTGACTTAATCTTGTAATAATTTTGTAACTTCCACCACCTGCTGTGTCCGATTCTGGCCTCCACTTATTGCTTTGCCTGAAATGTTCCAGAGTGGCATTAAACATTTGAATTACAGATGTTTAATTACTTGAAAAATAACTTTAAAACAAGCATTACTGTGAGTGGTGTCACCTTTCCATAGATCTGACCTTTTACTTGGCCTGGTAGCAAGTGACAAAGACATGGGGTTTAATGCCATATGTGGAACAGCAAATCAATAACACCTACATCGAGATGCAGGTGTCTGACCCTTCACCTGTGATGGGCCTGTCTTACGTGCACCTTTAACAGACTGAAATATGGATAAACTGGGCATAAACCAGACAAAAACAAGGAAAAGCCTCAAATAAAGCCAGACTAAATCATGAAAATGGTCTAATTGATAAATATTGATGGAACCACCAGAAGGAGCCTGCATTCCAGTTTGAGAACCAGTGTTTATAGATCTTAAAATTGTGATTCTAATCATGTGCTATCATTTGACATTTCTTGGACGTCCCTTTGGAAATTTGATTAGACAGACAAAACCAGCGGTCACGATGCACTATAATTGGTTGAAAACTTTAAGAGACTTGAGAGACACCAACACACCATGCCACAAGCACAGATAGACAGCATTAGAGTCAGGTTTCATTGCAGCAATACAAGTCCCCGTTTAAAAATAGTTGGGTGTAGCTTTGACCTCTACCCTGTTGAACATGCTCGGGCAGCAACTGACCAAGTGCTTGAACACATCTAATGCACCCTTAATATAATTTAATAATGCTCTATGATAAAACGTTACAATTTAATACACAGTATCAGTCTCAATATTGGTTGTCCTAAAACTACAGATTTTTTGTAAAACCAATGACACAAACTTTAACTAAAAAGAGCAATATTTGACCAGTATTAGAGAAACTGCAGTATGACTTTTTTGACATAAAACAATGTAATTAGCATAGCAGTGTACTTTATAAAACTGAAATTGTTAGACCATTTTAGACAATTATTCAACCTGCTAGTTATGCTATTCAGTAATATGCAGCATTCTCTATTTGGTAACAAAAGATAACTATATTACAAAAATATCAAAAATGTACCTCCATAAATGTTTATAAAATATAATATGTATATAAAATAATATAACAATATTCCTTGGTCAATGAAATATTCCCTTGCAGGCTCTTGACCTCAATGGAAAGAAAGCAAAAGCCTAATAACAGCTTTAAAAACAAAGACATGACATTGTTAAAACACACGTTTAAACGTTTTTAAGTTTGGTTTTTCAATTGAATCCACGTCCTGGTGACTTGTCCATACCAATCCACAAGAGGGAGCTAAAGTGGACAATTCTTGTCCAAGCAGCTTTCAATAAAGCACATTTTGATCATTTCTCTTTGAGATAGTTACTTGTGTGCTTTTTTGCAGGTCCATGGGCCTCTTTGGGAAATCACTTCACACAAAAAATATATTTACTATGAAGATAGTGACATGGTTGAGCCCCCTGATGATAGGCCTGAGTCACTGCCACTGTAAGCCCCTTGACTTTCCCCCAGACCACCCAGGGAAGAGGAAGGTGAGGAAGAGGAGGCAGGTGATGATGAAGAAGTGCTTTGAGAGCGTATGATGGCTCCAGCAGCGGTGCAGTGAGGCCGTGGGCCTGGCTCAGGGGTGTAAGTGAAGGTGAGGGCGGTCGAGTAAATTATTCCGTCATTCCGGACCAGAGTGACAGGGACCTGCACTGGCTGTCGCACCCATCGCCAACCCTCCCTGAAGGCTGAGATGTCTGGGACCACACACAGCACACTCTCACCACATCTGAGAAGACACACAGTGATTTAATGTCATTTGATACAGGCAAATAAACAAAAAGAAACTCCATTTATATTCTTTTACAATTATATACAGTCATATATCAACCATTCTTTTTTGACTTTCCAAACATGGTGTGACATGGTCTGATATAAACCTGAACTAAGCCTCTTTGCCTTCTATTCCCAATGTCTGATACTACATATTCAAAAGTACTACTATAAGTAAGAATGAGAGTAGCGATAGTTATTGTTTTACCTGTACATGGTATCAGCCTCCACATCTCCAAACCAGACCCTGAGGTTAGGGGTAAAATTCTGTCCTGTCAGCTCCAACATCGCTACATCCCCACCACCATTCAACTAGAAAAATACAATAGGTTATACATTAACAAGTTGATAAATATATTTATCAGACTTCTTATGCAAGCCACAGCAGTTTAAGTCACCCTCTGTCCACATGCTGAGATCAATGCCAATCAATTACCAATCCTTTATCCAATACATTTTAAACTCTTAAATAACCTTTGCCTTTTTTTTATTTTAATGTTTTATATGCATCTTATTATTATTATTATTATTATTATCTTTAATTAATGCCTTTGTTTAAAAAAAAAAAAAGTTTTAGTAAAAAAAAAAAGTTTTAGTCAAAAACAGACATATTTTTCGTTGTTTATTGTACTGAAAAACTTAGGAAAACATGCCTACTTGCATCTCCACAAATCTGACTCTTATTTGGCCTGGAGGAGCTCCAGCCTCCCCCTGCTCGTTTCCACGGAAATGTTCCTTTGACAATAATATTACAGAGCATAAAACCTATCCATCTTCACAAAGAATGTTCTGAAGCAGCTTTAAAGACTTTGGAAAAACACCACCTTTATAGTAATTGTGATGAATGTTACTGTACCTGTAGACTCTCCACCACAGGGACAGGTGTGACTGGATTTGGAACAGGACCCATGCCTTCAAAGAAAGTGTACTCCGCTTTGTCTGTGCTAATGATGGTCCAAGAAGCTCCATCGTTAATAACCTCTTTGTTAGCTTCTTTGGAACATGGTGACGCCTGGAGAAAAACACAAAGATATGAGAAAATAACAAGTAACCAATAAGTGTTAGCTCAAAAAGGGTTAACGCACACCTGAAATTGAATGATCCGTTCTTGTGAGAGGCAAAGATACATCCTGTCTGTGTCTTTGAGGTAGAAGGCACACTTGTGGAGCTGAGACACTGGGTCATCTGCATCTAATAATGCATTCTGCTTGTCCACTTTCCGTATGATCTACAAAATTATAACACAAAACGTGTCAAAATGACAAAGCAGCAGTTACAAATGTGTCATAAAGGTTCACTGTACATACCAGTCTAGGGAGAGCCATGCCAGTGACAGAACAGACCAGTTTGACCGTTTGTCCATAGTGAATATATCCATCTCTCACTGCAAACTCCTCCCCTTCAGACTCCTCATCGTCCACTGTCATAAAAGTTGGAAAATATTAGTTTGCAGAGCTTGCAGTGGCAGTACAGTGGAGTGTAGATATCTTACAGAGGTGAATGAAGAAGGCCCCCCACTGCTGTGAACTGGCATGGAAGTTTCCCCCATCCACATGAAGATATCTGGTGCTGACTGTCTGGGAACGTAAGCGATTAAACAGAGCCACTTTTGTCCCTGAAGCTATGCACACTGCAAACATGACAGAAGAGATTCAATATACAATACATACTAAATGTTATGGGCTAAACTGAGTGTTCAACATACAGTCTGCGTTTTTAAGTGATTGTTTCTTTTTGGATGGTTTGGAGATGACCTTTATCCTCTTGCTCAGGAAGACTCCAATGTTGGCGCTGTTGCCGTACAACATCTTCACAGAAAGCATGAAGTGTTTACGTTTATCTGAGTCACTAATGTACAGCGTTTTTGCAGTGCAGAAGTGCTGAAATAGAAAAGGATTGACATTTTCATCTGGTAACACAATGTCACAATGACACAGTCTTCAGCCATAAATGACAAACCTTTCCCTCCAGATTAAGTTGTTGCATTTCCTGTTCGCTGTTCCCTATTCCAATGAAGGCACAAGGCTGAGCCTCCAGCTCTGTGCAGCCTTCTCTTTCCATTTTTTCCTGCTTCTTTTGCCACCCACTGCCCAACAGGTATACACATGGTGGTGGGCAGAAAAACCTGGGACAAATCCATGTTTATGTAAGAAATAGAATTTCCTGTAATAATTTGACAAGTCGCTAGCCACTCAACATTTACACTTACCGTTTCTCATTGCCATAAGACTTTTGGGCAACTTTCGCATGCAGAATTAGCACAGTTTGGTCATCTTTTTCTTTCAAATAATTTCTCATAGCCTCCCTAAGACATAACACAATAAATTTAGCACAAACACAAATGCCAGTCATCTTCTACCTGGTCTGTGTTCCCTAAAGTGTACAGTATGTGTCCCCTGGTTTACCTTGTCAGTCTTTGAGGCTGCGGTCTCTCACCAAACTTCCTGCAAAACAAAAAAACATAAAAGGTTAAAGATAAATTTATGTAGAAGAATGATGTTGGCTTTATGATTATACTCAATGATTTGACAAAGCAATGCATAATCTGTTTTAAAATCCCTTGTCTTAAATCTCAGCAATACTGTTTAGAATTATTAATGGACATCTTTAAAACGACGTTAGTCTTCTTCATTGTGGTCTGTGTACAAGGCAGGAAATTATACAGTGTACACAGAAATGATAGAGCTTACAACACTGAGTTTCATTTAGAGACAGTCAATGACAAAGAAAGAAAACGATGGAAAAATAAAGCTTGTGAACAAGTGAGCGCACGCACACATCTAGACAGTCCGATTCTCTCTTTCCTGCACTACCATCCGGAATCCTCGGTCAACTGGGGGTCCACTTAACCGCGCTGGAGTAGACAAACTAACAAACGTTGTGATTCCAAAAAAAAAAAGTTTAACTCTTCTTTACTTTTGCACTTACCCCGTAACAACGGGCGCCATCTTCCAAATAACTCTCCCCCCCGAAAAGTTCAACAATCGCGAGATCCCTCCCCACCCCCCTGCGCCAAAGCCCGGCGGCACAACGGAGAAAGGCGCAGACTGAAAGGCGCAGACTGCGGACTGAAGGCAAAAGCCAGGGAAAGAAGGGAAAGAAGGGAGAGGGGGAAAGAAGGAGAAGAGAGGGGGAGGTGTGTGAAGAAGGGGGAGGGACGACGGGCAGAGGGCAGACGCCAAAACAACAGGCGTGGGAAAGTTACGAAGCTACGCGAGACTTGAAAAACTCTCACAATAGACATGAATTATCCGCGGCGCAGATCTCGCGAGAACACGCTGCAGCCGCACACTGAGCTTTTTCACAAGGTACCCACTGTAACCAGATTCCCACGGCTGGTTGTGCAATAATTGTCAGCTACACCTCTTTGCACTGATAAATGCGACATTAAATACACGGGATTCACGAATATATGATGTCAATCTGGCCGTCTCATAACTGGCAATTATTGGTAAAAGAGAATAAAGTCTAAATAAAACGTTTGACTACAGCTCTGGAAAAAAAATAATAAGAGACCACTGCATTTTTTTTTCTGAAATCAGCCTCTCTACATGTGTGAATGACACAAAACACAACTACAGGTATGTTTGTGATCAGGAAACAACATTATAACATACAGCTCTGGAAAAAAAAAAAAAAGAGACCACTGCATTTTTTTCCTGAAATCAGCATCTCTACATGTATTACAGCCATTCCATTCCACCGTCTGTTGAATTCCAACACAAACAAAAAGCTGAGCTACTTCAGTTCTTGCACCAGGAGTGGAATAAAGTCACCCAAGGACAATGTGAAAGACTTGTGGAGAGCATGCCAAGACGCATGAAAGCTGTGATTAAAAATAAGGGTTATTGCACCAAATATTGATTTCTGAACTCTTCTTAGATTTCAGATTTCAAGTATGTATTGTCATTGCGCAAGAAAGAACAACGAAAGTGTGTTTGGAGCATCCACATACGTAGTTGTAAAGTGCAAACCCAGTGAAATAAATACCCCTCAATAACCCCTAAATAACCCCAGTGTAAACATTTGTAAACATATGACATCAGTACAGCAGTATTGGCAGCAGCATCAGGGCATGTAATTAATACTATCATTAAAGTGCATTAAAGAGCAGGGTCATTCAGATACATGAGAATAGTGACATTATGCAGTATTGATTGGCGAGTGTGGTTATTGTCCATGGGGGGGGGGGGGGGGGTACAGGCTTGTGGGTACAGGCTGTTGGCCAGTCTTTGTGTTCTGGCCTTTATGGCCCTGTACCTCTTCCTGAGGACAGCAGTTTAAAGAGGTTGTGAGCAGGGTGGGCAGTGTAAACATTAGTATTATGTTGTTTTAAAATGAATTTGATCTTGTTTCTTTGCATTGTTTGAGCTCTGAAAACATGTTTGTCACTACCTCACTGTAAACTACTGTTACAGCAAGAAAGAACAACGAAAGTGTGTTTGGAGCATCCACATACGTAGTTGTAAAGTGCAAACCCAGTGAAATAAATACCCCTCAATAACCCCTAAATAACCCCAGTGTAAACATTTGTAAACATATGACATCAGTACAGCAGTATTGGCAGCAGCATCAGGGCATGTAATTAATACTATCATTAAAGTGCATTAAAGAGCAGGGTCATTCAGATACATGAGAATAGTGACATTATGCAGTATTGATTGGCGAGTGTGGTTATTGTCCATGATTGTCCATGATTGTGGGTATAGGATGTTGGCCAGTCTTTGTGTTCTGGCCTTTATGGCCCTGTACCTCTTCCTGAGGACAGCAGTTTAAAGAGGTTGTGAGCAGGGTGGGCAGTGTAAACATTAGTATTATGTTGTTTTAAAATGAATTTGATCTTGTTTCTTTGCATTGTTTGAGGTCTGAAAACATGTTTGTCACTACCTCACTGTAAACTACTGTTACCTGTGCAATAATCTGTGCAATAACCTATGTGCAATATTTATACCATACTATGTGCAATACGAAATCCACATGCAACACCCATACAACACCATATTATGTGCAATCTGTGAAATACTTACACCTTATTTGATCCTTGATTTAATCCTACCTGTACCTTGTACCTTGTATTTTTTATTACATTTTATTACATATTTTATTTTATTGTTTATTATATTGTTTATTATATTGTTTACTTCTTCCCCTGCACTTTTACAACACTTTTTTTTTACCATGTACTATTATTGCATGTTATTAGTACTTCTTGACTATCTTAGCGAGTCAACGGTTCTACTGATCCTAAGCATTTCATTGCATTATTGACCTTGTGTTGATTCTGCATATGACAAATAAACAATCTTGAATCTTGAATCTTGATCTTGTATCTTTTTTGTTATTTTGACCATTTGTCATTTTCTGCAAATAAATGCTCTAAACGATCATATTTTTTATTTGGAATTTGGGGGAAATGTTGTCAGTAGTTTATAGACTCAAACAAAAATGTTCCTTTTGCCCAAACACATACCTATAAGTAGTAAAATCAGAAAAACTGATAATTTTGTAGTGGTTTCTTATTTTTTTTTCCAGAGCAGTAGATCAGACCTGGGCATTGTCCAGATCCCGGGCCACATACGGCCCTTTGGTTGACTCTGACCGGCCCTTTTAATCTCATTTGGAATTACAAAATAAACATATTTTATTATTTTACCTCATGCATGGGCTAAAGCTGCATTGCTTTTATTTTAGAGGTGTTCATTTAAATGACATATTTTGTAAGGCAACCTCACTTTTTAATTGCTTAGTCATACTCTTACCAGTCTTACCAGCTTACCAGCAAAAGCAGTCATATTTACTGCTTTTTTTTATTATAAAGAAATACAGTTAATATTATGCAGAATTGAGTTAAGCATTTTGGCTTGGCCCTCCACAATATCTTGTTCCTCATGTGGCCCCATGGAAAAAAATAATTGCCCACCCCTGGACTAGATTATAAAATATGTTTATTGAAATTATTTTAACTCCGTCTATTTAATTTATTTATGACATCAGTTCAAACTAATGTGGCAGATTAAAGTGCTTTAAAATGCATACATCTAGAATAGGCTATATTGTGTTTGTACAGCTGATGATCCCCTATTGTGATCACAGGGCTTTGTTTTGTACATTGTTCTGCACGAGGTTGACAAATATGGGAACTACAGCCTACAGTTTGTGTCCAACGCCCGAAAGAGACTATAATAACCGAGGATGAGTTCAACAGAGCAATTATAGAAGACAAGGAAAAAAGAGCTACAGACCTAGAAGAAGGATCATCTTTAAATGTGGTAGAGAGGCACTACATCATAACAAGCCAGCTGCTGTTGTCATACTGGAGATGTGAATAAAAAGGAAATCAGTAAATTAACTGTGAAGCTAACCACTCTTTCTGGGGCACAAAACAGAATAGACTCTATATACACTACATACACTGGGCAAACTTGCTGTGTTGCTGAGCTACTGTATTAGTACTAGTGGGCATCTTAAAAGCAGGACTGATCAGTTACTTTAGATTCCTTTTATCCATCTGTTGTGGTCTCAATGTCAAGACAGTCAGAGGCAAAAATACGATCAAGGTGTCCTTTAATTATGGACGGCAGCATATAACAGTAACAATTAAAACTGTATAAAATTACATAAATGTAGAGATTTATAAAGTAAAAAATATACCAGCATTTGGATACCACTTTAGAATAAGTGCTATTGCATTCATTATATGGCACTCGTGACATAGAAAAGAGGGGTTCCGTGAGTTCTACAACAGATCTGAAAAATGTATACAATATGATAATATGAGAAAGATACTTTTCAGAAATAAGACAAAGAATGACGTAAACATGAATCATCTTTTTTCCTGAGTGAGAATTCAGTTTCTTAACAAGTCAAATTCCATAAAGCCTCAAGAAAATACTGTAATTGTATCCATGCAGAGTAACAAAATGAGTATATGCATTTTTTAAACAATTCCATAGTAAACGTGGTGATTTTAAGTCGCTTTCATGGTTATATTTTCCAGAAGATCTTTTTTCTATACAGTATATAGGAGATAAAGATCCAACATGATGTGGCCAGAACATTTTGTGCGAGATGTTCAAGATGAGATTGGCTGTTGATCATTTGCCAACGGAAGGGAAAGTATTCCTCAAAAACTTCATGACCCACATACACGAGAATGGAGTTCATACCTGAAATAATGTTCACAGACATTAGAAACATGTTTCTAAAGCCAAACCCCAACATGTAGTGTAAATTCCCACAACAGTGAAAATACTGAAAGCATGTTAAAGGTCCCATGGCATGAAATTTTCACTTTCTGAGGTTTTTGAATGTTAATGTGAGCTCCCCTACCCTGTTTAGCCCCCCCCATGGCTAAAAGTTGTGAAATGTCTAAACTGAGCATTTGCGGTCCTTTTCTGCGTTAGAAAAAAACACAGCTCAAACGGGCGATTCTGAACAAGGCAACTATGTGACGTCAGATCGAAAAAAGAAATGCAAATGCAGTTCCACCCCCGTCTGGATGTCCACCCGCTGTCTCTGGAAATCACACCCAGAGAGTTTGGACCGTGAAGGAGCTACGCAATGCGAAATGCGTTTTTTTATTTGCCTGGAGGCACGTGCGAGTGTTTCTAGGCTCGGAAGTCCTTTACCCGACCCTCTGGACCTCTGAAACAGCAGTGGTTTAATTTTATTTTCTGTGAAAATGTGTTTTTTTCATTGAAATGCCTCTCCTTTCTTCCTTCGAGCTTAAAACGCGGAAATGGGAGACAGCGCACAGTGGCGCAGAGGAGCGGGTGGGGGGGCGCTCCTCTAACCCTATCTGTGTCCTTCTCATTTGCATTCAAGCAACAAGGCCCAGAATGACTTGTTCAGACAGAGAGATTCTGACTCTGACTGTGTACATGTGTCTTTCTCATGCACTGAATGTTGAAGAAGGATTCATTTACAGTATTAGGGAACCATTAAGGCACCATATAAAAGCATCAAGAAGTACCATGTCATGGGACCTTTAAAGCTCCTTGAATAATTACCAGGGTAGTAGAAAGGTGCACCAGACCACCACTTTCTCACATCTACAATATAGTAGATGAGCACTAGCAGCACAAAGGCAAAACAGGCCAAAGTTGTCACATAAGACAGGGACCTATACATTAAGAAACAGACAAAATAAAAAGCTTCATGCGCATATTCTCAAGATTATATACAACTGTATACAAAAATATAACGGGACATAGAACCATAACCAACCATAGATTCTTATTGACAGGAATAAATCCCTGGTCTTTGGAACATCTCGTGAGTGTTGCTGATATGACTCCCTATAGGATGCACAATTTATTTATTTGAACAGAAATTTTATACTAATAATCAAAATATAGTCATTAATGTCAGTACAGTTGGTGATACAAATTCTTACCAAGAACAACCCCCATATAAGAAACCTTGACATTATGCTTGTGTGTAGATCTCTGTAATGCAGTATTATCTTGCCTGCCTGGAAAAAAAAACAAAAAAAAACATTTGTCAAAGTTATAAAAAGTTATAAAAGCCAAATTGAGTGATTTTCTCATGTCAAACCTGTAATCCAAGATAAGTCATGACTATTGAGTTTATGGTGCCCAGAACACCTTCAGGATCAAAGGGCATATGTGTTGCATAGATAACCTGTAAGAAAATAAGAAGTGTTGCAAAAAATGGTCACATTTATTTAACGCTTCAATGGCACACACATGCACCCGAGGACTCAGACACTGGGGGCAAGAAAGTCTAAGTGTTTTGTACTTGTGGGAGCTGGAAATGAAACGTTAACCTATGGGTCAGTGCATCATCGCCAACTGAGCCACTGTCTCTCTAAGAATATAGGTTCCTGAAGAGTTATCTCAGTGTCTTTATTGTCAGTGGGTGTGGAAGACCAAGCCTCCAACAGTGAGCAGAGCGTTAAAGACTAAATCTGCAGTATAGTGGTCTGTTCCAGTTGTTTAGCTGCTCACTAACCCGTGAAGAGGGAGTCTGATAGATGTGTTTCACTCCCAGCAGCCAGCGGTCAATATATCCAGCAGCTCCTCCAGTGCAGTTAGTATACAGACCCATGTCCCCAATTCCTCCTGGACCCAGATAACCCCTGTTCACACAACAACACCTGATTAATATCTTCTGTGTAGCCATGATAAAAAGTATTTTATTTTCATTTTTACACTTTTTTTGATCAAACACCAAATTAAAATTCTCTCGTCAAATGCTCGCTGAATAAACATCCTTGAGTTAGAAAAAGGCTGGCACGTGTAATTTAGAATAGCTATGCTGTATTTTTATTTTATAAAAACAAAATGGCACAATACTAGGGATGCAAATGATCGATTAATTCATTAACTGATAATTGATTGACCTTATCGATCGACTTACGATTAACTGATAAACGGCGTTTTTCACCTGAATTTTAGTGTTTCAATAGGGTCTTTAAGAATATAAGCTATAGTAACATAACACTGAGTCAAAAATATATCATAGTATTATTATATTGTATATTCCTCAATTAATTATTCCTTAGTAAAAAGCAGACAAATGTATTGATGCTGAATAACAAAATACAGTAATCCCTCGCTCTATCGCGGTTTGCAGATTTTTTTTATTTTTTTTTCTTCTTTTTTTTTTTTTATAGTGTAACATGTTTTTATCGTGTAACATTGTGTTCTGTCCTGATTGGCTAAGAGACTAGACCAGGACTAAACGTGGACTAAACCAGAACTAAACCAGGTCTAGACCAGGTCTAAACCTGGACTGGACTTGGACTAAACCAGAACTCGACCAGGTCTAGACCTGGACTAAACCAGGATTAAACCACCACGTGCCGCTGCTGGTTTCGTGCGGCTGGTTTGTGGCTCGGGGCCCGAGCTCGGGCACGCAATCCCGGCGCCGCGTTTCGATCTCGCCTCGCGCGTACACCCGGGGCTGCTGAGCAGTGCCGTTGGCGCCTGCGGCCGGCTGTGAGTCGAGCTTGGCGCAGCGCGGTTGCCTTGTTTCGTGACCACGCGGGTGCGCGTGTCCGCGATTAGCGATTAATTACAATTAATGCATTTTGTTCGACCAACGTCTTAATCAATTAATCGTTAATCGATTAATTGTTGACATCCCTACACAATACACTTTTCATTAGAACTCAATTTTGTTTTTTGGACTTTGTATTAACAATTTACTATGAATAAACTGCTGTATGAGAAATTATGGAGATAAAAGCTTTTCTTGCAAGTGATGACTTATTAGACTCAAGTCACTTTTCAACTCACGTGGGGCAGTCAGGAACAGGAAGTAGAAAAGTAAGGCAAAGCCATATCACTTCTAAAAGGAGCACACATAGCCAGGATGGCCAGTAAAGTAAGATATCGAGAATAGGCGACCACCAATTATCCTAGAAACAACACATAAAACAATCTTTTGATCAAAATATATATTGACTAAGTGAAGCACATCCATTCATTAGTAGATAAAAGATTTGCCCACCGTAGTAATTATGTCGAGGTGAGCTCTAGCTACTAATAAATCCAAACATGCCACCACCAGATATGACCAGGCCAGCCGCTGCAACACGCCTGGAATTCTCAGGTTATCCCAGGACACTAAAAGTAAGCACATTTCACATAATTTTTTAAAATTATCAACAACCAGTAAATAATTGCATTACAAGTATTTTTACTTACAAGGTCCTTGGCAGTAATTTGGGTTGATGATGACAACCCCAATTACAAAGAGCAACAGGGTCCTCCACACCACCTTCTTCAGTAAAGAGGAACGAGTGGCACCTGAACGCAGCATCATGTTGATTGACAGGGCAATAGATGTCCCCATTATAAATACAAACCTATACAGAGCAAAATCAAATATTACTATCAGTGCAATTGATGTTTGTGTTAAGTGACAGAGGATAATGTGCTTACCAAGGAAAAACTAGATCAGCAAAAGTAAGACCTACCAGGAGCAAAAAACAAAACAAAAAAAAGAACAATGGTATTATCTGACAAAACACCTGAACTGAAACCTGCTGTCAACAAATCCAAATAAGACAATATGGTTTACCATTCCAGCTTGAATGTCTGAAGAACCAGTATCTCCCTCCTCCATAGTTCACAAACACCATAATAGTTAATGAAATACTGTAATAAAATATGTTTAATTACATTACATGTTTACAAATGCAGAAAGTGTACAAACATATGCATGTACCCTCTGAAAGTATCTAGTGATCGAAGTCTCTTGCTGGGGTTGGGAGGAGGAGGCAAGATATTGTCAGTGGTTGTAGTAACTGTCCTGCCAGGAGAACCAAGTTCCTAAATCATAAAAAAATATGGAATTAATTTTGCATTCTTGATTACCCCATATATATTTTAGCATTGTCAAAAGATTTAGGCTCAGCAAGAGACTTACAGAGTTGATCAACCGCTCAGTTTCCATAGAACCTGTCAGTTGAAAGTATACTCTTCTCACTGCCTCAACTCTGGATACAAAAATATTTTGGTATATTATTCTGAATTTAGTTGCATCTTAAATGATATGATACATTACCTAAACACTGTTCTTCCTATAGCAAAAAGTAATGCCAATCCAGAAAGGACAAAAAATGCTATAAGGATTGCTGTGAAAAAACAGAGCAAACATCCATTTTACCAGTAAAGTTATATTTGCTCAGGAGACAGGCTTAGCCTCATAGACACAATGGGACTCACGAGTGTAACTGTTCACCGGTTCTCCATCTGTCACTAAGGAGCAGTCGGCGTCTGAGCTACTGTTCAGATTTTTTAACCAAAGGGAGTAATTTCCATGCTCTCCAAAGTGAAATGTGATTGCACTGTAAGATTAAAGTTACAGGTAAACCTTAACATTTGGCCTGTCACTGTAAATACTATATCAACTTATCATTCAATATATGAAAGCTAGAACAAAACATTTTGGGGCTCAGTATTTATCGTCTGTACATTTTCTTTGTAATAATGGGGAGATGTTTGATATGCTTGTTGTAATATGATAAGATTTGAGCTGTAGTGGGTGAATAAATCACTTTTATGATCAAGCCTTTTAATGATACAGTATATTTAAACTGGGATTGTCAGTGGCAAAAAGTAGTTTAAATGTACTATCGTGACAGGCCTATTTAACATAACATCTGGAACTATAATATGTTTTTTATACTATAGCAATTGGCGAAAATATTCTTCTTCTTCTATATTGCTTACTTGCAAAGCTGCTTGTCTGAAGTCGCATTAAGCATTATTGTAAGTGCATGCTGTGTATTCACAACAAAATCTGATGAATTAGGTTGGCCGGGACTGAGCGATGCAGGTACCACTCCAAGATGTTGATACAGACACTAAAAATGAATGTGAGATTAAAGATTAATTCGTTGCAGAGTGTAAAAACAGCAAATGCTTCATAATACACGTACATATGTTATACTATATTATGTGCAATCTGTGAAATACTCTACTTACACCTTATTTAATTCTACCTGTACCTTTGTATTTATAATATTTCATTAATTTTTAAAAAATTATATTGTTTACCTTTTCCCCTGCACTTTCTACAACACTTTTTTTTTTACCATGTACAATTATTGCATGCTATTAGTACTTCTTAGCGAGTCAACGGTTTGCACTGTTGACCTTGTGTTGATCTTGCATATGACAAATAAACAATCTTGATCTTGAATCAGTTGTGTGGAAACTTACCTGGTAACATTCCTGAGAAGTCCAGCTAACAACAACATCAGTGGTCAGCTCATTGTTGACTGTCAGTAGTGCCTCGTCCATTTTAAGAGGACGATGGTTATGATGTTGAAAGTCAGCTGTAGATGAGATGGCAAAGTGAATAGACAAATATTAATAGCAAAATACCAGCAATACCAACCACATTAGAAAAGCTGCTAAAAATAGATGCCTCTTCTCCATTGTTGATCACAACCAACCTTATTGCATTCTGCACAAAAGAGACATTTTCAGCTAACTCACGTCATAGTAAGCTAACTAAAAACTAAATAATGAGAATAAAAACATAACAATGCTACTCCACTGTCAGCAACGCTATTCTCTAATGTGTTAGCAAGCGAGCTAACTGATCGCCGACCCAAAGATGAGGACGAGGCTGGGAAACTATAGCTGCAACTGTGGTCACATGTTAGTTTAATCCGTAAAACAACCCGGGAGGGAAGTTCAAACTGTTCCCAGGAGTTTAATAAACCAAAGACAAAACGCGAACAAGAAGCGAACACTGACTGTGAAACAAAAACTACTCACAGCTGATGGACATTTCTGCTGTTAATGGCACTACACATAAAGCTACAATCAAAGCAGCAATGGATGCGTAAAATATCGTAAAACTCTCTAGGTATTTCATGTTTTCTTGTGTTGTATGTATGTCCTTCTGTGCTGGCGAAAATGTTTTGGTTTTATTTTGTTTCTTTTTTGACATAGCAAATTCCTCCTCCTCAAATGACTTCCTTGTTTTGATTATGTAGTGGGCGCGACATAGGACAAATTTAATTGTATCACCTGTTTGGCGCTACTTAAAATACCGCAAATAATTCAAATAAATATAAATATTATATAACACTTTCCGAACGATGTTTGCACAACATAGCCACAGAGCCAATGAGAAGATAGAGTTAGGATTGTGTAGCCATCAATAACCTTCTATTATCTTACATTAATTTACAAACGCTTATATGTTTCATTTGTAATAGGCCTAATACTATGGGCTAAACGGTCATGAAATACACTTCTTTTTTAGGCTGTACATCTTATATTTCAGTTCTTTGTCTTGCTGCCCTCAGGAAGGCGTTACAGGTGCATTAAAACAAGGACCAACAGACTCAAAAACAGCTTCTTCCCAAGGGCCATAACCACCTTGAACACTCACATGCACTGACTGACTCACCCCATATTCCCCCATTCTCCTCCATCCACCCGTTATGCAATTACTACACTGTGCAATATTGTGGACAATGTTTATTACAGTGTAATAATATAGTTTCTGTAGCATATCCACCTGGGCAATATTTATTACTGTGTAACAGGGGTCTCAAGTTTTGAGCGGGGTGGTGCGTGAGGTGAGACGCGTAATTTCCGAGGAGGGGAAAAAGCGTGAAAACTTGAGCTGTGTAATATCTTAAATTGGGTTTTTGTGGCATCTGTTGTTGTGCAATACCTAATTACAGTGGAATATCCTTTGGTGCAATACATAACACTGTGCTATAGCTTTTAATTAATGAATTTATTTATTTATTTCAGGGACAATGCACATTAATAAACATCTACATGTAAATATGCCAGAATTAGCCCGAGGGCTATTTTTCATCTGTAGTCCCTGGACAGGTGTAAAGTGTCAACCTGCAGGAAGTAAAATAGCTACAATAGAATAAAATTATTTACACTCTAAAATCATTCTTACATACAGTCGCATACAGCTCCATGCAATTATATACAGTCATAAAGCCACATTCAAGCACATACTTTCATTTTCAGCCACAAACACCACATACCGTTGTGTGCAGCCACATACAGACACATACAAACTCATAAAAACATCAAACAACAGTGACACACAAGAGGCAGGATGGGGACAGGGGCATCGAGAGGTGGATGCTAGTGGTGACTGATTCTCAAATAACAATTTCTTTCACGAATTTGAATGAGATGTAAGTGGGGAGGCTTCTAATTGTGGTGGGGGTGGTGTTCCAGTCGTGGGCAGATTGCACAGAGAAGGTGGTTTGGCCAAAGAGACTTTTTCTGAGGGGGATGATACAGTCCCCTCTTGATGCCCTTCTGATTCTGCTGTGTTCAGAGGCCATGATGTGAATAGCTTGTTGGCAGCATTTAATACAGTACAATATGCTCAACTGAGTTCTGTAGAGACTCTAAAGTGTGTGTATGTATGGCTGTATGTGTCACCCCTACTGCAATATCTGAGCGAGACTTGCAATAACCAATGTGTAGCACCAGCTCGTAGAGGACTTTTTTGCACTGTTTTTTCCTATACTGTGTTGTATTTTAAGTAGTTTTACACAGATCCTTCATCCCCACCACCATCAGACTGTACAACTCCACTGTATAGTCCAAACATGCAATATTGTTTTTCAATACTCTCCTAGTTACTGTTTTTATTATTAATTGTATAAATCCACTGTATGGTCCTAACGTGCAATATCGTTTTTTCCAACGTGCAATATCGTTTTTTCCAACGTGCAATATCGTTGTCAATACTCTCCTAGTTACTGTTTCTTATTATTACTTATTTTATCAGACTGCATAACTCCACTGTATGGTCCTATCGTGCAATATCGTTTTTCCAATACTCTCCTTGTCACTGTTTTATTATTATTACTTATTCGATTATTACTTATTTTATTATTATTATTACTTATCTTTATGCCATTCTTGCCTGCATGCACTTTTCTTTCTTGTTCAAACTGTCCCTACCTGGAGCTACTGTGACAAGTAAATTTCTCCTGTGTGAGATCAATAAAGTCTTATCTTATCTTATCTCTAGGAGTAGATATATACTACTTAAATGTGTGCACTGAAGTGAGATGCTTTCAGTCTCATTGTGAGCATGTATGATGTAAATGGTACATGTGAACAGTGACAATAAAAGGCATTCTATTCTATGTAGAGTCTGTAAAGTGCCGCTGGGTGGCAGTAATGTTCTTTATCGATCATTATTCCGCACTAAAGAAGCGGCCGCAGGCGTAATAATCGAGTACCGCGCGGCACCACCCGATGCGTTCATATCGCCATGGATAAACAAATCGCACAGAAAAGGTAATTTAAGTTTAGTTGTACCACTTTAACTGTTAACTTACACCTAAATTAATTATGAACAGTAACAGTAATGACTGCCTGGACATAGAAATGTGTGATGGTTAATTAATAAGCATATTATTAACGTTATCTGGCTAGCTGTTTGAGCTAACTTTTGACTTGGTTTTCTTCTTTTGGCAGCGTCAAAATAGCCGCTGGTGCAGTGGTTTGTGTTGAAAGTGAGATCAGAGGAGATGTGACAATAGGTAAGAGGTTTTTATTACAGATTGTGATGGGGTTTGTTAACATTCTTCACTATAAAGATCAATACAGTACGGGCGTCGGCCAAAGGGCTTGCGACTCATTTTAATCCCTTTAACATGATCTAAATTTCATATGCATACTTAGACTTAGACAAACTTTATTGATCCACAAGGGAAATTGCTTTGGGTACTGTAGCTCACCCATCAAATATAATATACAATATAAAACAAAGGGTAAAAGCACAAAAAGAAAAATAGATGGAATAGCAACCAAAGAGCAATAGACCTGTGTCAGATGAGACACAATTATATACATAAGATAATGGTAATAAATATATATATGTACAATCAGATTTAAATAGAAAAGTAGTAGTCAAATACAAAATACAGTATCAAATATGATGTTCAGTACCAGCTGTAGACAGTTGTAGGGAGTATTATCTGTTACATAAGGGTGAGTTGTTGTACAGTTGTATGGAGTATGGTATGAAATGTACTCCTGTATCATACATTTAGGGTTTCTTCTAAAATATTGGAACTTTTTGATAGATTTAAAACAATATTAGAGTCCTTAAACTCCAAGATTATGTCAACTCATGAAACACTCAACTTGACATTGTTTGGTATTTTTGTAGTTTTTATGTTATAACCAAGTAAGATGAGTAAATTAATGTGACTGAATGCTGAGATTTTCTTTTGTAAATGTGACTTTGGTGTGCAACCAATCCATCCTCAAAGCCTCAGCTTCTCCATCCCTCAGCTGTAGAAGCAAGACTTTTCTTATTGATCGTCTCCTCTCTGTAGGTGAGAGGAGCAGCTGTGGAACCAAGGAGCTGAAGCTTTTAAACAGCAATTTAACAGCCAGAATGCACCCTTATTCAGATCAGCATTATTTTTCTCCTATATAAGTATTTTTTTTCCTGTGTTCAGGTCCCAGGACAGTGGTTCACCCTAAAGCTCGAATCATTGCAGAAGCAGGACCCATTGTCATTGGAGAAGGCAATTTGATTGAAGAGCAGGCACTTATTATTAATGGGTAAAGTCCTTTTTTTGCTACTTTTTACTATTATTTTAACTTTTCAGGAGTAACAATTTGTTGTGTTCATTTTAGTTTTCCAGAAAATATCACACCGGATTCAGAATTTGAACCAAAGACTATGACCATCGGCATCAATAACGTTTTTGAAGTGGGATGCAGTATCCTTTTGAGAACTCTTTTATTTGGGCTAACATAGCAGTGAATTTATGAAAGAAAAAACAATGCCTTAACATTCTTTAGCATCCCAAGCTCTGAAAATTGGAGACAATAATGTAATAGAATCAAAAGGCAAGTCTGTTTACTTTTCACCGAATATTATTTTCATGTGTCACCAGCAGATTTGTTCATTGTTCCTCTTGTTTATATTTTTTATTAGCTGAAGTTGGTAGAAACGTCATACTGACCAGTGGCTGCATTATCGGAGCGTTTTGCAGAGTCAACACCTGTGAGGTCATACCCGAGAATACAGTTATATACGGCTCAGGGTGCATGAGGAGGGTGCAGACCGAGAGACCACAGGTAGGACAATGTTACAGCGGCTGAGTTTTTTTTTTTTTTTTTAATTCTAAGACTATATTAAAAGAACATGTAAACTGCAAAATCAACCCCCTCATGGTCCCTCTGATTACTCATATCAGATTTTGCGGTCATTTACATAATGTTACAAGTTTCACAAATCAGATAATGATCAGGTTTTGGTGTGCACGCAACAGCAGCCAGTATCTGTCTGGATGTTAGAATGGCATAATGGTGACAATGTTTTTTTCCTTTTAGCCCCAAACGCTACAACTGGACTTTTTGATGAAGATTTTACCAAACTACCACCATCTGAAGAAGACTGTCAAAGCAAGTCACAATCCCAGCTAGACCTCAGTTTGGAACATTATATGCAGAAAATGGATTAAGTCCATCCTGTAAGATAACACAACTATATTATACAGTATAATCTCTATCTTTCTAATAACCCTGTTACCTTTAATTATTAAAAATATTTTCTTATGCTTCTTCTTTGCTACACCTTTTTGAACAGATTGTTTTGTAAGATTAATAAATGACCTTAAATAATAGTTTGCATTATATAGACAGTGTAAACATTCACTCAAGCTTGTAGTCACTCCACCTCATTTCTGCAGTTCATTTAAACATTTATTTAAAAGAGACGTGTGTAGAATCCCTCAGTTGTCCAGGTAGAATCCATGGCAAAAAGGAGAAATTTAATTTGTCAATTGGACAAAAGTTTATTTGGACGAATAAATTTCTTCAGTTCTGGATGAGCTGCGAAACATATTCGACCAAATTAACTTTTGTCCAGTTGGCAAATTGAATTTCTCCTTTTTCCATTTATTTAAAAAGAAATCAACCCCTAAAATTATAAGAGTATTAAATAAATGTCCCAATAACAGATAATTAAAATTGTAATGTTTAATGTCATTTATCATTATACTGCACAGCACTGGCTGATTAAAGAGAACATCTGACATCTGGTCCTCCACACTGTCACAGTATTTTCCTCACACTGGTATATGTATAAAAACAAATTCTAGTGCATTAATGACATATGACCTATTGATCTTGCACAGTCTTGCGTTCCTCTCATCTCTGATCCAAAATAAAAGCCAATATTAACATGATAAACTAAAATCAATAAAGACCAGAGATGACAGATGGAAAAAAGAAGTCTGCATTATAGTTTGGGCACACAGCTGTTTCCAAAAATACTGTTTTCTGACCCTAAAGGAAAGAAGGCGTTTCATTTATTGGCTGGCACACCATCTGAATAGTCCTCCAAAACACCAGCCAAGTGATTGTTGTGAGTCTTGAACTGTCTTTTCCTCTGTCCGCTCTGCTTCTTCCTCTTCTGAACTGGTAACTGGAAGACACAAGAAATCCGCTTTAAGAATCAAACAAGATGTCTCATAACAATGCCTGTCATGATCATTGTGAAGTGTTGTATATTCATTCATTTTCTTCCGCTTTTCCATTTTCTGGGTCGCGGGTCCAAGCAGATCTGCTGCCCAGAACACAATGCACCAGCCCCCATGAATCCTCCCGCGGGTGGTGGTTCCATGGGAGGGTGTTGTATATTGTTAAAGTAAATATAGACTATAATCGATAATATTGAAACCAAATCATAAAGCAGAATTATCCCCAAAAGTATTCTAAATGTACAATATTGTTAAAAATATGACCTTCAATAAATCAACAGTGTGATTGTTCCATATATCATTTACTGAAAAATCTAGTATTTATCATGACAGGCCATTTTATTTGTGTGTGTGTGTGTATATATGAAAAAGTCACTCACCACTTTCTTTGGTCCCGTTTCTTGCATTGAGGAAATACCTTGTTTCTTTAAATACTCTTCAATTTTTTCTTCATCTATTGAATCAACAGGAACGCTCCTCCACAGCTTCTGAAACTCTAATATAAACGGAGTCATATTATAGACGGTATTATATTGTGTCATATGGAAATACACTGAACAAGAGGCTGCTTTTGGCAATAGTATTTACCTTCATCTACAACAAACTGGCAGTGTTTGTCATTGTAAAAGAGAATCTTCTTTTTGTCTGGCCTAGTAACAAAGATGATCTGATCTCCCAAAGCCTGTAAAAGAGATACATTTTGTTTAGTTTTTTCATTCCCAGCAGTGCCCCTGTTTTGTAAGCAGAATCCCCACACACCATGGAGACACACCCATTCACTTGTGCAGTAAAAGCATTCACTGAACATTACCTTAATGGCCTTGGCAGCATTAGGAAGGCCCTCCTCAACATCATCCAGCAGAATTCCCCCCAGTCCCTGCTGTCCATGTTTGTCCAGAAGCCTGAGCAGGGCTTTTTTGTCTTTTAGATTGTACTTTGGTTTGAACCCATATGTGCCATCCCGAACTTCAATTTTTGGGTTACTGACAAGAGCCTACAATTAAAATTATATTATTTAAATGTAGAACAAAACAAAAACCTCAACACTATTCGAAGATGCACACCTCATTCATAAGCCACTGTTTTTGCTTCATGCCGATGTCGAGGAGTTTGGTCTCATCCAAAATTTCATCTAATGTCAGGAAGTGAGTGTCGCCATTCTGATGCCTCGTCTGATGTGGAGACACAGAAAAAACAACAACCAAGATGCAGTAATGAAAACAGTTTTTCACAGTTCAAAATACATTTTAGAACTCATTTCATTTCGAGCAGGTCAACACAAGGAAATAAATACATTAACCGATAGTCAAATACTTTTTTTTTTTTTGCTCAAAAAGGAGTGGGAAAAAGAAAACTTATTGAATCCCACCCCTGTCTTCCAAAACATAAATTATTGATTAGCTTCCTTATCAGTTCAGTTGAAAAAACAAAAGCAAATTCCATTCTTGTACAAAAAAAAACAAAAAACCTTTGATCAGGGACAATAAATTACATATAAGGTGTTTCTATCAGGAACATTTAAAGGGATATGCCACCCCCAGGTCAAATTTGGGCATCTCCCCACAGTCCAGAGACTAAAATAAGTGGTGGAAAGCGTTTTCCTGCTCACCCAGCCATTGTCCGAGTCTGTCGCCACTGACCGCCGCGGTAACTGGTGCTCCTCCGCCTTAGACTGGAGTCTAACGTAGCCAGAGAAAGATTTCGGCCAAAAGGAATTAATTTGCTCGATGCGTTTCCCAATTACTTTGTGTGTAGTGCGCATTCATATCGAGTGCAAATAAATGTGCAAATCAACACGGAGAGCTTACCTTGGTCATTTTGGGTGGGAACTATTTTCCAGTGCGTAAGAATACAGTCGTATCACGCACCACGTTGTGCAACAGGGGAACTCCCTTCCCGGTGCGTAACTGGGATTCCCCTGGTAGCGTACTGCGTGATACGGCTGTATTCTTACGCACTGGAAAATAGTTCCCACCCAAAATGACCAAGGCAAGCTCTCCGTGTTGATTTGCACATTTATTTGCACTCGATATGAATGCGCACTACACACAAAGTAATTGGGAAACGCATCGAGCAAATTAATGCCTTTTGGCCGAAATCTTTCTCTGGCGACGTTAGACTCCAGTCTAAGGCGGAGGAGCACCAGATACCGCGGCGGTCAGTGGCGACAGACTCGGACAATGGCTGGGTGAGCAGGAAAACGCTTTCCACCACTTATTTTAGTCTCTGGACTGTGGGGAGATGCCCAAATTTGACCTGGGGGTGGCATATCCCTTTAAAGGTCCCATGGCATGAAATTTTCACTTTCTGAGGTTTTTGAACGTTAATGTGAGCTCCCCTACCCTGTTTAGCCCCCCCCCATGGTTAAAAGTTGCGAAATGTCTAAACTGAGCATTTGCGATCCTTTTCTGCGTTACAAAAAAATCGGAGCTCAAACGGGCGATTTTGAACAAGGCACCTTATTGACGTCAGATCGAAAAAAGAAATGCAAATGCAGTTCCACCCCCGTCTGTCTGTACTCAGCGTCTCTGTAAATCAGGCCCAGAGTTTGGACTGCGAATGCGCTAGGCAATGCGAAATGCGTTTTTTTTATTTGCCTGGAGGCACGTCCGAGTGTTTCTAGGCTCGGAAGTCCTTTATCTGAGCCTCTGGACCTTTGAACAGCAGTGGTTTAATTTTATTTTCTGTGGAAATGTGTTTATTTTTCAATGGAACGCTTCAAATCTCTCCCCCCGTGCAAAAACATGGAAATGGATCAGCTGAGAGCTAGAGCGGAGAGTTTGGCCACGCCCCCACCCTCTACTATAGGCCAGCTCTTTTCTCCTCATTCACAATATTTCATACACATAAAAAGATGGTGCAGAGACGACTCATAGCAGAGCACCATGGCAACTCTGCAGCAATTATTAATGTACAGATAAGCAACACATTTCAGTGTCTGCTTAAATGAAAACAGCAAGGAGAGTTATATCGGTCTTGTTATAATATATTGTTCCTTCCGCTGTGAGGCAAAGATAACATTTTTTTTTACATCAGATGCCCTTTCTTTTGGGTCTGAGATTAGTAAAACTGTGCATTGCTTTGTGTCCTAAATTGGCTGCATATATACAAACGGGATTCACAGTGGAAAACAAATGTATACAACAGTAACATACCTTCATGTAATTTACTATTTTGGCCAAGCATCCAAACTTGTACCCAGAACTTGTTTTAATGTTGATGCCATTTGTGGATTCTGTGGAGTAGAAGAAACACCAGTGAGAATAAGGAGTTTGTATTTGGTTGTCCCATATATCACTGTCAGGGGGTGGACTTTAATCTCATGTCAAGTATCAATAGAAAGCAATTATATTTATTTATGCACTCATTAAATCATTTTTTGATGGAAAAAGTATGATACTGTCATCATTTTAGAGATCAGGAGGTGACCTGAATTGTATAGAAACAATGGTATATTAAAATTTCATCTAGTATAGCAATAGATTTTTTTTAAAACTTTGGTTGGGGGTCCGTCACCTCCTTGTTTCTATGGATATGTGCGGTAACTGCTCTGCTTAGAATGTTCCATAATATGACATTAAACAGCTCTACCTTACGTTTATTACATTTTATAGTACAACGGTGCAAAAATACCAACAAAAACAAGCATTATGACTGAGCGGGGTTGCCTCTCCACAGATCTGACCTCCATGGCGATAGAGAGGTTTAATCACCTGTGAAATATTCCAGCAATAACATGGAGAAAAGCATTTGATGGACCCTCCACCAGAAAAGTTACAGAATGCACCTTTAAATGTCTTGAAATGGCAAAACTGGGAAATCTGTTATGTCCATAAAAATATGCTATTTAGTTTATAGTTTTGTAACACTGGTCTACACATTTTTGGACTCGATCTGCTTCCGAGATAAGTGGCTAAATCTAATTTATATTGATAAGATGAACTGAAAATCAATTTAACTGTGCTGGTTAGCTAATGTATTCAAGATATTTAATGATATTGTTTTACGTCAAAATCGTATCTGTTTATACAATAGATTTAGGCAGTTTTGCTTAAAAATATGTATATTTGAACTTGCACTTCTTTATCTGACAAGAAATATTTTAAGACGTCAGGTGATTGAAAAACAAGCTAAAGTATCACATGTGTTACAACAATAATGTGGAGCCCAACTTTGCAACCAAAGTGATGGTGGTCTCCCTTTTTAACCACTGCAGTTCTGTTGCGCTTTTGTGATGCAAATGTCACTTCACCACAAACGTAACAAGTTATTTGGGTTGTTCACACAATTTTGAGGCATCTCTCTTATGAGAAATCAAAAAATATTATATGTTAAAACTCTAGACATATTAAAATGAGTGTATTGAATGTGCAGACAGGCTTTCAGATAGAACTGGTTACTTGTAGACACACTGTACCTTCTGATAAACTACCGTTTTTAATAATAATACATTTTATTTCAAGGCGCCTTTCTAGACACTCAAGGACACCGCACAAAGACAATCAATTAAAAACAATTAAAAACAGGCAGTATATACAAAATAAAACTAAGAGAATGGACAAAGCAATACAAGTAAAATGAAACAGTCAGCAGGGGAAAGTGATTAAGTGGGGTAAGCTATTTTGAAAAGATGGGTCTTGAGTCTGGATTTAAAAATTGGTAGTGATTGAACATTCCGGAGGTCTGGGGGGAGTGAGTTCCATAGATGGGGAGCAGAGCGGCTGAAGGCCCTGCTCCCCATGGTGCTGAGACGAGCGGGAGGGACTGTGAGGTGGATGGAGGAGGAGGACCTGAGTGAGCGGGTGTGTGTGGTGACATGAAGGAGTTCTGTGAGATAAGTAGGAGCCAGGTTATGGATGGACTTGAATGTGAGGAGTAGGATTTTGAACTGAATACGATAGTGAATGGGGAGCCAGTGAAGCTGCTGCAGGACCGGGGTGATGTGGTGAATAGAGGGAGTTCTGGTGATGATCAGGGCAGCAGAGTTTTTTGGAGAAGTTGTAGCTTATGAATAGTTTTTGGGGGAGACCATACAGGAGGGAACTGCAGTAATCAAGACGTGAGGTGACCAGGCTATTGACAAGAATGGCGGCTGTGTGCGGGGTGAGTGAAGAATGGAGACGGTTGATATTTCTGAGGTGGAAGTAGGCAGTGCGTGCGACATTGTTGATGTGTGACTGGAATGAGAGAGTGCTGTCCAGGATGACACCCAGGCTCTTTACCTGAGGGGAGGGAGAGATGGAGGAGTTATCAACAGTGATTGAAAGGCTGGCTATTTTGTTTAGTGTAGATTTGGTGCCGATGAGTAGGAATGAGTAGGAACTCATAAGCCGATTAGTTTTTGCCTTATTTTGCATAAATTTCCTATTTTGACTCAATACTATATCTTGGAAACTATAGCCAATCAGCACTTCTGACTTACTTTTTCTTTATTAGTGACCTAAACCAAGAAAGATTTCACTACTTTTGTTCCGGAAGCATTTTGCTTGTAGACCAGTGGAATCAATGACAACAAATGATGCTTAGGGCTGAGATTGTAAGATGTAAAATAGAGATCAGCAGATGAACCTAACAAGGCAGGTTCATCTGACGCTCTTTTTCACTAGAACAGTGCTCCCCTGTGGAGACTAGTCTGGCCCCCTGCTCTTTCCAGTGAAAATGGAAAAGGACAGAGCCTCATGAATGATGCAGACTGTGGGCAGGACCGTCTGTGTGACTGCGAGTGTGGTGGGAGGGCCTTCACGTTTCTGGCAGGCTGCGGGGCGAATGGCGCAGAGGCAGGACTAAGAGCCAACAGCCAATGGCAGAGCGGAGACAGCGCCGAGCAGAGACAGAGCTGCAAGGAGTGGCGGAGGGAGACATCTACCGCACAAGAGAGTGAGGGTGCATGAGGAAAACAGGGCCAGAAGGGGAGACCGAGGGAGGGAGAGTGGACATCACACACAGGTGGATCATCTTCTAAGGACCAAGACCGGTAAGAAGCCGTTTATTTTTGGAAGAGCACCTTTTATTACTGCGTGACTTAACAAACTGTGTGGTTTTAGACTGCAGAATACAATTTTACTGAGCTGCATACAAAAGGGTTCTAATTTTGGATAAATTCAGCGTTTTCTGTTTGCCAAATTTAACACAGACTGCAGCACAATCGGGGGCCATGAATCCATACTGTGCAAGAGCAATATGCCTGAGAGCTGGCACACCAAATACTCTAGTAAAAGGACAACATGTGTGATTAAATAAACATGCTTCAGTCTGCTCTCGTCCTCAAACCAAACGTGACATCACTATCATTATCTCCCTGTCTGTTGGATGGACAGGATGCATGTGAGTGGGCAGATGGAAGGAGACAGGCTGGGCCAATACCAAATTTAATCATTGGAGTAACTGCCCCTTTTACACCTCTCTGGGGTGGGGCTCAGTTGTGGTGAGGCAGCAGATGTTGGAGGCAGGTCTCTCGCTCTGTCAATAGGGGCAAATAAGCCCTGGGGGGTGCCAGCAGGCAAATGAACAGTGCAAATCAAATTGTTGTGATGGTAATAAGTGAGGCTATTGGGCTAATTACAAGAGCGCTGCCTGCCATTACAATAGCGATCCTAAATGAGAAGAGAAAGTGATTGTGCTAAATTGCATTGTGTTGGTGAATTGAAATAAATACCACACAGATATTAGATGAGACCTTTTGAAATGGAAGGACCCATTTGCATCTATAATCTAATTAGGAGCTTACAAAAGTTAATGTGCAGCGCTTCAATAATCATGATTGGATTGCTTTTGGTTTTCACAACAGTGCCTAGGGAACAGAAACTGGGATAACTACATAAGGTTCATATTACAGTATCAAGCAGCCCTTAAAATTAAGTTAGTATCGAACAGAGAAAGTACTCCCTTTGTTTTTGTATTTTTAATCTGCCTTGGGCATATTAATTCATTATTATTTAAATATTATGCTTACTGATTAATTGTGAAATATCTCTAAAATAATGGTCTGGAGGTGTGTGCTGCCAAAAGTTTGGTTTTAAAGCAATTTTGCTCTTTTCTTGGAGGTATTAAAAATGCATCGATCTGCAGAGTAGTGTAAAGGAAACATGAGTGCCTCTCCTCCTCCTAATATGGGTCACCAACAGTCCGAGTGCATTAGGAGAGAATCTTTTAAAGTCTGTGTGGGGCAAAACCGATACTAGCAGACCACTCAAGAAGGGAAAGGCACCTTCAAATGATTTACTACACTTTGAAATAGTTAATAGCTTTATTATATCACAGTGTTGTCATGATACCAATTACCATTCCACAGTAGAAATAAAAATGGACAATGGATCTTAGCTTATCATGACATCTAATGTTCGCTCAAAATCATATTAAAACAAATAATATGCGTTTTTACAGCATCAATACTTGTTTAAATGAGTGTCTACTTTCAGTATTATTGTTACTATCAACTATTATTATTATTAGTTTATTTATGAGACATGGACAGTGCACAATGTGCATTAACCTTAACAGGAGAGATGCATTGTGCCAGGCTCTAGCACTAGAGCTAATCTCCCTATTGCCCTATGGGATCAATAAAGTTTTCTGAACTGAACTTTTCTGAACTGAATCTCCACCTGTAGTCCCAGAAGTTATAACAAGTGTCTTCCTGCTGTTCCTCCAGTACAGAATGGCCAACAGCACAGCCGCAACACCGTTTAACTTCCCCGAGGCAGAGCCCCTGTCCTACATGTCCAAGCAAGTCCAGGAGGTGTACCCCTTTCATGACGGCTGGAACATAGCCTGCTTCGTCATCCTCCTGCTCTTCATCCTCACTGTTGTCTCTCTAGCGGCATTAGCGGTTCTGTACGAGCTGCTGGACTGTGGCTGCTGTGCCAAAGGAAAGACTCACCTGCAGCTTCAGGCCGAGGGCCCCGGGAGCTGCAGCAGGCTCATGTCCGCCATGTGCAAACCGCCCGAATCACAGACTGAAATCGTTTGAAATGGATGAAGACTATTGTATTTCAGAGCCAAAAATGTGTATTGGAAAGCATCATCATGGAAAAAAGGGAGTTTTGTATCATTTTGAAAATGAATTTTGTTTTGTATTACACTATAAGGATCTCAATATTGTATTTCATAATGCACTTTTAACCAACTTACAAAAACACATTTAACATCTGAAGCCTTGCTAACAAAGCACAAATGTATTTTAACAGAAAAATAAAACAATCATGGCATCAGTATAGCAATACGTTTATGCAACAAATAATACTACAATACTGAAACAGTGCCCTTAATGTGCATACAATCACAGTACACACTTACTAAACTGGTATAAGTAATAAGACATTATCATTGGTTGAAAAATTATTACTTAAAGCAGCGCTAAATGTTCTAAATGTATTTGTTCTTTGCTTTATTATTATTTACTATATTAGAGTTATGTACAGTATTACACTGTTGTGTGTAGAGTACAAGTGCTACACTGCTTCATAAAGTTCAGATAAATTAACTACTTAGCGTGGTCTCTCATCTTTGCTTTAATTTGACGACAGAACCCTCAGTTTGTCCATCAGTGCCACAGGTCAAACAGTTTGCTGACAGTGATGTGAATTACTATGCCATATGGACACAGTGTATGTTTCATGATCCTAACCACAAAAATGCCTAATAAATGCCTACAATTAATTGGTTTCTGTATTCAGTCAATTGATTCAAAAGTATGTTAAATGTTATGTTTATCAAGAGTGGTAGTCATCGATATCAGGTTGTTTTTTGCATTGTACAGGGAAACGTGTTTTTACTGTGCATATGACAATAAAAGAAAGAATAGAATATTTATTTATTTATTGTCATTGTCACAAGTACAACTAAACGAAAAGCTTTGAATCTTTGAATCATATAGCCAGTAATTTACTTGATTTACTTATTTTCATTTTATTTTCCTGTATTATGCAAAATGGGAGCTTTATACCATGTTAGAAAGTCGTTACCTCCTCAAAAAAATACCCGGAGTTGTTATTAATCTGTTTACACCTCCAAAGCTCAAAATGCTCTGTTCCACCTTGTGACGTCATCGTAGTGCTAGTTTTCCAAGTTAACAGCTCCTTTTACCTTTTGTTAAGTAGAGATTGGCCACTCCAGGTCTGAAATCATCCAGATGATTGTAGTGAAGGTGTATGGAGTTTAAAAACTCAGAGCACTTCCTGTATTGCTACATGACATCACAAGGTGGAACAGAGTGTTTTCTCTTTGAGAGAAGAACAAAACAACTCCAGGTATGTTTGTGATGAGGAAACATCATAACACAGATCAGAAAAGTGTGTAATACAGACCTTTAAATGACTTAAGCCAATTGTAATTGTAGATAAAACATGCGGTCTTCTTTACATGTACAGACAGGACACTGGTTTGCTTACCTGAGCCATGTTTGGTGCCGGAGGAGCCTTCCCTGTCGACTTTAGGTTTCTTCTTTTTGTGTGAGCCTGAGTCTGAAGAAGCAGGTCTTTTCTCTACAGCAGGAGTGGAAAGGGCTCTCTTTTTGAACAGCTCCCGCTCCCTCAGCAGAGCGGGGTCCATCCTGAAACAAGACCATGTGCTGTTATTTAAAGATGATACTTTCACATTACATTTATTTTGGCATCATGTCTAGGAAAAAATAACAATAAAAGGCCGAGTTTTTGTCATCAGCTCTCAACAGCTTTCACAATTCGTTGCCACAAATGAAGACGATATTAGCATGATTTGGGATTATTTGGTGAACAAATACGCATTAATACCTCAATAGCAATAGCATACTTGCGAACACAATCTTGATGTTGACAAACAAACTAAATTCATACGACATGTTGACGTTTAAAATGAGAAATAAACCCATAATGTGAACACAGTTAGCTTTCGTCTAGCAGCACTTCGTTAGTTTTACATTACCTGAGAATCCGTTCCTAATCCCAAAGAAACGTTTCCGTATAAGAGGAGTAAAACAAGAGTATTAAGTAAAAAAACAAAAACAAATTTCTTTCCGTGGTATGATAAACGTTAGCTTAGAAGGAAATGTGAATTCTTCGGTTTCTCACTGCGGTGTCTCATAATGCACTTCCGTTCTGTTCGACTAGTCTGTGATCAACTGATAATCCTTGGACGTCATAGTGGCTAAAAACAACAATAAAAACAATCATTTACGACCATATTTTAATTTAAAATCATCACCATTTAAAATCTCCCCTTTAACAATACTATAAATAGTATCAATAATATTGGAGTTTTGGATTGAAAAGGCTACGACCAGCCTCTGAAGTGAAGTGCCATCTAGTGGCAATTCTATAAAACTGTATCAAAGATCAAAGTCATTTTCAGTGCAATGGAAGATACAGCAGTGAAATGGTAATGTGCAATAGAATGTGCATTGAAAGTAAAGATAAAAATAAATGTGCAGCAGTAGTAATTCTAGTGCAATTACAGTAGTAAACAACAGTACAACAGTAATAAAATTCCAATAGTAAATGTGCAACAGTGCAACAGTAGTCCTTAGCACACACAGTAGTCCTTAGCACACATTAGCCCATCACATTTGTAATATGAAAAGTACAGGATGTAAAATGTTGGTGTTAAATGTCATAAACATAACCTATGTCTCCAGCATAGACTGCATATGGTCTTCAGATGCGAGATCATGTCAAACACAGCTTTTTACTGGTAACAACTGTAATGCATATTCTTTCTTATATCATAAAAACAGATCAAGTAGGCTAAATGTTATAATTTGCTCCTGGTTCAAGGCTTTTACCGTGTCTGAAAACAGAATGAGCCTCAGGTGAGTTTCATTTGGGTTGCCAGTTTCAACAATATTGTAACCCAGTTGGTTTAAATAAAACTGAAAGGACCCCAGCACCTGCAGCCAAGTCAGTGATTCTTGACTGCACTCTGTGCACCTCAGTGTGAATTCTGGAGGGGCTGGATTTTTTGCATAATCTTGAGTTTATAACTTAATAAGAAGACATGCAGGTTTTTCTGATAATTGCATATAAGCCTATATATGCATAACAATTGTTGGGTGGCTCTAACATTGCATTGTAATACTAAGGACTTGTCAATTTAATGAACAATTCATAAGGTATGCTGGGGCAGGTTGTGGCGCTGTCATCAAAGAGACACTTGTCACAGCTTCTGCCTTCTCAGAAATTTGCATAATGGCACTCTTCTAAAACTGCAAAACTACTCACATACTTTTGAACAGCTTCTCTGTATCTACACTCAACAAAAATATAAACACAACACTTTTGTTTTTGCTCCCAGTTTTCATGAGATGGACTTAAAGATCTAAAATTCATCCCAGATACACAATATTACCATTTCTCTCAAACATTGTTCACAAATCTGTCTAAATGTGTGATAGTGAGCACTTCTGCTTTGCTGAGATAATCCATCCCACCTCACAGGTGTGCCACATCAAGATGCTGATCTGACATCATGATTAGTGCACAGGTGTACCTTATACTGCCCACAATAAAAGGCCACTCTGAAATGTGCAGTTTTGTCTCACAGCAAAATGACACAGATGTCACAAGCATTGAGGGAGCGTGCAATTGGCATGCTGACAGCAGGAATGTCAACCAGATCTGTTGCTTGTGCATTGACTGTTCATTTCTCCACCATAAAGCTGTCGCCAAAGGCGTTTCAGAGAATATGACAGTACATCCAACCGGCCTCACAACCGCAGACCACGTGTAACCACACCAGCCCAGGACCTCCACATCCAGCAGGTTCACCTCCAAGATCGTCTGAGACCAGCCACTCGGACAGCTGCTGAAACAATTGGTTTGCATAACCAAACAATTTCTGCACAAACTGTCAGAAACTGTCTCAGAGAAGCTCAACTGCATGCTCGTCGTCCTCATCGGGGTCTTAACCTGACTCCAGATCGTCGCCGTAACAGACTTGAGTGGGCAAATGCTCACATTCGATGGCGTCTGGCACGTTGGAGAGGTGTTCTCTTCACGGATGAATCTCGGTTTACATTGTTCAGGGCAGATGGCAGACAGCGTGTGTGGCGTCGTGTGGGTGAGCGCTTTGCTGATGTCAATGTTGTGGATCGAGTGGCCCATGGTGGTGGTGAGGTTATGGTATGGGCAGGCATCTGTTATGGACGAAGAACACAGGTGCATTTTATTGATGGCATTTTGAATGCACAGAGATACCGTGATGAGATCCTGAGGCCCATTGTTGTGCCATACATCCATGAACATCACTTAATGTTTCAGCAAGATAATGCACGGCCCCATGTTGCAAGGATCTGTACACAATTCTTGGAAGCTGAAAATGTCCCAGTTCTTGCATGGCCAGCATACTCACCGGACATGTCACCCATTGAGCATGTTTGGGATGTGCTTGACCGGCGTATACGACAGCGTGTACCAGCTCCCACTAATATCCAGCAACTTCGCACAGCCATTGAAGAGGAGTGGACCAACATTCCACAGGCCACAATTGACAATCTGATAAACTCTATGCGAACAAGGTGTGTTGCACTGCATGAGGCAAATGGTGGTCACACCAGATACTGACTGGTGGTTCTGAGTTCCCAGACCCCCAATAAAGCACAAAAAAAAACAAAAAAAAAATGCACATTTCAGGGTGGCCTTTTATTGTGGGCAGTATAAGGTACACCTGTGCACTAATCATGATGTCAGATCAGCATCTTGATGTGGCACCCCTGTGAGGTGGGATGGATTATCTCAGCAAAGCAGAAGTGCTCACTATCACACATTTAGACAGATTTGTGAACAATGTTTGAGAGAAATGGTAATATTGTGTATCTGGAATGAATTTTAGATCTTTAAGTCCATCTTATGAAAAATGGGAGCAAAAACAAAAGTGTTGCGTTTATATTTTTGTTGAGTGTAGTAGCCCATGTCTGCTTACACAGGCCTACTTCTTTTAAGACTTTTATGAGGCCTTGGCCGATCTTACTTCAGACATGAACTGAAGAGCACACATTTCTGCCACTTTTCCATGTTCTTGCTCATGAAACGTGCTTCTCCAAAATATGGGATGAAAGATTCAGCAGGCGAGGCAACGAAGTGCATCATGAATCATTAAATATCTGTTAACCTAATTTAGGGCCTCTTTAATAATCAATGAATTCCAGTCTTTACTGATTCTGTGCCACTTAAAGGGGAAATATTATGCAAAACTGACTAATTACTTGTTGTATACATGTTATAATGGTGTATCCTCATCGTTTGCTTACTCAAAATTAATCAGTTGTGGGTGAGTGAGGTCCTACTATGCAAACCATTGTATAGAAAATATTGTACATTATATTAAATGATGCTAATATAAAATGAATTAATCATATGTTATACTGTATCGCGACAGTCATTCTTTGTTGATCATGCTTGGCTGAAAACGAGTTGAGTCCAATACGTGCTTTGAGCAGTAGATGGCAGTAGACCTGCAGTGTTCTGCTCCAGCGGTGACTCAGACTGAGCAGATAAAACAGCCCAAACTGCTGCACTGACCTCAGCCTGCTCCATTCTTCTGCTGCCATCCTCTGAGAACCAGCAGCACCATAGGGCTGCACCACCACCACCCCAATGTTAATCCCAGTGGAGAACATCACGTTCACAGTGCATCTGTAATAGAGCAGAATGGGGCTCTGACATGCTGTCATGAGCTAAAACAGGCCAGCAGTAACTGGCTTTGTTCATACACTTTTATTGTGCCCTTTGTATCAACCTTGTATCAAAGAAATCAATGATGTGCTGTTGACTGACTGCCGAGGAGCACAGTGGTCAAGCCAGGCAATCTTTGTCTAAATCTGCCCATTTAAGAGCAGGAAGAAAGGCCTCGGAGGGACTCAGAACAAGCTGGTTCTCTGCTGTTCTGGGGCTCTCCTGCTGTTCTGGGGCTGTTGATGGTTATGTAAGCCTGAACAGTCACTTATCGATGGGCACACTTCTGTTCAGCTGCACTTTTACTTTTCTGCATATCTGCACTCAGTGGCAGAAAATGTGTCCCAGTATCACTGAAAAACATTTTGCTGTTTATGTAACTGGAGAAGCCAGCGTTATGACTTTTACAGCTAACAGGGCGCAGGCTCAGGTGGTGGGCTGGTTGTTGCCTATTACAGTATCAGGTTAGCAGTTTGATCTCAGCATCGTCTAGGCTTAAACGTGTTGTTGCTATGTCCTAGAGCAAGATACTTAAACACTGTCATATTTGAGGGATGTTTGGTGGTCAGAGAGTCCATTGCAGATCAGCAGCCACATCTCCATCAGTCAGCCTCAGGGCAGCTATGGCTATGAAAGTGAGTGAGTGATTTAGATAGAGTAGGCAGATTGTTGTATAAGCTTATTGCAGTTAAATTTGTGTTCTTTTTTCATACACAATTACGTCATCTCTACATTTTGCCTTGATTTAGTGTTAAGTTCACCTCTTAATGTCAGCCTCATCAGTAATGCCCTTTCTTACCTGACCTGCACTTGTGTGTCTGTGGTAACGTGGGCGGTGTTGGAGCGCTGCAGGATCTCCAGGTGAAATGATTGTGCCCTGTCCAAACTCCACAGGGTTGAGCTAATCCGAACCGGGCCGTTTAATCTGAGTATTGAGCTCTGCTGGGGGGTAGGAGAAGGTGTGTGTTGGCGGGTGTTCGCTCCTGACAGTGTAGAGGTCAAAGCGGCATGTCTGTGGGTATGAGTGATGCCTCTCTTACCCTTTCAAAATGTCACAAAAGGGCCAACTGACGAGGAGCCCATTCATAACACGAGCAGAGCTTATGCTACTTATTATGTTATGGGCCTGTAAATCTGTTGTCATGATGATCACTATGGCAGCGGCTCTATGTAAAGTAAATCTTTAAGGTGAGTCACGCAGCAGTGGGGCTTTGGGAAAATCAATGCGAGTCAATGGAATTCAGCTTTACTTAAATCAGAATCAGAATCAGAAAGATTTTTATTGCCATTGTCAAGTGAACAGAGTTCACAAAACTAGGAACTTGTCTCGGTGATAAGGTGCAAACATAAAACACTAAATAATAATAGTAATAACTAGAGTATAGACACTAAATAATAGTAATAACTAAAATATAGCTATAATATAGTAAAAAACAATAAGCAATCCAAATAACAAAAAGGTCCTGATGAGCAGCATCAGAACAGTAGTGCAAACATGACTTAATTAAAGTGACTAGTGATATAAAGTGTCCAGCTTTGTGCAGATGTTATGAATTGTTCATGAGTCCAACAGCAGAGGGAAAGAAACTGTTCTTTTGACGGGACGTTCTGGTCCCGATGGACCGTAGCCTCCTGCCAGAGGGAAGTGGCTCAAATAGTCCATGTCCAGGGTGAGAAGTGTCAGCTGCTATCCGGCCTGCTCGCCCCCGAGTCCTGGAGACGTACAGGTCCTGGATAGATGGAAGGCTGCAGCCAATCACCTTCTCGGCAGAGACCACAATGCGCTGCAGTCTCTGTTTGTCCCCGACAGTGGCTCCAGCATACCACACAGTGATGGAAGAGGTGAGGATGGACTCAATGATGGCCGTGTAGAACTGCACCATCATCTGGACTGGCAGCTTGGCTTTTCTTAGCTGCCGCAGGAAGTACAACCTCTGCTGGGCCTTCTTGATGAGGAAGTTGATGGTTGGCTCCCACCTGAGGTCCTGTGTGATGTAAGTGCCCAGGAACTGGAAGGAGTCCACTGTGGTGATGGGGGAGTCTGTCAGGGAGAGAGGAGGCAGGGGGGCTGTGACTTTCCTGAAGTCCACGATCATCTCCACTGTCTTCTGGTGGTTGAGATCCAGCCAGAAGACAGTGGAGATGATCGTGCACTTACCCATTTCATAATCACTGTATGTGCACCGGTGTGTGAGAGACAATGCCTCCAAAATAGAAACACATAGTCAACTTTTCTGTGCTTCCTGATGGAAACACTGGTCTACAAATTTTTGGACTTGATCTGCTTCTGAGATAAAAGTGGCTAAATCTCATTTATATTGATAAGATGAACTGAAAATCAATTGATAACTGTGCTGGTTAGCTAATGTTTTCAAGTTATGTAATGATATAATAATTATATATGTTATATATATTGATATACAGCTCTGGAAAAAAATAAGAGACCACTCCAAAATGATCAGTTTTTTCTGATTTTACTACTTATATGTATGTGTTTGGGCAAAAGGAACATTTTTGATTGAGTCTATAAACTACTCACAACATTTCCCCCATATTCCAAACAAAATATTATTGTTTAGAGCATTTATTAGCAGAAAATGACAAATGGTCAAAATAACAAAAAAGATACATGTTTTCAGAACTCAAACAATGCAAAGAAACAAGATCAAATTCATTTTAAAACAACATAATACTAATGTTTACACTTAAGAATTCAGAAATCAATATTTGGTGCAATAACCCTTATTTTTAATCACAGCTTTCATGCGTCTTGTCATGCTTTCAGATTCAGAATATTTATTGTCATTGTCACAAGTACAACGAAATTGCGTTTGGAGCATCCTTACAAACACCCACTAAAATACCCTTAAATAGCCCCGTGTAAACATTGACCCAGTATATACATAGTGCAACACACAAACTACAGCAGCATAAGGTATGTTAATGGTGAAGTGCAGAGCGGGAAATTCAGATACTGTTGGGGGACGGAGGGTGAGGAAGGGTGACAGGGGAGTAGTGGATAGTAACATTCTGCAACAATGCAACCCGGTACAGAGATATTGCTTGGTGGGGTATGGATGTCGTTATTGTCCGTTAGAGGGGGGGGGTTAATATGGGTCAGTGTCCATAAGAGGGCGGCAGAAAGAGGGGAGGGGCAGAGTTCAGTAACCTCACAGCCTGTGGATACAGACTGTTAGCCAGTCTTGATGTTCTGGCCCGTATGGACCTGTACCTTCTCCCTGAGGGCAGCAGGTGGAAAAGCTGGTGTGCGGGATGGTGCTGGTCCCGCAGAATGTTGCGCACTCTTCCCAGGCAGCGAGTGGAGAAGATGGTGCTAATCTCCGCGAGAGTCATTCCAATGATTCTCCCTGCAGCTTTCACCACTCGCTGGAGAACCTGCTCTCCACAAGTCTTTCACATTGTTCTTGGGTGACTTTATTCCACTCCTGGTGCAAGAACTGAAGTAGCTCAGCTTTGTGTTTGTGTTGGAATTCAACAGACGCTGGAATGGAATGGCTGTAATACATGTAGAGATGCTGATTTCAGAAAAAAATGCAGTGGTCTCTTTGGTTTTTTTTTTCCAGTAATGTTTCCTGTAAATTATTCTCTTCAATGAGGCAAGGCAATACACACACAAAAAAAGTAAAAATACAATACACCCCAGAAGATAAAACACAAAACATATAAAATATAATGAAAAGATGGACACATAAAAATAGAAGATATTTCATAAAAACAATTTTAAATTTTATGATAAAAGTGGGTTTTAAGAAGTGACTGATCAAACTGGGATTAAATCATTAACAGAATTAAGAGCAAGGGACCCTGCTACATAGGTCATCGTGTCTTTCCTCAAGCTAGGTACTCCCGAATAGAACTACAATAATCCCAGGATCTTGGCCCATTACGCTGTTTTCTCATCTATGTTATAATGTTGGTTCCTCATCCAAAAAACAGGAGTTGTGTTTTGTTTCATTCACACAAATCTCTATATTAAGACTGAGTTCTTCTCTCAAACTGAAAACAAGCAAGACGCTGTGATTAAAAATAAGGGTTATTGCACCAAATATTGATATCTGAACACTTCTTAAGTGTAAACATTAGTATTATGTTGTTTTAAAAATGAATTTGGTCTTGTTTCTTTGCATTGTTTGAGTTCTGAAAACATGTATCTTTTTTGTTATTTTGACCATTTGTCATTTTCAAATAAATGCTCTAAACAATAATATTTTATTTGGAATTTGGGGAAATGTCAGTAGTTTATAGACTCAAACGAAAATGTTCCTTTTGCCCAAACACATACCTATAAGTAGTAAAATCAGAAAAACAGATAATTTTGCAGTGGTTTCTTATGTTTTTTCCAAAGCTGTATTTATCTGTTTGGTTTAGTAGCCAGTAGCCTGTCTAGACAAAACACCTTTATAGTTGCTTGGGTTCAATATTTTTCTCTATCTGATTCTCAATTGATATGAGTCCCATTAAATATGTAACCCAGATGGATGTAATATTTTCCCATTGTTTATCCACACTAGCATGACACAGATATCTGTCTGGCTCTCTCCTTGTTCATTCATTCTGTGTTTTTGGGCTCAAATATATTCCCTTCCCATGTGACTAATACTGGTGCTAACAAACAAGAGCTCCACAGTGCTTTCCTGGGCTTGCATTGTCCGCCTCCAGTCTGCCACCAGGCGCTCCTGCTCTGCTCCTCACTCACTGCAGCGGAAGAAAAATCAATTAGCTTCAATGGTCGCTTTGGGAACGATGGACATCTCTACAGCACAAATAAAAATATGTGCCATTTTTATCACTTTTTTCAGGATATTAATACCAGGGGAGGTTTCTTAATTAGTTTCCTGCACTGAAACACTCAGCAATGCGTTGTTCTAAATGAGCTGGGTTGGTTAGTTGACCACGATTAAAAATACAGGTTTACTAATTAAGACTATAGCCTTTACACTCATTGACTTAACATTAACATTATTCTTTTAAAGGAGCATTATGTAACTTTTCTAGTGGAGGGCCTGTTATCTGCAAGATTGCTTTGCATGTTTCACGGAATCGCATTAAAGGTCCTATATTATTACACAAAATTGATTCTTGTGAGCTTTAAGCCATTTTATAATGCTGTTACCTTCTTCTCAAAAACATAATAATAATAATAATAATAATAATAATAATAATAATAATAATAATAATAATAATAATAATAATAATAATAATAATAATAATAATAATATGTGTAGAATCCCTCAGTCTTCCAGGTAGAATCCATGGCAATACGAGAAATTCAATTTGTCAACTGGACAAAGGTTTGATATGTTTCGCGGCTCATCCAGAACTGAAGAAGCAGCTTGGATGAGCTGCAAAACGTATTCAACCAAATAAACTTTTGTGCAGTTGACAAATTGGCCCCTCGGCCCCTGTGACTACCACCATCACTCACGCTCACACCACTTTCAAGTTTTTTTTCCACCTGATATTCCCATCTGTCTCCCATCCTGGTACTACCCAGGCCGGGACCTGTTGAGCTTCTGAGATCTGACGGGATCAGGCCTTGACAAGCCGGTATGGCCAGTCGGAGCTGTGTTTTGTTTCATTCAAATGCATTTGATTAACTCTTTATTATTAGTCTGTTTACATCTCCAAAGCTCAAAATGCTCTGTTCCAACTTGTGATGTCATGTAGTGGTAGTTTTCAAGTGAACAGCTACCTTTTACCTTTTGCTTTATCAGGGCTCTCAAGTCTCACGCATTGAGAGTGTGACACACGCAATTCGACGTGTTCACACGCTCACACGCCACACATGGCATTTCTCACGCTGATTTTTTTTTTTTTTTTTGGCCCAGAAAATCGGTCTGTGTGGCTTAGTTTATGCAGGCTCCGCGCGTTTTCAGCAAAAAAAACTCCCCCTGCTCCGGGCGCACGGTCCAAGCGAGGCCGGAGCAGACACGCCGTCCCCTGGGCACGTCCTGAGCCTCAGTCCCGGTGCCACGTCTCCTCTGAGACGCACCGACTCCGGTCCCGGTGTCTCCGTCTGTGCGTAACGTGTCCCCCCGACGGCTTACGCGCGGAATACGCGCGGCCCAGAGCCGAACTGCCCATGGTGAGCCGCGGTGAGACGCGGGCCCGGTGCATTAACCAGACTCTTAGAAGTAGAAGTAGTGAAGTAGTGAACTTTATTGATCTCACACTGGAGAAATTCTTCTCTGCATTTTAACCCATCCTATATATATATATACACATATATTAGGAGCAGTGGGCAGCACACACATTAGGGCGCCCGGGGACCATCTCCATGATCTTCTTGCTTCGGTTTGGTCAGGACCTAAGCTGGAGTACCTATGGTGCATGTTTTGGGTTGTCTTACATGAATCCGTTAAAAATGCCCCCCCCCCCCCCCCACCACGGTCCCTCCTCCCCACCCCTCTCAGCGCGCACTGACAAAGTGCGGTGATGATAAAACAAACTGAGAACCATCATCAACTCTCATTAGTTGCTTTGTAGTTTAAGTTTGCTGTTTAGACAAACAGGGCTCTCAACACGCAATTCGACGGTATTTCACACGGCATTTCTCACGCAATTCAAGCGCCCCCCCCGCTCCTCGGGAAAAATTGTTCACTCGCCCCCCCGGAAATTACAGTCTCACGCACGACCCCGCTCAAAACTTGAGAGCCCTGGCTTTATAGAGACTGGCAATTCCAGGGCTGAAATCATCCAAATGATTCTAGTGAAGATAAATGGAGATTAAAAACACAGTGCAGCACTTCCTGTATTACCACATGATGTCAGAAGGTGGAACAGAGTGTTTTTAGTTTGAGAAAAGAATACAGCCATGCAGTATGTGTGTGTTAAACATGTGTGATTGAAACAAAACAAAACTCCAAGTATGTTTTTGATGAGAAAACAACAGTAGTTCCACCCAAGTCAGCTCTTTCTGGTCAAACTGTGTGAAAATAAAACTCACATTAGAGTAAAGCAACTTGAGTAACAGAGCTTCTTACAGAGTAGTGCTTTCAGTTAGCTTCACACCCCCAAGATCTATTGAAATCAGTGAAATCAGTAACTCACTATCAATAGTACGAACCTTGCTTGAGTTTACCTAAGCTTTGATTTCAATTAATTTATTTTGGTTTTACAGTGAAAGAACAATGACACCCACAGCCTGACGAGACCCGGTGCATTATTATTCAACCATTTTTGCACAAAATAATGAAACGTCTGTCTTCAAATGTTTCATTAATACATCGCTGGTTGCAAATTCATGGCTCACTCTGCAGGGTACAGTGGGTGGCAGTGATTTAGAACTTCAGGGGGTCACACAAATAAAGCTAAAGTGTGGTTTCTAAACAGTTTCGGGGACAGTAAAGCCATGGGATGCTTTAGTCAAATAATGATGGCAGTTGAAAAGTTTGGAAATACTATGTCCTTATTAGAGATACAAAACGTACACATAGATCAAATGTACATATGGTCCATAGGTTTATGTTTATGCTAATAATATATTTAATGGAATCTTCATTATGTTTTTACCCTGTTGTTAGCAAATAATGTTTCCAAACAATATCCTATCCCGCAGTCCACAATAGGTCCCAAAGTGCTCTATTATGTGAACAAACAAGACAAATAAACCAAGGCTACCACTGAGAAGCCAGGACTCTGCTATATCAGTTACATTTCTATTGAACTTAGTATTAGAAAATTGCAGTAATTTGAAACATAACAGCCAGTTTTGGTATTTGAAATGGTCTATGGTAAAATAGCTGTTTGATCTTGTTCTTGGAACTTTTTTCCAAGTTCCAAGGGGGGAAGACCACTGCAAAATTATCAGTTTTTCTGATTTTACTACTTATAGGCATGTGTTTGGGCAAAAGGAACATTTTTGTTTGAGTCTATAAACTACTGAAAACATTTCCCCCAAATTCCAAATAAAAATATTATCGTTTAGAGCATTTGCAGAAAATGACAAATGGTCAAAATAACAAAAAAGATACATGTTTTTAGACCTCAAACAATGCAAAGAAACAAGATCAAATTCATTTTTAAAACAACATAATACTAATGTTTACACTTAAGAAGAGTTCAGAAATCAATATTTGGTGCAATAACCCTTATTTTTAATCACAGCTTTCATGCGTCTTGGCATGCTCTCCACAAGTCTTTCACAGTGTTCTTGGGTGACTTTATTCCACTCCTGGTGCAAGAACTGAAGTAGCTCAGCTTTGTGTTTGTGTTGGAATTCAACAGACGCTGGAATGGAATGGCTGTAATACATGTAGAGATGCTGATTTCAGAAAAAAATGCAGTGGTCTCTTATTTTTTTCCAGAGCTGTATTTCAACCTACAGAGACTCACCTGGACAGACACAAAGAGAAAGAATAAGTAGTTAGCTTTAGCGCTCAGATCCTGGTAGAAGACACTGTGATGACAATGAGTTGATGAGGAGAGTGAGGGGGGAAATGGGATGATTAGAAGCCCAGGGGAATGCCGGGGGGAGGTGGGTGTGGCACAAACCGAAGCGGGCGTGCAACTGCGATGGGGGTTTAAATTGGGTAGACTGGGCGCTGATTGGACAAGAGGAGGAGCAGCGAGAAGTGGTGAGGAGTATTTGGAGTGAGGTGATGAAGGCTGAGGAGCGGGTAATCTCTGGAGAGGCGGTGAGGTAGATGGGAGCAAAGTTAGGTCTTCCAGGTTGAATTTACGCTAGTTCCATTAATTAAAGTCATGAAGATAAAAGAGGGAATTTTATGCAATATAGTTTCCTCCACTAAAAAAATGAGCATGATGAAAACATTATACAACTTAAAGGAAAATTAACGTTTATTTTACAATCTGAGCCTTCTTTCGGCAATAAAACAAGTAGTTTTACTCACCCATAGCAGTTTGGTGTCAATTGGAGCAGTATCGCAGAACTTATGTTGAGCCGTTCTGTTCTACTAATGATCCCGTATCCGTTAGCGTGAGTGCTCTGGGCATTACTTTGCGGTGTCCAAATAACACAAACTTTAGCACTTTTCAAATCACAGAAGATCGCTGTGTCAGGGTAGACTTTTAGTGGATTCCAAAACGGCCTGAAACCCGATATGCAGCTATAGTTTCATTTGATGACGTCATCAGAGAGGACAGTGCGCATGCGTGAACTCAGCTGTTTTGTAAACACAGCTAGTCCGAAAGAAGCTAACACCGCTCTGAACTTTACTTTTCTGTTGCGATATCGGGTTTCAGGCCGTTTTGGAATCTACTAAAAGTCTACCCTGACACAGCGATCTTCTGTGATTTGAAAAGTGCTAAAGTTTGTGTTATTTGGACACCGCAAATCAGTGCCCCGAACGGATACGGGATCATTAGTAGAACAGAACGGCTCAACATAAGTTCTGAGATACTGCTCCAATTGACACCAAACTGCTATGGGTGAGTAAAACTACTTGTTTTATTGCCGAAAGAAGGCTCAGATTGTTTAAAAAAAAATGTTAATTTTCCTTTAAGGGGGAAATGCATGATTGGTTTGTGACGGTTTAGATTTTTTTCTATATTTAAAAAGTCAGTGATGGTGGTTACTGGTCCCACGTCTGTTGCTCCATGTTATTTTGATGTCCTGCTTTTCTTTACTCTTACTGAGTTATCATCATCTTTTGCAATGCTCTGTCATATTTTAGTTGATAATTCTTACAATGAAGAAAAATAAAGAAAATAAATCAAGTCAGTAACTCCTTCTAAACCTGTGGTAATTGTTTGTTTTTTTTTCATTAAGAGAAAGTGGTTTAAGGCCCCAAAACTGTCACTGGAAACATCAAATGACATTCATGTCAATGTCACCTTGAAATGTTGACACAGTGTGCTGTTATATTTGGTCACATAACACAAAAACCAACAGCAATAGAGCAAACAAACTCCCACTTGACTGAGGTCCTCACCCTGTCTCAGAGGTAGCGCCCAGCCAGCAGAGGAAACTCAATTGCACCTTTCTAAGATCACCGTTTGAGATCTTACCCAAAGCTCCAGACCAGATTGACTGGTAAATTTTGACTCAGCTCCTTCTTCACACATTGAAAACATTGTCTTTTTACAGTGACTCAAACTTACAAATTACATCACACTCTAAAGAAATGGAAGAAATTTAAAAACTCACCCAGCTGAACTGTATTAACCCTAGAACAAACACTTTCACTATAAAAAGTAACACCATCACTTTTGCTGGGTAATTTTTACCCAATATAATATACCCAACAAAAAGTACTTGTCATGAAAAATAGAACAAAATATGACAACACATGATAAACTAGAGTGGTTTTATTTTATATTCAATGTAACAAAATGTGTAACAAAATGGGAAAAAAAACATTGGAAGACCCTGAAAACATGCTCCAAAATTAGTGAAAAATTAGGAATTTGAGAACAGAAAAATTCCTTTAAAAATATATACATATAATAATAATGATACTGGAAACTTGTTGTTTGGTCCACCCACTCCTGGGACATGTGAAACTTTCCTGGTGAAGCACAGACTCCTTGACACATGAACAGCTGCAGGAGAGAGGAATAAAAAATAATATTTTTTCAGTGGGTAAAAATGACCAGTTGAGTAAAATATTGTTTTCACCATAAGAATTCCATTTAAAATCACCACTTTGTGATTTATTCATAGCCACTGCACTAAATAAGGATAGATACACATTCCAGGACCACTCTTACTTACCTATTGTTTACACCTTCTTACATTAAATTCATTACATTCTTACATTCCTCTTTCACTATCGCTGGGTGAAAATCACCTGAAAGCCTGTAGGAAAAAGTGGGCTTTGGGGTAGGGAAACACTTACACCTTCAAAGATGTCAAAAACAATGGTGAAGCTCCCCAGGGACTTACTGTATGACACTGAGAAAAATGCAACATATTATAAATCATGTAAATAGTTTTGCTCAGGTGAAAATCACCCGGCGATAGTGCTTTAGGGTTAAAGCAATACAAAATAGGCCAATGTCTCAACCTCAAACATTGTGATCATTTTCTACAATTTGTTTTTTACTTTTTAATTAACAAAAACACACCATGTCCTTACTTTTCACCAGAGCTAAGATGTTACATTTTGGATTAGTTGATACTCCACTGATTTCCCTCCATGCTCTCTCCAGTTGATTTTTACTGATGTTTGTTCTGGCCTTGAATGCAGCACGACAAGCTTTTTGCCATTTTGGTTGAGATTTTATCAGTCATTAGTGGGATATGACTGACTGTGTCCACCTCGTCCTCCCACTCTGCCTTTTCATCAGTGTTTATTGTGGCGCCTGCTCTCAGCACTCACAGCCTTCACAGCCTTCAGGAGACGAGGTATTAACTCTTTATTCACATCCTTATAAATCTGTACACTTGACAGGAGAATCACATAATTATATTCTATTTATATATATATACTATATGTACTATATATACTATGTCGCCACAGCCAAGTTACAGATATACAGACTTAATCATTACAAGAAGGTTTTGAAAGGTTGGAAAGTTTGTAGGTTCAAGGTCCTATATTATACTCAACAAAAATATAAACGCAACACTTTTGTTTTTGCTCGCATTTTTCATGAGATGGACCCAAAGATCCAAAATTCACTCCAGATACACAATATTACCATTTCTCTCAAACATTGTTCACAAATCTGTCCAAATGTGTGACAGCGAGCACCTCTGCCCCGCCGAGACAATCCACCCCACCTCACAGGTGCGCCACATCAAGATGCTGATCCGACATCATGACCAGTGCACAGGTGCACCCCAGACTGCCCACAATAAAAGGCCACCCTGAAATGTGCATTTTTTTTTTTTTTTTTGCTTTATTGGGGGTCTGGGGACTCAGAACCAGTCAGTATCTGGTGTGACCACCATTTGCCTCATGCAGTGCAACACATCTTCTTCGCATAGAGTTTATCAGATTGTCAATTGTGGCCTGTGGAATGTTGGTCCACTCCTCTTCAATGGCTGTGCGAAGTTGCTGGATATTAGTGGGAGCTGGTACACGCTGTCGTATACGCCGGTCAAGCACATCCCAAACATGCTCAATGGGTGACATGTCCGGTGAGTATGCTGGCCATGCAAGAACTGGGACATTCTCAGCTTCCAAGAATTGTGTACAGATCCTTGCAACATGGGGCCGTGCATTATCTTGCTGAAACATGAGGTGATGTTCATGGATGTATGGCACAACAATGGGCCTCAGGATCTCATCACGGTATCTCTGTGCATTCAAAATGCCATCAATAAAATGCACCTGTGTTCTTCGTCCATAACAGCCTTTGAAGAGGAGTGGACCAACATTCCACAGGCCACAACTGACAATCTGATAAACTCTATGTGAAGAAGATGTGTTGCACTGCATGAGGCAAATGGTGGTCACACCAGATACTGACTGGTTCTGAGTCCCCAGACCCCCAATAAAGCAAAAAAAAAAAAAATGCACATTTCGGGTTGGCCTTTTATTGTGGGCAGTCTGGGGTGCACCTGTGCACTGGTCATGATGTCGGATCGGCATCTTGATGTGGCGCACCTGTGAGGTGGGGTGGATTGTCTCGGCGGGGCAGAGGTGCTCGCTGTCACACATTTGGACAGATTTGTGAACAATATTTGAGAGAAATGGTAGTGTTGTGTATCTGGAGTGAATTTTGGATCTTTGGGTCCATCTCAGGAAAAATGGGAGCAAAAACAAAAGTGTTGCGTTTATATTTTTGTTGAGTGTACATACTCAGAGTTGCGTTTAGTTTTGTGTCATTTTGCGTTTGCATTTGCGACTAATTTATTAGTCTGTCTACATCTCCAGTCAAAACACAACTCCAGGTATGTTTTTGGCGAGGTAACAACATTATGACATAGATCAGAAAATCGCATAATATTGGCCCGTTAATACTCTTTCAGCTGATTGGATGGGCTCAGAGGTTTGAGTGTTTGCCCACAATCCAAAAGGTGTGCAGTTCAGTAAGGCTCCATATAACGCCATTGTGTTCCTGGAAAACACTTCACCCAACTTGCCTATATCCTGTATGTGGTGCCTATATCCTGTATGTGGTGCCTATATCCTGTATGTGGTGCCTATATCCTGTATGTGGTGCCTATATACTGTATGTGGTGTGGGTGGTTGTTGGAGGTGCCAGTGGTGCTGATTGGCAGCCTCTGATAGTCCAGCTCTAGGACAGCTGTGGATAAGTATTGTAATTAGTAGTTAGTAGTCTATTATTTGGAGTAAATGGATAACGCTTTTAGTATCTTGAAACGTGCTTCATAAATCCAAGACAATATTAATCCAAGCACACTTATTTCAATCATAATGGATGCCTGCTGTAATGGAAAAGGGTACTGCTAATCATACAAATAAGAGTGTGTGTGTGTGTGTGTGTGTGTGTGTGTGTGTGTGTGTGTGTGTGTGTGTGTGTGTGTGTGTGTGTGTGTGTGTGTGTGTGTGTGTGTGTGTGTGTGTGTGTGTGTGTGTGTGCAGTGAAATGGGAAGGCACTGTTAAAGGTCCTGTATTACACAAAATTGACTCAATGACAATGTTGGTACCTCATTAAAAACATACCTGGAGTCTGTTTACATCTCCAATGCTCTGTTCCACCTTGTGATGTCATGGAGCAGTAGTTTTCAAGTTAACAGCTACCTTTTACCTTTTGTTCAGTAGAAGGGGGAAATTTTAGGGCTGAAATGATCCAAATTCCTATTACCATATGACATCACAAGTGCTTTCTGTTTGAGAGAAGAACTCTGCCTAAATATGCAGGGTTTTGTGTGAATGACGTATGAGATCAGACCACTGCTGCAGGGTTTTAAGATTAATTTCCACCAGACACCAAAAATAGTAGTACACGAGAAAACTGTAAGAAATAAAACAGGGTGGGCAGGGTGTGACAGTGTCTATAGCCAAAATTTTTGTCCGCTTTCATTTGAGCTACTGATCTTACTATACATAACTATTACACAGTAATTTGGTGGCTTTCAGAATATGATGTCATATGCACACATGGAGGAATTTATTTTTTTATTTTTTTATATTGATTACAGTGTGTTTTCTTGCAAAACATCTAAGACAGTATGTATATAAATATTTAACCTGACCATTTCTGTTAACGAATGAACTATAACTATAATTTAGCAATATTTCAACAAAACTTAAATTTTTCCATTTTAGCAGCCCACCACCTGACTCCTCAGACTCTTCATAGTAAATATACTCTGGGTTTCAGGCAAATTATTTCTTCCTGATTTGAAGGATTAAGTGAGGAACATCACCCATCCAAAAGATATAATACTTTGATTAGTCTTATTGCTATAACAACGGAGAACCATGCCAAATCGTTCTAGGGAGAGAGGTACTTTACTGATCATGTTTTGCTGCAGCAACTATTACACTGTGCTTTTCAGTCGCTTTCGTGTCTCAGTCAAAGGTCTCAGTGCATGTTAACAGGAGGACGAGTCAGGTAGGGTCAGCAGATCTGTGTCAGGGCAGTTTGAGTTCTGCAGCATCACAGCAACACCCATTGGGAACTACATTGTCTCATAATATTTCCTCTGCAATGTCTTCTGCTACCTTTGCTGCCACATATGGTGTAAAAAGTATGTAGCATCTCAAGTGTAAGTCACCATCACAAATAAAGCACACATTTACCATAGAAGTCTTATAATAGAATAATAATAAAATATAATAAAATTTAAACCAATGTCATAAATCCAGCATGCACTTTGTAGCATTGACAATATGTACACAAGTCTATATCCAGTGATTTCTTGTTAGCAGAGGATATGTGCTCTCCATGCCCACACAATGAAGATGGCTTTTTCAGTGTTCAGAGCTCTCACTTGTGGAGACCTATGATCTGTGCTTTAGTGCTAGTCAATGGTCTGCGCAGACTCAAAAAGAGCTTTCCAGCTCACAAGTTTTCAAATGTGCAATTTGCCACAATAAAATACTGCTATTTACAGTATTTTTTTAAAATAGCCAAGTTAGTTCATAGCTATTTGTGAAAACTTGGCAGACGGCAAAATGGAAGACGAAAAACTAACCTAATCTTGGGTTGATATGAATTTGGCACTTTTGATCCTTTACAGTTACTGACACAAATATCTATCTATCACACAGATATCATAAATATCTATCCAAAGTTAAGTATTTAATTGAGCTTACTGGTAAATATAACGTGACATTAGTCATTAGTTTAAAGTTTCTTAGAGCTTGTTTTTCAGTAAGGAGGCTAGGCTAATGCTGCTTTCTGACTACACACTACAAGTCAAAAGCTCACAAAAAGGCACGCTTTTTCTTGTATGTTTCTACTTTATTTCTATGAGTATTTACATTGGATTCTCACTGAAGACATCAGAACTATGAATGAGCCAAAATAGCCACCCTTTGCTTTGATCACTGCTTTGTACTTTTGGCGTTTCTTGATCCTGACATGACACAGCTGTGAAGTGAAAACCATTTCAGGAAACTTCATCAACAAACTCAGGGAGAGAAGGCCAAGGGTTTGCAGACCTGTTGACAAAGCAAAGGGTGGATACTTGAATGATTTGAATATAAAATAAAAAACATATTTAGTTGAATTATGTATTTATTTTTTTTTATCTCGTTACATAATTCCATATATCTGCTTCAAATATTTGATGTATTCTGTATGTATTTAAAATGTAAAAAGTAGTAAACACATATTGAATGAGAAGGTGTGTCCAAACGTTTGACTGGTAGCGTATATACAGTATGTCCTAGTGGAATAAATGTCACCGCTAAATCTGCAAAAACAACTGGACCGTGACACATGCTGACACACGCCGTCTCCATGGTGACAGCCCAGCATCAGGTGTAGGAGTTGCACCCAGATGGCTCTGCTGTTCCCATAACGCTGATCAACTCAATTTGTTCAATATGAGCGATTTTGTGCAATATTCTGTAATTCTGTACAGCGTAAAAATATGATTATGTCTGTGATCGCTCATTCACAAAAATAGCACCCTCTTCTCATGGAGCACAACTGTTCCAAATGAATAAGTACATTCACACAGGGACAGCGATGCTACAGCTTCAGCCTGTTTCAAGGGCTCATTTTACGCTATATTCTGATCCATGACATTTCTGATCCATGTTGTAATGTTGTTTCCTCATCAGAGTTTTGTTTCGTTTCATTCACACGTTTTATATACAAACTTTGCATATTTAGTTCCTGCATCCTCAGCTTGTGATGCCATGTTGTAATACAGGAAGTGCTCCACTTTTTAAACTGCATACACGGTCACTAGAACTATTTGGATAATTTCATCCCAGATATTGATAATCTCTATTTGAGTAAAGGTAAAATGTAGCTGTTAACTTGAGAACTACCACTACATGACATCACAAGGTAGAACAGCGCATTTTGAGGTTTGGTTAGACAGACTAATAAAGGATTATTCAGGATAAAGGATTATGTGTGGATGAAAGAAAATACAAAAGCATCAGCAGCCGGTTCAGACATGCTGAGGGAACATGGCTCACATGGACACTTTAATGTACCCAGTGCATCCCATTTGTGGTGTGAGAATGTGAAGTTTAAGATGGCCCCAACTGCTTTGGTTATGTTTACTTGTGTGTATAGTAAACTGATGTTCTCCTTAGGTCTGGGTTTTAACCTGTTAAAGGTGCTCATATTTTAAAGAGAAACATTAGGTATTATTCACAGAGATTATACATTCTGTCAACATAATAAATCATATACCATGGTCCATCATGCTTTTGTATCTTTCACATTTTAATGTCAAAATTACTTTGAGAAATATAAATGGGAAGCTAAGCCTCCTACTTGGTAACTATAGTATCTAAAATACTATAGTGTATTTACTATTTACAGGCAGGTATGGCGTGGCCATACCTGCCTGGCGCACAATGGCGCAGATTGGCAGCCTCGCTTCCGTCAGTCTGCCCCAGGGCAGCTGTGGCTACAGAAAGTAGCTTACCACCACCAAGTGTGGAGTAAATGAACAATGAACTGTAAAGCGCTTTGGGTGTCATGAAAGGTGCTATATAAATGCTATTAATTTATTTATTTATTTATTTTACTATTGATGTAGTGTAGTAGTGTATGTAGGCCTTGTATTTGAAGTCTTTTCTATGAAATAATTAAATAACATGAACGTTCTAATTAAAAACTCAACTTTCCTGTGAAAAACTCTGGCCGTGTCATTTCTGGTTTCTATGACACAAAACACAGCCCTATCACGACATGACAAAGTACTATTACTATCACTTCATGCACCTCATAAAATTATTTCAGCTAATGTTATACAGTGGTCCCTCGTTTATTGCCTGAGGGGTTACGTTCTAAAAATAACCCGCGATAAGCGAAATCCAAGAAGTAGGACAACTTTCTATTTTACAATTATTCTACATGTTTTAAGGCTGTAAACGCCTCACCACACACAGTAGATTTTCAACAAAAAATGTATTAATTGTGGCGCATGTATTTCACAGTTCCTCTGACCTCTTTGTCCTGGCGCCGCTCTGCCTTGGTGCAGGTGTCTTTTACCAAGTGCGCTTTTTTTTTCTTTTGGGCGAGAAGATTCTCATAAACAGACATGCCACCAGTGACGGACTGAGCGGTCTGGCATTTGGGCACATGCCACAAACCTTGGGCCGCGAGTACGAGACCGTGCAGAGTCTGCACCAAATACCTAGCGGGTGGGCCGCGAAAATGCAGCCCACCCACTAGGTATTCGGTCGTTAGCCGTGGACACGGTCCCGAGAAGAAACACGGTCCGGACACTGCCGGCCTCGGTCTCGTACTCGCGGCCTCATGTGAGATGCACGGCCTCGCGCCGGTCATCGGATTTGACCACGATGAGCAGGTGCACGTGTCCGCACGCACCCTTCTCCAGGTGGTCAATGCGCATCGGGAAGTAGCTGCTGTGTTTCCGCAGAACGAACTGGTGGAACCTGGAGTCTAGGCGGCGGAACCAGTCCTGAAGCGCACCGAAATGTTCTCACTATAGTTCAGATCCTGCGCGTCCCAAGACGTGGCAGTGCCGTTGGATGAGCGTGGTGCGCCCTGTTCCGGACCGTGGGTCGCTTTGTGCTCACACTGTGTTTGAATGAGAAGCAGTCCAAGCCACACCAGGCTCTGGGGCCACCCACTTTCAGTCCCAGTGTGTTCTTCTCCGCGAGGCTGTGGAGCATGAGGAAGGATGGGAAGACCAGGAATAGACTCAGCACTGGCTTCAGCCCAAAAAGAGCCGCTTCCTACGGATCCAGTGACTCATGTCTCGCGTCATGCGCATCCAGCCGAACTCCCGGAACCCCCTCGCGTCCCCCATCTATAACATCTATATAAATCTGGCAAACTGAAAACATTCTGTACTGTACAGGAGACACAGCACGGAGGAGAAGGACTGACAAATCGGCAAAGGTCTACAGTCCCTTAGCCAATCAGGATGCAGAACACAATGTTGATACACTATTTAAAAAAAATTTAATTAAAAAAAAAAAATTGCTAAACAGTGAGGCCGTGGAAAGTGAACATAGCGAGGGACCACTATATATATTTAAACATGCATTGAGTCCAAATGTTGCTTACTCCATAATGATCATTATTACTCTACAATGAAGCTACACCAAATTGTAGAGTGTTTGCAGGGAAGATATTCTGTCAGTTTTGTATTATTTGATTTTGTTATACTTACACAAACAGCCCAAATGTTTACTTTTTCTTTCTCACAGTGCAGTCCCCCATATTATATAGGCCTATCTTTGTACAAGCTGAAAACTGAATGGCACAAATAAACTGCTCCCCACTTAGTACCGTAACCCAAACGTCTCTGCTTCCCTCAGCAGGATTCATTTGTTTTCTTTGTTGTCTCTCACATAACAAAAACCTCCACCATTTTCCTCTTTTATGGTGTCAAACTGTAACCATGGTGATAACCCTATATATTAATAGAAACAGAGCAGTCTTAGAGTATAAGGAGAATAAAATTATAAGGTGTTTCAGTATCTTCCAGTATTATCAGACATGTCACAAACTTAAATGGCTTTCAAAACAAATTGCAAAGCAGGAAGCGAGTTCATTCATCTTTTTTGACCTTCATCATTATTAAGACATCCTCTTTATTCCTGACACAGCCACTGCCCTTCTCGGAATAGAATAGCAACTCATCCTTTTTCCAATAGTGCGCCACCCGTCGGCAATTATAGCTGGTTTTAGTCTGCCACCTCTACGACTTCTCAATAAAGTGCTCATAAGCGCGTGGGACAAAGATGGGAATCACGGAAGTCATTTTTTTATTTTTTAAGATTGTTGTCAGGTAAGTGAGGAAATGAGACGGCGAGGAGGTGGAGAAGTGTGCAGATGCCAGAAAAGTGATATGAACAGACCAGAGTTAAAAGGAGACTGCAGTGGTTGGGGTGGTGCAAGCGGTGAACTTGGTTTGTTGGATGTTTATTTTATATTTTTGACAAGTTTTCCATGTTTTTAGCATAAAGGCAATGTCTTGGAAACACAAAAAACAGAGCTAATTCATAATAAATGCAGTGGTCCAAAGGTATTCCTCACTTTCATTCTCACAATTTTAATCATCCTAAATTTCAAAGGCCAGGGCAGAGTCACAGTAATGCCAACATTAACTAGCAAACAAACCGTGCAGTTACTAATGATCTGACAATAAAACATCATAGGGCTAGATGCAGCTGACTTATTTTGATCTCAAGAGTTGCTTATACAATATATCTGTAATGGAGCAAGACAAATTTAGCTCAAATTAATGGAAGAAAATCAGGTACAGTGCTTTTAATTAATTGAATACTTATAACCAATTAGTTTTTTGTGTTTTTTGTGTGTTTTGTTTGTTTCCATGGAGACTAACAGTAATAGAGACAAGCATGTGGCAGACCATCCAACCAGAAACGTTGCACAGTGCACCTTAACAGAAAAAAATTAAAAAATATTTAACGAGCGGGACATATGAAACTATTATTATTTCAAAATCATCAGCAAAGGTTGGGAGAATCTCCATGAACACACTGAAAATAGGTTTTGATATTTCACACTTGTGCAGAAATGCTCAAATTTAAAATTATGAAAAGGTGGAATCCTACTTGTTCTTCAGTGACACATGGGCACTTAAACCCCACAGCCAAAAATGTGATGTGGCGCTTTTCAGATTAAATTGCTTCCGTGTGGGTGGACTGTGACCAGTGTCTCCTTATAGGTTTTCTACAATTTATGGAAATAGCTGGGACTTGTCAAAAAGAGATTTGAAACTATTGAATTTTCAAGTGACTTTTGGTGCCTCTTAATGAATACAAGTATCACTGTCAACATACGCTCTGTTTGTTCAGCTTCATAACAATGTGATCATTATTATATGAACCTGGCTCTGACTTCTGGTATACCCTTAAAGTCTTGTGGCTCACCTGTCATTGGCATCCCACTCATGGTTTGACAGTCCCACAATACACACGCTGACACAGTGTACGTTTTTGTGTTATTGCTGCAGTCCCTGTCGAAAACCAGTGTTATAAAGAGAGGCATATCCTTCCTACTGTGAAAAGTTAGAGAAATAGACGACAGCATTCCAGTATTTCTCCAATACAAATCTGGAAAACATTGGGAGACACAATGATTCCAGTGGTTTTGCATTTAATTTGGAAGATCACTAGAAAAACATTTTATTATTCAGTACAATCAGTATTTGTAATCATACATAAATAATAATTTATGAATATAAAAAAAATCATATCGTGGTTTTCTACACTGATTTAGATTTCATTTCAATTCATGCAGTTAGAATATATTCTATGCTATTATTAGCAAATAGAGCCGCACACTTAAACAACACAGTGATTGGTTGAACCTACCAGTCACTCATTCAGAACATGAAGGAGGCAGACCAATAAGAGGAGTGGGCGGGGAAAAGAGTTTGATTATAGAGCATCAAGCAAAAAAAGCAATGAATCTCAATCTGTAGATATGGCTAAAGAAAACATATTGTCATAGAGATCAGATCATTATTACATTTTTAATCACAGCACAGCCCTTTCTTTTTGTTTGCATTGCTGCTTTCAACTAATGACCATATTTTTACCTCATAAAAATGTCAAATACAAGCAATTCATTATGGCTCTAAATTGACAATAGGGTAATTACAACACAGCGCAACCTGCACTGTCTCATTGCTCTTGGCCTGATGTAACACTGCATCACACATGTAATGGGTTTGGCTTGAGGCACTTTAGCTCGCCAATATAACAGTACAATAATGGGAGATAGAGAGGAACAATGTCTGGGAGAGAGTGAGGGAGAGATAGAGAAATTAGGTGTCAGGCTTGGGGAGCAGAGCTTATCATAATTACAAAAAAATGCCAAATAGTGCATATGGTGTGACTGTTGCGCCTATAGCGTGGACTATACTGTATATTCCACATATCAATGGATTAGAGTAGCATGGCATTGTGGAATAGTTTCAGTAGTTCATATCACTAAACAAATATCATATACTGTGCTTATTAGCCATGCACAACAACTTAAAGTCGTAATATCGTTAGATATACCTGCGTGTATGTAAAGGTTTTTGTATTATTATTGTACATTAGATGACATTGTTGTATTTAGAGTGTGCAAGTTTTGGTTAACTGTAACATAGTCATCACGTACAAATGTAATAATCATTGTACATAAGTGTTCTGACATATCATCCAGTTGTTTTGTATATTTTTCCTGTTTGTGATGACACAATTGATGTGATTTATTTGTATTGTGCAAAGGTCTTATCATGTTACATCTCCACAGCCACCTCCTTCATTATCTCTATCATCTTTATACATAATGCTATGTTCTTCTTTCTAGGGAGCTGTTACACAGTAACACAGTGGCATAGTTTGTAATTGCCAGTCTTTTGCATCATCTTTGTACTTTTTGTAATGAACGTATAGTACCAAAATCACACATTTACAGATTTTCAAACATTGATATAATATTGATATAATAAAATGGATATAAACATAATGTTGAGAAATATGGAAATAGCTCTGTTCGGTGTCTCAGGTTCCATGGAGAGGCGAGGTGGACAACAATCTTCAGATAGCAATTGAATTTTGAGGCATAAAGTGAGAACACTGGAGAAAAGGCCAAAAGAATTAAATATCCAGTTCCTCTTTAAGTTCTTTTAAAATCTCTCTGTTGTCTTCCAGTTCCTCCACAAGCTTTGAGAAGAGCTTTTTGCCAACTGGAAGCTGTGCTCTGATGGATATATTTCAGCCAATAGTGACCAAAATGACTGTCTGTTTCTGTATATATATACCACCAGACGCCACTGAAAAAAGAGCTCTTACCTGAGTCCCAGACAGATGTCCACTGAGTTTGCTTTGTCTGGTGCTTTATCTAAAATACCATCTGAAGACAATCAAATCAGTTGTTTGTACCTGAGCATAACAACCACACAAAACCTGTTTTTCCACATTCTGTAATATAACTCAAATGCATTCAGTCCGTTCTTTTATCATTTAAGTTTTTATTTATTTTATTCAATGATACTTCACTTTAAACTCCAAGAACGACAAGCAGAGGAAGTATCCAAGTAGCAATGAACTTCTCTCATTTTTATGAATTTTTCTTCAGGTGCACACCCTCTTGCAACTGCTTTGTTGGCTAGTCCCAAACTCAAGCTCCTGGTGAAGGGAACAGCACAGGACAGGTGACTTTAGGTGTGATAAGATCACACCTAAAGTCCTCATCAAACATTGCCTCTGCTCCACTCACTCAAGGTGTCCCTCAAGGCTCAGTTCTTGCCCCTCTCCTTTTTATACATCCTGCCGCCATGGTCTTCCATTTCACTGGTTTTCTGACAACATCAAACACCAAATCAATCATCTCAAATCAAATCAATCATCATCAATCCAATTCATTCATATCCCATTCAAACTTCCTCCATCACAATTGTGACAAATCAGAAATCATCAGTGCCAAAACACTCACCAGAACTCTCTATCAGTGGCTCCTCAGTCCCCTCCTCCTCCCACCTCCCCAACCTTGTCATCATATTAGATCAGACCCTCTCCTACAAACACCACATAAAACTAAGGTTCACCCTCCAAACTCCACACTAGACTCCAGTACATCGAGAACTGCTGTCCACCTCCTCACCTGCATCTTCTCCAGTGAACACATCATCCCTGTCCTCAGAGATCTCCACTGACTCCTTATCTCCCAGCGCTTCCAGTTCAAGCTACTCACTATTGTGTAGAAGTCCCTCCATAACCTGGCACCTATCAACCACTCCGAGCTCCTACACCACCACCACACCACCACCTGTGCCCTGGGATCAGCTGATACCAATCTCCTGACTCTCCCACCAGAACTAAACACAAGACCTGGGGATCTTGCTGCCCCCACCGTCTGGAGCTCCCTACCCAAACACATCAGTGACTCATCCACTCACCATCTTCAACAAAGCCCTGAAACCTCACCGGTTCAAAATTGCCTTCAATAACTGCATCTTTTTTTTTTTAATCTGTTTCTTAATTTGGGTTTTGTCTGTCTTGAACTGAGTGAGGCATCTTTGCGTCGTGAAACTCCAACCATCACAGTTTGTATGGTAAGAAAATGTATTTTGATCGTGTATCACCTGGACCTTGACCGTTTGGTGTGGAAATTCAACTTCATATTGAGATGTCCAATAATGCACCATTTTTGAGTGAAAATTATTCTTCAAAACTGTCAAACTGTCACAGAGTTTGTAAGCGGTAAAGTGGGACAAACTGTTTTGGCAGGAAATGGAAAGAAACTCTAAGTATCTGGCAGCCGATGACGCAGACAGCAGAATGTGCACCCCAGTGTTCTCTCTCACATAGAGTTACAGTATGGGCATGTTTTAAGTAGCAGGCCACCAAGGCAGATGCAAAATGGATGACATCTGGTCCAAGCAATGTTCTTACTCCCTGCAGTTTTTTCTTTCTATGCTCACAAATACAGTGATACATTTAGGTAAGACAAGTTTCTTTCATACACAAAAGTAATTCAAAGTGCTTTATAGAATAAGAAATGACAAATCAGAATACAAACAAATAAAGGCTGGCCAATCCTTGTGGTCCTTAGAGTGTGAGATGGTTATGGCATATGGCACTAACGTGTCAGAGATGAAGAGATGTGAAAATATTACACAAGAAACCATTCTCAGTCCACCACTTGCTTAGTTTTAATAATTTTGTTCATTTTAAATATGGCTATTTTATATACTGTATAAAATTTAGGATGGGCTCCTCCTCCGCTACAGGATTTTATTAAAACAAGACCGTTAGTGGGATGGGAACTAGGGCCACGGCCCAGGGGAACTGTGAGGTCCCACACAGACCCCGGAGGAACCGTGAGGTCCCACACAGACCCCGGGGGAACTGTGAGGGTCCCACACAGACATTTGGACAAACTGTGCTCAGTCAGAGGCACTAAGTTCTGGAACACACTCCCATTATCAATAAGAGAGAATCATATTTCAAATCATATTTGAAACAGTGGCTAAAGGAAAACCAGATTTGTGGACACTTTTAATGTTTTAATGTATAACTGCTGCAATTGTTATTGTTTTTATTGTTTTTGCTGTGGTGTCACCTGCCTAGGGGCTACAGATGGAAATTAGCATTTTTGCTATAATCTGGGATATTTACACTGCAATGTTGTAGATGTTCATTAATATGCACTGTCCCTATTAAATAAAGAATTTAAAAAAAAAGGTATGAAGTTATGGAATATGTAAACAGAAAGTGGTGTAATATTAGCCAAAGATAAATCATGAATGTAAATGAGAAAGGTAAAAGTGTGCACAGATAAGGGTGTCTCAAAATAGAACAGAGCTATAAAAGTGCATAGAAATGATGCAGGAAGCACAAAACTATTTGAGAAAAGATACAGCAGCACTCCATTCTGGCATTAATTTCATGCTTCTTTTTCTTTCACCCATGGGTGCTAAGTTTGGAGTTGCTTGAGCTGTTTCGGTGGTGCACCACTTTGAGTAGCACTATGGCGCGTGGGCGGTGGTAAATAGAGCAGGTGTGAAAAAAGAGACACAAAAGATCAGTGAGTATTGCAAAACTTGGAATGGTGAGGGGACTTGTGAGAGAGATTTGGTAATGGAAACACAGAGAAAGTGTTACTGTGCTGTAGACCAGAGGGGCTCAAGAAGAGAAAGAGCCAATAATGAAAACATGGCGTACAAAGACGAAACACGCAATTTAGTTATTAATGAACTTTTATTTGATCTAGCGGAGTAACCTGGGACTATCAGTCTTTAGTCCTGTAATGTTGTGGATAGTATATGGATATGGATAGTTTGGCCAAATAATATTAATTCAAGTGTTAGTCCAATATGAAGCTTTGAGATTACAGCGGTGTACTGTCCCTGGGAATTTTCTGGGCATTTTTTTTCTATGTTTAATTTTATAGCCTATTTAATAACATCAACATGGCAGAAACAAAAATGTTAAAGTGCATATGACTCATCATTTCTCTAAATCATATCAAAATGTCTCTCTCTGATCTGAATCCTCACCACCTAAACTCCAGCACCAGCAGCCAATCATAAATCAGTGCTAGTGCAGGCTCTGCAGCTCAGTAACTGGATTCTGGAGGTTCATATACAGTAGTGAATCTGTTAATCCGTTAATACAGCATTGAGATCAAATATAAGAATGATGTTTTTATGTGTTATTGTTATTGTGAATGATATGGTGTGTAAATAGTACATGGATGTGTGTGATTGTGTGTTTTGGGTTAATGTTAGTGGGTGTATATTATGTTTTGCTGTGTTACTGCGTAATGAGATGTGTGTCAAAGTTAAATGTGTGATGCTGTGTGTGTGTGTGTGTGTGTGTATGTGTGTGTTTAAGAGAGAAAATCTTTGATTGCTTTTATTGATATAGACCGTTGTTTTTTATCCATGTAACTAGGGACTACGGATGGAAATTAGCTTTGTAGCTATACTCTGGTGCAGAACATCTCTGTCTTTGTACATAATGTCTCTGTACATTGTCCCTTCAAATAAAGACTAAACTAAACATATGAAGCATAGCATTTTCATATACTGAGAGAAACTTGTATGTTCAGTCTGCAGGTTGAAACATTGGCAAACCAGGTTGTGTTGTGCTAGGAACAGTAACAGCCCAGGCGACATACAGTTCCTTTAAACTAGAGAACAGCACTGCACCAAACACATGTACAAAGAACTTTCAGAGACACCTTCCCTCCAAAAGTTTATCACTGTCTACCTTTTAGACCAAAAGATGGTTGGTTATATTGCCAAAACACAGTAACAACAGTGCAGAGTAAAGGGAGATAGTATTTTTTGCTGCAAATAAAAGAAATGAAAAAAGTGAAAGGGAACTTGGTGTCAAATGAAAAACCCAGTAAAAAGAAATGCACAGGTGTCACAGACGTGTCTATGTCTAAGAGCAAAATCATTCATGAAGTAACATCTCTGTCATGAAAGGCAAATACTTAAATAGATACACATTATTTCACAAATGCACAACTTTGATTTGATCTATTTTTCTCATCCTTTTGATCTGTTTCTTTTAGAAGTTTAATGAGGTGGAGCGTGGGTGCATTTTTACCACTTTTCTCTCTTTCTTTTCTTCCTGCCTCCCACCACTCCCACTGCTCTATGTTTCATCAGCCCAGCCTGCGCCCTGCTCTCCTCATGGGGGTAGTTAAGTGAACTGGCACTAGTCACTGTCACTTTCAACATACGCCTCATGGTGGGCTCAAATAATCTGCTACAAACTCTTTGACATGTTTGAATAAAATGCACCTACAGGAATCTTATTGTATATGTCATTTATTTAAAATTCCATTTTCTATCAGAGAGCGAATCATAAAACATTGCGCCAGTCCAAGCTTCATAATGTGGGTATCAACAGAAATGCCCACAAATACTTTGACACAGTCTTTATGGGACTGTTGCCCTTTTCCCTGTGGTGGAAGAAGTTCTGAATTTTGGTACTTAAGTGTAAGTACAGATCATCGAGCAAAAAAAAAATACTCAAGTAAAAGTAAAAATATTTCACACAGAATTTAAAGGTCCCATGGCATGAAATTTTCACTTTCTGAGGTTTTTGAACGTTAATGTGAGCTCCCCTACCCTGTTTAGCCCCCCCCCCCCATGGTTAAAAGTTGTGAAATGTCTAAACTGAGCATTTGCGATCCTTTTCTGCGTTACAAAAAATCGGAGCTCAAACGGGCGAGTTTGAACAAGGCACCTTATTGACGTCAGATCGAAAAAAGAAATGCAAATGCAGTTCCACCCCCGTCTGTCTGTACTCAGCGTCTCTGTAAATCACGCCCAGAGAGTTTGGACTGCAAATGCGCTAGGCAATGCAAAATGCGTTTTTTTATTTGCCTGGAGGCACGTCCGAGTGTTTCTAGGCTCGGAAGTCCTTTATCTGAGCCTCTGGACCTTTGAACAGCAGTGGTTTAATTTTATTTTATGTGGAAATGTGTTTATTTTTCAATGGAACGCTTCAAATCTCTCCCCCATGCAAAAACAAGGAAATGGATCAGCTGTGGGCTCTGAGCTCTGAGCGGAGAGTTTGGCCACACCCTCTACTATTGGCCAGCTCTTTTCTCCTCATTTGCATTCAAGCAACAACGCCCAGAATAAAGAGTTTGAGAGAGATATTTATGACTCTTTCTCATCTCATCTCTGTTTCTCATGCACTGAGTGTTGATTTTAAAGAATGATTCATTTACAGTATTAGGGAACCATTAAGGAGCCATATAAAAGCATCAAGAAGTACCATGTCATGGGATCTTTAAGATCTAATAAAATTTCAAATTACATTTTCTTTCAAGGAGAGAATCACCAAACATTGCACCAGTCAAGGCTTCATAAAATGAGTATCAACTGCTGCTGATCGGTCTTTCCAATATGGAGCAAATGAGACGGTGTAATCTCTCATTTGTTCAGGAGCGGCTCAAAGAGATGGTTTCAACAGTGGTCATCTGGACGTTGTTTTTGCGATGAAGATGTTTCTGCTCCCATCCAGAAGTTATTTTCAATTTTCAAAACTGGACGCTACATGCTGGGCCGGTGTACAGGTGTACTGTCGAAATGGGCCACTTCGTCAAAATAGGCCGCCTCGTCGCTACTGCGCATGCGCACCACCCCTTTAAGCGTTGTTTAAAGTTTAAATGCCATTTAAATGCCATCGAGCTGAGTTCTCGAGGCAGAAATGGAGTTGTTTTCAACAGTGACAACACAAGTAAGTCACATTTTAACAGTCTATTGCTTTTATTGTATGTTTTTACCAATTAAGCATGTAACGAACGATATGTGAATGTTAGATTTGCGGCAGAATTTCTACGTCAGATGATTATAGTTTGGATTTAACATTTGACTGCATCGTTATTGTTTTCATTCCATCGTATTTTGTTATTTTGTGATGTGAACGTAGAAAATGTTGTGTATATATATGTTATATGATGTTCTCATTACATTTGTTTAATGTTCCCTGCGGTACAGGTACAGGTACAGGCTCCCACTGTAGAATCACCATTATTTACTCATTTATATGAATATGTGAAGAGGTATGTCTTGAAAGATATATATCTTTATCCAAATAATGCATCCACTAAGAGTAGTATACCTCACCTTTGTGATACAGGGGACACTGAAGATGGGACAATTTCATGCAATTCAATTTAAAACAATGGGCTTGTGTCTTATTCATGATTTATGAGGACAGGAAAAGGGACAACAGAAGAAACATTTATTTACAAAAATATATACAGTATATACATCCAAGGAAGGAAATTTATCACAATGATGATGCGTCTAGGAGCACATGCGACCTCTAGTCGAGCCTTCAAGACCAGTGTTGCCAACTTAGCGACTTTGTCGCTATTTTTAGCTACTTTTTGGACCCCCCTAGCGAGAAAATTAGACAAAAGCGACTAGCGACAAATCTAGCGACTTTTTTTGGTGATCAGAGGCTCCAAGATCGCGGGAGGGGGAAAAAATAATTGCGCCGTTTTCTCTCGTTCCCCGTTCAGAGAAAGAGACAGAGAGAAAGAGACAGAGAGAAAGAGACAGAGAGAAAGAGACAGAGAGGGGCAGTGGAAGAGACAGACTCACCAGTCTCTCCTCTGCTCCCTCCCATCTCGTCAGATCGCCTCGGAGTCTGGTCATTCCTCTCTCTGTTTCTGTCATTCAGTTTCTCTCGTCACGTGCATATCCCTCTCATTCTTTAGAGCATTTCTTTTTTCTCCTCTTGTATTCAATCGCAATGCCACAACCAAAAGTGTATACACAAAAGTACAGACGGGAGTGGGAAAAAGCTAGTTGTACAGCACAGAAAAGTTTTAAAAAGCTAATTCTTTAGCACCAAAAAAATAAATAAAAAGCTATAGTTTGCCCACTATAGCACAAAAAAATAAAAAGCTTTAGTTAAACTACAGCACAAAAAAAAACACAAAATAAAAAAGCAAGCTATAGATCTTGGACTACAGCTCCAAAAAAAATATCTAAAAAATAAAAACCAAATAAAAAAATAAAAAACAAACAAGTATATGTAATAACAACACCAATAAAAGGTTAGTGTCACGGGGTAAAGAAGGTTAGGATGTGCCCCCCCCACCTCGCTCGCTCGTCTAGCTACTTTTAGCTACTTCTGGGCGGGCCAATAGCTACTTCCGATGCTGGGGAGTTGGCAACACTGTTCAAGACGTCTTCACTGAGCTGATGAACGCGTTCCTGTTAGAAACAATTAGAAGAAGAAGAAGAAGAAGAAGAAGAAGAAGAAGAAGAAGAAGTGACTTTATTGATCTCACACAGGAGAAATTAAGTGTGTAATGAAAAAACTGTACCGTAGGGAACATTAAACAAATGTAATGAGAACATCATATAACATATATATACACAACGTGTTCTACGTTCACATCACAAAATAACAAAATACGATGGAATGAAACAATAACGATGCAGTCAAATGTTAAATCCAAACTATAATCATCTGATGTAGATATTCTGCCGCAAATCTAACATTCACATATCGTTCGTTACATGCTTAATTGGTTAAAACATACAATAAAACCAATAGACTGTTAAATGTCTATGTATGTGACTTATTTGTGTTGTCACTGTTGAAAATAACTCCATTTCTGCCTCGAGAACTCAGCTCGACGGCATTTAAACGGCATTTAAACTTTAAACAACGCTTAAAGGGGTGGTGCGCATGCACAGTAGACGAGGCGGCCCATTTTGACGAAGCGGCCCATTTCGACAGTACACCGGGTACCGTGCGACTATCTCAAGTTGCAGGCTGTATCTGAAAATCATCCAGACTTAGACAAACTTTACTGATCTGCAAGGGAAATTATTTGGACACAGTAGCTCACACATCACAATATGATATTAAAGGAAATAATAAATTCAAAATAAGTGGCAAAAGTAGCATGAGACTAGTGTCAATGTGCGTATGTCTATGTACAAGTAAAAATTAAATATAGAAATATAGTAATACAAATATATATATAGTAGAGCTTTGCCTTTTGGAGTTGAGCCAAAAGGCAAAGCTCTCAATTTACCAGTCAATCTATGTTCCTACCCTCACCTATGGTCATGAGCTCTGGGTAATGACCGAAAGGACAAGATCGCGGATACAAGCAGCCGAAAAGAGTTTCCTCCGCAGAGTGGCTGGGCGCACCCTTAGAGGTAGGGTGCAGAGCTCAGTCACACGGGAGGGGCTCGGAGTAGAGCCGCTGCTCCTCCAGATCGAAAGGAGCAGCTGAGGTGGCTTGGGCATCTGTTCCAGATGCCTCCTGGATGCCTCCCTCGGGAGGTGTTCCGGGCATGTCCCAGTGGGAGGAGGCCCCAGGGAAGACCCAGAGCACGCTCAAGGGACGATGTGTCTCGACCTGGGGTCACCCCGGAGGAGCTGGAGGAAGTGTCTGGGGTGAAGGAAGTCTGGGAGTCCCTGCTTAGACTGTTGTCCCCGCGACCCGGCCCCGGATAAGCTGAAGAAAATGGATAGATGGATGGATGGAAATATATACATCAATAATATACAAGAGCTGTAAGGAGAAACAGGGGCAAAGATGAAATAATGATTGACAGGACATAATATGGTTACCTATTATATAAAAGTGAGTTGTTGTACAGTTGGTCTAAACTTTTCACGTACATCTCACCATTTGCTACTTTTACTATCTGAGGTAGTTACCCTATGTTTTTATGAGGCACTTTTGTACAAATAGGCTGAAAAGAAAAGTGACTGTGAGCTACGCTGACTTTTAAAAAATGAACACTAGCTAATACACTGAGATGAGATTTGGAGAGGCGCTATTGTACATACTAAAGTTTTCCTAGCGTTCAAAACTCACAGACACGTATACACTCAGAGAACAAACAAAAAAGCCATGAGTGTAAAATCTGTGTATCGTTTCCAGTGAAAATGTCAGGAGAGCTGGAGGCGTTCCAGCCGTACCATTGTGGGGCTTGTGTAGTTGGCAGCTATGGTGAGTTCCTGCAAAGAAATGGAGTATGTAATGTGCAAGAACTAGAACTTTAGGCACACTGAGTCAGATGGGACTCTTTAGCAGCGATGGAAGAGTCGGGACTGCTGCTAATTTACAACACTGTTTGAGAGAAAAGAAAAGTGTTGCTTGAGTAAACCAAGTAGTAGACATTTTTTGGGTATTTTTGCACACTTAAAGTACAGTTCTGCTTTAGGGTTATTACGTGATAGGTAGTGGCATAAATTAGTTTCAATATTATCGTTTAATGTCTAGTCAAGCCTAGTCACAGAGGGGGATAAAGCCATCTTTCAACTCTGCTCCGAAATTTAATTTAAATTTAATTAAATTTAACTTGCATCTGTAGAGTTATATGGGACTTTTTTATATTAAAGGTTGTTTTCTCAAAATGCATTTTGTATTTAACATGATTTGGATGAAACATGCAGAAAGATTTGTTGATATTCAATTCAAAGTCTGATTTAATACAACTTTAACTCAATAACTAACAATTTGTCACTCAGATTCAGTTATTCCAAATCCCCTCTGTATATTTTTAGCAAGAGGAGACGAGAAATTTAAACATGGCTCTCTTCATGTTTCTGTTTTGAATTTTGGCTGTTTTATTGTGTTTTATTGTGTTATTTTTATAGTAAATCCTTACATGATGAAAGACAGGTAATACATTTTTTCTTACATTTTTGTAAATACACTACAGAAGAGGTTTCAAATTGGCACTCCCACATATATAATATTTAGTTACTGTACCACTTGTGCTGGTCAGTACAGCTGGTGTAGATGAGCGAGGTGTTGCGTCAGGAGTAAAATGTCATACTTGGTGTAGTTTGTCAGATGGGCTGTGGGTGGTGGCCCGTGGTGTGGGCAGTGGCCTTACCTGTTCTTCCTGCATTCAGCTGTGAGCTCCATTTGTGTTGTTAGGGGCCAGTCACCCGAGATATGAGAGAGGGCTGGTGGATGTTCATGACGGCAGTGTAGTTTGGTGGTGGGGGAGCTCAGAGACATAGACTGTATAAAGAACTAAGGGAGTGTGACGTGGGCCATAGCGTTCGGCTCCATTCAAATGAAGCTCACCATGCTAGCAGTTACGGGGCGAATTTGGAGCAAGGAGTTTATTTACAGACAAAATAGTGAAATAAAAACACCAGGATTGTGTAGAGTGGGTTAATACGAACATTTTAAGAACAAAATGACGAGGCTCATAGCAGCGAGTGAGAGGGGCAACAATTTTTCAATGTGAAGTCAGTTGGAGTCAATGGAGCCGAAAGCATTTCCATGAACACTTCCTATTAGGAAGGCAGTGGCTAGAAGGTTAGCTATGTCCATTTATATAACAGTGTTACAATTTTCTGTGCAATACTTAAGATATCAAAGTTATACTGTTTTAAGTTATGACATGAACAATTTACCCACAAGGCCAAATGAGGAAGAGTGCATCAAGAAGAGCAATATCATTTTAAATTAAAGCCGCAAGCGGCGTTGGTCGGGACCTCGCACCTGCGTTTGTTCGTCTTACTGAGCCAGCCATACGAAATTTCGTGTGCCTGGCACAATTATCTCACTTCCTGTTGGGCGTGGCCATGACATTGTAGATACCCTGTCAGAACAGACCCTGTCAGACCCTGTCAGACCCTGTCAGACTCTGTCAGACCCTGTCAGACTCTGTCAGACCCTGTCAGACCCTGCATGTGGCCTACATGCTGAGGCCTACATGAACCTTCGATGCTTGTCCCCACATTGCTGCTTGCAGCTATATCAGATCAAAGGTACAAAGATCAAAGACCTTTGATCAGGGCGTTGCCTAGCAACAAATACCTCCCATTCATAACTCATCACTCCCATTCAATAAATACCTAATTTTATCGATCCGCCGTATCGTCATATTACCGCCTATTTGAAAATCCTTCGCAATTTAACATCTCCAACGTCTTAAGATTATGTTCACCAAAATTTAAGCCTATCTGAGGTACGGTGTAGGAGAAGTGTTTCAAATTCCATACCTAACTTTATCGATCCGCCGTATCGTCATATTACCGCCTATTTGAAAATCCTTCGCAATTTAACATCTCCAACGTCTTAAGATTATGTTCACCAAAATTTAAGCCCATCTGAGGTACGGTGTAGGAGAAGTGTTTCAAATTCCATTCTATGTCCAATACCCAAAAATCACACAAAAGCCCAATTATCTCACTTCCTGTTGGGCGTGGCCATGACATTGCAGTGAGGCATTTGTTCGTCTTATTGAGATACACGTCCCTACCGAATTTCGTGCGCCTATCTTAAACGGTATGCCAGCCCCGAAAGACAACGCGCTAGGGAGCGCTATCGAGCTCCTGGGGGTCACTGGGGGACGGGACTTTGTGTGGTCGTACTGGCAGCACTTTGTGATGCCCGTGCAAAGTTTCGTTCGTTTTGAAGCATGGGAACATGCTCAAAATTGCCCCAGCGAGTGTGAACAAGAACAAGAATAATAATAATTAAAGCCGCAAGCGGCGTTGGTCGGGACCTCGCACCTGCGTTTGTTCGTCTTACTGAGACGCACAGCCATACGAAATTTCGTGTGCCTGGCACAATTATCTCACTTCCTGTTGGGCGTGGCCATGACATTGTAGATACCCTGTCAGAACAGACCCTGTCAGACCCTGTCAGACCCTGTCAGACCCTGTCAGACTCTGTTAGACCCTGCATGTGGCCTACATGCTGAGGCCTACATGAACCTTCGATGCTTGTCCCCACATTGCTGCTTGCAGCTATATCAGATCAAAGGTACAAAGATCAAAGACCTTTGATCAGGGCGTTGCCTAGCAACAAATACCTCCCATTCATAACTCATCACTCCCATTCAATAAATACCTAACTTTATTGATCCGCCGTATCGTCATATTACCGCCTATTTGAAAATCCTTCGCAATTTAACATCTCCAACGTCTTAAGATTATGTTCACCAAAATTTAAGCCTATCTGAGGTACGGTGTAGGAGAAGTGTTTCAAATTCCATACCTAACTTTATCGATCCGCCGTATCGTCATATTACCGCCTATTTGAAAATCCTTCGCAATTTAACATCTCCAACGTCTTAAGATTATGTTCACTAAAATTTAAGCCCATCTGAGGTACGGTGTAGGAGAAGTGTTTCAAATTCCATTCTATGTCAAATACCCCAAAATCACACAAAAGGCCAATTATCTCACTTCCTGTTGGGCGTGGCCATGACATTGCAGTGAGGCATTTGTTCGTCTTATTGAGATACACGTCCCTACCGAATTTCATGCTCCTATCTTAAACGGTATGCCAGCCCCGAAAGACAACGCGCTAGGGGGCGCTATCGAGCTCCTGGGGGTCACTGGGGGACGGGACTTTGTGTGGTCGTACTGGCAGCACTTTGTGATGCCCGTGCAAAGTTTCGTTCGTTTTGAAGCATGGGAACATGCTCAAAATTGCCCCAGCGAGTGTGAACAAGAACAAGAATAATAATAATTAAAGCCGCAAGCGGCGTTGGTCGGGACCTCGCACCTGCGTTTGTTCGTCATACTGAGACGCACAGCCATACCAAATTTCGTGTGCCTGGCACAATTATCTCACTTCCTGTTGGGCGTGGCCATGACATTGTAGATACCCTGTCAGAACAGACCCTGTCAGACCCTGTCAGACCCTGTCAGACCCTGTCAGACCCTGTCAGACTCTGTTAGACCCTGTCAGACCCTGCATGTGGCCTCCATGCTGAGGCCTACATGAACCTTCGATGCTTGTCCCCACATTGCTGCTTGCAGCTATATCAGATCAAAGGTACAAAGATCAAAGACCTTTGATCAGGGCGTTGCCTAGCAACAAATACCTCCCATTCATAACTCATCACTCCCATTCAATAAATACCTAACTTTATTGATCCGCCGTATCGTCATATTACCGCCTATTTGAAAATCCTTCGCAATTTAACATCTCCAACGTCTTAAGATTATGTTCACCAAAATTTAAGCCTATCTGAGGTACGGTGTAGGAGAAGTGTTTCAAATTCCATACCTAACTTTATCGATCCGCTGTATCGTCATATTACCGCCTATTTGAAAATCCTTCGCAATTTAACATCTCCAACGTCTTAAGATTATGTTCACCAAAATTTAAGCCCATCTGAGGTACGGTGTAGGAGAAGTGTTTCAAATTCCATTCTATGTCCAATACCCAAAAATCACACAAAAGCCCAATTATCTCACTTCCTGTTGGGCGTGGCCATGACATTGCAGTGAGGCGTTTGTTCGTCTTATTGAGATACACGTCCCTACCGAATTTCGTGCGCCTATCTTAAACGGTATGCCAGCCCCGAAAGACAACGCGCTAGGGGGCGCTATCGAGCTTCTGGGGGTCACTGGGGGACGGGACTTTGTGTGGTCGTACTGGCAGCACTTTGTGATGCCCGTGCAAAGTTTCGTTCGTTTTGAAGCATGGGAACATGCTCAAAATTGCCCCAGCGAGTGTGAACAAGAACAAGAATAATTAAAGCCGCAAGCGGCGTTGGTCGGGACCTCGCCCCTGCGTTTGTTCGTCTTACTGAGACGCACACCCATACTGAATTTCGTGTGCCTGGCAAAAATGGTAAGCCATATCGGGACTTTGTGTGGTCGTACTGAATGTACGCATTTGTTCGTCTTATTGAGATACACGTCCCTACCGAATTTCGTGCGCCTATCTTAAACGGTATGCCAGCCCCGAAAGACAACGCGCTAGGGGGCGCTATCGAGCTCCTGGGGGTCACTGGGGGACGGGACTTTGTGTGGTCGTACTGGCAGCACTTTGTGATGCCCGTGCAAAGTTTTGTTTTGAAGCATGGGAACATGCTCAAAATTGCCCCAATTATCTCACTTCCTGTTGGGCGTGGCCATGACATTGTAGATACCCTGTCAGAACAGACCCTGTCAGACCCTGTCAGACTCTGTTAGACCCTGTCAGACCCTGTCAGACCCTGTCAGACTCTGTTAGACCCTGTCAGACCCTGCATGTGGCCTCCATGCTGAGGCCTACATGAACCTTCGATGCTTGTCCCCACATTGCTGCTTGCAGCTATATCAGATCAAAGGTACAAAGATCAAAGACCTTTGATCAGGGAGTTGCCTAGCAACAAATACCTCCCATTCATAACTCATCACTCCCATTCAATAAATACCTAAATTTATCGATCCGCCGTGTCGTCATATTACCGCCTATTTGAAAATCCTTCGCAATTTAACATCTCCAACGTCTTAAGATTATGTTCACCAAAATTTAAGCCTATCTGAGGTACGGTGTAGGAGAAGTGTTTCAAATTCCATACCTAACTTTATCGATCCGCCGTATCGTCATATTACCGCCTATTTGAAAATCCTTCGCAATTTAACATCTCCAATGTCTTAAGATTATGCTTACCAAAATTTATGCCCATCTGAGGTACGGTCTAGGAGACCCCCCACTGGGGGTCCCCCAGTGGGGGCTCTCCCAGGGACCCCCAGGTCCCCCAGGGACGAGACTTTGTGTGGTCGTACTGGCAGCACTTTGTGATGCCCGTGCAAAGTTTCGTTTGTTTTGAAGCATGGGAACATGCTCAAAATTGCCCCAGCGTGTATGAACAAGAATAATAATAATAATACGGAAACGAAGCAACAACAATAGGGACCTCGTCCCCCTTCGGGCTCGGTCCCTAATTAAAGCCGCAAGCGGCGTTGGTCGGGACCTCGCACCTGCGTTTGTTCGTCTTACTGAGACGCACAGCCATACCAAATTTCGTGTGCCTGGCACAATTATCTCACTTCCTGTTGGGCGTGGCCATGACATTGTAGATACCCTGTCAGAACAGACCCTGTCAGAAGAGACCCTGTCAGACCCTGTCAGACCCTGCATGTGGCCTACATGCTGAGGCCTACATGAACCTTCGATGCTTGTCCCCACATTGCTGCTTGCAGCTATATCAGATCAAAGGTACAAAGATCAAAGACCTTTGATCAGGGCGTTGCCTAGCAACAAATACCTCCCATTCATAACTCATCACTCCCATTCAATAAATACCTAACTTTATCGATCCGCCGTATTGTCATATTACCGCCTATTTGAAAATCCTTCGCAATTTAACATCTCCAACGTCTTAAGATTATGTTCACCAAAATTTAAGCCTATCTGAGGTACGGTGTAGGAGAAGTGTTTCAAATTCCATACCTAACTTTATCGATCCGCCGTATCGTCATATTACCGCCTATTTGAAAATCCTTCGCAATTTAACATCTCCAACGTCTTAAGATTATGTTCACCAAAATTTAAGCCCATCTGAGGTACGGTGTAGGAGAAGTGTTTCAAATTCCATTCTATGTCCAATACCCAAAAATCACACATAAGCCCAATTATCTCACTTCCTGTTGGGCGTGGCCATGACATTGCAGTGAGGCGTTTGTTCGTCTTATTGAGATACACGTCCCTACCGAATTTCGTGCGCCTATCTTAAACGGTATGCCAGCCCCGAAAGACAACGCGCTAGGGGGCGCTATCGAGCTCCTGGGGGTCACTGGGGGACGGGACTTTGTGTGGTCGTACTGGCAGCACTTTGTGATGCCCGTGCAAAGTTTCGTTCGTTTTGAAGCATGGGAACATGCTCAAAATTGCCCCAGCGAGTGTGAACAAGAACAAGAATAATAATAATAATAATAATAATAGGGAAACAAAGCAACAACAATAGGGACCTTCGTCCCCCTTCGGGGCTCGGTCCCTAATAATAGGGAAACAAAGCAACAACAATAGGGACCTTCGTCCCCCTTCGGGGCTCGGTCCCTAATTAAAGCCGCAAGCGGCGTTGGTCGGGACCTCGCACCTGCGTTTGTTCGTCTTACTGAGACGCACACCCATACCGAATTTCGTGTGCCTGGCAAAAATGGTAAGCCATATCGGACAATTTTTCCTGTTAGGGGCTCAGCTAGCGGTAGATTTCTGACAGTTCACTGGCCTGTCATATGGGGGCGCTATGTCAGACTGCCAGTTATTTGGCATGAAAATCTTGGTAGTCCTCATCTACATTACCCTGTGAAGTTTTAGTCTGAGGAAGAACTCCAAATTCAATAAAAACCTCCCATTCATAACTCCCATTCAATAAATACCTAAGTTTATCGATCCGCCGTATCGTCATATTACCGCCTATTTGAAAATCCTTCGCAATTTAACATCTCCAACGTCTTAAGATTATGTTCACCAAAATTTAAGCCCATCTGAGGTACGTTGTAGGAGAAGTGTTTCAAATTCCATTGTATGTCCAATTTTACAAAATCACACAAAAGGCCAATTATCTCACTTCCTGTTGGGCATGGCCATGACATTGCAGTGAGGCGTTTGTTCGTCTTATTGAGATACACGTCCCTACCGAATTTCGTGCGCCTATCTTAAACGGTATGCCAGCCCCGAAAGACAACGCGCTAGGGGGCGCTATCGAGCTCCTGGGGGTCACCGGGGGACGGGACTTTTTGGAGGCGTAGCTGCCGCCCTACGTGATGCCCGTGCTATGTTCACCAAAATTTAAGCCCATCTGAGGTACGGTGTAGGAGAAGTGTTTCAAATTCCATTCTATGTCCAATACCCCAAAATCACACAAAATGCCAATTATCTCACTTCCTGTTGGGCGTGGCCATGACATTGCAGTGAGGCGTTTGTTCGTCTTATTGAGATACACGTCCCTACCGAATTTCGTGCGCCTATCTTAAACGGTATGCCAGCCCCGAAAGACAACACCCTAGGGGGCGCTATCGAGCTCCTGGGGGTCACCGGGGGACGGGTCTTTTTGGAGGCGTAGCTGCCGCACTACGGGATGGCCATGACATTGTAGATACCCTGTCAGAACAGACCCTGTCAGACCCTGTCAGACCCTGTCAGACTCTGTCAGACCCTGTCAGACCCTGCATGTGGCCTCCATGCTGAGGCCTACATGAACCTTCGATGCTTGTCCCCACATTGCTGCTTGCAGCTATATCAGATCAAAGGTACAAAGATCAAAGACCTTTGATCAGGGCGTTGCCTAGCAACAAATACCTCCCATTCATAACTCATCACTCCCATTCAATAAATACCTAATTTTATCGATCCGCCGTATCGTCATATTACCGCCTATTTGAAAATCCTTCGCAATTTAACATCTCCAACGTCTTAAGATTATGTTCACCAAAATTTAAGCCTATCTGAGGTACGTTGTAGGAGAAGTGTTTCAAATTCCATACCTAACTTTATCGATCCGCCGTATCGTCATATTACCGCCTATTTGAAAATCCTTCGCAATTTAACATCTCCAACGTCTTAAGATTATGTTCACCAAAATTTAAGCCCATCTGAGGTACGGTGTAGGAGAAGTGTTTCAAATTCCATTCTATGTCCAATACCCAAAAATCACACAAAAGCCCAATTATCTCACTTCCTGTTGGGCGTGGCCATGACATTGCAGTGAGGCGTTTGTTCGTCTTATTGAGATACACGTCCCTACCGAATTTCGTGCGCCTATCTTAAACGGTATGCCAGCCCCGAAAGACAACGCGCTAGGGGGCGCTATCGAGCTCCTGGGGGTCACTGGGGGACGGGACTTTGTGTGGTCGTACTGGCAGCACTTTGTGATGCCCGTGCAAAGTTTCGTTCGTTTTGAAGCATGGGAACATGCTCAAAATTGCCCCAGCGTGTATGAACAAGAATAATAATAATAATACGGAAACAAAGCAACAACAATAGGGACCTTCGTCCCCCTTCGGGCTCGGTCCCTAATAATAATAATTAAAGCCGCAAGCGGCGTTGGTCGGGACCTCGCACCTGCGTTTGTTCGTCTTACTGAGACGCACAGCCATACCAAATTTCGTGTGCCTGGCACAATTATCTCACTTCCTGTTGGGCGTGGCCATGACATTGTAGATACCCTGTCAGAACAGACCCTGTCAGACCCTGTCAGACCCTGTCAGACCCTGTCAGACTCTGTCAGACCCTGTCAGACTCTGTTAGACCCTGTCAGACCCTGCATGTGGCCTCCATGCTGAGGCCTACATGAACCTTCGATGCTTGTCCCCACATTGCTGCTTGCAGCTATATCAGATCAAAGGTACAAAGATCAAAGACCTTTGATCAGGGCGTTGCCTAGCAACAAATACCTCCCATTCATAACTCATCACTCCCATTCAATAAATACCTAACTTTATCGATCCGCCGTATTGTCATATTACCGCCTATTTGAAAATCCTTCGCAATTTAACATCTCCAACGTCTTAAGATTATGTTCACCAAAATTTAAGCCTATCTGAGGTACGGTGTAGGAGAAGTGTTTCAAATTCCATACCTAACTTTATCGATCCGCCGTATCGTCATATTACCACCTATTTGAAAATCCTTCGCAATTTAACATCTCCAACATCTTAAGATTATGTTCACCAAAATTTAAGCCCATCTGAGGTACGGTGTAGGAGAAGTGTTTCAAATTCCATTCTATGTCCAATACCCCAAAATCACACAAAAGGCCAATTATCTCACTTCCTGTTGGGCGTGGCCATGACATTGCAGTGAGGCATTTGTTCGTCTTATTGAGATACACGTCCCTACCGAATTTCGTGCGCCTATCTTAAACGGTATGCCAGCCCCGAAAGACAACGCGCTAGGGGGCGCTATCGAGCTCCTGGGGGTCACTGGGGGACGGGACTTTGTGTGGTCGTACTGGCAGGACTTTGTGATGCTCGTGCAAAGTTTCGTTCGTTTTGAAGCATGGGAACATGCTCAAAATTGCCCCAGCGTGTATGAACAAGAATAATAATAATAATTAAAGCCGCAAGCGGCGTTGGTCGGGACCTCGCACCTGCGTTTGTTCGTCTTACTGAGACGCACAGCCATACGAAATTTCGTGTGCCTGGCACAATTATCTCACTTCCTGTTGGGCGTGGCCATGACATTGTAGATACCCTGTCAGAACAGACCCTGTCAGACCCTGTCAGACCCTGTCAAACCCTGTCAGACTCTGTTAGACCCTGTCAGACTCTGTCAGACCCTGTCAGACCCTGCATGTGGCCTACATGCTGAGGCCTACATGAACCTTCGATGCTTGTCCCCACATTGCTGCTTGCAGCTATATCAGATCAAAGGTACAAAGATCAAAGACCTTTGATCAGGGCGTTGCCTAGCAACAAATACCTCCCATTCATAACTCATCACTCCCATTCAATAAATACCTAATTTTATCGATCCGCCGTATCGTCATATTACCGCCTATTTGAAAATCCTTTGCAATTTAACATCTCCAACGTCTTAAGATTATGTTCACCAAAATTTAAGCCTATCTGAGGTACGGTGTAGGAGAAGTGTTTCAAATTCCATACCTAACTTTATCGATCCGCCGTATCGTCATATTACCGCCTATTTGAAAATCCTTCGCAATTTAACATCTCCAACGTCTTAAGATTATGTTCACCAAAATTTAAGCCCATCTGAGGTACGGTGTAGGAGAAGTGTTTCAAATTCCATTCTATGTCCAATACCCAAAAATCACACAAAAGCCCAATTATCTCACTTCCTGTTGGGCGTGGCCATGACATTGCAGTGAGGCGTTTGTTCGTCTTATTGAGATACACGTCCCTACCGAATTTCGTGCGCCTATCTTAAACGGTATGCCAGCCCCGAAAGACAACGCGCTAGGGGGCGCTATCGAGCTCCTGGGGGTCACTGGGGGACGGGACTTTGTGTGGTCGTTCTGGCAGCACTTTGTGATGCCCGTGCAAAGTTTTGTTCGTTTTGAAGCATGGGAACATGCTCAAAATTGCCCCAGCGAGTGTGAACAAGAACAAGAATAATAATAATAATAGGGAAACAAAGCAACAACAATAGGGACCTTCGCCCCCTTCGGGCTCGGTCCCTAATTAAAGCCGCAAGCGGCGTTGGTCGGGACCTCGCACCTGAGTTTGTTCGTCTTACTGAGACGCACAGCCATACCAAATTTCGTGTGCCTGGCACAATTATCTCACTTCCTGTTGGGCGTGGCCATGACATTGTAGATACCCTGTCAGAACAGACCCTGTCAGACCCTGTCAGACTCTGTCAGACCCTGTCAGACCCTGTCAGACTCTGTTAGACCCTGTCAGACCCTGCATGTGGCCTACATGCTGAGGCCTACATGAACCTTCGATGCTTGTCCCCACATTGCTGCTTGCAGCTATATCAGATCAAAGGTACAAAGATCAAAGACCTTTGATCAGGGCGTTGCCTAGCAACAAATACCTCCCATTCATAACTCATCACTCCCATTCAATAAATACCTAACTTTATCGATCCGCCGTATCGTCATATTACCGCCTATTTGAAAATCCTTCGCAATTTAACATCTCCAACGTCTTAAGATTATGTTCACCAAAATTTAAGCCCATCTGAGGTACGGTGTAGGAGAAGTGTTTCAAATTCCATTCTATGTCCAATACCCCAAAATCACACAAAATGCCAATTATCTCACTTCATGTTGGGCGTGGCCATGACATTGCAGTGAGGCATTTGTTCGTCTTATTGAGATACACGTCCCTACCGAATTTCGTGCGCCTATCTTAAACGGTATGCCAGCCCCGAAAAACAACGCGCTAGGGGGCGCTATCGAGCTCCTGGGGGTCACTGGGGGACGGGACTTTGTGTGGTCATACTGGCAGGACTTTGTGATGCCCGTGCAAAGTTTCGTTCGTTTTGAAGCATGGGAACATGCTCAAAATTGCCCCAGCGTGTATGAACAAGAATAATAATAATAATAATACGGAAACAAAGCAACAACAATAGGGACCTTCGTCCCCCTTCGGGCTCGGTCCCTAATTAAAGCCGCAAGCGGCGTTGGTCGGGACCTCGCACCTGCGTTTGTTCGTCTTACTGAGACGCACACCCATACCAAATTTCGTGTGCCTGGCACAATTATCTCACTTCCTGTTGGGCGTGGCCATGACATTGTAGATACCCTGTCAGAACAGACCCTGTTCTGACAGGGTCTGTCAGACCCTGTCAGACCCTGTCAGACCCTGTCAGACCCTGTCAGACTCTGTTAGACCCTGTCAGACCCTGCATGTGGCCTACATGCTGAGGCCTACATGAACCTTCGATGCTTGTCCCCACATTGCTGCTTGCAGCTATATCAGATCAAAGGTACAAAGATCAAAGACCTTTGATCAGGGCGTTGCCTAGCAACAAATACCTCCCATTCATAACTCATCACTCCCATTCAATAAATACCTAACTTTATCGATCCGCCGTATCGTCATATTACCGCCTATTTGAAAATCCTTCGCAATTTAACATCTCCAACGTCTTAAGATTATGTTCACCAAAATTTAAGCCTATCTGAGGTACGGTGTAGGAGAAGTCTTTCAAATTCCATACCTAACTTTATCGATCCGCCGTATCGTCATATTACCGCCTATTTGAAAATCCTTCGCAATTTAACATCTCCAACGTCTTAAGATTATGTTCACCAAAATTTAAGCCCATCTGAGGTACGGTGTAGGAGAAGTGTTTCAAATTCCATTCTATGTCCAATACCCAAAAATCACACAAAAGCCCAATTATCTCACTTCCTGTTGGGCGTGGCCATGACATTGCAGTGAGGCGTTTGTTCGTCTTATTGAGATACACGTCCCTACCGAATTTCGTGCGCCTATCTTAAACGGTATGCCAGCCCCGAAAGACAACGCGCTAGGGGGCGCTATCGAGCTCCTGGGGGTCACTGGGGGACGGGACTTTGTGTGGTCGTACTGGCAGCACTTTGTGATGCCCGTGCAAAGTTTCGTTCGTTTTGAAGCATGGGAACATGCTCAAAATTGCCCCAGCGTGTATGAACAAGAATAATAATAATAATTAAAGCCGCAAGCGGCGTTGGTCGGGACCTCGCACCTGCGTTTGTTCGTCTTACTGAGAGGCACACGCATACCAAATTTCGTGTGCCTGGCACAATTATCTCACTTCCTGTTGGGCGTGGCCATGACATTGTAGATACCCTGTCAGAACAGACCCTGTCAGACCCTGTCAGACCCTGCATGTGGCCTACATGCTGAGGCCTACATGAACCTTCGATGCTTGTCCCCACATTGCTGCTTGCAGCTATATCAGATCAAAGGTACAAAGATCAAAGACCTTTGATCAGGGCGTTGCCTAGCAACAAATACCTCCCATTCATAACTCATCACTCCCATTCAATAAATACCTAACTTTATCGATCCGCCGTATCGTCATATTACCACCTATTTGAAAATCCTTCGCAATTTAACATCTCCAACATCTTAAGATTATGTTCACCAAAATTTAAGCCAATCTGAGGTACGGTGTAGGAGAAGTGTTTCAAATTCCATTCTAAGTCAAATACCCCAAAATCACACAAAAGGTCAATTATCTCACTTCCTGTTGGGCGTGGCCATGACATTGCAGTGAGGCGTTTGTTCGTCTTATTGAGATACACGTCCCTACCGAATTTCGTGCGCCTATCTTAAACGGTATGCCAGCCCCGAAAGACAACGCGCTAGGGGGCGCTATCGAGCTCCTGGGGGTCACTGGGGGACGAGACTTTGTGTGGTCGTACTGGCAGCACTTTGTGATGCCCGTGCAAAGTTTCGTTCGTTTTGAAGCATGGGAACATGCTCAAAATTGCCCCAGCGTGTATGAACAAGAATAATTAAAGCCGCAAGCGGCGTTGGTCGGGACCTCGCACCTGCGTTTGTTCGTCTTACTGAGCAACTATAGCCATACCAAATTTCGTGTGCCTGGCACAATTATCTCACTTCCTGTTGGGCGTGGCCATGACATTGTAGATACCCTGTCAGAACAGACCCTGTCGGACCCTGTCAGACCCTGTCAGACTCTGTTAGACCCTGTCAGACTCTGTCAGACCCTGTCAGACCCTGCATGTGGCCTACATGCTGAGGCCTACATGAACCTTCGATGCTTGTCCCCACATTGCTGCTTGCAGCTATATCAGATCAAAGGTACAAAGATCATGATCTTTGTACCTTTGATCAGGGCGTTGCCTAGCAACAAATACCTCCCATTCATAACTCATCACTCCCATTCAATAAATACCTAACTTTATCGATCCGCCGTGTCGTCATATTACCGCCTATTTGAAAATCCTTCGCAATTTAACATCTCCAACGTCTTAAGATTATGTTCACCAAAATTTAAGCCTATCTGAGGTACGGTGTAGGAGAAGTGTTTCAAATTCCATACCTAACTTTATCGATCCGCCGTATCGTCATATTACCGCCTATTTGAAAATCCTTCGCAATTTAACATCTCCAACGTCTTAAGATTATGCTTACCAAAATTTATGCCCATCTGAGGTACGGTCTAGGAGACCCCCCACTGGGGGTCCCCCAGTGACCCCCAGTGGGGGTCACTGGGGGACGAGACTTTGTGTGGTCGTACTGGCAGCACTTTGTGATGCCCGTGCAAAGTTTCGTTTGTTTTGAAGCATGGGAACATGCTCAAAATTGCCCCAGCGTGTATGAACAAGAATAATAATAATAATAATACGGAAACAAAGCAACAACAATAGGGACCTTCGTCCCCCTTCGGGCTCGGTCCCTAATAATAATAATAATAATAATAATACGGAAACGAAGCAACAACAATAGGGACCTTCGTCCCCCTTCGGGCTCGGTCCCTAATAATACGGAAACAAAGCAACAACAATAGGGACCTTCGTCCCCCTTCGGGCTCGGTCCCTAATTAAAGCCGCAAGCGGCGTTGGTCGGGGACCTCGCACCTGCGTTTGTTCGTCTTACTGAGACGCACAGCCATACCAAATTTCGTGTGCCTGGCACAATTATCTCACTTCCTGTTGGGCGTGGCCATGACATTTTAGATACCCTGTCAGAACAGACCCTGTCAGACCCTGTCAGACCCTGTCAGACCCTGTCAGACCCTGTCAGACTCTGTTAGACCCTGTCAGACCCGGCATGTGGCCTACATGCTGAGGCCTACATGGACCTTCGATGCTTGTCCCCACATTGCTGCTTGCAGCTATATCAGATCAAAGGTACAAAGATCAAAGACCTTTGATCAGGGCGTTGCCTAGCAACAAATACCTCCCATTCATAACTCATCACTCCCATTCAATAAATACCTAACTTTATTGATCCGCCGTATCGTCATATTACCGCCTATTTGAAAATCCTTCGCAATTTAACATCTCCAACGTCTTAAGATTATGTTCACCAAAATTTAAGCCTATCTGAGGTACGGTGTAGGAGAAGTGTTTCAAATTCCATTCTATGTCCAATACCCCAAAATCACACAAAATGCCAATTATCTCACTTCCTGTTGGGTGTGGCCATGACATTGCAGTGAGGCGTTTGTTCGTCTTATTGAGATACACGTCCCTACCGAATTTCGTGCGCCTATCTTAAACGGTATGCCAGCCCCGAAAGACAACGCGCTAGGGGGCGCTATCGAGCTCCTGGGGGTCCCCGGGGGACGAGACTTTGTGTGGTCGTACTGGCAGCACTTTGTGATGCCCGTGCAAAGTTTCGTTCGTTTTGAAGCATGGGAACATGCTCAAAATTGCCCCAGCGTGTATGAACAAGAATAATAATAATAATAATATTAAAGCCGCAAGCGGCGTTGGTCGGGACCTCGCACCTGCGTTTGTTCGTCTTACTGAGACGCACACCCATACCGAATTTCGTGTGCCTGGCCAAAATGGTAAGCCATATCGAACAATTTTTCCTGTTAGGGGCTCAGCTAGCGGTAGATTTCTGACAGTTCACTGGCCTGTCATATGGGGGCGCTATGTCAGACTGCCAGTTATTTGGCATGAAAATCTTGGTAGTCTTAATTTACATTACCCTGTGAAGTTTTAGTCTGAGGAAGAACTCAAAATTCAATAAACACCTCCCATTCATAACTCATAACAATAAATATCTAAGTTTATCGATCCGCCGTATCGTCATATTACCGTCTATTTGAAAATCCTTCCCAATTTAACATCTCCAACGTCTTAAGATTATGTTCACCAAAATTTAAGCCCATCTGAGGTACGGTGTAGGAGAAGTGTCTGCTAAATGAAGTGGTGACACACCTCCTATTGCATTTGGCACTTTCAAATGGTAGCAAAATTCATCAGGCCGCCATTTTGTCATCTTACAAGATATCAAAAATCCCTTCGCAATTTAACATCTCCATTGTCTTGAGCTCATGTACACCAAATTTTACACCCATCTGATGTACGGTGTAGGAGGAGTGTTTTAAAATCTATTCTATGTCATATCACAGAAAATCGCAATACAAGTCTTCTTATCTCACTTCCTGTTGGGCGTGGCCATGACATTGTAATTACAATTTTGTTTATCTTAGTGAGATACACACCCATACCAACTTTCGTGTGTCTGGCTGAAATCGTATGCCACCCACGATCCTCTTTGTGTTAAAGTGCTCATTTGCTGTACATTTTCTGACAGTTCACTGGCCTGTCATATGGGGGCGCTATGTCAGACTGCCAGTTATTTGGCATGAAAATCTTGGTATTCCTCATCTACATTACCCTGTGAAGTTTTAGTCTGAGGAAGAACTCCAAATTCAATAAAAACCTCGTATTCATAACTCATAACTCTGATTCAATAAATACCTAAGTTTATCAATCCGCCATATCGTCATATTACCGCCTATTTGAAAATCCTTCGCAATTTATCATCTCCAATGTCTTAAGATTATGTTCACCAAAATTTAAGCCCATCTGAGGTTCGGTGTAGGAGAAGTGTTTCAAATTCCATTGTCTGTCCAATATTACAAAATCACACAAAATGCCAATTATCTCACTTCCTGTTGGGCGTGGCCATGACATTGCAGTGAAGCATTTGTTCGTCTTATTGAGATACACGTCCCTACCGAATTTCGTGCGCCTATCTTAAACGAAACTCCAAATTCAATAAATAACTCCCATCCATAACTCATAACTCATACCTAACTTTATCGATCCGCTGTATCGTCATATTACCGCCTATTTGAAAATCCTTCGCAATTTAACATCTCCAACATCTTAAGATTATGTTCACCAAAATTTAAGCCCATCTGAGGTACGGTGTAGGAGAAGTGTTTCAAATTCCATTGTATGTCAAATTTCACAAAAAGCCAATTATCTCACTTCCTGTTGGGCGTGCACATGACATTGCAGTGAGGCGTTTGTTCGTCTTATTGAGATACACGTCCCTACCGAATTTCGTGCGCCTATCTTAAACGGTATGCCAGCCCCGAAAGACAACGCGCTAGGGGGCGCTATCGAGCTCCTGGGGGTCTCCGGGGGACGGGACTTTTTGGACGCGTAGCTGCCGCCCTACGTGATGCCCGTGCAAAGTTTTGTTCGTTTTGAAGCATGGGAACATGCTCCAAATTGCCCAAAAGCGTGTGAACAAGAACAAAAAAAATAATAATTAAAGCCGCAAGCGGCGTTGGTCGGGACCTCGCACCTGCGTTTGTTCGTCTTTCTGAGATGCACAGCCATACCAAATTTCGTGTGCCTGGCACAATTATCTCACTTCCTGTTGGGCGTGGCCATGACATTGTAGATACCCTGTCAGAACAGACCCTGTCAGACCCTGTCAGACCCTGTCAGACCCTGTCAGACTCTGTTAGACCCTGTCAGACTCTGTCAGACCCTGTCAGACCCTGCATGTGGCCTCCATGCTGAGGCCTACATGAACCTTCGATGCTTGTCCCCACATTGCTGCTTGCAGCTATATCAGATCAAAGGTACAAAGATCAAAGACCTTTGATCAGGGCGTTGCCTGGCAACAAATACCTCCCATTCATAACTCATCACTCCCATTCAATAAATACCTAATTTTATCGATCCGCCGTATCGTCATATTACCGCCTATTTGAAAATCCTTCGCAATTTAACATCTCCAACGTCTTAAGATTATGTTCACCAAAATTTAAGCCTATCTGAGGTACGGTGTAGGAGAAGTGTTTCAAATTCCATACCTAACTTTATCGATCCGCCGTATCGTCATATTACCGCCTATTTGAAAATCCTTCGCAATTTAACATCTCCAACGTCTTAAGATTATGTTCACCAAAATTTAAGCCCATCTGAGGTACGGTGTAGGAGAAGTGTTTCAAATTCCATTCTATGTCCAATACTCAAAAATCACACAAAAGCCCAATTATCTCACTTCCTGTTGGGCGTGGCCATGACATTGCAGTGAGGCGTTTGTTCGTCTTATTGAGATACACGTCCCTACCGAATTTCGTGCGCCTATCTTAAACGGTATGCCAGCCCCGAAAGACAACGCGCTAGGGGGCGCTATCGAGCTCCTGGGGGTCACTGGGGGACGGGACTTTGTGTGGTCGTACTGGCAGCACTTTGTGATGCCCGTGCAAAGTTTCGTTCGTTTTGAAGCATGGGAACATGCTCAAAATTGCCCCAGCGAGTGTGAACAAGAACAAGAATAATAATAATTAAAGCCGCAAGCGGCGTTGGTCGGGACCTCGCACCTGCGTTTGTTCGTCTTACTGAGACGCACAGCCATACCAAATTTCGTGTGCCTGGCACAATTATCTCACTTCCTGTTGGGCGTGGCCATGACATTGTAGATACCCTGTCAGAACAGACCCTGTCAGACCCTGTCAGACCCTGTCAGACTCTGTTAGACCCTGTCAGACCCTGTCAGACTCTGTCAGACCCTGTCAGACCCTGCATGTGGCCTACATGCTGAGGCCTACATGAACCTTCGATGCTTGTCCCCACATTGCTGCTTGCAGCTATATCAGATCAAAGGTACAAAGATCAAAGACCTTTGATCAGGGCGTTGCCTAGCAACAAATACCTCCCATTCATAACTCATCACTCCCATTCAATAAATACCTAATTTTATCGATCCGCCGTATCGTCATATTACCGCCTATTTGAAAATCCTTCGCAATTTAACATCTCCAACGTCTTAAGATTATGTTCACCAAAATTTAAGCCCATCTGAGGTACGGTGTAGGAGAAGTGTTTCAAATTCCATTCTATGTCCAATACCCAAAAATCACACAAAAGCCCAATTATCTCACTTCCTGTTGGGCGTGGCCATGACATTGCAGTGAGGCGTTTGTTCGTCTTATTGAGATACACGTCCCTACCGAATTTCGTGCGCCTATCTTAAACGGTATGCCAGCCCCGAAAGACAAAGCGCTAGGGGGCGCTATCGAGCTCCTGGGGGTCACTGGGGGACGAGACTTTGTGTGGTCGTACTGGCAGCACTTTGTGATGCCCGTACAAAGTTTCGTTCGTTTTGAAGCATGGGAACATGCTCAAAATTGCCCCAGCGTGTATGAACAAGAATAATAATAATAATAATAATAATAATAATACGGAAACGAAGCAACAACAATAGGGACCTTCGTCCCCCTTCGGGCTCGGTCCCTAATTAAAGCCGCAAGCGGCGTTGGTCGGGACCTCGCACCTGCGTTTGTTCGTCTTACTGAGACGCACAGCCATACCAAATTTCGTGTGCCTGGCACAATTATCTCACTTCCTGTTGGGCGTGGCCATGACATAGATACCCTGTCAGAACAGACCCTGTCAGACCCTGTCAGACCCTGTCAGACCCTGTCAGACCCTGTCAGACTCTGTCAGACCCTGTCAGACCCTGCATGTGGCCTACATGCTGAGGCCTACATGAACCTTCGATGCTTGTCCCCACATTGCTGCTTGCAGCTATATCAGATCAAAGGTACAAAGATCAAAGACCTTTGATCAGGGCGTTGCCTAGCAACAAATACCTCCCATTCATAACTCATAACTCACATTCAATAAATACCTAACTTTATCGATCCGCCGTATCGTCATATTACCGCCTATTTGAAAATCCTTCGCAATTTAACATCTCCAACGTCTTAAGATGATGTTCACCAAAATTTAAGCCTATCTGAGGTACGGTGTAGGAGAAGTGTTTCAAATTCCATTCTATGTCAAATACCCCAAAATCACACAAAAGCCCAATTATCTCACTTCCTGTTGGGCGTGGCCATGACATTGCAGTGAGGCGTTTGTTCGTCTTATTGAGATACACGTCCCTACCGAATTTCGTGCGCCTATCTTAAACGGTATGCCAGCCCCGAAAGACAACGCGCTAGGGGGCGCTATCGAGCTCCTGGGGGTCACTGGGGGACGGGACTTTGTGTGGTCGTACTGGCAGCACTTTGTGATGCCCGTGCAAAGTTTCGTTCGTTTTGAAGCATGGGAACATGCTCAAAATTGCCCCAGCGAGTGTGAACAAGAACAAGAATAATAATAATAATAATAGGGAAACAAAGCAACAACAATAGGGACCTTCGCCCCCTTCGGGCTCGGTCCCTAATTAAAGCCGCAAGCGGCGTTGGTCGGGACCTCGCACCTGCGTTTGTTCGTCTTACTGAGATGCACAGCCATACGAAATTTCGTGTGCCTGGCACAATTATCTCACTTCCTGTTGGGCGTGGCCATGACATTGTAGATACCCTGTCAGAACAGACCCTGTCAGACCCTGTCAGATCCTGTCAGACTCTGTTAGACCCTGTCAGACCCTGCATGTGGCCTACATGCTGAGGCCTACATGAACCTTCGATGCTTGTCCCCACATTGCTGGTTGCAGCTATATCAGATCAAAGGTACAAAGATCAAAGACCTTTGATCAGGGCGTTGCCTAGCAACAAATACCTCCCATTCATAACTCATCACTCCCATTCAATAAATACCTAATTTTATCGATCCGCCGTATCGTCATATTACCGCCTATTTGAAAATCCTTCGCAATTTAACATCTCCAACGTCTTAAGATTATGTTCACCAAAATTTAAGCCTATCTGAGGTACGGTGTAGGAGAAGTGTTTCAAATTCCATACCTAACTTTATCGATCCGCCGTATCGTCATATTACCGCCTATTTGAAAATCCTTCGCAATTTAACATCTCCAACGTCTTAAGATTATGTTCACCAAAATTTAAGCCCATCTGAGGTACGGTGTAGGAGAAGTGTTTCAAATTCCATTCTATGTCCAATACCCAAAAATCACACAAAAGCCCAATTATCTCACTTCCTGTTGGGCGTGGCCATGACATTGCAGTGAGGCGTTTGTTCGTCTTATTGAGATACACGTCCCTACAGAATTTCGTGCGCCTATCTTAAACGGTATGCCAGCCCCGAAAGACAACGCGCTAGGGGGCGCTATCGAGCTCCTGGGGGTCACTGGGGGACGGGACTTTGTGTGGTCGTACTGGCAGCACTTTGTGATGCCCGTGCAAAGTTTCGTTCGTTTTGAAGCATGGGAACATGCTCAAAATTGCCCCAGCGAGTGTGAACAAGAACAAGAATAATAATAATAGGGAAACAAAGCAACAACAATAGGGACCTTCGTCCCCCTTCGGGGCTCGGTCCCTAATAATAATAATAGGGAAACAAAGCAACAACAATAGGGACCTTCGTCCCCCTTCGGGGCTCGGTCCCTAATAATAATAATAATAGGGAAACAAAGCAACAACAATAGGGACCTTCGTCCCCCTTCGGGGCTCGGTCCCTAAATATAGCTGCAAGCAGCAATGTGGGGCCAAGCACTGAAGGTGCATGTAGGCCTCAGCATATAGGCCACATGCAGGGTCTAACAGGGTCTGACAGGGTCTGACAGGGTCTAACAGGGTCTAGGTACATTGCCTAGCAACGCAGAAAATTCCTAAAAATTTCTGCAACTTTGACCTGCTGGTGGCACTAGACGGTTGGGGCTGGGAGGCAGTAGCTCAGTTGGTAGAACGTTTGTCCACTGATCCAAAAGTTGGCGGTTCAAATCCCGCTCTTGACATAAGAAACATCAGTGGTTGAGCGGTCAGATCCACTGACCCACAGGTTGGTTGGTACGATTCCAGCTCCCACAGATGAATGCTGACGTTGTGTCCTTGGGCAAGACACTTAACCCTCCTCGCCCCCAGTGTCTGCGTACACTGGTGTGTGAATGGGTGATTGGTTCCTTGTTGTAAAGCGCTTTGGGTGCCTTGAAGGTGGAAAAGCGCTATATAAAGATGTGACCATAAATTGCTGTGGGTAATGAGTAATGGCTGGAATGTGCATGCAAAATTTCACAACTTTTTACCAGACAGTTCTAGGGGTTGCCATAGACTCCCATGTTTAGAGGAATAATGTATAATAAGAATCAGTGCTTGGCCCCAAATATTCAAAATGGATATACACTCAATAAAAATATAAACGCAACACTTTTGTTTTTGCTCCCATTTTTCCTGTTATGGACGAAGAACACAGGTGCATTTTATTGATGGCATTTTGAATGCACAGAGATACCGTGATGAGATCCTGAGGCCCATTGTTGTGCCATACATCCATGAACATCACCTCATGTTTCAGCAAGATAATGCACGGCCCCATGTTGCAAGGATCTGTACACAATTCTTAGAAGCTGAAAATGTCCCAGTTCTTGCATGGCCAGCATACTCACCGGACATGTCACCCATTGAGCATGTTTGGGATGTGCTTGACCGGCGTATACGACAGCGTGTACCAGCTCCCACTAATATCCAGCAACTTCGCACAGCCATTGAAGAGAAGAAGAAGAAGAAGAAGTGAACTTTATTGATCTCACACTGGAGAAATTCTTCTCTGCATTTTAACCCATCCTATATATATACACATATATTAGGAGCAGTGGGCAGCACACATTAGGGCGCCCGGGGACCATCTCCATGATCTTCGTGCTTCGGCTTGGTCAGGACCTAAGCTGGAGGTACCTATGGTGCATGTTTTGGGTTGGTGGGGGAAACCGGAGTGCCCGGAGGAAACCCACCCAGACACGGGGAGAACATGCAAACTCCACACAGAAAGGCTCGGGCGACCCGGGGATCGAACCCAGACCATGCATGCAAACTCCACACAGAACACACACGGAAAGGTCTGGGCGACCCGGGGATTGAACCCGGAACCTTCTTGCTGTGAAGCCAGAGCGCTAACCACTCTGCTACCGTGGACCAACATTCCACAGGCCACAACTGACAATCTGATAAACTCTATGCGAAGAAGATGTGTTGCACTGCATGAGGCAAATGGTGGTCACACCAGATACTGACTGGTTCTGAGTCCCCAGACCCCCAATAAAGCAAAAAAAAATGCACATTTCGGGGTGGCCTTTTATTGTGGGCAGTCTGGGGTGCACCTGTGCACTGGTCATGATGTCGGATCGGCATCTTGATGTGGCGCACCTGTGAGGTGGGGTGGATTGTCTCGGCGGGGCAGAGGTGCTCGCTGTCCCACATTTGGACAGATTTGTGAACAATGTTTGAGAGAAATGGTAGTGTTGTGTATCTGGAGTGAATTTTGGATCTTTGGGTCCATCTCAGGAAAAATGGGAGCAAAAACAAAAGTGTTGCGTTTATATTTTTGTTGAGTATAGTTTGAATGTTTTGTTTATTTTGAGAGTAAATGTTGCAAGTAAGTGTTAAAGGGATATGCCACCCCCAGGTCAAATTTGGGCATCTCCCCACAGTCCAGAGACTAAAATAAGTGGTGGAAAGCGTTTTCCTGCTCACCCAGCCATTGTCCGAGTCTGTCGCCACTGACCGCCGCAGTATCTGGTGCTCCTCCGCCTTAGACTGGAGTCTAACGTAGCCAGAGAAAGATTTCGGCCAAAAGGAATTAATTTGCTCGATGCGTTTCCCAATTACTTTGTGTGTAGTGCGCATTCATATCGAGTGCAAATAAATGTGCAAATCAACACGGAGAGCTTGCCTTGGTCATTTTGGGTGGGAACTATTTTCCAGTGCGTAAGAATACAGCCGTACCACGCACCACGTTTTGCAACAGGGGAACTCCCTTCCCGGTGCGTAACAGGGATTCCCCTGGCAGCGTGGTGCGTGGTACGGCTGTATTCTTACGCACTGGAAAATAGTTCCCACCCAAAATGACCAAGGCAAGCTCTCCGTGTTGATTTGCACATTTATTTGCACTCGATATGAATGCGCACTACACATAAAGTAATTGGGACACGCATCGAGCAAATTAATTCCTTTTGGCCGAAATCTTTCTCTGGCGACGTTAGACTCCAGTCTAAGGCGGAGGAGCACCAGATACCGCGGCGGTCAGTGGCGACAGACTCGGACAATGGCTGGGTGAGCAGGAAAACGCATTCCACCACTTATTTTAGTCTCTGGACTGTGGGGAGATGCCCAAATTTGACCTGGGGGTGGCATATCCCTTTAACCTCATCCAAAACATACCTGGAGTTGTGTTTTGTTTTATTCACACATTTGAGTATCCCTTTATTATTAGTCTGTCTACATCTCAAGGCTCAAAATGCTCTGTTCCACCTTGTGATGTCATGAAGTGGTAGATTTCAAGTTAACGGCTACCTTTTACCTTTAGGTCAGTAGAGATGGGCAGAGCTGTAATTATCCAAATGATTCTAGTGAAGGTGTATGGAGCTTAAAACACAGTGGAGCACTTCCTGTATTACCACATGACATCACAAGGTGGCATATTGGAGTATTTTCTGTCCAGGAGAAGAACTCAGCATAAATATCCAGGGCTTGTGTGTTGATTATGTGTGAATGAAACAAAACAAAACTCTGGGTATGATTGTGATGATGAAACAACATTATAACATAGATCGGAAAATAAGTAATATGGGCCCTTTAATATATTCCACTGGTCTATTTTGGACTTGATCTGCTTCCGAGATAAAAGTGGCTAAATCTCATTTATATTGATAAGATGAACTCAAAATCAATTGATAACTGTGCTGTTAACTAATGTATTCAAGATATTTAATGATATTTTTTTTTACATCAAAATCACATCTGTTTATACAATAGATTTAGGCATTTGTGCTTAAAAATAATATTTATATTTTGAAAATATTTAACTTGCACTTCTTTATCCGTCAAGAAATAAACAAGAAATATCTTAAGACATCAGGTGCACACAATTTCGAGGCATCTCTCTTATGTGAAATCAAAAAATGTTTGATGTTAAAACTCTAGACATATTAAAATGAATGTATTGGAATGTGCAGACAGGCTTTCAGATAGAACTGGTTGCTTGTAGACACACTGTACCTTCTGATAAACTACCGTTTTTGCCGTATTTTGCATAAATTTCCTATTTTGACCCAATACTATATCTTTGAAACTATAGCCAATCAGCACTTCTGACTTACTTTTTCTTTATTAGTAACCTAAACGAAGAAAAATTTCAATACTTTTCTTCCAGAAGCATTTTGCTTGTAGACCAGTGTTATCATTAAATATATTTCAGCCTGCTTCATAATGTTACATTATCGTTTGAAATAACTATGTCTAATAGTGTCAATGTTGTCAATGTCTAAATGCAGCATTGTTACGTAAAAAACCATTAAGTTAATTGTTTCAATGTTTTTAAAGTCATATTTTCTATGTCTGTTGGTTACTATGGCAACTGTGAATGCAACTCTCCCAGGCCATAGGTATTGCTGAGTCCAACTTTAAGTAAGGCAGTATATGTGGGCAGATTTAGATTGTGCACCACCTGTTGGATAAATAAGAACAATAGGTTGTGTATGCCAAGCAGGACAAGTATTCTCAGGCCATCTGCAGCACCCTCACTGTTGTTTATCTGAAACCTCACCCAAAGAGACAAACTAAGTGTGATATTGCATTCAATTCTGTAATGTAATGACACATCTATTTTGAGATAAATGTTAAATGTTAATAAATAACATGTGGTTTCCCTCCAAAGTGAAGCACAGATATTTCCTGTTTAACCCCCTGCGCCTTACTGTCTCTGAGTCTTTGAGCAAGGCACTTCATTCACAGTGCTGGAAATAAAAGCAAAACGTTTCCATAACAACTTTAACTATCACAAGAAAATGTAAATTTGAAAATCTGCAAGTAAAAAGTAATTTCCTTGGTGCTTGGGTAATAATTTGCAAAAAGGGAGGCTTTATCAACCTGTTCTTTTTGGACTGCGTTTGAGCACGCACATTTCCACTGATTTAAACATTAGTCCAGGAACTACTACAAAGCCACTTATGTCAAGCAGCAAGTACTTAACATGTCAAACTGTCTTTCGGGGGAAATTAGGTATTTATCACTGTCACTACTGATTTAATTTAGTTGAATAATAAAGTAACATGGATGAGATATGAGGACATAACATTAAAGAAATTATAAAGAGAAAAGACATCCTGACCACAGCCCCTTCAGAGTGAGGGGATGTTGGGGTCACAGGTGTGCACCAGCATGGAGCCCCTGCAGCTCTAGGACGCACACCGAACCAGCAGAAAATTCAAAATACTGTGGGTAAATTTAATCATTCACAACTTTGACTTATGGCCTTTGTCGTTATTTTGAATTTTAACTTAACAAACATTACCCTCACTTAGAAGAACGTATTATTTTGTTGGGTGGATAAACATTTTTGAATATGTAACTAATTATTCAAGAATTAAATGATTTATTTTACAAAAAAGATTCACTGCACACAAAGGCTGTTTTCACAAACGAAATTTCACACTTACTAAGTTCATACAACTCATGAATATTTTAATAATTTGTGTGTTTAGCTACATTTTAGTGTCACACCATAATGAATGGATCTGACTTTCCCTGGAACATTCATTACATCCCTTGTGGCACATGTTACATTGACAATCACATTATATTTATGCATTTGTGGATATTTGTACTTTTGTGGATACTTTTGGATAATCAGCAAAAAAAAAAAAACATATTACCTTTATGAAATGTTTCAAAATTGTGTGTAAATTGGTGAACTTAATTTTATTACTTAATATTAACATATTATTACTGAAAGGTGCCCTATGTATCTTTTTTGTTCCACAACATGACATTAAACAGCTCTACCTTATATTTATGAAATTACAGGTGGTTTTATATTTTAAAAATACCAAGAAAAACAGGCATTCTGACTGTGAATGGGGTCGTCTATCCACAGATCTGACCTGTAACTTCATGTTAGTTTTGTCTGGTTTGGTCTCCATGAAGATAGAAAGGTTTAATACAGAGGTGTTAAACTCATTTTGGTCCGGCAGCCGTATCTAACCCACTTTGATCCCACAGGGGCCGGATCAGAAAACTCATGGCAAATATACCCCAAAAATAGCAATAAGTCCAAATATTTGTGCAGAGAAACGCAAATCTATTACAGAAGTATTTTTATTTGATTTAAGATTATATTCCTTGAGCACTGCCACTTGCTGCAAACACACCAAGCATACAGGTTTCCCATTCACCTCCGTGAACAAATAGGAATTTGTTCATTTTTCTTGGAAAATCCTGCACTCGGCGTCCACTTTTCTCATTTTTGACATTTTGCCAATGAGGGTGTCACGGTCAACAGTCAAAACGATGGTCTTTTAAGAGTGTTTGGAAAGAGGCAAGTCTTCATTTGTGCTGCTCTGGTGGGAGGGGCCACGCACAGAGACGCTGGAGATGCTGCTATGCTAAGCTGTGCAGAAAAGCAGCAACATTTTAATAGAAAATTAAAATATAATTAAAATATTTTAATAGAAATCAGCCAAGGGCCAGATTAAAGGTCTTGGAGGGCCGGATCCGGCCCCTGGGCCAAATGTTTGACACCCTTGGTTTAATACCATTCTATGAAATATTCAAGACAAAAAATAACATCTCCACAGAGAAACGCATTTGACAGACCCTCCACTAGAAAAGTTACACAATGCACCTTTAAGATTAAAGGAAAAGTAACGTTTTTTTTACAATCTGAGCCTTCTTTCGGCAATAAAACAAGTAGTTTTACTCACCCATAGCAGTTTGGTGTCAATTGGAGCAGTATCACAGAACTTATGTTGAGCCGTTCTGTTCTACTAATGATCCCGTATCCGTTAGCGTGAGTGCTCGGGGCACTGATTTGCGGTGTCCAAATAACACAAACTTTAGCACTTTTCAAATCACAGAAGATCGCTGTGTCAGGGTAGACTTTTAGTAGATTCCAAAACGGCCTGAAACCCGATATCGCAACAGAAAAGTAAAGTTCAGAGCGGTGTTAGCTTCTTTCGGACTAGCGGTGTTTACAAAACAGCTGAGTTCACGCATGCGCACTGTCCTCTCTGATGACGTCATCAAATGAAACTATAGCTGGATATCGGGTTTCAGGCCGTTTTGGAATCCACTAAAAGTCTACCCTGACACAGCGATCTTCTGTGATTTGAAAAGTGCTAAAGTTTGTGTTATTTGGACACCGCAAAGTAATGCCCCGAGCACTCACGCTAACGGATACGGGATCATTAGAAGAACAGAACGGCTCAACATAAGTTCTGCGATACTGCTCCAATTGACACCAAACTGCTATGGGTGAGTAAAACTACTTGTTTTATTGCTGAAAGAAGGCTCAGATTGTAAAAAAAAAAAAAAAAAAAAAAACGTTAATTTTCCTTTAACATGTTATTACTTAATATTTGGGGGCACATACAGTTTGTAAAATATTTTGGAAAATTTCTATACTTTATCTATTCCATAACCTTCTACCAAACAATAGTTTACACATACGCACAAGCTGTGATAGAGCCAACCACTCACTTTTCACCAACACAAATGCATCCAGGAAGTAGTTTATCTCGGTGCACAGCCTGAGTGACCCTGTGCAGAGTGAGAGGTCAGCAGTGTCACAGAGTCAATGGGTCATCTACGCCCTACAATACACTGCAGTGTTTTCCAGATCCTCCCTCAAGCTATGGTCCACCTACACCACAGTCTTTGAAGCATCATGATACAGACACCATCCACTCACACAGAGGGAAGAGCTTTTATTTGTTTTTGTTTTGGTTGTTTTGTTTTTTAGTTTTATTTTATTTTATTATTTTATTTTGATGTGTTTCTAATGCTCATAATTTCCAGTGTAAATGGGCTGAAGGTCTGATACTTTACTCACAAAAGAGAAAACAATGAGATGCTCTACACACTGTCAATAAGCGTAGTACCTGTTGGACTATATATAGGCAGAGGTTTTACTTCACACATGTTCATTGTTGACACTGACCAATGCTAGCTCTGCATATGTGTCATTCATCTGTAGTAATGATGTGCAATACAGTGACATAATATGAAACGTCTCCTCTTTAATGTGCTCAGTCACTTTACCCATTATTTATCCTGTTCAATAGTCCTTTATTTGTTTTATTTTAGAATTGTTGCATAGTGTTGTGTTTAAGTTTATTCTCTATTATTTATTTATATTGATTATTGATCAAGATAGATAATCTTGCCCTCCTTAAAAAAATCAAATAGTATAATATTATATTAGGATAATATTTGATGGGCGAAAAGGCCTATCACATTATTGATAAACCGTAAATGCCATTTAGAAGATATACAAAACTAAAATATTGGGTACATTGTTAATAATAATATTTACTTTTTTAATTCAAAAGGTTGGTATTGGTTATTGACTTCCATGCTTACACCAAACTACACTATTAAGGATGGCATATGGATGGTGTTAAAGGGATATGCCACCCCCAGGTCAAATTTGGGCATCTCCCCACAGTCCAGAGACTAAAACAAGTGATGAAAAGCGTTTTCCTGGTCACCCAGCCATTGTCCGAGTCTGTTAGCACTGACCGCCGCGCGCAGCTGCTGCTCCTCCGCATTAGACTGGAGGCAACGGCGCCAGAGAAAGATTTCGGCCAAAAGGAATTAATTTGCTCGATGCTTTTCCCAATTACTTTCTGTGTAGTGCGCATTCATATCGAGTGCAAACTTTAGCAATGTGCAAATCAACACGGAGAACTTGCCTTGTGTCATTTTGGGTGGGAACTATTTTTCAGTGCGGATTCCAAAACGGCCTGAAATCCGATAGCACACAGCACGCTGCGTAACGGGGGAACTCCATTCCTGGTGACGTAAACAGGGATTCCCCTGTCCGCGTGGTGCGTGAACTTCGTCTGTCTTTTTTCCGCACTGAAAAATAGTTCCCACCTAAAATGACCAAGGCAAGTTCTCCGTGTTGATTTGCACATTTATTTGCACTCGATATGAATGCACACTGACACAGCGATCTTCTGTGATTTGAAAAGTGCTAAAGTTTGTGTTATTTGGACACCGCAAATCAGTGCCCGAGCACTCAGATTGTAAAAAAAAACGTTAATTTTCCTTTAAGGATGGGATATGGATGGTGTTAACAATCAATCTTAGTCTTGCTCAAGGGCACACTTGTGGAAATTTAATCTAGATACCATGAGTCCCAGAAGCTGTTCTGTATAATCTTCAGTAACAAAAAACAAAACAAAAAAACTTTGTAAATAACTTTTATGACTTGTAGTTGCCCACTCTGCCTCCCATTCTTCTGACACTTTTATTATTTGTCAGAATCACCCGGAGACAGTCACTGGTCAATCCAAAAGAATTCCCTACCTCCATTCAGTCTTCAGTGTTTGAACTGCTCTCAATACGAGGTCGACATATCCTTGTGGATGTAACAGTGGGCGCGTGCTTGTGCATAAATGGTGAACGAGGCTTAATCTCAGAGTTTTGATAAGGGGACTAAAATAGTGCTTGTGGTTGCCGTGGAAACCTTTGTTTGGCTCTAAAGTACATTCCTACACGCGTAAAGGCCTCCTCCTGCTGCTTGGTGTGTCATGTGAGAGCACACTTCTTGCATCAGTGATTTGAAAAGAGGCAGCCGATACATAATGAAGAGTCCTTGGACGCTGCAGCAAAAACAGGCGCCTTTTTAGCCTTTCTATCCAACACTGGGAGCTGTATAATACCTATGAGCGGAGTGCAGTCTTCTTTGGGTTTGGGTCTGTTTTCATGAGCAAAGTGGAGAGAAAAATGTCTATTCAAAAGCCCAGATAAATATAGACATGAACGTCTCCACACACACCCACACAGACACCCTTCCAGGTTAGCAGCACACACGCTGAGAGCATGCAGCTAAATTGTGGCTAATATTGTGAAGTGCATCCTGGCTTATACATTTCAATGCGTCTTAAATTACATTTTAAATTTAGATGAGCTGTTTCACATAGTTGACAAATGTGTTGTCTTGTGCTCCTGTTGCTATGAGAGGCCTCATTGCATCTCGTTAGTTACAGATACACTGATATTTGTTACAATGTTCGTGTGTGCTATAGAACAGTGCCACAGCTTTGACAGATTTACTTGTCCTAGCTTTTTTATGTACAAGTTGTCTATGTTAACTTTTTTTCTTTTTTGTTCCCAAGGGGTAATTATCCAAACAAACAAACCAACTTCTGCTTTTGTTTTTGGGCCATATGGCATTTAATCCCCGTTTAAGTAATCAGCAGGAGCACTTACTAAAAGGAGACATATTATGCCAAAATGACTAACTATATTATAATTGTTTCCTTACTCATTTACCCACATGAAGTTGTTTTTAGAGTTCATTCATGAGTAATCTTTATTCTCCTGCATTCAAAGCATCTTTGCACCGCTACAATACACACCCACTGCTCAGTACTTACTTCTTTCTCCAGTTTTATTTTCTGAATCAGTAAAAAAGGATTTAGCAACGCAATATAAACGAGCAGGCAGGAGTTTTCAACATGGAAGTCAGAAGAGTAGTTTCTTTTGGAAAATGTCCAAAATATAACATAATGATCTGCAGGTTTCACAGAAGTATACAGCAAATAAAAGTCTTCTTTAAAGGTGCAGTGTGCAAACTTTCTGGTGGAGGGTATTTTCATCTACTTGTCTCCATGGAGAGGTTATTGCTTTGTCTTGAAAGAATAAAATAGGGTTTTTCTATTGCTCAAAAATACAATAATTCCTTTTGCAAATAGGGTCCACTCTCCACAGATCTGAACTGTATTGTAGTGTAGTGCTGTAACCTGCTTGTCTCCCTTGTGATAGATAGGTTTAATTTACATATTGTGGAACATTCTAAACATAACTCCAGGTTGTGTTTTTCACAAGGTAAAACATTATATAAAAAAAACATTATATTATAACATGTCTTAAAGCTCACAAGAGTCAATTTTGCGCAATATAGTCCATTTAAAATGTAGAGCATCTTTGCTTTCTTATCTAATGTTGTGTGAAGTTTGGAGAAAATATGAAAATTAATTAACATTCTTCCATCAGCGGGATCCATTATAGCAGGTGATCGCACGAGGGGAAATTTAATCAAATCCACTGTTTGATGATGCTTCAGCAATTTCCTCTGTAAACTCTAGCATTTGCACAGCTCGTACTCTCACCACTCATCGTCTTCTTCTTTTGGTTATTGTCAATAGTCTACTGTACCGCAGCCGACTCACCCACTGACTCTATGCAAATATCTGTGATCTATGCAAATAATGCAGGTACAGGCGGCGCACGGAGATGAAGCCGGCTTTGTTTGCATATACTTCAGCCCACACACTTTACCCACACCCCAAACACTACTGAGAAAAAACACTGCTGTCACCTGTTTTACACTCCAAATGTACTTTCATTATATATGTGCAAGGCTAATAACTCATGGAGATGTTTTATTACTGCAACTTTGAATGATTTATGTTGTTCTTATGCAAATTCAAAGCAAATACACAATATGGTATTTGTAAATGGGGGTTTTAGGCTCCATGTAAATATCTTTTTGGAATTTGGGGTCTAAGATAAGTTAATAATTATAAAGCAGTGTAAAGCAGAAATTGTACTTATGTGAAAGAAAAGAACTGGTGATGTTTTAAGTTTGTGCATAATTAGAATGATTACGATTATATTGATAGCGTTCAGATTCTAGAGTTGTCTTTGTTTATTAAGAAGCAAAAATGGCATAATGTTGGACTTGATCATCATTTATTAGAGAAAAAGCACATGTTAATGTCATCTCCATAATATTTTTTTCATCTTCATCTCCATCTCTCTCTGCAAATACTTACTACTACTACTACTACTATGGCCATGGCAAGCTAAATACTTATTTTCTACTGCTACTGCCATGACAACTTGATCGCTCCTGATACAGTTAATACAGACAAAGAAACATGAGTTTAGTCCCCATGCCCTCCCTTACATCTCAATCTCGACCAAACATGACCGTGCAGTCAGATCACAGATTTGAAACAACAGTGCAAAATGGCCATAGAGATACATTAGAAGAAAAAAAAAAGTCAGCAAGAGGCATGGAACAATCTGCTGGATCAATACTGGTAAATATACTCAAAGGGACAGTGTGTAAGATTTTTACCCGTTAATTACTGAAATTGAAGATACCCATTCAAAAATACATTGTTTTCCAAGCCTTTTCACTTCAATCAATCAATCAATCAAACAATATTTATAAGGCGCTTTTCATACAAAATTGTAACACAAAGCACCTTACAGTGGTCAAGGATTAGAAGATTGACCTTATTTGATCTCGCACAGGAGAAGTTGTTTCTATATTTGACCCGGGGACCATCCCCATGATTTTGTTTTGTTATTTAGGCTTGGTCAGGCCCTAAGCTGGAGGATTTTACCTATGGCGCATGTTTAGGTTGGTGGGGGAAACCGGAGTAAACAGGAACAGCAGCAACAACAACAGCAACAACAACAGGAACAACAACAACAACAGTAACAACAGCAGCAACAACAACAGCAGCAACAACAGCAACAACTTCCATCATGAAATCAAAGTATTCTTTTGGACTTAGATATAGTCACATAAAAGGGGGATCTTCCCCATGGAGAGGCAGCCATTTTGAATACGAGAGCCACAGAAGGACATTTGGGCTCCGCCTTCGCCTTCGTTAAGGCTCGTGGTTTGGAGTAAACAACACAAGCATGCTGCTGGATCAGACGTCGTAATGGATCTAACACGTGTTTTGGACTAAATTGTTTTACTGGATTTTATTCGCTGGATCCTTACGGACAAATTGAGAGCAAGTTTATGGTGAAATACAGAGTTTGACCTGTGCAAAGCATTCTAAGGTAAGCTAACCTCATTTTGCGCTTTTCTGTATAAAAGCCCCATGTGCTCGGGGAGTGATTGTTGTGCAGGGAAATGAATTGCATAGTCAAAAAGAGGAGACTGTAAGGTTTCATTTGATGTGTAGAGTGTCATGGTACATGATCGGGAATGTGTGTTTTCATGAGAAAAAAAATTAAAAAAAAATAACCGGGACCGTGTTTTATTTATACAGTAGCAGCGCGCGGCTCGTGCGCGGGTCCCTCGAGGTCTGCTGTAGCTAAAACAGAAAGTGCAATAGCACCATCCACCTATGCGCCACGAATCCTACAAACTGGGGCTTTAATAATAGATCAAATATTAAACAAACACCAAATTACTTAAAGGCGCATTGTGAAAATTTCTGGTGGATGGTCCGTCTTTGGATTTCTCCATGGAGATGTTATTGCTTGGTTTGGAATGGTTCCCAGTATTAAAATGTTCTATCTTCATGGAGACAACCCTCCTCACTGTCAGAATGCCTTTTTTCATGGTGTTTTTGAGCAGTAAAACCATCTGTAATTGAATAAATATAAGATAGAGCTGTTTAATTTAATGTGGAACATTCCATAGAACAAAGCAAGTTCAAAGTTCAAGTTCAAAATCACCTTTATTGTCAATTCTGCCATATGTGTTCAACATACAGTGAATCGAAATTTTCGTTTCTCTCTGGCCAAGCAGTGCAAAAAGACAGTGTACAAAATACAATATAAGACAATACAAAAACTTCTAAGAGAATATCTAAAATCTAAAGCAGTGCAAAAGAATAAATAAATAAATACCTATTTAAAGATGTCCAAAATATGCAGTGTGTGTGTGTGTGTGTGTGTGTGTGGGGGCTCGGGTCACCCACAATGCTGGACGCTCTGCGGGTGAGGTGGGTGTTAAAAGCAGATGATGGACCCTCAACCAAAAAGTTACAGAGTGCACCTTTTAAATCTCTATTGGTTTAACATTGCAATCTCATTGAAACTGAATTTTATTTTATTTTGTATATTATACAAACCTTCAAAACATAACCTTACTATGTACAATAAGCGATTTCCTGATTCCATTGTATTATACTATATTATGTGCAATAAGAAATTCATTTGAGCAGTATTACCACCTGTGAAATACTCTACTTACACCTTATTTAATCCTACCTGTACCTTTGTATTTTATTATATTTTATTACATATTTTTTATTATATTGTTTACTTTTTTCCCTTGTATTTTATTGCATGTTATTAGTACTTCTTGACTATCTTAGCGAGTCAACGGTTCTTCTGATCTAAAGCATTTCATTGCATTGTTGACCTTGTGTTGATCCTGCATATGACAAATAAACACTCTTGAATCTTCTTGAATCTTGAATCTCTATGAGGGGTCAGAACTTTAAACCTTAATATCTCAGAATTACCCGGAGCACAGACAGAACCCTGGTGTGATGACATGATCCCAAACTCTATTACCTGTATAAGCACTTCGGAACAAGTGTAATTTTGGGCATCCAGTTTGAAAATATAGGCAAAGTAAGAACTCTTGTTTACATGACCCCCCATCTGAAATTAAATAAAACACATTTAGTTAAACTATCACCATCTTGGACAGTTTTCAAATGTGACACAAACTTGACTTTTCTTTGGCACAACAAACTGACTACGCTATGAATATTTTTTAAAACCCACTGAGGAGAGCAGTGCGGATTAAGGTCACAACGATAGACAAGGATATTTAAAAAAAATAAGATTGACAGAACAGTCTGGTGAAATTTATTTGGCAAGGCGTCTCTCTCTTAGCCACAATATACTGTAGCCATGGCAACTCGGAGCCGGTATCTCCTGACAGGAACAAGGGAAGGATCCATGATTCACGGCCAAAAATCAGGCTGCAAGTCCAAATATAGTGAGGTGCACCGCCACCCCCAGACTGTCGGGCTGACAGCTGTGAGGGGAGGGGCCAGACGCAAAACAAATAAACAGAAATCTAAGTCCCCCGACCCTCCAAAGTGATCCAGTGGTCAGTGTTTTCCTTTAAGGTCCCATGATGGCGGCCATGTTTACTGGTGCTAACGAAACGTGCATTGAGAACTAATGAGTTTATTGTGGCTGAGGGATAGAAATAACAAAGACTAACTAGAGTAGGCTTAAGGCATTCGGCGCTATTTTGGCACAAATTATGTTCAGAGATTCTTGGATTATTTATACAGGTTTACATAAATCAAAACTTGAAAGTAACCGCGTAGTTTCTAAAACCAATTTTGGAACCAAAGATCCAAAATTCACTCCAGATACACAACACTACCATTTCTCTCAAACATTGTTCACAAATCTGTCCAAATGTGTGACAGCGAGCACCTCTGCCCCGCCGAGACAATCCACCCCACCTCACAGGTGCGCCACATCAAGATGCCGATCCGACATCATGACCAGTGCACAGGTGCGCCCCAGACTGCCCACAATAAAAGGCCACCCCGAAATGTGCATTTTTTTTTTTTGCTTTATTGGGGGTCTGGGGACTCAGAACCAGTCAGTATCTGGTGTGACCACCATTTGCCTCATGCAGTGCAACACATCTTCTTCGCATAGAGTTTATCAGATTGTCAATTGTGGCCTGTGGAATGTTAGTCCACTCCTCTTCAATGGCTGTGCGAAGTTGCTGGATATTAGTTGGAGCTGGTACACGCTGTCGTATACGCCGGTCAAGCACATCCCAAACATGCTCAATGGGTGACATGTCCGGTGAGTATGCTGGCCATGCAAGAACTGGGACATTTTCAGCTTCCAAGAATTGTGTACAGATCCTTGCAACATGGGACCGTGCATTATCTTGCTGAAACATGAGGTGATGTTCATGGATGTATGGCACAACAATGGGCCTCAGGATCTCATCACGGTATCTCTGTGCATTCAAAATGCCATCAATAAAATGCACCTGTGTTCTTCGTCCATAACAGCCTTTGAAGAGGAGTGGACCAACATTCCACAGGCCACAATTGACAATCTGATAAACTCTATGTGAAGAAGATGTGTTGCACTGCATGAGGCAAATGGTGGTCACACCAGATACTGACTGGTTCTGAGTCCCCAGACCCCCAATAAAGCAAAAAAAAAAAAAAAAAAGCACATTTCGGGGTGGCCTTTTATTGTGGGCAGTCTGGGGCGCACCTGTGCACTGGTCATGATGTCGGATCGGCATCTTGATGTGGCGCACCTGTGAGGTGGGGTGGATTGTCTCGGCGGGGCAGAGGTGCTCGCTGTCACACATTTGGACAGATTTGTGAACAATGTTTGAGAGAAATGGTAGTGTTGTGTATCTGGAGTGAATTTTGGATCTTTGGGTCCATCTCAGGAAAAATGGGAGCAAAAACAAAAGTGTTGCGTTTATATTTTTGTTGAGTATATATACTTTCATATATTATTCGCTTCACAGCTTCAGGCATTATTCATTTACTTCAGGGGTAATTTACTTTTATAGAAGAGATCAGTTTTGAATTTTATTGTTTGTTTTTAAAGCTCTAAATGGCCCTGCTCGTCACCATTTGACTCAAAGCTTATCTATTCAGACTTGTTTTCATCACTCAGTAATGCAGTGACACTTTGCTCAACTTGCCTGTTTTTATATTGTGCTGATTTTATTGGAAAACACTCTGGTCACCTTGAGTGTTGTAAAGGGTTCTATGAATAAAGATTGATTGTTTGAATGAATCTTATAGGTTCTTTCATTTCTCACTGCTGTAAATGAAAACTGGTTCTTAATTAATTTACCTACATAGGCTGAATTTTCTTAAATCTACAAATTATTATTTAACTTCTTTTGTAATCTGTACATTTACTCTGTAATGATAAATAAGATAAATATAGTGGGATATTGGTGAATGAACTGAACTGCTTTTGTTTTTCATGCCAACTTGTATTTATTTATTATCAAACATCAAAGAACAGAGACATCCTCCCATCTCCAACAGGTAACTTCCACTCTGAACACTCCAAACTGCATGTAACTTGTGAACCATTTCATGATGACAATGCCATTATTTCTGTGTTTATTGCCCAAACATTTGCTTTTGTAACTATCTCCCCTTTTCCTGGTTCTAACACAGCACACCAATCAGAACTGCTCCTGCTGGGCCCACTGTACGGCATCTGCAGCTCATTACCAATCACAAGAAAGGAGGAGACGGTCCCCCGGGAGACGGAGCTTTGGACCAGTGTCAAAGCTAACACACAAAGGATGCTGTTGTTTTATTCTCGTGTGTAACGGCGCGTCATTCACACCTTCACAGCCTTGTTCTTTTTAACTTATTTTGCAATTCCAGGCAAAGCGTTTGTTTAAAAAGACGCCAAAATAATCCTGCTGCTACTTTTCTTTTCAGTGTTGTCTGTTGTATACATTGCCGTCTTGTGTTCAAATGGATTCTAAACATCTTTCATCATCAAATTTACATCAAATTTAGAATCATGAAAGTGGGTATTTTATGCCTTAAAACCTTTCTGTGTTTACTGTTTATTGTTACTGTTTTTCTCAGTTGCTTTTGGGACATTTCTCAGATCAGAACGGAGTTTTTCAAAGCTTTAAATGCGTTCATCAAAACAACAGCGCACATCATGTACTTCAGATACTTCATGTTGTAGTGAAGGAAACAAAAGCGAGCAAAGGCAAAATGGGAAGGAAGGGCAGTCTTAAATTGATCCTGTCTTGAATATTCTGTGAAGTATCTGAAGTAAATGTACAAAGTTGATATTGTATATAACTTAGTTTTGCTTAAATAAAGGGGAAAAACAACACACAAAATGGATTTCTCTCAGTGATATCAGTCCCTCAGTTTGAGTTCTGTGCAGTATTTATGGAATGATCACCAAAATGCTTCACCGTGTTTTCCGATTAAGCTCCAGTAGTCCAGTAGTTCAGTTGGTAGAATGTTAGATCCACTGATCTAGAGGTTGGTGGTTTGAATCCCGTTCTTGAGAAGCATCGTTGTAGAGCAGTCAAATCCACTGACTCACAGGTTGGCATTTCCAGCTCTCACAGATGAATGCATTGTGTCCTTGGGCAAGACGCTTAACCCACCTTGGCCCCGGTGTTTGTCTGCACGGTGTATGAAAAATGCTACACCCCGAGCAAATGAGGCTCATGTGGAAAATACAGTATGTGTCAAACATGGAACAGGATTTGCAATTGTTTACTGTATCGTTTACAGGCATCATTTTATCTCCGATGTCATCTTCAGTTTTGAGAATAAATGTGGAAGTGTGAAAAAGGGTCAGTTAGTGTTTGGGAAAGAAGCTAAAAGTTGCATTTTGTGATACTAAATTAAATTTGAACCACCCATAAAATTCCTTGTACCTTATATTGCTGTGTTTCAGAATACGTCACACATTCTATAGGCCAATATTAATGATGGGGAGGCATGTAAAATTTGTATTGTTAAAATGCAGAATATTGTTGTAATACAGTGAGCTCTAGGGTTTAGTGACTAATTGAAATTGAAAAAACATTTGTGAATTTACCTTGTGGATATTTCAAAGTACATTGTTATCAATATGCAGTACTCGAGTTGAGGGGGGATGGGGGGGGGGGGGGGGGGGTGGCATATCCCCTGTGGGAAAAAATAGTCAAAATAATCCCTCTTCTAAAACGGGCATCCCTTCTTCCATCCCCTATGGCATTTTATCAATCAGGCATGAAAATCCCTAAACTTTTGGCGAATTTCACTGTTTTTAAGTCAAAATGGCCAGTGCGCTCCAGCTTCCAATCATGTTGCAGCATAATTACGCACCGATATGCGCTCCCGCCAATCATAACGATTGCCGCTGTTGTGTTTGCGCCTGTTCGCCGATCAGCTGTGAGCGAGCCGCCTGATGTTTACGCGGCATTTCCAAGAGAAGAAGAATCCTTAACTTGCTACGTTAATTCTACGTAAGAAGGAACTCTCGCCTCGGGACACGGGATACGTTCGGGATTATGTCCTTTTCTACGGAGCTCCGGATTACCAAGACTAAACCAGGTCTAAACCAGGACTAAGCCAAGACTAAACCAGATCTAAACTGGGTCTAAACCAGGAATAAACCGGGACTAAACCAAAACTAAACCAGGTCCAAACCAAGACTAAGCCAGGACTAAACCAGGTCTAAACCAGGTCTAAACCAGGTCTAAACCAGGACTAAGACAGGACTAAACCAAGACTAAACCAGGACAAGGTGTGTGTGTGTGTGTGTGTGTACGTGTGTGATAACATATATCCTGTGTATTATTGAATTATTGGATGGCTATATGGACTTTTTGTTATAAAAGCCCCCCTACCCCGTTGGTGAAAAATTTCACCATACCCCCTGGTTTCATTTTACAACTCGACTACTGTCAATATGGAAATCTGGCCTTTGCCCCCGATATGGGAGTACGATCTGAAAACCACCAGTTTAGAATACACATAACAGGAACAAAGCAGACAAATTGATGTAATGTGATAAAAGATCTACTTAATAAAACACAAAAACACAAGGGCAAAAGCCTACACAAAAGTAGCAGTTAACCCATTAATGAAAATAGGATTTATTTGGCCTAAATGAAAATAATTAATTTCACAATAGAGGTCCAAATATTTTTCTTAAACTTAATTGGTTTATTCTAATTCCATCAAATTTTAATAATGTGCGTGAAAATTCTCTGTGTTAAATATAAGCTATAACTTATTAGGTAATAAGTTCAGTGAATGTGCTTGAGGCCTGGCAATGATCAAGAAAGACAAAATCAATTCAGCTCAAATACTATTTTGATGCTTGTTGTAAATGTCAGAAAGATAACAGCCATGGTGTCTGTGTGATTCAAGTCTGCAGCAACAATTTGGGAAAACACAGAAGCGTTTTTCAAAAATGTGTTTGGGGAAATTACATGTTTTCAAAAAATGTCAGGGTTTCTTTTAAGATGTTTCTGTGAACAATTCTTTAGAGATTATGATTGTGCATGTACTATGGCAGTAATGTCCAAAGGTTAAGAGTGCACTCGCCCATTTGTTTTAAGTTGTGTTCAAATCACTGAGAAGCAACACCAGCTTAAATTAAGGATAAAGCTGTATGGCTATAAAGACTAACTTATAGATCCATTTTATTGACAGGAGTTCTACACATGCTCTTTAGAGGAAATGCTTTGGACCAATAGATACGACTTTATAATAACTACACCTGGGTTAGCCTTAACAAAGCATGAACAAAGACTTCATTCATAGTGACCAGTTTCACAATGATTCAGGCTTAGTAGGACTATGAGTTAGGGTATTAATGAAGTAATTGCATATACTGTTCATTATGAATGAAATCTTTGGTTATGTTGTATTAATGTGGATAAAGGTACAGTATGTCACATGGTGATCTCTGTCAGTTTTCAACTGATAAGAAATGACACACCCTTGATTTGTGTGTGCAAGCATACATTGAAATGATTTTTTTTTTTTTTAAGGGCGGCAGTAGCTCAGTTGGTAGAGCGTTTGTCCACTGATGGCGGTTCAAATCCCGCTCTTGACATAAGAAACATCAGTGGTTGAGCGGTCAGATCCACTGACCCACAGGTTGGTGGCACGATTCCAGCTCCCACAGATGAATGCTGCCGTTGTGTACTTGGGCAAGACACTTAACCCACCTCGCCCCCAGTGTCTGCGTACACTGGTGTGTGAATGTGTGTGTGAATGGGTGAGCGGTTCCTTGTTGTAAAGCGCTTTGGGTGCCTTGAAGGTGGAAAAGCGCTATATAAAGATGTGACCATTTACCATAAATTCATTCATTAATTCCATGGAAATAGGAAATTAAAACTATATTTTGGAATATTCTCCATAGGCATAGGTATTTTAGGCCATACTGTGAAAAGGTATAGACAAAAGAACATTTCCATTTTCTAGGCCAAATAAAAGTCAGTATTTTGGAGCTGCATGCCCCTCACAGTAAGAGCACAGTTTCTGGTGCAATAAACAAAACTAAAATGAAAAAAAAAAAATGCTCCCAGTTTTTTGGCTGAAAACTACACTGTAGCTTTGCAATGTAGTTTTAACAATATATGTTATATAATACATATAATAAGTAATCATTTGATGAGTGTCCCATCATACACTATTTAATAGATAATAAACTCCTGCACCACCTGACATCTCGTCATTATCATCATTACCATTTTTAACAAAGACATCACAAAGACTCTTAAAAACAGGATAAGAGCAGTAGGGTGCATATTGCTGTACTAAACATACATTGGTTGTAGCTCACTCCCCACTGTCCCTGTCATAGCAGCCATCTTCTAAATGTCAGTGTTTTCTGGGCTTCCTAATGCATTCCTAAAATAGCCCATGCTCCTCCATGGCTGAGCCTCAGAGTGTGACTCACAGCACAGGCAGCAGCAGCAGCAGCAGCAGCAGCAGCACAGGCACCACCACTTCCTCCCCAAAGCCAATTAAACATGCATGGGGGTGTCTGTGGCACCCTCCCAAAATCCAATAGAGCACCACGGTCACACTCTCGCCTATCCTTACTACTCTTATTCTTTCGGCAGTGCTCCACTTTTTCCTATTTTCCCCCCAATTAGAGTGAATTCTCTGAGGTAGACGGAGAGGACCTGTTGAGCAATTGTATCTTTTCTTATATTTCTGTGACAATGTGTTCGAGGAAAGTGGAGGCAAGGATGTGTTGTAATAGTTAACATAGGTTGCACCATGCAATAGACTGGGTGGCTCAAGCAAATAATTATGTAGCTGAGGTCCAGAGGTCAACGTAAGGTATCCCAGTTGTGAAAAGTATAGTTGAAGGGTTGACAAGTAAATGACCTAAATGTGCAGTATTTAAAGGGGCTTTATTAGACTATTTTCTGATCTATGTTATAATGTTGTTTTCCTCATCACAGAGTTGTGTTTTGTTTCATTCACACACGTTTAACACACAGACCTTGCATATTTAGACTGAATTCTTCTCTCAGACTGAAAACTCTGCTCCACCTTGTGATGTCATGTAGTGATACATGAAGTGCTCCTCTGTGTTTTTAAACTCCATAAGCCTTCACTAATATCATTTGGATCATTTCAACCCTGGAAGTGCAAATCTCTACTGAACAAACAGACATCTGATGATACAGAGCATTTTGAGCTTTGATAATGTACACAGACTAATAATCACTTCATGGTAGAAGATCATGAAGCTTCATGGTAGAAGACACATTGGCTGTAGTTAGCAGGTAAAATTAGCTCCACAGTGTGGTGAACTAAGACTGTTATGGTGTGTTATAAACCTTGCAGTTTACCCCTTAAAGGAAAAGTAATGTTTTTTTTTACAATTTGAGCCTTATTTCGGTAATAAAACAAGTTGTTTTACTCACCCATATCACTTTGGTGTCATATGGAGCATTTCCGGAGATGTTTTAGATTAGCGTCAGGCTAACGCCGTTAGCCTAGCGTGACTTATAGCCATAGCTCGGGGCATTCCCCGAGCATGTAATATGCCCCGTGCGGGCTCCAAATAACACAAACTTTAGCACTTTTCAAATCATAGAAGCTCGATGTCTTTAGTCTACGATTTCGTTTGGTCAAAAGTGGCCTGTAATCCGAGATTTATCAATCAATCAATCAATCAAACAATATTTATAAGGCGCTTTTCATACAAAAATCCATAGTTTATCCATAGTTTCGAGTAGATGAGGACGCCAGTGCGCATGCTCGGAGTGTGCTCCCAGCTCCCGGGACCCAAACATGGAACGCAAAGCTGTAAACTATGGATAAATCTCGGATTACAGGCCACTTTTAATTCAAACAAAATCGTAGACTAAAGACATCGGGCATTCCCCTATGGCTATAAGTCGCGCTAGGCTAACGGCGTTAGCCTAACGCTAATCTAAAACATCTCTGGAAGTGCTCCATATGACACCAAAGTGATATGGGTGAGTAAAACAACTTGTTTTATTACCGAAATAAGGCTGAAATTGTAAAAAAAACAAACGTTACTTTTCCTTTAATTCTTTGAGTAGTATGAGCACTGTTACTTTTGTTGTCATTAGTAGTTTACTATCCCTGAGTTGTGTGATGAAATATTATATATTATTAAAATATAGTAATATATCCATACATCCATAATAGGAAATCCCATGTACACGACCAGTCAAAGGTTTGGACACACTCTGTCAATCAATGTCTACTATTGAAATCCTCAAAGTACCATTTGCTCTGTTGAAAAATAAAGTAGAGTTATTCAACTTTTTTCTTTACTACATTGTTCTATATAGCTTCATATATTTATATATTATTTACTGTATATATTTTATATATTTGATTCTTCCGTATGTATGTAAAATGTAGAAAGTAGTAAAAATAAAGAAAAAAAATGAAATGAGAGGGTGTGTCCAAACTTTTTACTGATAGCTTATATTGCATTTGAACTTAGAAAACCTCTTCAATCCATACTGTAGGTTTCAGAGTGATGAAAAATTAGAGCTGTTGCAATTAACATTTTAAACCAAACCATTTATCTTTTGAATGGTGTAAAGACCTCAAAATGACACCGATAAACAGGAAGCTGGAAGCCATAAATATAACAATGTTGACAAAGCACTTGTATGACCAATAAAGTAAACTTCACAAGAGCCTGTATTTTCCAGCTGTAGACTCTGACAGCTTATTCTGGATGGTACAATTGAAAAGAATAGTTTCATCTAATGAAAAGATCCTTGTCACAGCCATGTCCCATTCCCTTCTCCTCCATGTGTGCATAACTAGCCTCCACATTAGCCGAATGTGTCTGGTGCATATAGTGCTTAGTGGTGCAGAAGGAGGAAATGGCATGGAAAGCCTCAAATGTCATACTGTATATGGATGGGCAGATTTTCCACATTTAATCAAATTCAAAGCCGCTTTAAATGTCATTGTTGCTTTAATTAACAGAGAGCACAGTGTTGTATCAGGCTCACAATGGGGACAGCTTGTTACCGCTCCAGTCATTTGTATTCATAAAGCTCCATTCCACCAAGTTGCATCATCTGGGAGTTTGCACAGGGAGGAGGGGCAACAGATCAGATTCAGAGTAAGTCAATCAAGCAATTAATACCTGATATTTAGAAGCTTAACATCAATTTAGTGGAGATTTCAGGGTTGCTTATGTGAAACTATGTGCTTTTCTAATTTTTTTTGTAACTGCAGTAAGTGGTGTATACAGCCCTGAGGTTTGACTGAACTTTTTCTTTTACACTCAACAAAAATATAAACGCAACACTTTTGTTTTTGCTCCCATGTTTCCTGAGATGGACCCAAAGATCCAAAATTCACTCCAGATACACAACACTACCATTTCTCTCAAACATTGTTCACAAATCTGTCCAAATGTGTGACAGCGAGCACCTCTGCCCCGCCGAGACAATCCACCCCACCTCACAGGTGCGCCACATCAAGATGCCGATCCGACATCATGACCAGTGCACAGGTGCGCCCCAGACTGCCCACAATAAAAGGCCACCCCGAAATGTGCATTTTTTTTTTTTTTTTTTTTTGCCTTTATTGGGGGTCTGGGGACTCAGAACCAGTCAGTATCTGGTGTGACCACCATTTGCCTCATGCAGTGCAACACATCTTCTTCGCATAGAGTTTATCAGATTGTCAATTGTGGCCTGTGGAATGTTGGTCCACTCCTCTTCAAAGGCTGTTATGGACGAAGAACACAGGTGCATTTTATTGATGGCATTTTGAATGCACAGAGATACCGTGATGAGATCCTGAGGCCCATTGTTGTGCCATACATCCATGAACATCACCTCATGTTTCAGCAAGATAATGCACGGCCCCATGTTGCAAGGATCTGTACACAATTCTTGGAAGCTGAAAATGTCCCAGTTCTTGCATGGCCAGCATACTCACCGGACATGTCACCCATTGAGCATGTTTGGGATGTGCTTGACCGGCGTATACGACAGCGTGTACCAGCTCCCACTAATATCCAGCAACTTTGCACAGCCATTGAAGAGGAGTGGACCAACATTCCACAGGCCACAATTGACAATCTGATAAACTCTATGCGAAGAAGATGTGTTGCACTGCATGAGGCAAATGGTGGTCACACCAGATACTGACTGGTTCTGAGTCCCCAGACCCCCAATAAAGCAAAAAAAAAATGCACATTTCGGGGTGGCCTTTTATTGTGGGCAGTCTGGGGCGCACCTGTGCACTGGTCATGATGTCGGATCGGCATCTTGATGTGGCGCACCTGTGAGGTGGGGTGGATTGTCTCGGTGGGGCAGAGGTGCTCGCTGTCACACATTTGGACAGATTTGTGAACAATGTTTGAGAGAAATGGTAGTGTTGAGTATCTGGAGTGAATTTTGGATCTTTGGGTCCATCTCAGGAAAAATGGGAGCAAAAACAAAAGTGTTGCGTTTATATTTTTGTTGAGTATATATACTTTATAGCAATGGTACTCTGTCTCAAACTTTTCTTAGTACAAACCCAACTGATCCTTTCCATCTGATGTCATCAACATTCCCTGGGGGTGTGACGCTAACTGAAAGCACTACTCTGCCAGAAGCTCTGTTATTCATGTTAGACATAATCTGAGCTTTGGTTTAACACAATCTGACCAGAAAGAGCTGACTTGGTTTGAACTACAACAGGCGAGCTGATTTGTGCCCACATTTTTTCGCTTACTCACTCTCACCTTTTTATTGAACGTGAACATGAGTGCTTGTATTGATCAAAGGCTCCTGAAAATGTGTTGTATGAATCAATTTTGTATTTTTTCTTGATTTGAGTTTTCTTTTTTTGTCTGCGTTTGATGTCTGAACCCACCAGCGGGCAAAGTATCAATACCACCTCCCAGTACCACCAGTGATTAGTCCAAAACTTGACTAAATTCAAAAGAGATTTCACTATTGCTATACAAGTAGTTCTGAACAAGGAATAACTCAAAGAGGATCTACAATTGTGATTAAATTGACACTAGATTCAGCAAATATTTGAACTTTGTATATTTGTAATGATAATGTCGGATAATGTATAGAATTGTTTTGAGATTGTTTATTTTAGAATTGCTTATATTTTAAGATTTTATCCTGCACTAGCTTTTAAGATTGTACCTTGTATTTGATATGTGATTTCTTTTTATTATATTGTATTGTATTTTTATTGTATTTATAATTGCACTTTATTGTATTTTTGTATTGTATTTTATGATGTGAGGACTGCAGATGGAAATTAGCTTTGAGCTCAATCTGGTGCAGACATCTTTTTAATGAAACTGCACACTGTCCTTAATAAACTAAACTAAACTAAACTAAAAAACTGCTGAGGAATCCGTCACGTACCACCTGGAGCTTGCATACCACAGTTTGAGAACCACTGCTTTAGATGTTAAAATTAAAATTAAATTAAAATTTCAAGTAATGATGGGTACAGAATTTATACTTTGAAGCTGATGTGATCAACATTCCCTGTGATGTTAACTGTAAGCATGTTCTGTCTGAGGCTTTTTTAGACTTATTTCTGAGCTTCATTTGAACACAATCTGACCAGAAAGAAATGAGTACGCTGATTTTTTACTATTAAACAAGTCTCTCCCAAATAACAGTACAATCACAAGGTAGTTAGCCTTAGCCAGGTAGTTGATGGGGGGGGGGGGCATTAAGTTAAGCCCTCCCCCATCACTGACATCACTGTGGTGTTTCAGGGCAGGGCAGAATTAGAAGGTACTTTGTTAAAATGGAAATGTTTTTATAACAAAAAGTCCATATAATCATTCAATAATTTAATAATACACAGAATATATGTTATCACACACGTACACACACACACACACACACACACACCTTAGTCCTGGTTTAGTCTTGGTTTAGTCCTGGTTTAGTCCCGGTTTAGTCCTGGCTTAGTCCTGGTTTAGACCTGGTTTAGACCTGTTTTAGTCCTGGCTTAGTCTTGGTTTGGACCTGGTTTAGTTTTGGTTTAGTCCCAGTTTAGTCCTGGTTTAGTCCTGGTTTAGACCCGGTTTAGATCTGGTTTAGTCTTGGCTTAGTCCTGGTTTGGACCTGGTTTAGTCCTGGTTTAGACCTGGTTTAGTCTTGGTTTAGTCCTGGTTTAAACCTGGTTTAGTCTTGGTTTAATCCTGGTTTAGATCTGGTTTAGTTTTGGTTTAGTCCTGGTTTAGTGCTGAAATAGATGCAGAAATAATCTGATAATATGACTCACCCATAAGCGGTCAGATCCATTCTAACAGTTTGCCGTGTTGTCTTTAATAATCCGGAGCTCCGGAGAAAAAGACATATCCCGTGTCCCGAGGCGAGAGTTCCTTCTTACGTAGCATTAACGTAGCAAGTTAAGGATTCTTCTTCTCTTGGAAATGCCGCGTAAATATCAGGCTCACAGCTGATCGGCGAACAGGCGCAAACACAATAGCGGCAATCGTCATGATTGGCGGGAGCGTGTATCGGTGCGTAATTATGCTGCAACATGATTGGAAGCTGGAGCGCACTGGCCATTTTGACTTAAAAACGGCGAAATTCGCCAAAAGTTTAGGGATTTTCATGCCTGATTGATAAAATGCCATAAGGGATGGAAGAAGGGATGCCCGTTTTAGAAGAGGGATTATTTTGACTATTTTTTCCCACAGGGGAGATGCCACCCCCACCCCCCCATCCCCCCTCAACTCGAGTACTGGCCTTAGCCAACAGTTTTTCAGTTAGTCACTTGCAACTTTTTGAAAATCAAACATCTAAACAGGACTATGAACGCTTGTATTGATCACAGGCTCCTGAAAATGTGTTGTTTATGTCATGGTTCATGTTTTTGCTGTTATTGTTTCATATTTTGTGTGTCTTATACCTTTGGTGTGCCCTTAGTGTTTTATTTTGACATTTCTGGTCAGCTTGTTACTTTTAGTTTTACTTTCTGTCTGTTGATTGTTTTCCCCGCCCTAATGTGCTACACCTGTGTCTGTCTGCATTTATACCCCGTATTCTCTTCTGCCCTTTGTTGGTCCGTTGTCAATGGCCGTTTCCCAATTCAGCGACGGCACGCTTGTTAGCGTCCTTGGAACGGGATATGCGTCATATCCGGCGCGACAAGGGCCGTTCCATTCGTTTTTTTCCACCTGCACCGTCAAGACGAGCTCTGAACGGCGCCGTCGTTTCCATGGAAATCGGGGCGTGGACCAAGTGTGCAAACATGCACGCTCCGCACACTTAAAAGCCCCAGCATGCACAGCGCGGGACTACAAAGACCGACTCGCCAGCGACATCCACAAGTGAGAGTTGCGACGTCACTATAAAATATACGTACTGGTTCACCTCACCTACAACTATGCTACATGAAACTCTTCATAAACTACGCTAAACATGTGTGACAGTAGCCGTAACGGCATAGTTCACGGCACCTGTATTACCGTTCACATGCTTTTCCCCTTACACTTCTATATTTCCTTTGCTGTTGTAATGCTGGATATTCTACAGTATCGCCATGTCCAGCGTTTACTCTAAGCTGCGCACTGTGCGCACATTCTCAGCGCACAAGAAAACTTGTGCAGCGCCCTGTAAATCAGGGACGAAAGAGCTTTTTATTCAGCCGCGGGGTCATTTTTTTTATATCTGCAAAGTGCGAGCCGCGCGGGGGGGGGGGTTCATTTCGGATGTGGAGTTAGTGTGTTTGCTCAGACACATTAAAAATTAGGGGGAACATTGGCCATGTCCCAATTCCAAGTATTACTAGTCGCAATAGTATAATATTTTTGTCTTTAGGGAACAAGGAGCAGACCACCCAGCTCATTGAGCTGAGGCGGGACCTGTTCAATTTCGCAGGCGGCCATGTGAGAAACGTAGTGCACTAAGGACAGAGCGAGTGTGCGCCGTCTCGACGACAGACCGACGGCACACTCACAAGCGTGCCGTCACTGAATTGGGAAACGGCCAATGTCTTGTCTCGTCATTATTAATCTTGTCATGCTTTTTTGGATTTTGGTCAGTTCTTTGTTTATTATTAAAGTACTTAAACAATAGTTCTGTATTTTGGGTCATCCCTCTGTTTCCACGTGACAGTTTAAATCTATTTTGTATATACAGCTCTGGAAAAAAGAAACCACTGCAAAATTATCAGTTTTTCTGATTTTACTACTTATAGGTATGCGTTTGGGCAAAAGGAACATTTTTGTTTGAGTCCATAAACTACTGACAACATTTCCCCCAAATTCCAAATAAAAATATGATCATTTAGAGCAATTATTTGCAGAAAATGACAAATGGTCAAAATAACAAAAAAGATACATGTTTTCAGACCTCAAACAATGCAAAGAAACAAGATGAAATTCATTTTAAAACAACATAATACTAATGTTTACACTTAAAGGAAAAGTAACGTTTTTTTACAATTTGAGCCTTATTTCGGTAATAAAACAAGTTGTTTTACTCACCCATATCACTTTGGTGTCATATGGAGCATTTCCGGAGATGTTTTAGATTAGCGTTAGGCTAACGCCGTTAGCCTAGCGCGACTTATAGCCATAGCTCGGGGCATTCCCCGAGCATGTAATATGCCCCGTGCGGGCTCCAAATAACACAAACTTTAGCACTTTTCAAATCATAGAAGCTCGATGTCTTTAGTCTACGATTTCGTTTGAATCAAAAGTGGCCTGTAATCCGAGATTTATCCATAGTTTACAGCTATGCGTTCCATGTTTGGGTCCCGGGAGCTGAGAGCACACTCCGCGCATGCGCACTGGCGTCCTCATCTACTCGAAACTATGGCTAAATCTCGGATTTACTTTTCCTTTAAGAAGGGTTCAGAAATCAATATCTGGTGCAATAACCCTTATTTTTAATCACACCTTTCCTGCATCTTGACATGCTCTCCACAAGTCTTTCACATTGTTCTTGGGTGACTTTATTCCACTCCTGGTGCATGAACTGAAGTAGCTCAGCTTTGTGTTTGTGTTGGAATTCAACAGACGCTGGAATGGAATGGCTGTAAAACATGTAGAGATGCTGATTTCAGAAAAAAATGCAGTGGTCTCTTATTTTTTCCCAGAGCTGTACATGTTTTTAGAGAGTTCTGATAATGCGTGCAATGTGTCACAGCATTCGGCCATAGACATACATGTAGAATACCCCAGCGTGATGTCACTGCAAAGTATCAATGGTAGGATTCGTATTTTTGGACATTTAAATCCACACCGCAATACTGATCTTATATAGTAGGTTTGTCTCCCATTTATGAACTGCTGTATTTCCAAAATGTATTTTTCGTGCTGATATTACCCCAGCTATATTTCACTCCTCTCATCCATTGCTATTAATTAATCACACAATAAAGAGATTGCTTCACCTCCTTTTAAAAAAAAAAACCCAAAAAACTAGCACTTGTCATGCCTTTGGAGCTGCTAGACTTGTCACCTCGTAAGACACAGCCAAAGCCGTTTCCCTTGAAGCAGAGGAAGCAGGGAGTCGGGAAGATAACACAGGCAGGCAGCACTAACCGATCAGAGCGCTCCAACTGAGATATGACCCACATAGACCACTGCTCATTTAATCAGCCTGCTACTGGCAGCACGGCGCCACGCAAGCCAAAGAGGACACCGTGGTAACAGGAAGGAAAGGTGGCGAACAAACGTAGATGGATGGAAAGACAAGTCCTCTAAAAAATGTCTTGCTTTTTTTCCAAATCTGTATCAAACCAACTGTGATTATTGATGGGGAGGTCTTTCTTATTATTATTCGCTAAACCAGCATTATTATTTTCTTTGATTTGTTTGACACAGTGCATCCATGATAAGGCATGGAATAAATCTTTAATATTAGGGATGCCACGCAGGGTTTACTACTTTACTTTACTTTACTATTTTAGTTTACTACTGACAGTTGCACATAAAACTAATGTTGCACATTATCTGTAAATATGTACGTAGCACCTAGCCTATATTTTTCATAGTGTATATTCTGTAAAGATTGTTTCTATTTGATTATATTTTTTTTACATGCTTCTCTTTATCTTATTTATCTATTTATTTATTTTTTTGCATGCTCTTGGCATCCAGTGTGGGCGGTAAAGTAAAAATTTCACTGTGCAGAGAAACGTGTTTCTTTACTGTGCATATGACAATAAAAGCTTTGAATTTTGAATCTTTGAATCAGGGTTGTGAGGGCTGTTAGTAGCTGTAGTAGTTGGGGTTGAAACTTGCCAACAACATTTTGGCCATGTTTATGTGTTCTTAATTTACACCATCTCCTGTGTTCATAAAGATCATAGAAATATAATATACAGGTTGACGCAAGTACTCAGTATAAATCAATGAATGCAAAGATGATTTGTAATGATCTCAAACATTTAAAACTTTGGAATTTTCATGACCATCTACTTTTTGCATTTTTCTTCAATTTGTTACTAAGAATGGTTATTTTGGCTTTAATGTAAAATGCTTCTATAATACATACTCTCAACTGGAAACTAAACAGCCATAGTATTAATTAAAAAAATCATAATCATTATTTCATTATTTCAAATTATTCATTATTATTTCTTAGGTGCACTATGTAACTTTTTGTTTGGGATTCGTCACCTGCTTGTTCATTTCAGCTCTACATTACAGGTTACCTGGCCAGCTAAATGATATCTCTCTGTATTTGCTATACAGCGAGACACCATTTGGACACCCTCGCTCCACCCTCGCTCCCCCGGTTAACAACGGACTCCGCGATTCTGATTCGTTCAAAGATGGTGACGTCAGTACACCCGCCTTTGCCCGCAACGTCACTCTTAGGCAGCGGAAGTTCCTCCTCAGTTTTGAATCAAGATGGCGCATCGGAGAACTGAATGTCCCTTCCATTTAGCTGTAAAATTGGTCTTAAATGACCTAAAACACATCGATTCCTTAAAACCACAGCAGCTGACAGCTCTAGACGCCTTTCTTTTCTTTCTTTTCTTTTGTTTGATTGGTTCACGTCGCTGTCCGTTAACTGTTCTCTGATTGGTTCACTTAGCTGTCTGTCTACGCGCAACGGCAGCGCATTCTGGACCAAGCATTACCAGACTCGCCGCTGGTACAGGGATGAGTCATGGATTCTTCCAGGCAACATTACAGGTGGTTTTAGAGCTCAAAAATACCTTGGAAAAACAGGCATTCTGAGTCATGCGCACTGTGCTCGTCATCTACTCGAAACTATGGCTAAATCTCGGATTAGAGGCCACTTTTGACTCAAACGAAAGTGTAGACTAAGACATTGAGCTTCTGTAATTTGAAAAGTGATAAAGTTTGTGGTGTTTGGTGACTGCAATCGCCTGCCCCGGGCACTCACGTTAACGGATATCGCTAAACTTCAACATCTACGAAACTGCTCCAAATGACACCAAAGTGCTATGGGTGAGTAAAACAGCTTGTTTTATTACCAAAATAAGGTTCAAATTGTAAATAAAAACGTTAATATTCCTTTAAAAGCTTTGGCAGTGGCTCTCCGTCTCTAGCATTGTCTCAGATTCAGAAATTACTTTTAAGCTTCTTTTATGGGCTGACAACTTGTTAATTTGATTTATGACAAAAAAGTACTCACTTCTAGAGGAAACATCTGCTGGGAGTGTTTTGACAGGAGCTTTTGTGGCCCAGAGTTAGTATGACGTAAAATGACGTGTAACCCAAACCTCAGCATATGTCAGTATACACAGCGTGCAGCTTGGCACCAGTGCAGTGGACTATTTTGAAGTGTGGTGGCAGTACAAGCAGGTGACTAATCCCATTAAAGAAAGCTGTGTTCCTTGAGTGAGGGCCAGAGAGTAAGTCAGGGCACAGCTTGACTAGTAAGGATGCTGCTAATATAACAATACAACATGCAACAAGCAAATAGTCAGTGTAGTCATTGTATGGATTTGACTCGTTTTTACTTTTTATAATGTAGATGTAAATAAGGTAGACTATATTTGTATTCCTTTTGGTTGCACGTAGGTTTGAACATTAAACATGTTTGAAATTTAAACAAACTTATGCTGTGAGCTTGAAACCAAATGCATAAATCACTCAATCAATCAATTACAGAGCAAAACATTCGGGTTTTGTTGTAATTTGCTTTCAATTTACAGCAAAACACAAATGTTTTGCTGTAAATTGAAAGAAAATTACCTTACACAATTTGATAGTGGTAAACAGGGGAGATACTTATAATTGACCTAAGGTGGAAGTCACTATAAACGCTGGTCAGGTATTTGCCAGATAGGCTCAAAGAAATACCCAGACAAAAGCTACGTATCAGTTTCCTTAAAGGAAAATTAATGTTTTTTTTTACAATCTGAGCCTTCTTTCGGCAATAAAACAAGTAGTTTTACTCACCCATAGCAGTTTGGTGTCAATTGGAGCAGTATCGCAGAACTTATGTTGAGCCGTTCTGTTCTACTAATGATCCCGTATCCGTTAGCGTGAGTGCTCGGGGCACTGCTTTGCGGTGTCCAAATAACACAAACTTTAGCACTTTTCAAATCACAGAAGATCGCTGTGTCAGGGTAGACTTTTAGTAGATTCCAAAACGGCCTGAAACCCGATATCGCAACAGAAAAGTAAAGTTCAGAGCGGTGTTAGCTTCTTTCGGACTAGCGGTGTTTACAAAACAGCTGAGTTCACACAAGCGCACTGTCCTCTCTGATGACGTCATCAAATGAAACTATAGCTGGATATCGAGTTTCAGGCCGTTTTGGAATCCACTGAAAGTCTACCCTGACACAGTGATCTTCTGTGATTTGAAAAGTGCTAAAGTTTGTGTTATTTGGAGAGCGCAAAGTAATGCCCCGAGCATATGATACGAGCACCATGTTAACGGATACGGGATCATTAGTAGAACAGAACGGCTCCAACATAACTTCTGCGATACCACTCCAATTGACACCAAACTGCTATGGGTGAGTAAAACTACTTGTTTTATTGCTGAAAGAAGGCTCAGATTGTAAAAAAATGTTACTTTTCCTTTAAGAGCCATTGATATCTTTAGATGAGTCCTGAGTATCCAAAGAGAACTGGAGAAAATTAAACCTCAAATCAAAGGCAAAAGTGTTGGATAATCAAACCAAATAGTAAGTGTTTAATATTTGTAAATAAATATTCAAATTATGATTTAAATTAGTAGTGAATATACTTACTTAGAAGTGGGTCTGTATCATTTACCTCTGAGAAGGCATGGTTTTGTTAACTCAAGTACAAAGGAAAAGTACAAAGTGTGTGTTGAGACTGATGTTATTTTTAAAGTGCAGCTTATCACTTCCATAAAAATCAGTGAGTTTGTTTGTTTGTCTGTGATTGAGCTAAGCTTTGATCCTTATCTTTGGTAATTCAAACGGGCAAATCCTTTTTGAGCAAATAGAAAGATGCATCTTTCTAATTTATCAAATATGTGGAGGGCCACCTGCGGAACAACATAACAAAAGTACTGTGGTGCAGTACAACTTTGTTAACATGTGTGAAGAATCCCTCAGTCGTCCAGGTAGAATCCATGGCAAAAGGAGAAATTCAATTTGTCAACTGGACAAAGTTTATTTGGTCAAAAACGTTTCGCAGCTCATCCAAGCTCAGGGCTCTCAAGTTTTGAGCGGGGTCGTGCGTGAGATTACCTGATGGTTCTCAGTTTGTTTATCATCTCCTCCTGTTCAGTCGCTGTCCTTATCACTGAGCGCACACTGCACTGTCAACAGTCTGCCCAACAACAGAACAATCTATTTTCTGATTGGCTGAAAAGGGCGCGGCGCCTGATATCTGAGATTTTTTTCCGGGGAGCGGGGGAGTTTTTTTCACTGAAACTGCGCGGTGCCTGCATAAACTGAGCCACACAGACCGATTTTCTGGGCACAAAACAAAAAAACAAAAAAATCAGTGTGAGAAATGCCATGTGTGGCGTGTGAGCGTGTGAACACGTCGAATTGCGTGTGTCACACTCTCAATGCGTGAGACTTGAGAGCCCTGTCCAAGCTACTTCTTCAGTTCTGGCTAGAGTGCTGGTGGACACTGCTTATATCAAGCTTTTTACTACTAAATTACTATGAAGCTATCACAGCTATTTGTTTTCAGTTTCTGTGTGGGGTCTTGTTAGCATAGTCATTCAGGGCCATAATAAGTGTTTTCACACCTCTGGACCTGACCTGCTGCCCTATTGTTTTCTTTGTTTGTTTTGATTTAGGTTTGAGGATAGAGTTATAAATGGGAGACTGAAACATCCATTTCAAAGAAGGATTCTCTTTCTTGACAAAAATAGCCTCTTTAACTCCCCTCTCAAACCGGTTATTTTCTCTGGCCAAGATCTGTACTTCACTGTCCTCAAAGGAGTGGCCCGTAGCTTCTAGGTGGAGATGTACGGCAGATGAAGGTCCAGTCTGGCACACCCGTCTGTGTTGGTACATCCTCTTGTGAAGTGGCTGTTTTGTTTCTCCAGTGTAGCGCTCACTGCAGTCTTCACTACACTGAATGGAGTAGACCACATTGCTTTGTTTGTGGCTCGGTGTTTTGTCCTTTGGATGGACCAGTTTTTGTCTTAGTGTTTGTGGGTTTGAAATAGTTAAAGACAGTTAAAGAGGCTATTTTTCTCAAGAAAGGGAACCCTTCCTTGAACAGAAATTGAGGTTTCAGACATAATTTGTCTCCCATCTATAACTCTATCCCCAATTGACAAAATTAATTTCTCCTTTTGCCTTTGTTAAAGATCCCATGACATGGTACTTCTTGATGCTTTTATATGGCTCCTTAATGGTTCCCTAATACTGTAAATGAATCCTTCTTCAAAATCAACACTCAGTGCATGAGAAACAGAGATAAGATGAGAAAGAGTCATAAATATCTCTCTCAAACTCTTTATTCTGGGCGTTGTTGCTTGAATGCAAATGAGGAGAAAAAAGCTGGCCAATAGTAGAGGGTGGGGGCGTGGCCAAACACTCCGGTCTCCGCTGTCAGCCCACAGCTGATCCATTTCCTTGTTTTTGCACGGGGGAGAGATTTGAAGCGTTCCATTGAAAAATAAACACATTTCCACATAAAATAAAATTAAACCACTGCTGTTCAAAGGTCCAGAGGCTCAGATAAAGGACTTCCGAGCCTAGAAACACTCGGACGTGCCTCCAGGCAAATAAAAAAACGTATTTCGCATTGCCTAGCGCATTCGCAGTCCAAACTCTCTGGGCGTGATTTACAGAGACGCTGAGTACAGACAGACGGGGGTGGAACTGCATTTGCATTTCTTTTTTCGATCTGACGTCAATAAGGTGCCTTGTTCAAACTCGCCCGTTTGAGCTCCGATTTTTTGTACCGCAGAAAAGGATCGCAAATGCTCAGTTTAGACATTTCACAACTTTTAACCATGGGGGGGGGGCCTAAACAGGGTAGGGGAGCTCACATTAACGTTCAAAAACCTCAGAAAGTGAAAATTTCATGCCATGGGACCTTTTAACTTGCAAACTTTTTTCACAAATACATATAGTTAACATAATTCTATTGTACTAAATATCTTGCTATTCTTTTCCATTTTCTAATTTTGATGAAGTTTATAATTTACTTACTGGTTGGACACACACAGCTGCTATGACATACACAGAGGTATTCTCTGGCAATCGTAATGTTAAGGGCCAACTGACTAGACTAATCAAAATAAATGATAACACAAATATTTTTATGAAGGTTTAAACTGTCATAAAAATACCTAATTCTTGCATGTAAATTGTCTCTGCATTTTGGATGGAATTTTCAGTGGTAAGAAGCGGTATTCCTTTTTAGAACTGACCGCTTCTTGTTATGTTTTCTGCCACTGAACTTCTGTGATACTGTGTGATTGTTTGCATATGACAAGTTCTCACATATGAGCATCCATCTCCCCGGTTCTATACCGTTCATTTTATAATATAGCCCACATCTACAGTGACCCCTTTAGACTCATAATGAATGATAAAAGGAGAAGTTCAATTTGTCAACTGGACAAAATTTGTTTGGTTGAAAACGTTTCGCCGCTCATCCGAGAGGCTTCGTCAGCTCTGGTTATTGTACTGGTTAGACCCTGTTTATATCTAGCTGCCAGGAGGCGCGTCCTACACTGAAAAAGCTCTGAAAACGAACCCCCCTAATCTGTCTCTTTGTTTTCCAAATTACTCTGGCGACTAGTTACGACCCCCTATTCAACGTCTAACGACCCTCTCCACCCCTCTGCCCTGGCTCGTCTGCCCTAATGTTTCTTTGTCTGTTTTGACGTGGTTTAAGAATGGAATTATAAATGGGAGACAAGTTATGTCTAACTCCCCCATTTCTGTTTAATGACGGATTCTCTTTTTTGACAAAAATAGCCTCTTTAACCCCTCTCAAACCAGTTATTTTCCCTGGCTAAGATCTGAACCTCACTGTCCTCAAAAGAATGGCCCGTGGCTTCTAGGTGAAGATGTACGGCAGATGACGGTCCACTCTGGCACGCCCGTCTGTGTTGGTACATCCTCTTGTGAAGTGGCTGTTTGGTTTCTCCAATGTAGCGCTCACTGCAGTCTTCACTACACTGAATGGAGTAGACCACATTGTTTTGTTTGTGGCTCGGTGTTCTGTCCTTTGGGTGGACGAGTTTTTGTCTTAAAGTGTTTGTGGGTTTGAAATAAACTGGAATTTCATATTGTCTGAAAATCCTCTGTAGTTTTTCCAAAACGCCGGCCAGGTACGGAATCGTTACCCCTTTCTTCCTGGGTTCGGATTCTCTGTTGTCTTGTTTCTTGCCCTTGTCTCTCTTGGTTTTGTTGACAGCCCACTTAGGATATCCACAAACCAAGAGGGCTTCCTGCACATGTTGTTCTTCTTTCTCCTTACCCTCTGTGCTTGTGGGAACCACTTGGGCCCTGTGTTGTAATGTCCGAATAACACCCAGTTTGTGCTGCAGTGGGTGGTGTGAATCAAAAAGCTCATAATGAATGTTTTGCCAGATACTCATTTCCTCTCAAAAGACATCCCTAAAACAAATTATACTGAACTCACATAGCATGTCTGGATCTTATTTCTAAATGTTATGTTTACAAATTCCCTAAATGACGTGTGGTGCTGGTTATGAAAACACATTTCGCTTGTACTCAATATCTACTGACGAGACTCAAGAGGCAAAAAAACGCAAAAGCTATGTCAGTAATTTATTTGTTGGCAAACAACTTTCACTGTTACAACAAATATTAGTTTTGAGATCATTCAACTTTGAACCCATACAAAAAGAATAAATAATTAGCATAATATTGTAATAATCATGATCATAATAATTTAAAAAAAATAACCCAAAAACAAAGCCAGTGCCACTTTTATTTAGTCCTACATAGACTAGCCTCTACCCTCCAAGCTTGTTTTGCCATCTTTAAACCAAAAAAACAGATAAATAAATAATTTCTCTCTCGGGGGATATGGAGGGGGCTCGTGGGATACATGTGCAAGCTAGACTTCATACACTTTACCAATTGATCCTCCTACGTAAAGTAAACATTGGTTTCTCAACATTGGACAGTGCTGCAGTGGTTTTCACATTTGTTCACTACACATATACAGTGTAATCTTGGCATTTCAGGGGTCAAAACTCCCTTCTGCTTTTCTCTCTTTCTTCCAACAATGACATTTAGAATCTCTTTTGTTCTGTACAGTAACAGCCAGCACATCAGTTAACGTCAATTAGTATTTGGCAAAAGAGAGTATATTCTTCCATTCGTTTCTTATTTTACTGTGGGCTCCGGACTAGTAAATGCTTTCTTGAATCACCATAGTAACCGTCTCTGCAACTTCAAAACTACACAGTGGTAAAGTATAGTAGTAATTGATCTCAAAAGTGAGTGATAGCAGTGTGTCTATAAAAGGTCCAGGATGAAGAGTGTCAGGTATATGTGTTATAATTAAGAAGTGCTTCATTGTCTCTGTATTGATGAAAAAGTATTAAGAGATATGGTAGTTCCTTGCTCCTTCTACACCAGAGCATCAAGACATTTCTGAACAGTTCCACAGACAAAAAAAGATTTGTAAACTCATATGTAAAAAATAAGACTTGGTCATATGCAACATTTGTATCTGTATTCTGTACAATACATAGAAATAGTTGTGATTTCTTCATAATCCTTTTGATAACAGAAAAATGCTTACAGAAGAAAGGAAAGATAACCAATTTTTTTTTCTATCAAGTCTGTAATATGATCTTCCTTATTTTTCATTGAAATACACAGTAGCCGCAGTCACTACAAGTCGCAGGAATGTTACACCAGCCCAGACACAACTCCATTTTAGCAGATATGAAACAGGAAGAGAGAACATCGGAGTGATATGTTTACAGTTTGCTCGCCCCCAAGTCATTTCAGGATGAGGATATAAGTCAAAGTCCATCCTCCATTTTGATTGGCAGGTAAAGGGGCGTTGCCTTTTTGTGGCTAGTTCATGTTGTGCAGTATTTACCACCTGCCCTTTCCCTTTGAAGAAGTTTCATCCAAGTCTTTGAGAGTTACAGAGAGGACAAACGGACAGACGGACAGGTCCTTTAACCAGGTTTTGGACACTATATGCTATGATCTGCTAAAGAAGGTCCATATTGAGGGATTCGCAGAGCTACGATCAATCCAAAGATTCCATAGTAAAGTAACAGTGAAGAAAATTACAAAATCCCTCCCCGTTTCCTTTTCATTTGAAGGTATTGGTCTTAAATAGATCCGCCCGCTGACTCCATTCATGACAATACATTCAGTTTCCTGCTTGCACTTTTACCGGCAACAACAGAAGTGTCACAAATATTTGGCGATCTCGGGCTAGCTCTGTCTGTCAGATTCGGAAGTTGGGAACAGTTTTTGTCCAAGGGGAGGGATAGGAGTCTTAGGGACAGCTCTATAGACTTGTAACCAGGTGAGAAGGGTCTACGGGGGGCTCTTCTGGCGAGGAATCCGACTCGTCCTTATTTTCTGATACCATATAACCATCGCTGCCACCACGGCCCATGTGGTAGTAGCTTTGCAATTCATGGAGGTGGTTTCTGGACCCCAAGTTAGGCATGCTCTTATAGTAGACGTCATCCAGCTCGGGGGCAGTGGCGCTCTTACAAGGCTGAAGCTCCCCCGAACTCTCGTCCTCTCCGTCGGTCAGCCCGTTCATGTGCGCGTCAGGCAGGTCGGTGAGCACGGGCATGCTGGTGTAAAGAGAGTCTCTGTGATTGGGCGAGTGCGTGTGCTCGTCTGTGTGCTCATTGGTCAGTAAAGGGAAGAAGCTCTCGCTGGTCTCCTGGGGCATGTGGCGTGGCCTGGAGAAGCTGTGGGGCGGAGGGGGTGGAGGCGGGTGGCTGTCCGGGGGTGGGGGTCGCGGGGGGAGCAGGGGGGCATTAGATTCCTCTCTGATGATCTCCAGGCCCAGGTTCTCCTCGTGGGGGAAGGCCGCAGGGTTGTCCAGCACCATGGGGCCAGGGTCTTCTTTGGAGCTGACCACGCACCCACTGACGCCACTGCTGCTGCTGCTGCTACTGCTGCCTGGCATGCTCCCTACGCAAACAATCAAGAAACAGGGATTAGAAATACATCCCAATGATTGAATGATTGCTTTGTTTCATGTAATGTCATTAGAGATTTTAATAGAATAACATCAAATAAATGGGTTTCTTAAGATTGAAGTGTGAAGTTGAATTACCGCTTAGTAAAACTGCTAGGCTCAGCATTAAGATTAAACAGCTTTCTTTTTGTAAGAAAATTAGCTTGGATGATGAGTTTATTACCGAAAAATCTTTAGTGATCTTCAGTTCTTACGTAATATGACCATATTTTTTATTCATTATGAATTTTAAAACGCTTGTATTAAAAGTATGATTAACGCTACAGAGGAATACTGTGATAAAAAATAATACTGAAGCCACTTTATGCCACTGACACAAAGCAGGACAATCAGGACAGGACAACAAATAAATAACAGAAAGAACCAATTAGTCCTTTTTTTTAGATGCGTGAAAAGTCCCTCAGTCGTCCAGGTAGAATCCATGATAAAAGGAGAAGTTCAATTTGTCAACTGGGCAAAGTTTGTTTGGTTGAAAACGTTTCGCCGCTCATCCGAGAGGCTTCGTCAGCTCTGGTTATTGTACTGGTTAGACACTGCTTATATCTTGCTGCCGGGAGGCGCTCCCTTCACTGAAAAAGCTCTGAAAACGACCCCCCCTAATCTGTCTCTTTGTTTTTCAAATTACTCTGGCAACTAGTTTCGTCCCCCTATTCAACGTCTAACGACCCTCTCCACCCCTCTGCCCTGGATTGTCTGCCCTAATGTTTCTTTGTCTGTTTTGACTTGGTTTAAGAATCGAATTATAAATGGGAGACAAGTTATGTCTAACTCCCCCATTTCTGTTTAACGACGGATTCTCTTTTTTGACAAAAATAGCCTCTTTAACCCCCCTCTCAAACCAGTCCTTTTCCCTGGCTAAGATCTGAACCTCACTGTCCTCAAAAGAATGGCCCGTGGCTTCTAGGTGAAGATGAACGGCAGATGATGGTCCACTCTGGCACGCCCGTCTGTGTTGGTACATCCTCTTGTGAAACGCCGCCCTGCAGCTAGATATAAGCAGTGTCTAACCAGCACAATAACCAGAACTGACGAAGCCTCTCGGATGAGCGGCAAAACGTCTTCAACCAAACAAACTTTGTCCAGTTGACAAATTGAACTTCTCCTTTTATCCTTTTTTTAGTTACTTTTTCATCCATCTGCAGCTCAAATCTTACCGTATTTCATAAAAATAGCAGAAACCCTCCCACTTTTTCAACAAAAACAATAAATATTGAACCCCAAAATATATTGTTCCAGCTTTCATATATTGAACGATACGTTGATATAGTAATTATCATGACAGGCCTAAATATTAATAGTATAAGTATTCTGTCTGTATTGGTCAATAACAGACAGTTACCTCCATTGGCCATGCTGCTGTTGACCAGCTTGTTCATGAGGTTGTGGTTGCGCTCAGTGGTAGCTCTCTCGTGGTTGTTCAGGTAGGATGGGATGTAATTGGAGGTCAGTTCCTTCAGGATCTTCTTCTCTAGAGTGGTCTCCTTGTGGTTGCTATGGGTACCGTATCCTCCGCTGCGGTCTAGGATTTGGACGCAGTCCCTCAGGTACTCGCTGCTGGCCATGCTGTAGTTGTTGGCGTGGTTACCATTAAGAGGAAGAGTGTCCATCACGCTGGAGTCTCTGGCATTGTTCAAAATGCCCTCTGAAGGAGAAAAATCCAATGATTAATAATTATTGTGAAGATTTGTCAGAAATTTTTAATTATCCCATGATATTATTAGATAGTGAGAACTGAGCATAAAAATCTGTAATGATAATTTTCAGTCAGAAAATGGCTTCAAGGGGTCATAATTTATTTAACCGCATCAATTTATTTTCCCAATTTACTACCAGGATTATAAATACGAAGTTTGTTGGTCAAATCTTGTGCAGGAATTGGGAAAAACACCAAGCAAATATAAAGCCGTCTATACTTGAGGCCAAAATCTTACCAAACCCGTGTAATATTCCCCTGGCTTTGTCTTACATATACATACTACTTTAACCATACTGATGTAGAAAATAAAATACTATAATTTGAATTAATAGTTTATTTCTCTCCAACCTTTTATTTGTCAGAAAAGTGACAAACAAAAGCCAGTAATATTACATAGACTGGAGAATTGAGGCAGAAAGTTACTGTGGCTGACAGCCAAACAAAAGCTGCTACTCGGTTTTAAATTGGACTCAAAATCACAGTCAAAGTGCTATTCAAACTAGCAAAGAGAGAAGACAGTGGATGATGTCAAAGTAGTTGAGTATTAATTTAGCCGTACTTGTGTCTCGGTATGGTGCTAATGGACAGCATGAGGGAGGAGAGAGAGAGAAGACAGATACATGAGTGCATACAAGATTAAACAACCACACAATTAGCAAAGCATAATTAAATTTGCAAAATTACACTTTTGTGAGTGCACATTCAGCTAGCACATCCAAAGAAACAGCTAGATGTACAATACAAGGACATACTCAAATGAAGGGCATTTCAACTAAAAGTATGTATGGCTCCCAAGAAACTTTTGAAATATTTGTTATTCAATGTAACAAGGTGGATGTTTATAGTATAGCATGGTATAGTATTTATACAGTATATACTCAACAAAAATATAAACGCAACACTTTTGTTTTTGCTCCCATTTTTCCTGAGATGGACCCAAAGATCCAAAATTCACTCCAGATACACAACACTACCATTTCTCTCAAACATTGTTCACAAATCTGTCCAAATGTGTGACAGCGAGCACCTCTGCCCCGCCGAGACAATCCACCCCACCTCACAGGTGCGCCACATCAAGATGCTGATCTGACATCATGACCAGTGCACAGGTGCGCCCCAGACTGCCCACAATAAAAGGCCACCCCGAAATGTGCATTTTTTTTTTGCTTTATTGGGGGTCTGGGGACTCAGAACCAGTGAGTATCTGGTGTAACCACCATTTGCCTCATGCAGTGCAACACATCTTCTTCGCATAGTTTATCAGATTGTCAATTGTGGCCTGTGGAATGTTGGTCCACTCCTCTTCAATGGCTGTGCGAAGTTGCTGGATATTAGTGGGAGCTGGTACACGCTGTCGTATACGCCGGTCAAGCACATCCCATGTCCGGTGAGTATGCTGGCCATGCAAGAACTGGGACATTTTCAGCTTCCAAGAATTGTGTACAGATCCTTGCAACATGGGGCCGTGCATTATCTTGCTGAAACATGAGGTGATGTTCATGGATGTATGGCAAACAATGGGCCTCAGGATCTCATCACGGTATCTCTGTGCATTCAAAATGCCATCAATAAAATGCACCTGTGTTCTTCGTCCATAACAGCCTTTGAAGAGGAGTGGACCAACATTCCACAGGCCACAACTGACAATCTGATAAACTCTATGCGAAGAAGATGTGTTGCACTGCATGAGGCAAATGGTGGTTACACCAGATACTGGCTGGTTCTGAGTCCCCAGACCTACAATAAAGCAAAAAAAAAAAAATGCACATTTCGGGGTGGCCTTTTATTGTGGGCAGTCTGGGGCGCACCTGTGCACTGGTCATGATGTCGGATCAGCATCTTGATGTGGCGCACCTGTGAGGTGGGGTGGATTGTCTCGGCGGGGCAGAGGTGCTCGCTGTCACACATTTGGACAGATTTGTGAACAATGTTTGAGAGAAATGGTAGTGTTGTGTATCTGGAGTGAATTTTGGATCTTTGGGTCCATCTCAGGAAAAATGGGAGCAAAAACAAAAGTGTTGCGTTTATATTTTTGTTGAGTGTATATATGGGTTATTGTCAATTTCTTTGTAAAAGAAATATCAGCTATTATAATGAATTTAATTTGCAAAATTGAGATTTAGCCATGTTAGAAAAACATACCCAGAGTTGTGTTTTGTTTAGTTCACACATGTTTGAGTCAACCTTTATTATTCGTCTGTCTACATCTCTAAAGCTCAAAATGCTCTGTTCCACCTTTTGAGGTCATGCAGTGGTAGTTTTCACGTTGACAGATACTTTTTTTTAACCTTTTGTTTAGTAGAGATTGGAAATTTCAGGTCTGAAATTCTCCAAATGATTCTAGAGAAGGTGTACGGAGTTTAAAAACACCATGGAGCACTTTCTGTATTACCACATGACATCACAAAGTTTTCAATCTGAGAGAAAATCTCAGCCTAAGCATGCATGTGTTAAAATGTATGGGAAAAAAAAAACCTCCAGGTTTATTTTTGATGAGAAAACAACATTATAACATAGATCAGAAAATAGCGTAATAAAGGCCCTTTAAGTTTATATATTACTTTTACAAACATATAGAAAATACACAATTAAAAGAAGGAGGTAAAAAAATGCTTGGAATGTATCAGTGTATAAGATTTCAAAACTATCCAAACTAATACACAGCCCCATTTCAAATTTAGAGACTATAAACTGTCCCTGCTATTAGATAAATATCTACACTCCACTCAATGAACTGGCAGTGTTTGAGGAGATTTTAATGCAGTGCAGAAGCTGCTCACTGGGTGTCCTTTGTGAAAGACAATATGATGGATGGGAGTCCCTTGGAAGCCACATTGATACCAGATATTACTCGCAAACGCACCACAGTTACATTTTAGCTATAAGGCAGGTAAGCATGCAGCAAATACATGTAAAAGCGCTTTATTATTTCTAAAAAGAGAAAGATGAGGCAGACCTTGAGTGTTGTACATGCCCACGGCCGGGTTGTTATAGACTGCAGAATCCCCCAGAAGCGTGTTATAAGGATTGTTAGTACCATGGGGACGAAGGAGAGCATTAGTTATAAGATGATTAGCCATGGCTCCTGGTACAGGCAGATAGAGAGAGAGAAGGAGGGAGAGGACAGAAACAGACGAGTGGAGAGGAGAAGGGGAGACAGTATGCAGATGTGGCAGTGAAGAAGTGAATGGGACGTGAGTGTGTGGAAGAAAGAGGGAGAGAAGAGCACAGGTAAATCAAACAGGCAAAAAAATAAAAACGCAAAAAAGTCTGAGGTGAAAAGTGACTGGACAAGTCATTCTGGCAGCCGGACACGTACGCAGGCTGGACGGAGACACAGAGAGGTGTGGGTGCTGCGCCCTCAATAAACGCTTGAGCAGGGAAGCGTGACTACAGCAGACTTAATGGACAAAAGATCTGGGAATGTGTCTGGCTGAGTGAGGGAACCCTGGCTGTTGGGGTACTGGAGCATCACAGAGGATTGTTACTTCTATATAATCTTATTAATGTAGTAGTAGTGCACATAATTGACTGACTGAGTAGCCTTTCGGAACCATATGTTTGTAGTGTTTATTTCCCATAAAGTCACATTTCCATGACATTGCATTTTTAATACCTACAGAAAGCTAACAAAGGGTGGTGACTGAAATGGGCAAATAAAAATGATCTTTGTATTTTTAAATGGAATAGTTTCAGTTTTATGCAGCTAAAACCTGGAAGATGTGTGACAGGCTTTGACATTGTTTAAATCCAGGCTCAAATCAGTTCTGAAATGTTTTTATCCTGCACTCTTCACTTCTATTTATGTTTTCATGTGTTTGTATTGTGATTTTAGTCTTTCTTATTCTGTAAAGCACTTTGAATTGTGTTCAAATTGTGCTATACAAATAAACTTGCCTTGTCTTGCCTACAGTTTAAGTGTACAGCCAATGTTCTGTACATTTTGATAAGAGAGGAAATTAGAATAATAAAATACCAAAAATATTGTAGAAATGTACAATTTATCCTGCACACCCATGATGTTAATGGAGCTCAACAGCCTGCCCGATTCAAAGACCGCAGAGGTTCTAAAAATTGGAGTAAATTGGAGGCTAACCAGTTATAGTATGATGCAATCATTTAAGTGCAAAAACATATGTTAGCCCTACGATTCAGCTACATGTTGTTATATCTTTGCAGTTTATGTGTCCTATTGTACATAAATACAGCATTTCTAATTAGCCTATACATTTTTTTGAAAAGTGTATGGAAAAATTGAGAATTTTACTTCTGGAAGAGGTGGAAGGGAGTGTTGAGTTCCATAATAAATACAACTCTATGTGAGTCTGTTATATTTTATATTTATTTTTGCTGGATCACGGGTAAAGTTGACGTTACCATGTTCTATAAATTATATCTTTGTGTGTCTACAAAATACCTGTTGTAAAAATAGAGCACAGTGTTTCAGGGAGTAGCACTTACTAAATGTAATAAATTTAAATGGCAGGAGTAAATGTAGGAGAGCACTAAACGCCTAGACAGTAGGGTAGTAAACTGTAAGTGACATTATAAATATGCTGTGTAAAATGGACGCAGATTATTTCCAACTGCCTTCCGAAGTAGCTCTAAATTAAGCCTGCTCCCATCATTTCAACAAGTCAATCTCCTTTCAGGATATCTAGTTCAGTCCTTCCCATCGAAATGCGAAATTCATTTGAGCAGTATTACCACCTGTGAAATACTCTACTTACACCTTATTGAATCCTACCTGTACATTTGTATTTTATTTTATTTTATTACATATTTTTTATTATATTGCTTACTTTTTTCCCTTGTATTTTTATTGCATGCTATTAGTACTTCTTGACTATCTTAGCGAGTCAACGGGTTCTTCTGATCCTAAGCATTTCATTGCATTGTTGACCTTGTGTTAATCCTGCATATGACAAATAAAAAATCTTGACTCTTGAATCCATGAAAGTTCCAGTAACATAGTCAATTGAAATCTCCGAGCCAAGTGATGCCTTACTTTCAAGGGAGAAAGAAAGAGAGTCCTGTGCATGTGCATGTGTGTGCGTGTGTGGGTGTGGTCAGGGGGTCTCTTTATCCTGCTTCTCTTAAGTGTGTGATAATTCTGCCGCTGACATACACAACGTAGCTTTAGCATCAATCTGTCATGCTAACAGCTTATTAGTGGCCTGGAGGAAACCAGGGCCACACCTCTGTGCTAAGACTAACAAATGGCAGAATAAGCGTGTGTATGTGTCACAATGTTTAGGCATTTGCTCTGTCTCTATGTCCTCATTACCCCAGCACCGGCCATGCTCATATAGTCCATTCTCACTGACCATAACAGCAACAGAAATAACCAAGGAATACACAGGAAATGTACACAATACCCATTTAAAGGTCCTATATTACACAACATTCACTCTTGTGAGCTTTAAACCATGTTATAATGTTGTTACCTCATCAAAAACATACTGTACATATAGCTGTGTTTTGTTTCATTCACATATGTAATCTTTTATTATTTGTCTGTGTACATCTCCAAAGCCAGGGCTCTCAAGTTTTGAGCGGGGTCGTGCGTGAGACTGTAATTTCCGAGGATGGGGGGGAGTGAACAATTTTTCCCGAATTGCGTGAGAAATGCCCTGTGAGCGTGTGAACACGTCGAATTGCGTGTTGAGAGCCATGTTGGTCTAAAGAGTAAACTTAAACTACAAAGCAACTAATGAGAGTTATATAAATGAAGTTATTACCTGATGGTTCTCAGTTTGTTTTATCATCACCGCACTTTGTCAGTGCGCGCTGAGAGGGGCGGGGAGGAGGGAGGGGGGCGGGGGGGAGCGGGACATTTTTAACGGATTCATGTAAGAGTCTGGTTAATGCACCGGGCCCGCGTCTCACCGCGTCTCACCATGGACAGTTCAGCTCTGGGCCGCGCGTAAGCCGTCGGGGGGGGGACGTTACGCACAGACGGAGACACCGGGACCGGAGTCGGTGCGTCTCAGAGGAGACGTGGCACCGGGACTGAGGCTCAGGACGTGCCCGGGGGACGGCGCGTCTGCTCCGGCCTCCGCTCGGACCGTGCGCCCGGAGCAGGGGGAGTTTTTTTCGCTGAAAACGTGCGGAGCCTGCATAAACTAAGCCACACAGACCGAATTTTCTGGGCACACAAAAAAAAAAAAAAAAATCAGCGTGAGAAATGCCGTGTGTGGCGTCGAATTGCGTGTGTTACACTCTCAATGCGTGAGACTTGAGAGCCCTGCCAAAGCTCTAAATGCTCTGTTCCACCTTGTGATGTCATGAACCGATAGTTCATGTTAACATCTACCTTTTATTTAGGTTAGCAGAGATTTGCAATTACAGAGCTGAAATTATTCAAATGATTCTATTGAAGGTGTATAAAATTTAAAAACACAGTGAAGCACTTCCTATATTATGACATGACATCACAAGGTGGAACAGAGTGCTTTCTGTTTGAGAGAATAATTAAATATTCCTAAATATGCAGGGTTTGTGTGTTAAACGTGTGAATGGAACAAAATACAACTCCAGGTATGTTTTTGATGAGAAAAGAACACTAAAACATAAAACAGAAAATGGCATAATACGGGCCCTTTAACTGCTAACAGCGGCCTATATGGGGTGGGAGAAGCTAAGCCGGACGTGTCTCATGTGCATACCTATGCATTTGTTATAGTGTGGTTAAAGGGCTTTAAAGTCTCAGAGAAGGTTATTAAAGCTGGCAGTAAATTTGCATTATTTACAGTGAAGGAATTGGCCAGTCATACATTAACGTCCTTTGAAGGGTTCAATAAATGGCCCAAAACAGTGAAGTAACAATAAGCTTGTAAAGTCACTGTGGCTATTGCAAAAGGGTTTATGGGGTCAAATGTGATTATTATACTTGAAAAAGGGTAAGATGAACCTATGACACTTGGCAACGGTCCTATATATTATGAAAAATGGACTCTTGTGCGCTTTAAACCATGTTATAATGTTACCTCATCAAGAACATACCTGGAATTGTGTTTTTGTTTTTGTTTAAAAGTAACCCTGCATTATTAATCTGTCTACATCTCCAAAGCTCAAAATGCTAATTTTACACCTTGTGATGTCATGTTGTAGTTTTCAAGTTAATAGCTTCCTTTTATCTTTAGTTCAGTAGAGATTTGACATCACAAAGTGGAGCAAAACAAAACTCCCGGAATGTTTGTGAGGAGAAAACAACATTAAAACATAGATCAGAAAATACTGTAATGTAAACATCAAATTCTATTTTTGAGGAGGAAACAACAGTCTAACATGGCTGAAAGCTCACAATGGTCAGTTTCACATAATATAGGACTTTTAATTCAAATAAAAAAAACATTTACATATAAAACCTGCCCCAACCACTAGAAGAAACTGTTCTGACAGCTGCTATCAATTCACTTTGCTAATCCTGTCTCAAGTGGAAGAACACAGGGCTATCAACAGAAGTTTGGGCTCTAATCGCTCCTCTAAATGACAGCATATGCTTTGAGGCCCTCCTGCTGTTAATAAAGTACATACAGTGACAGCGATGGGCATGCAAATGGTAGGTATCCCACGGTTACCTCTGTTGAGAGTAGCTGAGCTGTTGATGTCTCCAGTGATGAAGGAAGACTCCTGTTTCCTTACAGTGTCATTCCACATACGCCGAATTCGACTCTGTGCAGAGATGAGAAGAGGACACAAAGAAGCAGTGGAAGTGGAAGGAGTGAAGGTAAGGAGAGGGAAAGACAACAAAAATGGAAAATATGGTGAGCAAAAGTAGGTTGTGTGAAGAGGGCAGTTCAGTGTAGGAGAGATAATAAATGTGGCAGGGGAGTAACAGGAGGGAGAAGTAATGGTCCATTATTTCCAATTGTTTTGTATGTAAAAATATGACAGTATCAATATATGAAGCTTTAGTTTAGGGCTCGGTTATCACACTTTAACACAATCCATCAGCATATTTTAACTGCACATTATTTTTGTCAAATGCATAAAGAAATGCACTGAAGCTAGCACTGGGAGGGAATTCAACATCAGCATTCATGTATTTTGCATCTGGTATAAAAGTGAAGCACCCTGTATCAAACTCTCTGCTTTGATGGATTGTACTTGAAAGTGACGGTGATAAGCGAGGCCCCTGCTGGAGCACTGGTCTCACCTGGGAGTCTGCTGTGCTGTAGCGTCCAGGTGTGCAGGCAGGTAAGCTCACCTGAGAGCCTGTGGAGTAGCGGCCTGGGGTCCGAGACGTGGTTGTCTTACTGGAAGAGGAGATGGAGGTTTCTACACTTTTACCACTGCAGCAGTGAGTACGGAGACATTTGCCGTACTCTTTCCGCACCTGTGGAGAGAAAGTGGCACACAGGTGAGCAGGGTGACACTCACAGGTGTGCGTAACCAGAGGAGTTCTACTTGCTTTAATGGGGACATATTCTTCACACAATGTGCCCTGTGATTAAAACAATCTCATCTTACGTGTTTTATTATGCTTCTTAGAATTTCCTCAAACAAACATGAAAGTTCTAAAACACACATGAAAAGATGAACTCCGTATCCCTATCAACCCAAATGTTATTACAGCCATATTGATCTGAAATGGACCTAGTCCTCCGAGAGCCATATGATGCACTTGTACACAAAGAACATCTGCATTTAGATCACAATCCAGTTAGAGCAAATAGGAGCGTAATTGGCTTTTAACAAGGCTTTTGGACTGGCAGGCGTGTGTTGCCACATGCTCTGTTTGCACAGCTGCATGCTGAGTTGTTCCATGCTTCTTGGGAGAAAGCACTTTGGGTCGGCGCCAGAGAAAACCTCAGCAGTGTTCATAGGACATGTCTCGAGATACTTGATCCCTGAGCCTTTCACATACCTAAGTGCAGTGCACAGGCTCAAGCACAGATACACACTGCTGCTTGTTCATTGGTCAAACCTTTAAAAGTGAAAGACTCTCCGTGGGACTGCAGCCAGACAAAAGTATTAACCGCTCTTTCCTTTCACATCATACTCCTCTTCTGTTCTCTCCAGCACTGACAGTGTGTGGGAGACTCTGTAAAAATATCCTCAATGTGTAGGCTTCTTCTGCAAACCATATTTCAAATGAAGCAAGTGATACACGCTGTCTATACCAAATGCTGTATTATTAATGCTAACATTGGAAATATAGAAAACCTTTAATAGAAAAATTCGAAGTCAGCATGGGAATGAGAGCATTCTGACTTCATTTAAGCAGACTGCACATATATATAGATATATATTTACTCCCATGTGTACTGGCAAAATGCTTTTTGTTTTTTCACCCGAATTAGTGGTGTTTACTAAATATTAAGAGTGTCTCACCTTCTTTTGCAGTATACAGTGGAAGATGAAGATGAACATGCCCTGCAGCGAGTTGAAGATGGTGAAGAGGTATGCCATAATAACAGTGCTCTCATTGATGTACATGAGGCCAAAAGCCCAGGTGAGGCCCAGCAGACACAGCAGTGCTATGGCCCCAATGACCCAGGACCTGTAGAAGGGCAGAGCATTTTTATTTAGCGCTGAGTGGCTGTCAGACATGTATGATGCACGTGGGACCATAAAACATAGGAAAGGCGTTAGCAAGGGTTCACTCGGAGTCCTGTCACGGCAGGAGGAGAATGGAGAAAACAGCAGGAGTTCCTGTCTAAAAAGAACTGCATTTTATAGGATGAGGGAGAGGTTATAAGTTGGCTTATGTCATTGAGTAATATAGTGAAAGTCAACAGTTTCTTTCCAGAGAATATTTTCCCAGCCTGAAATGAAGTCTGCTAGTGTCATTTTTACTATAACCATAGAAGCAGATTTAATACATTTTTAAAGCCTAGATTTTTAAATAAAGCCCCTGCTGAGGTCCTTAAAAGGGGCAAATGTCGTGGCGGCTTGGTCTAGACTGAATATCCGTGGCTTCTCTGGGCAGTAAGTAGTCGGACATTACAGCCATTAGGGGTGACATTTCAGCGGTAAAGGTCACAGTTTGTGGTTGGACATGACTAGCGCTATCAGCTGACTGGGAAGTGATCACCTTTGAAGAATAGAGATACTGAGACACACACGTGGGGCGAGAAAAAACTTAGGGAGAAGTGAACCAAGTGAGACTGCAGTGATTGATTTGATGTTGGCCTCCGTGGCACCATTCCGGCGAGACAGACCCTCCAATAAAGCTCGCACTGACGACCCCTTCTTCTATAAAGGGTGTACACTCCATTCCACTCCTCACAATCTAGCCATTTCACCTCTTCCCTCCAGTGCTCCCCAGAGTCAACTTCTCTCCCTCTCTCCCCTCATTCACATCTCGCCATTATATTTCAATAGCGCATTAGTTCTATAGGTCACGGGAGCTCACACACATCAGAAATGTAATGTGTCGAACAGAGTGGTTGTACTATATGGAGGCAATCTGGGCTCATTTAAGGAGGGGTGTGGTGGGGTGCATAGGGAATGATTTCTGGGAAAGACAGAAAGCAAAAGTGGGAAGAGGCCTTACCACAGCCAAATCCACAAAAAAGACAACCATGATGGCAGATGGAGATGGGGACAAGAAAGAAAAGAAAAGCACAAAAGGACATAATGATGATTAACAAGTAAATGAAACACAAAAAAGAGTTGACTAATGAATGGAAAATAGAGTATAATCTTTTGAGCATTTAGTGTGCTATGAAAGAGTATTCCAAAGCATCATGGTTCTAATTTGCCTTTTGATTTTTTAACTTAATTATCCATTTTAATGCGTTGTTAACGGCGCCAGAGCATAGCCTTTTTTGTCATGCACTTCCTACTTGTAACTTTATTGAAAAATGCATGGCGTATCTAAGTGATAAATCCAAAGTTCAAATTCATGCATTTTAAGTTGCATGTGAAAAGGGGCATTGAGTAAATTATTGAAATTAGCCACACTCTTTTGATATTGGCAGAGCAAAAAAGTGACTTCTGATTAGCAAGCTTGTTAGATATTTGGGAGATTTAGTGCACGGAATAAATTAAGCCAGATTTCTTTCTTCCAGGCGTGTACGCGTAACGGTAACATGACTGGGAATAATAATGTGATGAAATGTCAAGCAGAGGTGAAATGATTTCAGATGACAAAAACAAGGACAAAATTGTAAGCGTGCGTGGCCACATTTGTCGTCAAATATAATGTTTTTTTCCCCCCTCACAAGGGCAAAAAAAGAGTGCTTACTTGATGTTATCCAGACATCCCGAATCCGGTTTGAGGATAGCTGTATGGTGGAACATCTTATAAAGAGCTATGCCCAGGAAGATTACATTAAGCTGCAACACACACGACACATATCAAGTTAATACACTGCTGCCATCACTGCCTAATTAAAGACAATGTCACAGCGGCAACTCTCTCTCACACACACATATTGCGTATCATTTCATTTTCCTCCCTTAGCAATTGGCTAGGGGGCACTGTATCAGTCGGCAATCACCAACTGTCTTTATGTGCACGATATACTCTAGCTCTAGCTTCAAGGAGAAAACATAGTAGTCATTAAGCCCATAGAGAATCATTGGCGCAGTAGAAATCCAATTCTTGCAGATGTGGTCTTTTCGACTGGCCTTCTCACACACACACACACACAGACGAAAGACATAATGGTCTGAACTACTGTGTTGCCAGTGCCAATAGGTGGAGGAGCATAGCGGCCACAAATGCATTGATAATACTAAAAGAGCCAGTTAGATCAGTGATAGTCCGCCTGACATTTCTAGAGAATGAGACCAGAGCATCAGTGTTGACATTCACCTAATTGGAACAATTTTTTGGCAAACACTCTTTTTATTATAGCTTTGTTTCGACATTTTTAATACGTGCATGAGTGCCTGGTTTATACTTGCCCCGCGTCGTTCATCATTGATTTCTCTGTTACTCTGTGGTAAATAATAGTCATAACAGAAAGTGACTGTCATTTACTAGTCTTATAGTGTTTGCTTGAAATGGAACAGCGCATCAATAAGGTGCCAATATTTTCCTAACACCCTGTCATATTCACTCCAGTGTCTGCCCAGAATGCTTTCAAAAGGATTTTCAGCTTGTTAAATAAAAATGAAAGTAAATCCATAAGAGGTTTTTTTTCTTCAAATGCATGCCCTTGTAAAATGTACAGTGCACTTGGTGTTTGTGTCTTACCATAATGATGAGTGTAGCAGGCCCTATAAAGCTCCAGATGAAATATGTATCTAATCTTAGCCAGCACCTAGAAAGAAAGACAAAGAAAACATATTTAGCATAATTTAAAAACAAAGTTCATACAATGGTCAAACTATACAATGGTTTGGGAATCTCTCCATTAACCAATTTTTAAACAACATTGGAGGAAGTATGGATTTAAAACTACCTAGCTGGCACTTAAAACAGCTTTTGTCAGTTCTACGCTTAGAGCTGCTTAATATACTCCATGGGGGGAAAGGGAAATTTAGGTATGGATGGGAAAAGGGGGGGATGTACATCTCCAAAGCTCAAAATGCTCCACCTTGTGATGTCATTTAGTGGTACTTTTCGAGTCAACTAACAACTAAACCTGAACCTACTCTCTCCATGTCTGAAACCATCCAAATGATTCTAGTCAAGGTGTATAGAGTTTAAAAACACAGTGGAGCACCTATGTATTACTACATGATATCACAAGGTCCAACAGTGTTTTCTGTTTGATAGAAAAACTCAACCTAATTATGCAGGGTTTGTGAGTTAAACATGTGTGACTAAAACAAAGCACAACTCCAGGTATGTTTTTGGTGAGGAAACAACATTATATAATAAGAAAATAACTTAACGTGGACCCTTTGATGTATAGCAGCACATGCGTATATGAATTCACATTGTGCTCCCGCCCTGAGCTTGATGTAGAACAGCTTGAATTTATTATGCACACTGGAACCCATTGAAGGAAAAAAATAGAACTCTGTGTATACTTTATCAAAAGTGCGGAGACATCGGGAGAGTGGTGGAAGTTGGGCACATGTGAAAGTGACAAGAATGACTAAAGGTAAAGGAGGACTGGACCACAGGCATACATCACACGCATGGAATTGGACAGCCATGGATGAACATCAATGATAGATTCAGCTGCTCTTCCCCCTTAGGGCCCAGAAATATGACACAAGCGTGTGCATTTGAATACTGACTTATGGATGCAGTCGTCACACGTGGGTTATTTATGAAGTCTGGAGAGGCCAAAGGTCAGTGGAGAGACACACTGTCAACACACCAGCTAGGATAACCCACTAAGTCCAACGCATACTAAAGACATGGATGGATGTTTCACATGCATGAGGACACATTATATATACAGTTTGTGACAAGGTTAGCCAGGATATGCTCTCGAAGGTGAGTTACACTGCTGTACTATGCAAAAGTGATATTTTAAAAAGGTATCTCAGTTTGCAGCAGAAATATAAAGGTCATATATTACGCAAAACAGACTCTTGTGAGCTTTAAGCCATGTAAGAATGTTGTTATTTACCTGGAGTTATGTTTTGTTTCATCCATCCACAGCCCTTTATCATCAGTCTGTCCACTGTACATCTCCAAACCTCAAAATGCTCTGTTTCGCCTTATGTCAGGACAACAGCAACCTTTTACCCTTTTAAATGGAGATTGGGAATTCCAGAGCAGAAACTGTCCAAATGATTCTAGTGAAGGTGTATGGAGTTTAAAACAGTGGAGCACTTACCACATTATCACATGACATCACTAGACGGAACAGAGTGGTTTATGTTTGAAAAACTTAACCTAAATATGCAGGATTTGTGTGATAAACATATGAATGAAACAAAACACAACTCTGGGTATGTTTTTGACGTGGAAACAACATTATAGCATAGATCAGAAAATATCATAATACAAAGAGAGCAAGGTTGCAATCATATATTGCAATAAAATGGATTCAACCTCAAAATTTTAGTTCAAAGATGGTTGCTCTTCAAGCTATTAAGTTGTAAAAGTCTAGTGTTTCTATAATGTAAAGAATCAACTGAAAGTAATTATTCACTTGTTGATCTGGTAAAGATACTTAACAAATGACCATGGGCGGGTGGGCCTTTCACATTCATGAGGACACATTTGAGCCAATCCATATTCTGTTTGTGACAAGGCTGCAGAGGATATGGTGCACTATGCTGAATTACATTATCCCAAAAGTCTTTCTTCATCCACTTTAGGAAGTGAGAATGCAAAAAGACTCCGGTATGCCCTCTGATGGAGGTCAGACCCAATAGGTTGTAGAGAAAGGTGCCAAACAAAAAAATATACTGGGGCAAAATGGCCGTCTGATTCATGATCAGTTGCTTTTGAATTATTAATCTTTCAATTTCCAGCACATTAGAAAGCCCTCCATTATGGGTCCCTGGCTGTGTCACACTATCCCCCATTAGGGCTCCTGTGCTAAGTCATAGCAGCGTTCATTATAGGGACATGAATGAGAGCCAGTGCCACTGGCTAATGCAGGGAGACTGAAGGTGGCTTATGTGACAAGGTGACACTGCAGGGGAGGCCCATGATATTTTCAAAGGGTTTAGCTGCAATATTATGTCAAATACCATATGCAAAGCCATTTTGCAGACTAGATTAGGAATGATATAGTACCAAGGCACTGTCCTAATTTATACAGATTCTACACCGTTCTCAAAGCATTGTGATCTATCACAGTGCTTTGTACCCAAACCCATCACACACCTGGTGTTCACTGACTCTTGTGAGTCTTACATTATATGTCATGTATGTCATATAATGCTGTTACCTCATCAAAAACATACCTGTTTTTTTTGTTTTTTTTAGTCAAACATGTTTGAGTAATCATTTATTATTAGTCTCTCTACATCTCCAAAGCTCAAAATGCTCTGTTTCACCGTGGAATGTCATGAAATGTTGCTTTTTTACCTTTAGTTCACTAGACATTAGTAATACCAGGGCTGAAATTATCCAGATGATTCTAGCGAAAACACAGTGAAGCACTTCATCTGTTACCACGTGACATCACAAGGTAGAACAGTGTTTTCAGTTTGAGAGAAGAATTCAGCCTAAATATGCAGGATTTGTGTGTTAAACATGTGTGAATGAAACAAAACACAACTCCAGGTCTGTTTTTAGTGCGGAAACAACATTATAACTTAGATCAGAAATAGCATAATATTGACCCTTTAATGTCTTAAATCTTTTCATATAGCCAAAAAATAAACAAAAAAATCCCAGTACTGCAAAGAAAATGTACATACAATAAATATTGATCCCCCAAAAAATATTGTTGCTTTCATATTTTGAACCATAAGTCGATACAGTAATTATCATGATATGCCTAGTACTAACTACAAAACTTGGCATAGTACTGTAGTTATTGTGACCAAGAAATTTCCAGTGATCTAATGCTATGCGGTCTGGATTATTCATTTCTAACTTGGGCTCTCATGTTTTAAAGATTGCCCTCACAATGAAATATTGATCTAAGTGGCATACGGATTGGTGTGGTCTGACGTTTAAACACTCTTAAATCAGAGCCTTTTTATCTATGGACTGCTGTGTGGATAGTGAAGAACGATGAGTTCTCAAGTGTGGCTACAATGGCCTTGGGAGCAGCTAAGAATGGGGACGCATCTGAATCATTTAAGAGTACTATACCATTCTCTGTTGGTAGGATCAGTCATTTATAAGCAAATCCAACATCCTCTTTAACCCGCACGGTTTCACTGTCACTAAAGAAAGGACAGGTCACGGACATATAAGTGTATTATGCATATGTAAAATTCATATGTGCTCAATGGATAAAAGTGTTTATCAGTCAAAGGGCAGACAGTACACTGGGTGAGAGTGTGCATTTGTAGGGGGCAAAAAAGAAAGGTATGAATAATTACAATACACTCTTAATGCGTGTTCTTATCTTTTACGTGACTATTCTCCCTCCAGGTAAGCCACCTTTTTAAAAACATAATGAGCTTAGATGTGTTCATATATAGAAATCTTGCACGCTCCTCCATCACTTCCCACTGTGGAAAGATATGGAATGATACAAGACACAGATAGAAAATGATTCCAGGTTTTAGCTAGTAGGTGCAATATGTTTGCTTATATTTATGGGGCCCAGGTATACTTTTCTGATTTTCAAATGAATTTAGTTACCTACTGTCTTTCAGATATAAACAATAACTGTCTTTCAGATATAAAACAATACAGCACCCAATAAAATGTTCAGACATTCAATTATTTTAGTACAAGATCTTGTGAAATAAAACTGCCACAAGACTGGGCACACCTAAGGAAAATGATCTTGTGAGATTTTTTTCCCATTTAGTTTACATCTAGATTGGACAAAAAGAGTTAAGGGCTGGTAAGTTACATCTCGTGAGGAATTGTGCTTCCAAAAAGTATCTCTAGAACTATAACAAAAATATGAAATTTTAAAAATTCAAGTATTTTATTATTTCAAAATCTCTCCTTGTCTTGTTCTCGATGACCTAATCTCGTGTCTCATCTAGTGGAAATTCTGTCTCATCCCACCCCTCATTATTCTGTATATTTCTATTTCTGTATAATACTTGGGCACTGAAATAACAGACAGAATGAAGCCGATATTTTTCCCACATCCACATCCTTGTCTGTCCTTGTGAAAGCCCTCTATATTCACACGTTGTCATATTCATGCGGTGAGCACCCCCCTGCATTTCCGTCTCTGTACTGACTCTTCAGCCCGAGAAGTCTTACAGCCAAAATAACAGTAGGGACTGGCCTAAAAACCCTCCGTGGCAAATATGTTGTGCATACATGCTTCCCGTGCCTCTCCCCGAGCCTTATGAGCTGCTTACACTCGGTCCGTGCCATAGCTGCGGTAGTCCACTGCTGCCGACACAGCCACGATAATAGCGGGCACGCCATAACCTGCCAGGTAGAAGTACTTAGTCCTGGAGTGCTCGCTCTCAAACACCTCCACCAGCATGATGTAGAGCTGAACGCCTTCCAGGAACATCCAGGTGAAGGCTGCCAGGAAGAAGAAGTGCAGCAGGGCGGCAAAGACAGCACAGGCAATCTGGAGAAACAAATGGATAGGATTTATGGAGATGGTCATTTGTCTGGTAAATTGTTTAGGAGATAAATACACTGCTCGAATACATTGATTTTGATAAAGAACATTTTGTCTTAACAAATAGTACTTTTAATGGACTACAGTGGCTCATGACCTATTTATATCCAAAGCACTGGCTAAAATAAGGATTACTAGTACAAATAAAAGCAAGCGGAACCAGGATCCAATCAATCAAAACAGAGAAGCTTGAATAACAAACCTAATAAATGCCTCTGAGCTATTGAAATAAACTGGGCTAAATGAGACAACAAGCACAAACCAAGGTCTTGACAAGGAAGGAATAAAAGGGGCTAAATCAAGACAACAAAGAAATTTGACTCAAAAGCAATAAGGTTAAATATTTTATTTATTTATTTATTTGTTTGATTGGGGACAGAGCATGTTGATGGACAAACATGACACAACATGAATTGTACGGATTGTAGCCTAAAGCTAATTTCAAATATCTGAAGATTATAATAACTGTATGAAATCAGGGTATTACTTTTAAATACTCTGGTTCTGATCCTGATTCCTCCATTTGAGTTTGGAAGTGAATAAAAGGGCTCTGTGGTTGACCACACAAAGAGCCAAAGCACTTTGCAAAACGACCAGGTTGCTTGAATACCTTGGCAGCAGCGTTGACAATTCAATATGATTTTTGTCATTGCCAAACATTTTGAATAAATAGAGGGGTTGCTAAATGAATCAGTGATGTGAGACACATGGTGCTAACCGAATCTGACACATTTTGGGATTTAAAAGGCCAATGAAAGCATTTAAGTGGTAAATAGAGGCAAAATCAGTGGCATTATTGCAAAATCTAATCACATATTTTCAGTGAACTGTGTGATAAAATGATAATTACTTCCTTGTAAGATGGTAATTATTATATACTGAGCTAAATGGAAATAAATTGGCATTCACCTGAGGCAAGCAGTGTTTCATAGGCAGAAAATGAAATTAATGAATTTTCGATTACATTGTTATCTGTTTACATTTTTATCTGGAAGGATGAAAGCAGTTTGAGAGGCAGATGATATATAAACTAGAAAAGTACATAAATTCTACACAACATTCAAATAAAAAAGTGACCAGTAAATATAAAAGTTAGGCAACTTAATTAAATAGCAGGCACTGTGGTTCAGGAGGGCACGATCTAAATTTATGGAGAGAAGCTCATTTTAAAATACTAAAAATTTCAACATCAACAATATCTGTCTTTATTTAAAACTATGATCACAGAGATGGGTTTTACACATTATTTATGATCCTGGCCTAGCCATGCTTCAATTATTTCTGTTTTATTCGCTCTTTTAGCTCAATCTTATTTATGGATTTGTTCTGACTTTGACTGTAGCTCTACTTATACAATCCAAATACCAAAACATATTTCATTTTATTCAAGAGTAATAAACCGTCAAACAGCATTAACTGGGACAAGGATAAGGAGGAAAAGCTTAATAACAGGACCAATTGGTCTGTGCTATTCAAGCCTTTCATCTAAAGAGTCACTCCTGAATCAGTGAGTGGTAGCGCTAACACACAGACACAATTACCTCACAATGAGTTTAGGGGCGAGGGAGTCACTCATTTCCATTTCTAATGATGGCACAGCGTCACGCACACACAGGTAAAGAAGCCTCTACTTATGCAAAGTCGTTTGGTTTTTCCTCCTGGAATTAGGGCTTAAGCGTCTGCGAGCTAAGCGATGCTGAAGATGTTAATAGAGGTCACAAATAGTCACCAGTAATTAAGAGGAGAATGGTGGCCAGGCTGATCTACTGCATAAAGAAACACCATCCCATCCCCCACACTGTAGCACTCACACAAACAGATAAACACCCACGTCAAAACACATTTATCAAATTTGCTTCATGTCTTCGTTTGAAATGAGCAGGTTGTCTCATTTTAGCACAGCGGGGAAGCAGAGGCCCAGGGCGCAGCGCATACCGTTCCCTCCTTACACACAAAAACATCCAAATGGCTCGGAGACAAAGAAGAGAAAGCACTGCCGATCACTACTGCAGATATACAGGCTGCCTGCCTGTACACAGCTCAAGTATTTGTGTCATCAAAGTTCCCTGGAGGTGTTATGATAACTGTAGGCACTGCTCTGTCTGAAGGTTTGTTAGACTTTAATCTGAACTATAATTTAACACAGTCTGATCTAGGGCTGCAACGATTAGTCGACAACGTCGATGACGTCGACAATAAAATTTTGTCGACATGAAATTTCATTGTCGACTAGTCGTATTATTTAAGTATCATTTTAATTTGGAACTTAATACTCGTCTGTGTCAAGAATCCGCAGGGCCGACAGCGAACAGTTCAATGTCTTTGTTACACATCTGCTCCTTCACTGTGCAGTGTCCAGGTTTACACCATTTCTCGTTCAGAAACAGCGCTAGTCCACCTCCCTTCTTCTTCCCGCTTTCCGTGATTTGCGGTGTTAGCCATGTCACCGTAAAAACAATGACGCTAGCGTCCCTGTACTCCCTCTGAAATCTAACGAGCGCCGCGAGCTCGTCCGTCTTGTTGGCGAGGGCGCGCACATTCCCCGCTAAGACGGAGGGGAGGACCGGCCTGCAGCGTCTCTTCTTTTCCCGGAGTTTACGTCCCGCGCGGCGTCCACAGCGTGTCGTCCGCAGGATCTCGTCAAGGATAACATGCCTGTCTCGGGGGAACACAACAGCGCTGCGCAGCGCCATCAGCTGATCCTTTGTGTAGACGAGCGGAGGACGGGGTTCCTTACACATCTTAAGCCGAGACAGGTAAATAATCCACCAAAAGTGCGGAAAAAATGCAGCGTCGAGTGCAGCCCAAGCTTAATGAACAGTGTTGACAAAAATATTTACAAAAGTGGTGCGGTTTAAAGGCAAAAAGTTAGGAAAGTTACGGAAAAGTGCGGGAGCGTTGTGACGGGCAGCTAGCTCACGCCAGTCACTGTATCTGCATGTGAGGAATATTCCAATATTAGCACTAGTGCTAAACGGAATGGTGGCCATACGCAATTTGCTCACGAGTCATGGATAATCTTTTTCATTACGAATGTAGTCTAGTCGTGTTTTGGCAGTATTCCCTTAACAGAACGCTGTTTCACAGAATAATTAAACTTTTTTTTAAACTGGATACTGACAATATTCCGCTTTGAAACGGAATGCTTAAAGCACGCACGCGTAACTGCGCTCACTAAATACCAATGTTAGTGTCGTGTCCATTATCCTAGTAATATTTTTTTTCGTGACTGATCGTGACTAATCGTCACTGGATCTATAGATTAATCGACTACTAAAATAATCGTTAGTTGCAGCCCTAGTCTGATCAGAAAGAACAGCCAATAGAACTATAACAGGTGAGGTTATTTGTACTGTTAAACAAGTTTTTCTCAAATAATATTACAATCGCAAGTTAGCTAGCCTTAGCCAACAGATTTTCAGTTACTCACACTCACCTTTTTATTGAAAATCAAACACCTAAAATGGACAATGAACGCTTGTATTCATTACAAGCTCCTGAAAATGTGTTTTCAGATTATTGTAAACCTTATTTGACAGTGTTTGCTTAATGTGTGTAGTGTGTCTCAATGGTAACTGATGAACATTTCGCTAATACACATACACGTAGAAGACCCCCAGCGTGACACTGCACTGCAATATAATGTAGTTATAGCAACATCAACAGTTTATCACAAGGAATAGAATTATAATAATGCTGGTTAGTTAGTCCCACTGTGCTTTCAAAACAACAGCTCTGCAATAAAATTAATACTGTTGTTGGGTCCTGGGCCAAGACCCACCAAGACCCACCTTGTTCCCTGTCTGCATACACTGGTGTATGAATGTGTGTGTGAATGTTTGAGTGGTTCCTTGTTGTAAAGGGCTTTGAGTGCCGTGAAGGTGGAAAAGAGTTATGATGAGTTATTGATTCAATAACCTAGTTTAGGTTAGGTTAGGTTAGGTTTGGTTCTGGATTAGCCACAGATTATTTTATCCATGGTTTGAATAAATAAAAACAATCAATGTTTCACTACATCAATTATCTCCTTCTCTGATCCTCTCCTGAATCTGCATTTAATAATTGATACAATTTGTCAAGTTTATTTGTTGGAGCCTAATTCTTCCCTTTCTGCATCCCACATGTGGAGAGCCCAGGCATTAGAGAGGTCAGTGGACAAAATGTGGTTAAAGTATGTGAGGTTTGTTTACACTCTAATAGAGGTTGAGAGGGGTCATCGTCTTCATGATCTTAGATGTAGTTCCTCGCCTACAGATGGGAATAGCTAAAGCAGAACACAGTCTCACATGAGCGGCATGGGTCACGCATCATTAACTGTAATAGAAAGTGCCAATCTGGTAATGTTTAGTGGGAGTGAGGAGGAGAGGGCTTGAATAAGGAGGGGGTTAGAGTAAAGACACATGGTAAGCTATAAAAAAGGGGAGAGAAATGTTTGACTCTAGTAGAGGGACAGAGGAGCTCGTTCTCCAACAGGCTCCTACAGCTCTGCTCAAATATTGAGAGATACAGGACTACATTCATACCATAGTCCATACAACTGTACAACAACTCAGCCTTATGTAACAGATAATACTCCCTACAACTGTACAACAACTCAGCCTTATGTAATAGATAATACTATCTACAACTGTACAACAACTCACCCTTATGTAACAGATAATACTCCCTACAACTGTACAACAACTCAGCCTTATGTAACAGATAATACTCCCTACAACTGTACAACAACTCAGCCTTATGTAACAGATAATATTCCCTACAACTGTACAACAACTCACCCTTATGTAACAGATAATACTCCCTACAACTGTACAACAACTCAGCCTTATGTAACAGATAATACTCCCTACAACTGAACAACAGCTCAGCCTTATGTAACAGATAATACTCCCTACAACTGTACAACAACTCAGCCTTATGTAACAGATAATACTCCCTACAACTGTACAACAACTCAGCCTTATGTAACAGATAATACTCCCTACAACTGTACAACAACTCAGCCTTATGTAACAGATAATACTCCCTACAACTGTACAACAACTCAGCCTTATGTAATAGATAATACTCCCTACAACTGTACAACAACTCAGCCTTATGTAACAGATAACACTATGTCCTATCAATCACTATTCCATCTTTGCACTGTCCTTACAACCTCTTGTATATTGCGAACATATTTGTTTTACTATATCTATATTTTTACTTATACATATACATTTATATAATTATGCCTTATTTGACACCAGTCTCTTGCTATTTTTTCAATTCATCATTACTATTTATATATTTCTCTTTGTGATTATTTAGTGTGATGTGTGAGCTACTGTGTCCAAATAATTTCCCTTGTGGATCAATAAAGTTTGCTTTAAAAAGTTATAACCCAAACAAGAATTATTTACTAGGAAAGGCATTGTAACTGGTCATGTTTTAGCTACATTAGCCAAGTTTTGTCAGGGCATTGAATAAATAAGGTTTGGGGCATTGAGGCATTCTTGGATCAGTTTTTTGTTCAGAAGGTTTTTGGTGTAATTTTAAAAGGAAAAAAAAAAAAATCATCTTTATTACTTAGTCTGCTAACTAATTCTACTTTGCTTGTAAAATGTCTCTCAAGGCAAATTTCTGAGATGACAATGAAATAAAGCTGAAAAACAGAACAGATTTTTGTCAGTGTGCAAATTTGTGTTTCTGATTTATTCTGGGAACACAGCATGAATCAAATGTTCTGTTGATTTTGTTCTAGCCTCAATGTGGTCAACCAATGACAGCTAGTTAGCAAACATTTCAGAAGTTGGTATGCCAATAAAGAACTACAGACAATGGCAGAGTATGTGCATGAGCCAAAATCAAGTCTGAACATTGAATCCAAACTAGTGAAACCATCTAGACATGTTTTTTGTTTCTTTCTTCTCTGTTACTCTGCCGCAAATACTATAGATCAGGTTTAATACACAACAATCAAGCATAACGATGACAACAGGCTGTTATGGTGACTACTCTGGCGTGATGTACCGCTGTAGCATTCGCCAAAGACAAACGCCCTACGTGGATACTAAAGGAGAAGTGATTGATTTGCTCTGGTCTGCTCACCGGCTGGTCTGCCCGGTTGATCCCCACGAGGAAGAGTGATTCTGCGATGAAGAGGCTGATGCACAGGTTCTTGTGGATGGTGTTGCGGTCACTCTGGAGACCGCGGAAGAAGCAAAAGGTGAAGATACAGATGAGCAGGCAGACCAAAGACAGCAGGATCCCCACCCAGGTGATGACATCCAGGAGCAGGTCATGCATACTGTCTGCTTTCTGTAACATAAGAACACTGGGGTTACAAAGAGAAAACATCCACACTCTCTTCTAAAATATCATCATTAAAGGTGCATTGTGTGCTTTTCTTCCATGGAAATGTTATTACTTTGTCTGGAATGTTTCACAGTATGGTATTAAACATTTCTATCTCCAAGATTCAAGATTCAAGATTGTTTATTCGTCATATGCAGGATCAGCACAAGGTCAACAATGCAATTAAATGCTTAGGATCAGAAGAAACATTGACTCGCTAAGATAGTCAAGAAGTACTAATAGCAGCAATAATAGTACATGGTAAAAAGTGTTACAAAAAGTGCAGGGGAAAAGGTAAACAATATAATAAAAAATGTAATAAAATATAATAAAATACAGAGTACAGGTAGGATTAAATAAGGTGTAAATCTTCATGGAGACCAATCCAGATCAAGTTACAGGTCAGATCTGTGGAGACATCTCCATAAAAACAAGCAGGTGATGGACCCTCCACAGAAAAGTTACACAATGCACCTTTAACCTCATTGCAGATCAAGGTTTTAGGGAAAATATAAAGATAAACTGCCAATGTTTTCATCTGACATAAAACAGTTTTATGATTTACATGGTCTATTGCTTCTATAAACTTCTGGCTATGGATCCTACCTACAGTAGAAGACTGAAGTATTACACAGACATCTACTGTAATTGAAAATTTTGTCATTTTAATTCACATAAAGGCATTTTTAGGTGATACATAACTCCTGGTCATACAATGCAAGTGTTCTTAATCCAGGCAGTGATTTCTATTGTAGAATGATCGTCTTTTTGATTACAATGTCACCAGAGGGCTTAAAAATCATGAATAGCCAATACTCATAATAAAAAATCTTTCCCTTTGTCATTTACTTTTCAAGGCTGCAGTAATTCTTTATCTCCTGGTGTGCAGGGAATGGCCTGGTAATTTGACATGTCTCATGTCATACTGTAAGTGCACTGGCATTTGAGGCTGGATTAATAATAAGAAGACAGTTTTTACCAAGATTTTTACCAAGAAATCTGCATCTCTCCAGTTCAGTTTTTTTGTTATTCATTAGCTATTTTTTGCCACCATAAAATACAAAATGAGCTGTTATAATGTTTAGTAAGATAATAATTTCACACATAACACACAGATTGATTTAAAGGTACTATATTACGCACATTTGACTCTTGTGAGCTTTTAATCATGTTAGAACACTGTTACCTCACAAAAACATACCTGGAGTTTTGTATCGTTTCATTCACACATGTTTGAGTAACCCTGCATTATTAGCCTGTCTACATCGCCAAAGCTCAAAATGCTCTGTTCCAACTTGTGATGTCATGGACTTGCAGTTTTCAAATTAACAGCTCCTTTTACCTTTAATTCAGTAGAGATTGGCAATTTCAGGTCTGATTCTAGTCGAAGTGCATGGAGTTTAAACATACAGTGAAGCACTTCCTGTATTACTACATGACATCACAAGGTGTAACAGTTTTCCAGTTGAGTAAATAACTCAGTCTAAATATGGAAGATTTGTGTGTTAAACATGTGAATTAAACAAAACATAACTCAGTGGATGTTTGTAACGAGGAAACAACATTACAACACAGATCAGACAATAGCGTAATATAGGGCCTTTAAATAAACACTGACCCGATATGCTTTGAGTTGAAACTTAACATAGACAAAAGACAGAAGCCCTTATGACTGATGCTCGTCTGACTGTTTGTCCCTGAGTGTTCGCAGTCTCCTCCATGTTTTTACGCAGCGCTGCACAGGTGCACCGGCTCTATCCATCAGTGTCCCACAGCCTGGCAGCCTGAGCACTGTTCACTACGGAGCGGCCATGATGGATCTACTGCTCACACCCGCACACGGAGCTCACACAGGGGTTAGCGCTGACCATGACCCCTGCTATACTAACACACATCCCCTGGCCCCTGTGTGAGAGCCGCGTGTCACACTGAATCAAGAGCTACAAGACACAATTTGGACGACAGAACTGAAACTGAAGAGACAAAAGGAAAGTGGACTTATCCCACACAGGTATTAACTATTTAGTCTAACTCCTACGTAGTTTAATACATATAATAATAGCATGGGATTTAAAGAGAACACTGGTCTACAAGCAAAAGGCTTCCGGAACAAAAGTAGTGACATTTTTCTTGGTTTAGGTCACTAATAAAGAAAAAGTAAGTCAGAAGTGCTGATTGGCTATAGTTTCCAAGATATAGTATTGGGTCAAAATAGGGAATTTATGCAAAATAAGGCAAAAACGGTAGTTTATCAGAAGGTACAGTGTGTCTACAAGCAACCAGTTCTATCTGAAAGCCTGTCTGCACATTCCAATACATTCATTTTAATATGTATAGAGTTTTAACATACATCAATATATATACACTCAACAAAAATATAAACGCAACACTTTTGTTTTTGCTCCCATTTTTCCTGAGATGGACCCAAAGATCCAAAATTCACTCCAGATAAACAACACTACCATTTCTCTCAAACATTGTTCACAAATCTGCCCAAATGTGTGACAGCGAGCACCTCTGCCCCGCCGAGACAATCCACCCCACCTCACAGGTGCGCCACATCAAGATGCCGATCCGACATCATGACCAGTGCACAGGTGCGCCCCAGACTGCCCACAATAAAAGGCCACCCCGAAATGTGCATTTTTTTTTGCTTTATTGGGGGTCTGGAGACTCAGAACCAGTCAGTATCTGGTGTGACCACCATTTGCCTCATGCAGTGCAACACATCTTCTTCGCATAGAGTTTATCAGATTGTCAATTGTGGCCTGTGGAATGTATATATATATATATATATATATATATATATATATAGTTATATCATTACATATCTTGAATACATTAGCTGACCAGCACAGTTATCAATTGATTTTGCAGTTCATCTTATCAATATAAATTTAGCCAATATAGATTTAGCCACTTTTATCTCGGAAGCAGATTGAGTCCAAAAATGTGTAGACCAGTGGAATATAAAAAGATCAAACTACAGAAATTCCAGATACAATAGTTTGTTGTTAACATACAAGTCCAGTCTCTGATCATTTTTACACCTAAAGCTATGAGATATATCACATTTAGTCATGTGATATACCGGCTTTTAAAGGTTTAGTTTAACTTTTCTGGTGGAGGGTCCATCACTTACTTGAATGTTTCACAGTCTATTTCATTTACAGGTTACCGGTCAGATCTGTGGAAAGCTGACCCCCCGCTTACAATAAGAATGCAAGTTAGTCACCGTGTTAAGCAATAAAAAGATGTAATTGAATAAATGCAAGACAGATAACTTTAAAGATACTATGGAACATTTCAGGCAAAAAAAAAACCCAAAACATCTCCATGGAGACAAGCTGGTAGCAGACCTCACAACAGAAAGGTTACATAACGCACCTTTAAATCAAGAACCTACAATGTCTATTTAAATAGGTACCCCACAGAACTGCCATGCACAGGATACTTGTGTATAAAAACACAAATGGTATTTTTGAAATACCTACAGCAGTCTATGCAATATTAAAACCACCTAATGGCCTTTCCTCACAGTTCTGATGATTGGCTTGAACATTTGTCTTCTAAAAGGAACAAATCACCTTTTGGCTTCATGTCATTTCTTAACATAATAGCATACTTTTGCCCAGACTGGCTTTTTTGGCACTGAGTGAATCTTATGTTCCCCATTGGTCATAAACTTAAATTTATAAGCATTATTATGATATTTTGGTAGTAAAAAGAAGCCATCAAAAGCTTTTTATTTTACTCACTGAATATAGTACATCTCAATCTTCCCCAAAATGTCACTTCCACCCTTTATATTCTTACCCCTGCTATGAGCCTCTAACTGTCTCTCTATGATTGGATAAACATTGTTTTTACAGGACACAAGGCTTGTATTTTGCAGTCTCCAAAGACAATTTGTATCTGTCTTAGTCATTCCGGGCTCCACAGGTGGAATACAAATGTCTAAAGTGCTTTTCCATTCCACTCTGTGTCATCATCCTCCTCTGACAAATTGAATGTAAAATTCCTCCTGCCAAATCTGATTAGTTACTATCATGGACTCTGGAGACCTGTGTTTCCCAGATGCTGTGGACTTTTTCAGGTCAGTTTTCTCTAATCAAATGATGAATGAGTGAGCCTTTGGAAAACCTTACCTTGACCTCCACGTGGGCCATGAGCACAGCGAAGCTGGTGAGGTGTGTGCAGGAGCAGCTGGTGTGTGTGCGGTTTGTGGCCAGCAGACGACAGTCCTGTGTCGACCAGAATCCCGTCATGGTGCGTTTGGAGTAGCTCCAGAAGGAACAGTTGGGATTGAAGTTCTCTTCGGAATGCTAAGAGGAGGAAGAGTGTGTCAAATTAGGATGAAAGATAGGAAAAGAGAGGTACATTGCAGCTGCACATAGCTATAAGAGAAACTGAAAGGGACAGAAGAAACATTACCTGCGTTATGGATACTATTTGTTAAAGGTCCTATAGTACACTATTTTCTGATCTGTTATAATGTTGTTTCCTCATCAAAAACATACAGTTGTGTTTGCTTCATTCACACATGTTTAACACACAAACCCTGCATATTTAGGCTGAGTCCTTCTCTCAAACATAAAACACTCAGGTCCACCTTGTGAGGTCATGTTGTAATACAATAAGTGCTCCTGTGTTTTTAAACTCCATTCACCTTCACTAGAATCATTTGGATGATTTCAGTCCTGGAACTGCCAATCTACAACTATCTCTAAATTAAAGGTAAAAAATAGCTGTTAAGATAAAAACTATCGCTTCATGACATCACAATGTGTCACAGAGCATTTTAGGCTTTCCCGGTGTAGACAGAGTAATAATAAAAGATTACTCAACATGTGTGAATGAAACAAAACACAACTCCTGGTTTTTGAGGGGGCATTATAACATGGCTTAAAGCTCACAAGAGTCAATTTTATGCAATACAATGTTAAAATAAACACACAAAAAAAACAATGAAAATGGACTAAAATGTACCCTCATATACAACAAACTCAATATTTCTGATAGTGATTATTTGTCATTGAAGAGCAGATAACAATTACCAGCCTTATTTCTGGAGAAGAAGAAAATTAGCAATAAAAAAGGATGGAACCACACAGGACTGCTAAACTACTTCCAAATAACATAAAAATATGTTACAGGTAAAATGTACGTATTATGTATTATAAACGTATTGTGGTAAGATTATCTGTGTTATCCACTTCGCATGTTGTGGTCATAATATTATGTTTGATCTGTGAATGTTTGAGACAAATACAGAGAGCAAAAGAGTCCACAGTGTAGCACAATGAAACAACAAACAGAAGGGAGTAAACGCAACAGGGCAGCCACAAACAAACATGGTGGTGGCAGGAGGTGACAGAGCTGTGTCCGCTTGTTGTGTGAGATTCTCAAGTGTAGGAGCTGCTCGTGTTTGGTAAACTGACGACTCGGAGCGGAGTGTGGCAGACTGGTAAAGTTAGTCAGTAAATGAGCAAGTGGCAAGATCTCCTCACACTGTGCTCGCTTGTCAGAAAGCACAAAGTCATAGATAATCACTGATGGTGTGATCCCAAGCCACTCACATTAGCGCAGTTGATGCTTTGCAGTGTTCTACAGTGACATATTGGGGGTGTTCTACATGTATAGATGGATGGTGAAATGTTTAGAAGTGAGACATTGTGCTCACATTAGCAAACACTGTCATTTTTTTTTAAAGATTCCATGACATGCTACTTCTTGATGCTTTTATATGGCGCCTTAATGGTTCCCTAATACTGTAAATCAGGGGTCTCAAACTCAATTTACCTGGGGGCCGCATGGGGTAGAATCTGAATGAGGCTGGGCCGCATCAGGATTTCCACAAGAAAAGTGCAAATAAATCATTCCAATGTTCTCAAATATATTTATTTTTAATACAAATGAAATAAATGAAAAAATGATAAAATAATAAATCAATCCGTAATAAATAATTTAATAATAATAATGGTCATACAGTAGATACAGACGACTAAAGAAACCGCATATTGACTGGCTGGCTGGCTAGTTATTTTTTATTCAGTTTTAAATGTATGTATTAACAGTTTTTTAAACGTTAATTGCCTGAAATGGAACATTGAACATAAACTGTTTTAAACATGGATTCTCTGGTTCAGTCCTGGTTTAGTCCTGGTTCAGTCCTGGTTTAGTCCTGGTTTTAGACCTGGTTCAGTCCTGGTTTAGTCCTGGTTCAGTCCTGGTTCAGTCCTGGTTCAGTCCTGGTTTAGACCTGGTTTAGTCCTGGTTCAGTCCTGGTTCAGTCCTGGTTTTAGACCTGGTTTTAGACCTGGTTTAGTCCTGGTTCAGTCCTGGTTCAGTCCTGGTTTTAGACCTGGTTCAGTCCTGGTTTTAGACCTGGTTCAGTCCTGGTTCAGTCCTGGTTTAGTCCTGGTTTTAGTCCTGGTTCAGTCCTGGTTCAGTCCTGGTTCAGTCCTGGTTTAGACCTGGTTTAGTCCTGGTTTAGACCTGGTTCAGTCCTGGTTCAGACCTGGTTTTAGACCTGGTTTTAGACCTGGTTCAGTCCTGGTTTTAGATCTGGTTCAGTCCTGGTTTTAGACCTGGTTCAGTCCTGGTTTTAGTCCTGGTTTTAGTCCTGGTTTTAGTCCTGGTTTTAGACCTGGTTTAGACCTGGTTCAGTCCTGGTTTAGACCTGGTTCAGTCCTGGTTTAGTCCTGGTTTAGACCTGGTTTTAGACCTGGTTTAGTCCTGGTTCAGTCCTGGTTTAGTCCTGGTTCAGTCCTGGTTCAGTCCTGGTTTAGTCCTGGTTCAGTCCTGGTTTTAGACCTGATTTAGTCCTGGTTTTAGACCTGGTTTTAGTCCTGGTTCAGTCCTGGTTTAGTCCTGGTTCAGTCCTGGTTCAGTCCTGGTTTAGTCCTGGTTTAGACCTGGTTTAGACCTGGTTTTAGACCTGGTTTAGACCTGGTTCAGTCCTGGTTTAGACCTGGTTTTAGACCTGGTTCAGTCCTGGTTCAGTCCTGGTTCAGTCCTGGTTCAGTCCTGGTTCAGTCCTGGTTTAGTCCTGGTTTAGTCCTGGTTCAGTCCTGGTTCAGTCCTGGTTTAGACCTGGTTTAGACCTGGTTTTAGACCTGGTTCAGTCCTGGTTTAGACCTGGTTCAGTCCTGGTTTAGTCCTGGTTTAGACCTGGTTTTAGACCTGGTTTAGTCCTGGTTTAGTCCTGGTTCAGTCCTGGTTCAGTCCTGGTTCAGTCCTAGTTCAGTCCTGGTTTAGTCCTGGTTTAGACCTGGTTTTAGACCTGGTTTTAGACCTGGTTTAGTCCTGGTTCAGTCCTGGTTTAGTCCTGGTTTAGTCCTGGTTTAGACCTGGTTCAGTCCTGGTCTAGTCAATATATGGATTATCGCAGTATCGCCCGGGTCTCACGCGCACATCAAACAACACGTAGCGCGAGTGAGGCCGTGATACTATCTGCACGTGTGGGAACAGGGCCACCCGCCGCCTCTCTACAGATCTGACAGGCTCTGAATGGAGTCAGAGACGGACGGAGACGCGTTCACGGAAGAAGCGCCCGGAGCTGTGCGCCCGTGCGGGGAAAAGCGCGCGCAAAGCGCGCACAAATGCACTACTGTCTGCCTCCCTCGTGTCTAAGAAATGGATCAATCACTGTCCCTGTCTGATGTCTGTCTGCCGCAACCCCAAACACACAAGCACACAAGCACTAAAAGCTCTAAGCACTGGGACCTCACCCTAGCCCCGCCACACATTTAGAGGAAATAAGCACGACCGATGTCCCGCCCTCCAGAGCCATATACCACATCGTGATTGGTTCATTCTGCGTCGCACACAAGAAATGAAATTCATATTAATCTTGCGGGCCTCACTTATATTAATCTTTCATATTAAGACGAGGGCCGCAAATTATCGTCCCGGGGGCCGCAGTTGGCCCGCGGGCCGCGTGCCTGAGACCATTGCTGTAAATGAATCCTTCTTCAAAATCAAGACTCAGTGCATGAGATAGCCCCATGAACACAATAGAGTCAAAAATATCTCTCTGAAACACTTTATTATGGGCGTTGTTGCTTGAATGCAAATGAGGAGGACAGAGACAGGCCAGTGCAGCGGGTGGGGCGTGGCCAAACTCTCCGCTCTTTCCTCGTTTAGCGGTGCGCTGGCCCCACTTCCGCGTTTAAGAGCGGAGGAAGATATGAGACGATTTCCATTGAAAAATAAACACATTTCCACAGAAAATAAAATTAAACCACTGCTGTTTCAGAGGTTCGGAGGCTTGGATAAAGGACATCCGAGCCTGGAAACACTCTCACGTGCCTCCAGGCAAATAAAAAAACGCATCTTGCATTGCGTAGCTCGTTCGCGGTCCAAATTCTCTAGGCATGATTTCCAGAGACGGTGGGTAGACATCCAGACAGGGGTGGAACTACATTTGCATTTCCCCCCCCGAGTGTGACGTCAGAAAGTTCTCTTGTTCAGAATCGCCCGTTTGGGCTGTCTTTTTTTCAAACGCGGAAAAGGACCACAATTGCTCAGTTTAAACATATCGCAACTTTTAGCCATGGGAGGGGGCCCTAAACAGGGTAGGGGAGTTTACATTAACGTTCAAAAACCTCAGAAATAAAAATTTCATGCCATGGGACCTTTAAAGGTGCATTGTGTAACTTTTGTGGTTGAGGCTCTGTCACCTGCTTGTTTCTATGGATATGTCATTGATCTGCCTTGAATGTTTCACAGTATGACATTAACCAGCTCTACCTTACATTTATTCCTTTACAGGTGTTTTATAACTCAAAAATACCTCGAAAAACAGGCATTCTGACTGAGAGTGGGGTTGCCTCTCCACAGATCTGACCTGTAACTTGGCCTGGTTTGGTCTCCATGAAGATAGAAAGGTTCAGTACCACACTGTGAAACATTCCAGGAAAAGTAATAACACTGGTCTACAAGCAAAATGCTTCCGGAATAAAAGTATAAAAGAATAAAAGTGACATTTTTCTTGGTTTAGGTAACTAATAAAGAAAAAGTAAGTCAGAAGTGCTGATTGGCTATAGGTTCCAAGATATAGTATTGGGTCAAAATAGGAAATTTATGCAAAATAAGGCAAAAACTGTAGTTTATCAGTATGTCTACAAGCAACCAGTTCTATCTGAAAGCCTGTCTGCACATTCCAATACATTCATTTTAATATGTCTAGAGTTTTATGTCTAGAGTTGGCGGCACAGTAGCTGAGTGGCTAGCGCTTTTGCTTCACAGCAAGAAGGTTCCGGGTTCGATCCCCGGGTCGCCCGAGCCTTTCTGTGTGGAGTTTGCATGTTCTCCCCGTGTCTGGGTGGGTTTCCTCCGGGCACTCCGGTTTCCCCCACCAACCCAAACATGCACCATAGGTACCTCCAGCTTAGGTCCTGACCAAGATGGTCCCCGGGCATAGGATGGGTTAAAATGCAGAGAAGAATTTCTCCAGTGTGAGATCAATAAAGTTCACTTCTTCTTCTTAACATATATCAATATATATAATATATATATTATTATTATATCAATACATATCTTGAATACATTAGCTAACCAACAGTTATCAATTGATTTTCAGTTCATTTTATCAATATAAATGAGACTTAAAAGATAAAAGTGGCTACACTTTTATCTCAGAAGCAGATCGAGTCCAAAAATGTGTAGACCAGTGTAACATTTCCATGCAGAAAAGCATTTGATGGACCTGCCACCAGAAAAATTACACAATGCCCCTTTAAAAATGATAAAAGAAAAAACAGAATATGAATTTAAACAAAACATTTTCAGGAGCATGTGATCAATACAAGCGTTCATGGTCTTGTTTAGGAGTTCTAATATTAGCTAGCTTGTGACTGTAATTTTAAATACGAGAAACTTGTCAAACAACACAAATCAGCTCACCTGTTTGATTACTTTCTAGTCAGACTGTTAAAATAAAGATCAAGTATAAATAAAGTAGTGCCTTCATTTAGCATAACACCCCCAGGGCATGTTGATGACATCCGTTGCAAAGTATCAATAGGTGCTTTACTATGCTTCAGAGTATGAAAAAAGTCCAACCTGCGTCATAACTTTAAATGCGACCATGTTTTGCATCACACAGTTTACAAATCTGAAAATAAAGCTGACCTGCTGTGAGCAGTATGTGAATCCATGTGCTGTGTATGTGTAAAAGATAACTGAAAGTGAGAAAACTGAGTGGTGATGCAGTGGGTAAGCAATTATTTGACAGCACAAAGTGAATTGATTAGAAACAAACTCCCAGCTAATTGGAAACTTCATGAGATACTTAACATTATCATGTAGGGATGAAAATGAGGCACAGTGCCAGTCCAAACCTAGTACACACAAGCATTTTGAGTAAAGATCAATTTTAGCACGTGTAAAATAAAGTGTGCATGAATATTTTGAGAGAGCAAATACTGTACAGGGGCTCAAATTATGCTCTTTTCTTATCTACAGCTCTGGAAAAAAATAAGAGACCACTGCATTTTTTCTGAAATCAGCATCTCTACATGTATTACAACCATTCCATTCCAGCGTCTGCTGAATTCCAACACAATCACAAAGCTGAGCTACTTCAGTTCTTGCACCAGGAGTGGAATAAAGTCACCCAAGAACTCTTCTTAAGTGTAAACATTAGTATTATGTTGTTTTAAAATGAATTTGCATTGTTTGAGGTCTGAAAACATGTATCTTTTTTGTTATTTTATTTATAAATGCTCTAAACGATAATATTTTTATTTGGAATATGGGGGAAATGTTGTCAGTAGTTTATAGACTCAAACAAAAATGTTCCTTTTGCCCAAACACATACCTATAAGTAGTAGAATCAGAAAAACTGATAATTTTGCAGTGGTCTCTTATTTTTTTCCAGAGCTGTATGTTATAATGTTTAAACTTTAAAGCTCCCATGACATGGTACTTCTTGATGCTTTTATATGGTGCCTTAATGGTTCCCTAATACTGTAAATGAATCCTTCTCCAAAATCAAGACTCAGTGCATGAGAAAGAGACATGTACACAGTCAGAGTCAGAATATCTCTCTCTGAACAACTCATTCTGGGCCTTGTTGCTTGAATGCAAATGAGAAGGACAGAGATAGGTTAGAAGAGCAGGTGGGGGGGGGGCAAATGCGCCGCTGGTTCCTGGATTAGCGCTGCGCTGTGCGCTGTCTCCCACTTCCGCGTTTTAAGCGTGGAGGAAGAAAGGAGAGGCGTTTCAATGAAAAAAACACATTTTCACAGAAAATAAAATTAAACCACTGCTCTTTCAGAGGTCCAGAGGCTCAGATAAAGGACTTCCAAGCCTAGAAACACTCGCACGTTAGCCTGGGAATTCCCAGGCCGCTTCCGTTCGTTTCGAACTGGAAGGCGGCCTGGCAGCTCGTCCAAGCGAGAGTCCCAGATTTAGGTCCCCAATCAGAGAGCGGGGAGGGGTGGAAAGACGGTTACGCGTACTACGTGACAAACGGAAGCTTGTAGTTTGAACTGACAACTGACATGATTGGCTATGGACTTACGTATACGCTCAATGATAGACATTCATAACGCCCAATAAACGGCCGTTGGCAATCGCTAACCACACCTCCGCTACGGGATTTTTCGAAGCGAGCTCCCAGACCCATATCTCACTTGTGATATGGTCAGGTGTTAACCAGACTACTCGCACGTGCCTCCAGGCAAATAAAAAAACGCATCTTGCATTGCGTAGCTCATTCGCGGTCCAAACTCTCAGGGTGTGATTTACAGAGACGGTGGGTAGGCATCCAGACGGGGGGTGGAGCTGCATTTTTCGATGTGACGTCAGAAAGTTTCCTTGTTCAGAACCGCCCGTTTGAGCTGTGTTTTTTTCAAACGCAGAAAAGGACCGCAAATGCTCAGTTTAGACATTCCGCAACTTTTAGCCATGGGGGGGCCCTAAACAGGGTAGGGGAGCTCACATTAACGTTTAAAAACCTCAGAAAGTGAAAATTTCATGCCATGGGACCTTTAAAATTCTTCACTGGAATTATTTGGATAATTTCATCTCTGAATTTTCCTATCTCAGCTGAATAAGAAGTAGAGGTAGTAATTAACTTGAAAACTATCTCTTGATATCACAGGTGGTACAGAGCATTTTGAGCTTTGGGGATGTAGACAGACTAATAATAATGTATTACTCAAATGAAATGAAATGAAAAACAACTCAATTTCACATAATACAGGACCTTTAAACTTGATATCTTGTTCAAATTTGATCAGAGGCCGCACTAATCTTATACTATTGTAGACCATAACCATCAAACTGTAACTACACACACTTGTGCAGTCACAGTTGCCCTGGAGCAGACTGATGGAGGAGTGGCATGCATACAACAATAGATAATCAACAGTAGAACATAATGAAGGTAAGAGGGATCAAACTGCCAACCTCTGTGTTATGGTAAATGTGTCTCACCTGTAAGTGTTTGACAGTGAAGACCACAGGTTCAGACAGGTAGACTTTATTGTTCTCTTTGTTAATAGAGGCGGTGATGACGGGGGAGTTGACGATCACAGAGTAGTTGGGGTACACCGCCTCACTGCTCAGTCTGACACTAGCGTTCTCTGTGGACAGGTATGAGCCCAGGTTTCTGTAGAGGACAAAGGCCATCCGGATCTCACCTGTGGGACAGACCGTACATATGAGTCAACACTTCTAATAGCTGTTGTGTTCAGAAATAGCCTATAAGAGCAGGGATGAGAGAAACACACAGCTGTGGGTCTGACACGCAGATCCCCCACTGCGAGTGAGAGGAGACTTTTTCTTTTTTTTTTTTTCTTTTACCATTTCGTTTGTGTTGCTTGAGAGTACTGGCTGACAGTTGGATGGAGTTTCCGTGTAGCTCAGACTGGGGGAATGTCAGGTCCACAAGGTTTCCCTCGGTGCTCAACCTCGCCACTTCCAGCTCTGAGGGGAGAAAACAAAAAACATCACGGCAGCGTTAATGTCACCTAATTGCAATGCACTCTCTGTAGCAGTTTGTTTTGAAAGGCCCTTGTAATAGCTATGTTTTGCCACTAAGTGCTTCAAAGCGACATGCATGAATCCCGCCAGTCCTTTTTTCTAAACAAAGACATGAGTGATAACTTTTTTCGACTAAAAACACCAACAATGTCTCCTGGTAACTGGTCAGACAAATGAAAGTGTGTAATCCGCGGTCTCTTTTGTATTGTGAGAATCTCATTTCAGCATCCAGGTTCGTTAGCACATGACTGATTACGGCGGAGTAATGCGTTAGATAAAGTTTCTAATTATGGACTAATTATACCTTTCCCGTACTGCTATCTTGTGCCCATGAGTGATTTTGTGATTTAGATGTTGCTTTTTTGATGAAATGAAGAGGCTCCTGGATCAAGTAAACAGCACAAGGACATGCTTACGACATGAGGAGATTTGTGAATAGGAAAATTGTTAAGGAGGTCAGTGAAAGATATGAAAGAGCAAGGAGAAAAAGCAAGAAAATTAAAAATACATGCAGTTTTTTATATGAGAAATGTGTCCATGTTGTAAACAAAATGTGATCTACGCTTGTAGTATGTATACACTCCATGTATATGTCGATGTGTGGGATTGTGGAAAACCAAGAAGTATAGTAAGGCACTAAAATTATCAGTATGAAATGCAGAGTGAACAAATAAAGTTGCAACTAATGTAGAAAACAGCCCACATATCAGTGAAAACCATGGCAATACCAGTTCAAACCTGGATCTAAATCTGTGATAAAACCATAGACTGTATAAAGAAGTGGACTAAGGCAGTGTCCAGTCAAATGAAGCTCACAAGGCTAGCAGTTATAGGAGTGAATTTGGAGCCAACTTCCATATTAGGAATAGGAATTGATTTACGGACAAAATAGTGAAATAAAAAACACAGGAATCATGTAGAGTGGGCTAATACGAACATTTTAAGACCAAAATGATGAGGCTCAAAGCAGCAGCTACAGAAATTTTTCATCGTAGTCAATTTTTGATGGAGTCGGAAGCACCCCCATTCCTAATTAGAATGTGGTGGCTAGTGGGTTTGCTATGTCCATTTATACCATGTACAGTCTATGGATAAAACTTGTAAAAACTGCAGAACACCAATAAGTACCAGCACTGAAGAGTTTGATACAATTTCTTATTCTTCTTTTAAATTGTTTAAAGTATTTTTCTGTGATGCTACTGTTGCTTAAAAATGCTTTGAGTTTGTCTAGACACTATTGATTCTTCAGCCTCTGGCAATACTTGACTTGTTGACCAACTGCGAAGGTGCGTCTTGAGTCAATAATCTTTAAAAGATATCGTTGGTAGTTACTTTTTGACAAAGATGATCGATGTAGTTTCTTTGTCAAACTATCGGCCTTCTTCTCACACAAACAATTTCACAATAGGGTAGCTAAGTTTGAATGATTTTTAACTTTTCTCAGATATAATGTGTTTTTAAGATCCACAATGTGAGTGTCACTTAAAAAACAGATTTGGTATTTTAATGACAAGGCTCATTTAAAGGCAAATTGAAAAACACTAAAATCTATCGATAATGGTAAGAATGGGTTGGTGGTTAGCTCAACTATAATACATATTGTACATTTGAATATATTTATAAACCTAGAGGCACATTTGAACACACAGTGGGGTGAATGTAATTGTTAGTCTTATTCAATACAAAGAATAGAATATACAATAGACATAACTACCCAATCTATCACTGATCATGTAACTGGCAACTGCTCTCTTGTAAAGTTACATTTTCTGTATGAAAAAATATGTAGAAAAAGTGGCACATGTTCCTTGAAAATCTCACGATGTCTAGAGACAGAAGTTACATCACCATATTTGCCACTATCAATAAGGAAGTTGAGTAAAAAAAATCTTAAAACCATAATGGTAAGACGGGGTTGGTAGTTAGGTGAACTATAATGCATATTAAACATTGCAATATATTCATAACCCAATAGGCACACTTGAGGGCAGGTAATTGTTACACTGGTCTACACGCAAAATGCTTCCGGAACAAAAGTAGTGACATTTTTCTTGGTTTAGGTCACTAATAAAGAAAAAGTAAGTCAGAAGTAAGGCTATAGTTTCCAAGATATAGTATTGGGTCAAAATAGGAAATTTATGCAAAATAAGGCAAAAACAGTAGTTTATCAGAAGGTACAGTGTGTCTACAAGCATCTGACCTCCTGACCTGCAGTGTGGGGGCGCCCCAGGGCACTGTCCTCACGCCCTTTCTTTTCACCCTCTACACTGCAGACTACAGACACAACACGGACAGCTGCGTCCTGCAGAAGTTCTCTGATGACTCCGCCATCATTGGCCTCATCAAGGATGACGACGATGTGGAGTACAGAGGACTAATACAGGACTTTGTGGACTGGTGTCAGCGGAACCACCTCATCATCAATGCAGGGAAGACCAAGGAGATGGTGGTGGACTTCCGCAGACGCCACTCTACTGCCCCCTCAGTGAACATCCAGGGAAGGGACATTGAGAGAGTGGACTCATACAAGTACCTGGGTGTTCATCTGAACAACAAACTGGACTGGACTCACAACACTGATGCACAGGACAGGATGTACAGGAAGGGCCAGAGTCGGCTCTATCTCCTGAGGAGACTCAGGTCTTTTGGAGTGAGAGGGCCACTCCTGAAGACCTTCTATGACTCTGTGGTGGCATCAGCCATCCTGTACGGTGTGGTCTGCTGGAGCAGCAGCATCACAGAGAGGGAGAGGAAGAAGCTGGACAAGGTCATCAAGAAGTCCAGCTCTGTCCTGGGCTGTCCTCTGGACTCAGTGCAGGAGGTGGGGGACAAGAGGGTCCTGGCTAAGGTCACCTCTATGCTGGACCATGAGTCTCACCCCCTGCAGGACGCTCTGTCGGCTCTGGAGAGCAGCATCAGTGACAGACTGATTCACCCTCGCTGTGTGAAGGAGAGGTTTCGCATGTATTTCCTTCCTGCTGCTGTCAGACTGTACAACGAACACTGTTAACATGTCATTCAACTTTATCTGCACTACAATATTCAACTATACTCTAGAGCCTATTTTTAAGTCTATTTTTAAATTATTCTAAGCCATTATTTATTGGACATTATTTATTGGTTCTATTGCATGCTACTTTTTCCTGCTGTTCTTGATCTGTGCGTTGCAACACTGGAATTTCCCCACTGTGGGACTAATAAAGGCATATCTTATCTTATCTTATCTTAACCAGTTCTATCTGAAAGCCTGTCTGCACATCCCAATACATTCATTTTAATATGTCTAGAGTTTTAACATAAAATATGTTTTGATTTCTCATAAGAGAGATGCCTCGAAATTGTGTGCATCTGATGTCTTAAGATATTTCTTGTTTATTTCTTGAAGGATAAAGAGGTGCAAGTTAAATATTTTCAAAATATAAATATTATTTTTAAGCAAAAATGCCTAAATCTATTGTATAAACAGATGCGATCTTGATGTAAAAGAATATCATTAAATATCTTGAATACATTAGCTAACCAGCACAGTTATCAATTGATTTTCAGTTCATCTTGTCAATATAAATGAGATTTAGCCACTTTTATCTTGGAAGCAGATCGAGTCCAAAAATGTGTAGACCAGTGTTATCTTATTCAATACAAAGAATAACAAACGGACCAACTACCCACTCCCACTGATCATGTAACTCTGGCAGCCGCTCTCTTGCGATGTACGTTCACTAAGTTCAGACAAATTGTGCAAAAGTTTATGGTGTATGTTCTTAGAAAATTACTTATTGACACTTTGCAGCTGATGTCGTCAACAATCCCTGGGAAATGAAGCTAACTGGGCCACTGCTCTGTTACCCCAGTCTGTTACTTGAGTTAAGTTAAGACTCTAATCTGAGCTTTGTTTAAACACAATCTGGGCATAAAGAAGCAAACTACAACAGGTGAGATTAGAGCCTAACAAAGTAGTGCCCGAGTTAGACTCTAATCTGAGTTTTGTTACTCAAGTTAGACTCTAATCTGAGTTTTGTTTAACATCATATAATCTCACCTGTTGCAGTTCACTTCTTTATGGCCAAATTGTGCTTAAACAAAACTCAGATTAGAATCTAACTTGAGTAACAAAATTCAGATTAGAGTCTAACTGGGGCACTGCTTTGTTACTCAAATTAGACTCTAATCTGAGCTTTGTTTAAACACAATTTGGCCATAAAGAAGTGAATTACAACAGGTGAGATGATGTGCTGTTAAACAATTCCCTCTCAAATAAAATTATAGCCACAAACTAGTCATTTAGTTGAAAACGAAGAACTAAACAGGACCACAAACGCTTAAACTGATCACAAGCTCCTGAAAATGTGTTGTTTAAATTCATTTTGTAATTTTATCTAAAAACTGAGGGACATTCCGCCATAGGCATACATGTAAATACAGTAATCCCTCGTTTATCGCGGGGGTTAGGTTTCAGAAATAACCCGCAATAAGAGAAATCCGCGAAGTAGGACAATTTTATATTTTACAATTATTCTACATGTTTTAAGGCTGTAAATGCCTCACCACACACATTATACACTTTTCTCAGACTGGAATTAATATTTTCTCACGTTTGTCTCTAGTTTAAACACTCAAACTTTCATAGATTTTCAACAAAATGTATTAATAGTGACGCGTGGGGGGAGACACGGCTCCGGGAGCCCCGCCGGAGGCGACGCGCACCAACCCCTTGGAGAAGTGCACCAGGGCTGTGTGCACAGACCGCGTCGTCTCAGCCCGAGCCACAAACCGAACACGCACAAACGAACGCAAGAGCCGCACGGAGTGAATCCTGGTTTAGTCCAGGTCTAGACCTGGTCCAGTCCTAGTTTAGTCCAGGGCCAGTCCAGGTGGTTTAGACCTGGTCTAGACCTGGTTTAGTTCTGGTCTAGACCTGGTTTAGTTCACGTTTAGTCCTGGTCTAGTCTCTTAGCCAATCAGGACGCAGAACACAATGTTACACTATGAAAAAAAATGTTACACTATTAAAAAAAAATTGAAAAAAAAATAAAAATTGAAAAAAAAAAACAAATCCGCAAAACAGCGAGGGCGCGAACAGTGAACCGCGATAGAGCGAGGGTTCACTGTACCCCCAGCATGATGTCGTTGTAAAGTATCAATACTGCCCAGCCCTTATGGTTGAGTATCTCCTGATGTCTCAAGAAGAAGTTACATCAACATATTTGTGAAGCTAGCCAAAACAGAGAATGTATAATTGCTAACGGATATGCAAACAAGGAATGGCACATTGATCCAAACCGAACATTTAGCCGCCCCGCCCACAATATGCACCCGTGACATGCATGCACAGCATCCCCACCCACAGGAGCGGCGGGGGTCTCCAAACATGCTGAGCCTAATCTAATTAAAGCATCCTTGTCATGACAATCCTCCTCCGAAGAAACATAGTCGTTCATTATCTTTATCACAACTGCACGCTGGCACCGCTGCGTTATCCCTTATCAAATCACTTTCTTATCTTTTTCTTTTTTGGTTTCTAATAATAGCACATTTGTTCTAGACAAACGCAATGTAATACAGGGAACTATTCTGAAAGTGTGTCAGTTTAATAATGTATTTTTCAGTGCAAGGCGCTTGGGTGAGACAAAGAAATCAGGCTTTTAAAGTGCAGGCCGAGGAAAAAAAAAAGAAAAGAAATTTCTGAAGTGTAATGAGAGGGAGTATGGAAAGGAATATGAATAAAGGGTAGAGATAATCATGCTGGATCTGCCCACTGGATTAGCCGTGAGCAAAGATTAACTGCACTAAGATGAGGAGATGAACATTTCCACACTCAAAAGACGGTTGGTTTTTTTTTTAATACATTTTTTTTTTCAGAGAGCCCACTTCTTTGTTTATGTTACAGTGTTTATGTGACGTTAGGGGAGGACATACAGTAAATTGGAAGTTGAACTAGACAGGAAGGTGATATTGTGTGGGAAGGCATCTGTTTTGAAATTAAGAGTTTAAACTTTATAAAATGTAGCAGCATTTCCTGTATGTCTGTGGGTCTGTCTCAGAGCTTCACATCAGACTTTTGCTAACTCTCCTTCAATAATTGCTCAACATTAATTAAGATTTCTGGAACAACCTTTCTCCAGACTATCACAATAGAATGAGCTCACTAGCGATATTGCATTTGTTTTGCCCTATCACCAACTAAGCAGCAAAAGTACTAAAGGCCAATTCACGCTGAGCAACAGTGGGCATGGAAACTGCAGATTAGGAAGTGTTGTTAGCTGGTACTGCTATAGCGTTTATGCACTGATATAATTTTATTGTGGCATAACTACGGGGAGCATAACAAGCAAAATATGGTTCTTTGCTTTTTATTGCCTCATTTTTGTCCACAGAGATATTGTTTTCAGTCTACAGTGGCCCTGTTGTTTAACTTTTACCTGGTTTTCTTTTGATGTTGACTTGATTTTCTTGTTTTAAATGTCAGATATAAACTAAATATTTAAGGGTCCATATTACACCGTTTTCTGGTTTATAGACCTATTATAATGTTGTTTCCACATCAGAAAACATACCCGGAGTTGTGTTGTGCTTAACACACAAATCCTACATACTGTATGTAGGCTGTATTCTTCTCTCAAACAAAAATACTCTGTTCCACCTTATGATGTCATGTGATAATGCTCCACTGTATTTTTAAACTCCATACACCTTCATTAGAATCATTTTAGCCATGGAACAGCCACGCTCTTCTGAACCAAAGGTAAAAAGGATCTGTTAAGTTGAAGACTACAGCTCAAATTGGAATAGGGCATCTGAGCTTTGGAGATATAGACAGACTAATAATAAAGCGTTACTCAATCGTGTGAATGAAACAAAACACAACTCCAAGAATGGCTTACAGCTCACAAGAATCCAATATGTGTAATAAAGGACCTTTATCAAACTAAATATTAAGCAGAGTTCTGGAATTTTTTTTTTAGACTTACAGGAGAAAAATGTCATTACTCACCAGTGACACTCATAAACCTTTGGCATTCACTAACAAAGTTCCAAAGGTTGTGATGTGATTTGCATAACCTCTGTGGCTAACTTGTCGAGATGCAATTTTCCACAACACAGACTATGAATATGAACTATCTTCCATCACCTCCTCTGAACCATCTCACACTTTACTACTCCACTCTGACCCACCCGATATTAAAATAGATATTCAGTATTTTTTCTCATTTTAGGGTTGTAAAAAAATTGATTCACAGATACTAAAACTTGTAATGGGTGCCTCATTTGAGAAGGTATTGATTCTGAAAAAAATCACGTACATAGAACTAGGCGGCCTGTCATGATAAATACTTTATCGACTTCAATACAAGATAGATGGAACAATCATTTTTGGGGGTTAATATTTATCGTAGGTACTTTTTCTTAGTTCTAGTGGAACATTTTGGTTATTTTTTGTACGGAGTTGAATTATGAACTATGACTTATTACATAGACATAAACCTACTACTTAAAGGTGCATTATGTAACTTTTCTACTTGCTTTTCTCTGAAATGTTTCACCATATGGCATTAAACCTTTCTATCATCATCATGGAGTCCAAACCAGACCAAATTACTGGTCAGATCTGTGGAGAGGCAACCCCGTTCAGTCAGAGTGCCTGTTTTCGTACGTATTTTTAAGGGAAAAAAGACCCACCTGTAAATGAATACATGTAAGGTAGATCTAAGTGATGTACTGTTCATTACAGCTCATATTTTTTAACAATATTGTACATTTACAATACTTTTTGAGGGATGATTCTGCTTTATGGTTTGGTTTCCATATTATCATTTATCATCTATATTTACTTCAAACACTACATCAGACGTCAAAATGACAGAGTGACAGGCCTACATTGAACAGGATTGGTAATATCACCATCTGAACAGATTAAATACTTTTCCATGCTATCTTTAATCACCCCAAATTGTCCACATTTCAGTAGCACATTATTCAGCTGCTTCCCTTCTCCGCCTCTCCTGATGTCTCGTCTTACTAATAAAATCAATAGCACATATTTTATTTATGTGAATACTTAATTTGCATCTTTCTTCGTCAAAAAAGAAAACAGATAGAGGATAAATATCCTGGCAACATCATTTGACAACCCACCAATATGGTAACCCCCAATTTTCTACTATGTCTTTAAACATCAACTCTATTTCCTTCTTTTTCCCCAGCTCCTCCCTCTGCCACAACTTCAATCTGTTAGAAACAAGATCCCTGAATACTAGTGATGTGGTGAAGGCGTGCCTCATATTTAGAGAGAAAAATCAAATCAAAAGAATAAACAGAAGCTGAGGGGCAAGGCCGAAAAGCTGATAACCTATAGCGCGCATAAAGCACATCTAGTACATGCTATTACCAACTTACTCCATGATGAAAGAAGAAGAAACAAACTCATAAAAGAAGATTAGGATGCAGAAGGAAGCAGAGGAAAAGAGATGTGCACAACACCATAATAACTGGCTTTGTTCTGCTTTGTTGGGTCCGCCTACATGGTAGCGGGAGGAAAAATATGGAATAAATAAATAAATAAATAAGAATGATCTTGTATCTTGGCGATAACAATTCATTGCGCGCAGGATGGCTCAAGGCCATCTCTCCAGCGATGTTGATGCTGACGAGCGTGAATCTCAGGAGAATGAGCCCTTCAAATCTCACGCAAGAACTCGACCTACAGACCAATAGCATGACCTCCCTTTGACAGCACCTAGTCTACATAATGGATCAAGTGAGGACTGAGCATGCATCGTACACAGCAGGGTTACATAAGTGTAAAGATAAACAGGAAAAAAATGAAAATAACAAAAGTTTGAATGCATTAGATCACAACACACCAAAACTGTAACAGAAGGTAGTATACATAGCAGGTCCTATTGCTAGTGACAGGTGAATCATTGTGTTAGGGAACCTAGGTGTTATTAAACTTGCATCTAATGTATTTCAATTTCACTCCACACAAATTATTTTTCATACAATATTGATTTTCTTAATTACCTTCTCCGGGCTTTTGGCAGGCTGGGTACCTCTGTGGTAACACATAATCATTACTGGTCTGGATATTCTTTGGATATTTTTGACATCTCACTAATGTCTTTTTCTTATGACATATTATTTTTCAATATAATCCTGAGATGCACTGAGCTGAATGCATAACTGTTATTACGCATGGTCCATTTTCAATCCCCAAAGCAATGAATAGTATTGCATATTATTATTTGGTTTATATATTTGTAAGTATATTACATAGTATCTTGCATTTGGCACTGTGAAGCTGTACTTTCTTCTGAGAATATGAAAGGTGGATCTGAGGTGGGGGGTGAAGGACTGGGCCTCTTGTCATAAGTGACCTTACTGAGTGCAGTTGCGTCATAATCTTAGATCTTTAGCAGCATCCACATGGTTTAAGTTATGTTTAAGTCTGTACAGACCAAAAGCCCTGTGAAGCTCTTTCTACACCTGTGGTGAACTTTGTATTCTGGTACTGTCTCCAAACATAGTGTGCTCCAGTATAGTTTGAGCCTCAGCCTTTCGCACTTTGAGCTGTGCAGCACCTCCACAGCAGATGGATGTTAAGTGCCATGCTTGAGGGCATCTCAACAGGTTTCCTGACAGTTTGGGGGTCTAGCTGAGTTTACAGAAAAGACAAAGAATCATCCACACACACATAGTGAAAAAGTACTCACGGATGTTGTCAGTGGTCTCCTGCACAGTGTCGGCCTTGAGTAGATTGTCAGCTAACATGAAAGCGCTCGTCTCCACAGTGTCGAGGAGCAGCGTGGCTGAGTGCAGCTGCTCACTGGTGGGGAGCTCTCTCCACGCCGCCTGGGCTCGGGGCTGCAGCAGATTATTCACTGTCTCCACCATGGCCTAGAGCAAACACACACTCTGGTCAAATTCACCTTTGTCAGCCTGAGTCACTGCTAGCTGCTAGCATGTATCAGTAATGATGTTAATGCTGACATTATTACATCACTTCTGATAAATGACCGCAGACAGTGGTCAATTTGATAAAACAGCACAAATGTACCTCTCCATGTATTATGTTGATAAACAACGATAACGCAAATGTTAGTGATGCAAATGCAGCATTCCCATGCAAATCCAATGGGTTAAGATATAGAGCACTTTTCATGTTCACTACCACATTGATGGTGCAATAGAAATTCTCCCACAGATGTTGAAAAATCAAGTTTAGCTAATTAGTTGATTGCAATCACGATGTGTCTACACCCCCAAAACCTGGTTCTCCTCTCTTTTTGTGCCTTATCTGTGAGTAGGCAAAACTTGTGCTCGAGGGTCTGGGAAGAAATTAGAGTTTTATCTGATAATGTCTTCTGGGTCACACTCAGCCTTGCAGAATATCTCAGAATCCAGGAATATTACTGCACCAAATAGAGAGGAGTTGGCTGCTGAAATATCCCCAGAACAGTTGTTTTGTCGACAGCTCACATTCCTTTATGCTCTTACAAATTCAACCACAGATTTTAGACACACACTTTAAGAAGAGAAACAGATACAGGAGTTGGTTTGAGAGTTAAGGCTGATAAAACAGTCCGGTGAGTCTGCGGTGACAGGTGCCCACTGGGACCAAGAGAGGTGGAAATCCAGGTGCTATCAAACACACTCATCTCCCAGTCCTGTCCATCTCTTTATTTCCTCTTTTTCAACACCACCCTTTTACCTCCGCAAAACCCATTCTTCACTTATCGCAGACTCTCTCAGGAGTAAAGGTGAAAAAAAAAATCATGGAAAAGAAACACAAATACCATGATATTAGAAAGACCAGATGTTTCCATATGGGAATGGCAAGGTTGCGGACTTGGTGTGTATGTATTGGCACAGACACACACACAAACACACACAAACAGCACATACATTGCTTGACTTTGCATAGCCCCTATTACTTCAGGGAAAAAAACATGGTGCATTTAAATGGTTAGCGATGACTCATATGTCAAGGGTATGTAGTACAAAACATTAGGTCTGGCCTCGGAAATGAACAAATTAATCCCTACCTGTTTATTTTGGGGCAGTGTAAACCCAAACATGGATAAATGGCAGCACACATGAAATGAGTGCTTATCCAACAAGCTAATATGCTGATATGATGTCCTCTTTTAGTGCTAGGAGCTAATTAGCCAGAATGCATATCCAATGAGTTTGGGAAGGCTACATGTAAACAAAAACTAATTAATCCACTGCTTCAGCAAACAAACCAGGAAAAGCAGGAGGGGAGCACATGCATGTCAGAAAATGTGTCTCCCGTGTTTTATCAAGTATTAAAAAGATTTTAGTTTCCCCTATCAATTATATAACAATTATCAACACAACACAGTTAACACTAGTGCATACATGACAAAGGAAGGAGCACAAGTGGTCTGATTAGCACACAAAAGATAATAAATTCAGAGTGGAGACAGTAAAATTGGGCTCAATTTTGTAAATCTATTCAGTTGTGTGTCAGGGGAAAATGTCAAAGAAATTGGCCCGTTCTGGTTTCCTAAACATACGGATTTGCGGCTTTTGTTTTGAGTTATTTTAATTTAAACGCTTTGGTGCTTTTGCAGTGTTTTGGGTCAAATCAGACTATTTGATGGTTGGTTAAAATTATGTTTGAATCAATAATAGTGAGGTTGGTGATGTGGTTCATTATCCACGCTTTCAAGGCAGAATGTCTGAAAATGCACTCCCCACTGACTGTTCTGTACCACAGCATTATTGTTTGGTGTCTCTGGTGGATGGTTACAATCCCTCCAGACCATCTTTGTGTTACAGTGCTTGTCATTTCTGTTGCTCATGCTCTGAACAGCAGTAAAACAAGCCATCATAGAGATTACATGGCTAATAATGACCTTGCCCTGTCTCACATTGGTAAAAATATAGCCTTTTGCCTAGACTTTGGCAAAAAACTAGGTAGGCACCGATCCACGTTTTCCTGTTGCGATACTGGCTGGCTGTAAGTATCTGCCAATGTCCAATATCGACCTATATTAGGGCAGAGACTGAAAATATAATTTATTTCTTTTAAACACAAACAGCAAAAGGTAAAAAAAAAAAAGATCCAAATGTGTTTTGTAACATTTTGGTCAGTAAATTGTCTTATTACATCAGTTTATAGACCAAAATGGGATATTGGCTGAAATGATATCTTGGAAACCGATCCACCAAAACATATCCGATATTGGTATTGTATCGATACATCCTTAAAGAGAACCCGTCGCTTAAAACAAATGTTTAATTAACAAATAGGTAAAGACTTAATTACATTATCTTTTGCATTTTATTTTTCCATGTTTCATATGATCTTGCCATCATAAAAAACAATGAAGGGCAGCTGGTAATATTTTTTCAGCCCTAAGCCAAAATCTGACACGAGGTCATGCCTAGCCCTAGAGCCATACAATGGACATAACCTCTATAGGGCGAGCGCTAATAAAACATAAACCTATTCCCAGCTCACATAGATGTCATATATACTGCTATAGTGGCAGGTATGTCTTCCCACTCCTCTCCATTTATGTCAATGATGCATGTGTTGTGTATGGTATTCCTTCAGCGTGGTCCTATGGGTGCTTGTATATGTGTGTGTGGGCGTGTGAGTGCGCACGAGGGGCCAGGAGAGGCATTGCTGTGCATCATTCTGCTCCACTTGTTATACTGTAGCAGGCTGGGCGAGTGAGAATCAAGGGAAGGCATAGGGAGTGAGATAGCTCTACTCTCTGCAAGCAAAAGCAGATATGACAACAGTGGCACTCATATTCTTTTGCTCCCAGGACACTAACTTTGATGTCATCCAGATAACCCAGATAATCCTTTTTCCAGTCTCATTAAAGTTTTTATTGAACTTAAGATTATCTTGCGTTTTCAATTTCTTATAATTTTTCATGAAATTTAATTCAGCTGTGATTGGATCTTTGGAGATAGGTGCAGGGGAGAAGAAGTGTGCATTTCCTTGAGGTCTAGACATCTTTAAATCAGAAAAGTCAGAATATACATGTTTCTGGGTGTGCCTGGGAGCCAGGAGTGACATTTCTATCAGCAAGGAGTATGAGAACTCGAGGGGCAAAAATTGAGACAGTTTTTTTGGTGGTGTTTTCAAAGAGAAGAAAAACTCTGGAGGGACAGATAAGGTTTGTGTGAAAGTGTGTATTGTAGAGGATGTGGGGATGCTGAGCACACATATACCAGTAAATGGGGCAGAAGTGAAATGCTTTGAAGCGTCAGGGTAATCCAGCGTAAACAGCAGTGCAGAGACAGACTGCTACTTCCAACTACACAAGGGGAATGCACACTCCATGGGTCCACAGTGTACACATGGTAAGTATCAAATATGGAAGAACAGGAAGACGGATGGGAGGCTGAAGTGTGTGTTATGAAAATACTCTCTGTATGTTCATGTGTCATCAGTGGACGTGTGATCATGTTATGGTTTGTCAGACAGAAATACAGGGTGAATTCAAATAAATTGCTAGCCTGGGCCGCTTCCGTTCGTTTCGAACTGGAAGGCGGCTTGGAAACTCGTCCAAGCGAGAGTCCCAGATTTAGGGCCCCAATCAGAGAGCGGGGGAGGTGTGGCAAGACGGTGACGCGTACTACATGACAAACGGAAGCTTGTAGTTTGAACTGACAACTGACATGATTGGCTATGGACTTACGTATACGCTCAATGATAGACATTCATAACGCCCAATAAACGGCCGTTGGCAATCGCTAACCACACCTCCGCTACGGGATTTTTCGAAGCGAGTTTCCAGACCCATATCTCACTTGTGATATGGTCAGGTGTTAACCAGACTAATAAATTGCTGTCTCCTCAAAGCAACTTCCATGACATGGAAGTTTTCATTCATATTAATTCTGTAATAATTCTGTATAGTCCAAGTAATCTGTAACTGTGTAAGATCAAAAGATCAAAGATCAAAGTCAAAGATCAAAGTCAGCATTATTGTCAATTCTGCCGTATGTGTTCAACATACAGTGAATCAAAATTACGTTTCTCTCTGGCCAGGTAGTGCAAAAAAGACAGTGTACAAAATACAATATAAAGACAAAACACAACAAAAACTATCTAAGACAGAGATCTAAAGTTAAACTAAAGATCTAAAGATCTAAAATCTTAAAGCAGTGCAACATAATAAATAAATACCTATATACAGATGTCCAAAAGTGTGCAGTGTGCAACATACAGCTCTGGAAAAAAAAGAGACCACTGCATTTTTTTCTGAAATCAGCATCTCTACATGTATTACAGCCATTCTATTCCAGCGTCTGTTGAATTCCAACACAAACACAAAGCTGAGCTACTTCAGTTCTTGCACCAGGAGTGGAATAAAGTCACTCAAGAACAATGTGAAAGACTTGGAGAGCATGCCAAGACGCGCGAAAGCTGTGATTAAAAATAAGGGTTATTGCACCAAATATTGATTTCTGAACTCTTCTTAAGTGTAAACATTAATATTATGTTGTTTTAAAATGAATTTGTTTGAGGTCTGAAAACATGTATCGTTTTTGTTTTTTTTAACCATTTGTCATTTTCTGCAAATAAATGCTCTAAACGATTATAATTTTATTTTGTCAGTAGTTTATAGACTCAAACAACAATGTTCCTTTTGCCCAAACAGATACCTATAAATAGTAAAATCAGAAAAACTGATCATTTTGCAGTGGTCTCTTATTTTTTTTCCCAGAGCTGTATTAAACTTCATATACTATTCCTAGGGCCACAATTTCTATACAACCATTTTTTTTTTTTTTACCTTTCCTCACTGACCAAGAAAGGTTGTCTAACATAAGTGCGCCCAGAAATTCAAAACCATTTAATGGTTATTACAAAATACTAGTATATAATAGTGATCTACAGTAATCTAAAAAGGTGGGAGCTATATTAAAGAAATGATAATATCCCAAATGTTGTTTTGGAAATAAGCTAAATTAGAATAGTGATTTTTTTGGGGGGAAAAAAAGGCCAGTAAAAAGTGCTGATTAGAATGACCAGAGCCATCTAGTTCCAAATGGTATAACGTGATACTTTTGTGTTTTATTTTATGGTCCCTTTGTAGATTTGTGTGATACTTGAACCTCAAACATAACATTTACTGGCAATTGCCACATTCCTGATGCATTTTTAAAATTCCTTTTTGTCAGTGTCACCCACCACCGCCACTGGACAAACATGATTCTGATTACTTCCTGAGTAATATTTTCATAGCGTAATATTTCCTTGAGACCAGATTTTGAGTAGTTGATTCCGCTCATTAGATCTCGTTTACTTGTTTTCCTGTATAATTTGGTAGCCTCTCCCTCCTCCTTCCCTCTCATCTCTTACTGCGTCTACCTTAATCACTCTTTCTTCCACCAACATCCCCCCTACAGCATCAAAGCCTCTTCACACCAGCAACTTCATCATGAATAAGTTGCCAATTTAGTATACATGAAACGAGTCCCCAATTCCCCGAACGATACTCGACAGAGGGCAGAGCGGGGAGGGGGAGTGGGAAAAGCAGAAGAAGAGGAGAGAAAATAAAAAGAGAATTCAATTATTTTTTTGTCTCTATTAGGAACCAAACCTCCAGCCCACTCTCCTCACTTGGCAATTAGTGCGCTGGATAATTAACGAGGAGAGGCCACCGCCACGCCACAGCCCTAATCATGCACATTTCTATCCGGGAGACTCAGGCATTGTTGCTATAATTTTGTTTCACATTACTAAAGGCTAATTATATAATCAATCATTCCCAGCCCTGTTCCCCTCCCATGTAGGATCCCAGTCATCTGTGTGACAACCACCAGGATTTGCTTTGGAATGTGATGTCGTTATGAAATATGAATATGGTTTCCATCAGTGGGTAGTAGTCAAATAAATAGACCTGACAGTGATTATTGGAGTGAAAAACAAACCTAGAAGTATTATACGCAAAAACTGATTCTTCTGAGCTTTAATCCATGTTATAATGTTGTTTTGTTTCATTTACATGTTTGAGTAACTCTTTATTATTAATCTCTCTACATCTTCAAAGCTCAAAAAGCTCTGTTCCACCTTGTGATGTCATGAAGCAGTAGTTGTCAAGTTAACAGCCACCTTTTATATTTTGTTCAGTAGAGATCAGCAATTCCTGGGCTGAAACGATCCAAATGATTCTAGTGAAGGTGTATGGAATTTAAAAACACAGTGGAGCTCTTCCTGTATTATCACATGACATCACAAGGTGGAATAGTGTTTTTCATTTGAGAGAAGAACCAGCCACAAATTGTGTGTTAAACATGTGTAAATGATATAGGGTTGTTCCGATACCAATACTGGTATCAGCAAAAGCTCCCAAACTACACTTTTTTCAGGTATAGGTATTGGCGAGTGCCCAGACCAAATCACCGATCCGATACCACTCCGTGTTTTCCACAATGAAGACACGGCTTCTGTTTACATCAGTGGCTAATGTTACCGCTAATGCCCAGAGCAGGTTAAACATAGCCTACGGATGCTCTTAATGCTAATAATGACAGAAAAGACATTTGCGTTTGATACCTTCATTTAGCCTTTAGTGTGGACGCACAACTTAGTAGAAAAACTGCGTTATGGAGCGTGCAGCCCCACAACAGCGGCAACAGGCCAACTCTGACTTTGTTTACTCTGCAGAATCAGCCATGTGCTCTGAGGATGAGGCTCTTTTTACAGGCCTCACTATTGGTTTGAGCCACGCACTGAGGTAGAAAGTAATGAATTAGAAAAGTGCTTACATCAGCACTACTTATCATCGAACTCATTATATATTTGACTCTTAAAGATCCCATGACATGGTACTTCTTGATGCTTTTATATGGCACCTTAATGGTTCCCTAATACTGTAAATGAATCCTTCTTCAAAATCAAACCTCAGTGCATGAGATATGACTCTGACTGTCTTCATGAGGCTAAATATGTCTCTGAAACGCTTTATTCTGGGTGTTATTGCTTGAATGCAAATGAGGAGGACAGAGACAGGCCAGTGAAGCGGGTGGGTTGTGGCCAAATGCTCCGCTTTTTCCAGGATTAGCGGTGCGCTGTGCGCTGGCCCCACTTCCGTGTTTTAAGAGCGGAGGAAGATATGACACGTTTTCCATTAAAAAAAACACATTTCCACAGAAAATAAAATTAAACCACTGATGTTTCAGAGGTTCGGAGGCTCGGATAAAGGACATCCGAGCCTGGAAACACTCTCACGTGTTTCCAGGCAAATAAAAAAACGCATCTCGCATTGCGTAGCTCGTTTACGGTCCAAACTCTCTGGGCGTGATTTCCAGAGACGGTGGGTAGACATCCAGAGGGGGATGGAAACCTTTCCACAAGTGTGACGTCAGAAAGTTCCCTTATTCAGAATCGCCTGTTTGGGCTGTCTTTTTTTCAAACGTGGAAAAGGATCGCAAATGCTCAGTTTACACATTGCGCAACTTTTAGCCATGGGGGGGGGGCTAAACAGGGTAGGGGAGCTCACATTAACGTTCAAAAACCTCAGAAAGTGAAAATTTCATGCCATGGGACCTTTAACACTTTGTTTTAAAAAACAAATTCATTTTTCTAGATTTTCTTTAGAGACAGCCTTTTAGTAGATTTATTTATTGCTCTTATACTGTAACAAAATTGAGTAGTCTTAGTCTGTAGTAGAGGTAGAAGGTCCTTAGGTTATAACTAATACCAACATTGGATGCTGGTATTAGTTAGAACCTAAGGACCTTTCCGCTCTTCTTTAAAGATTTAGAATATCAAATTTCAGTACAATGGGTATGCAGAGTTCAACCTTCAATGCATATTCATAACTAATTTGGATTTTTGACTATTACAAGAAACCCCAACCTTGTATATTTGTATTAAAATTTGTAAAAATGTATAAACAATAGTAACCTAGAAACACCTTTCTTCCATTGGCCGTCCACTAGCCCTGCCACAATAATTACTACATTGACTTATCATTCAATATATGAAAACTGGAACAATATTTTTAGGGTTATTTTTGGGCTATATGATAAGTTTTAAGCCACAAAATGTTGAATTTATAACTTCTATGACTCATTACAGATCCAAACTAATAAAGACTAAAGAATAAAGACTGAGGTCCTTTGGAGTGTGCAGGCATCTCTGCTCAAGACTTTTTATGACTCTGTGGTGGCCTCTGCTCTCCTCTACGCTGTCGTCTGCTGGGCCCCGAGCAGCACAGAACGGGACAGAAAAAGACTTAATAAACTGGTCAGGAGGGCCAGCTCTGTCCTGGGCTGTCCTCTGGACTCTGTAGAGGAGAGGAGGGTGTTGGCCAAACTCACGTCCATCATAGACGACACCTCTCACCCTCTGCACCGGACTGTAGAGGAGCTGAGCAGCCCCCAGTGCAAGAAGGAGCGCTACCGCAGATCCTTCATCCCCATCGCGATCAAACTGTATAACTCCACTATATAGTCTAAACGTGCATTTTTTTCCCCCCTATATTCTCTTATTTACTTATTTTATTATTATTACTTACCTTGTCTGCATGCACTTTTTTGTTTTGATTTTCTCTTGCACTAAACTGCCTGGAGCTAATGTGGCAAGTGAATTTCTCCTATGTGAGATTAATAAAGTCTTAACTGATCTTATCTTAAGTGCTTCATTCTACTATTTATCTGTTACATCTCATGGCTGTTTGTGGTTTAAATCTGTCTTGGGTTGTGTCAGTGGCATAAACTAGTTTCATTTATTGTCTATATTTACTCCAGCAATATATCAAACCTCAAAATTTGTGACTGTGACAGGTCTACCCTCCAGTGGCTTAGATGTGTGTATGGGGAGACACATTAGATCAGTAGATAGAAGTAAATTTATGTACGTAACAGTGTGTGTGTATGTTTGTGTGTATGTGTGTGTCAGCTTGCATATCGTCCTGAGCCATGTCGTATGATGTGACATTGCTGAGTAGTGCTGACGTTCAGACTTTTCCTGGGAGAGTGGAAAAAAGCCTGCATCAGGAGAAAAAGAGCTAGCCCATCACCGTGTGTGTGTGTGTTTGTGTGTGTGTGTATGGGAAGAAGGAGGCAGAGGAACAGAGCAGAATGAATGTATGAAGAAGGTACACCAATTTTTGCTTATCCTATTACACACATGAGTGACATAAGACAGATTGCATCAAAACTTTCGAAAAAAAAAATAGAAAGAATGACATATGTGTTATAAGAATGAGATACCATTTGAGAACATGGAAAAAATATAAGATTAAACTATAGTGATGGTACCAGATCTCGTTCCACAAGATCTCGTGAGACGAAATTGTGCGCATATGAAAAAAATTATTATAAGTCTATACTGTATTTAGTTTATATTTGGATTAGGGAAAAAAGGGTTAAGTGTTGGTTAGTTACATCTCTTACAGTTCCAAAAAGCAGCACTAGAATGAAAACAAAAATATGAATCAAAAGAATAAATAAAAAAGTTGGAAAAATTGCAAACTGAATCGTGAAACGTATATATTGGGAATTATGTTGAAATCTCATTTAGTCTCATTCTCATGGATCCAACGTCGTATCTCGTATCTTGTGTAAATTGTATCTCGTCCCATCCCTACTTAACTATGTGATCCATTAGCTTTAACAAATGACATGTTTTAATTGCTACATACTTGCACTTGTTAATGTATTTGATTGATTGATGATTATTTTGTTATTCTTTTTCAACATGCTGGTATTGGATGCTGGTATTAGACCTGTCCTGATAACATTTTTGTATTTATTTATTTTATTTTACTCATGAGACAGGGACAGTGCACAATATACATTAACAGGAGAGATGCATTGTGCCAGGTTGTAGCACCAGAGCTAATTTCCACCTGTAGTCCCTGGTGCATGTTTTTTAGGTTTATGTTTAAGTGGGATATCTTGCTCTATAGACGATAGACAATAATACTGAAATTAATTTATGCTGCTGACAAAAAACCTTAAAGGGACAGTGTGTAAGATTTTTACCCGTTAATTACTGAAATTGAAGATACCCATTCAAAAATACAGTGTTTTCCAAGCCTTTTCACTTCCATCATGAAATCAAAGTATTCTTTTGGACTTAGATATAGTCACATAAAAGGGGGATCTTCCCCATGCAGAGGCAGCCATTTTGAATACGAGAGCCGCAGAAGGACATTTGGGCTCCGCCTTCGCCTTCGGCAAGGCTCGTGGTTTTGGGTAAACAACACAAGCATGCTGCCGGATCAGACGTCGTAATGGATCTAACACGTGTTTTGGACTAAATTGTTTTACTGGATTTTATTCGCTGGATCCTTACGGACAAATTGAGAGCAAGTTTATGGTGAAATACAGAGTTTGACCTGTGCAAAGCATTCTAAGGTAAGCTAACCTCGTTTTGTGCTTTTTCGTATAAAAGCCCCATGTGCTCGGGGAGTGATTGTTTTGCAGGGAAATGAATTGCATAGTCAAAAAGAGGAGACTGTAAGGTTTCATTTGATGTGTAGAGTGTCATGGTACATGATCGGGAATGTGTGTTTTCATGAGGAAAAAAAAACAAAACAAAAACGGGACCGCGTTTTATTTATACAGTAGCGGCTCATGTCCACGTCGTGCCTGGGTGACCCTTGAGGTCTGCCGTAGCTAAAACAGAAAGTGCAATAGCACCATCCACCTATGCGCCACTAATCTTACACACTGGGGCTTTAAAGCAAAATAAATAAATAAAAACGTACAATATAATTAAACACATGAGCTGCAATTATACACAGTAGCAGAATGAACACTTTGCTAGTTAGAAGTTATATATTCAACATTTTTCCTCTCAAATCTCTCAAATCTCCGCACTAGAGCAAAGAAAAAGTACCCTTGATAAATAGTGACCCTAAATTGTATTGTAATAAATTGGAGGTTTTTTTTTATTATTATTATTATTTCTCTAAGTGCAGTACTTTGGAAACAGTCTTTGTTTAGGAAATGTGTTATAAAAATAAATATTGGATAAAATATCATTGATAAGTTGATATAATAATCGTAGCAGGCTTAACTGGTACAATATACATTCATTCACACCGTATAACATTTATACCTTTTAAACATGTGCAATGTACTAGTATGTAGTTTGTCATGCACAGACAACATGGTGGGCAACAACATATAAACAAGAATCCAAAAAGCACAAGCAGGTTATTTCTTAAAACAATATGGCCATGATGGGGCCAAACCAGGGCCAGATATCCATCACACTCAGGCGTCTCCCTGAGAGGCTGCACAGAGGACGGCCCACACAATGGAGATGGATAGTGGGGCTCAAGCAAGGCCTGTTTACCATTCTGCACACAACACGACAACACAGATGAGCTGTTATGGATATTGATCATGGCTTATCAGAGCCATTGATTCAGAATGCAAAAGAAAGCAAAACAATACTGGTCGAACAACACCCTTTGAGGAGACCTGTGCACCTTTTCAGACACCTTTGCTGCAGTTGGAAAGTGAGAAATTGTCTGGAAACAGTATAAAACTTTAAAAAGGTCAAAAGTTTCAAGAAAAGTTAAAAGTTGTCCACATGCGATTCAGTATTATTACCTAGCTTGTCTTGAATATGATACGTTGAATTTTATGTACATGAGTAGGCTAGACAGATATCAGATAGAAATATTGCAAATTACATGGCAACATACTTTTAAAAAAAGGCTAGTAAGTACTTGAAATTATTTTAAATATAGTAATAACATAATAATATTAATAATAATTAATAATATAATATAATAATATTAATAATTAATAATACTATTAGTAAAAATATAAATAATTTTACCTTTTAATCAATAGTTCTGGGTTCAACAGTAACAAAATTTGGGTTTGTCATGCAATAACATTATCTGTAGCAATCACAATAGTACTAGCAGGTGAAACTGAAGCTGCAGTTGTAAACCAAATATTCATTCTCCTCAAAGGGTTGAAACTGCAAATCATAAAATAAAAGCAGCCACTTTTGCCTTCTACAAATAGCATCTCAATGTGTGATCACACGCACACAGCTTGGCAGCTCACATGCGGAGTAAAAAAAAACAAAAAAAGAACAAAACAAATATGGGACTATATAATGGCAAAAGTAATCAAGGGTACCAGGAAGTGGAAGTACCTGTGTGAAAAACCTGCAGGACTTTTCTCTCTTCTGAAGCTGAAAATTCAGAAAATTGTGTCTGTTAGCAGAGTCACATCTTTCAAAAGCACACACAAGCACTCATCTCGTTAACATTTCACAAAAACTTGCTGAAGTTATTGTTATTCGTCTCACTTGCAATCTTTCTAGCACAACAGTATCCTGCTATGTTCCGCAGATTGTTTTCAAAGCATCCTGTCTCACTGGCTTCGCTGTCCTATCTTTCAGAATCTAGTGAATTGATGGCATTAATTACGCTTCCACTAGTGCATGATTGGTCATTTTAGATCTAACCAACATTTGCATAATAAGCTGGCCTATTACTCAATTAGGTATACATAATTGGGTCATTACTGGAGAAGGGAGGACTGTTCTTGTTTTCTGGGGAGAGCTTTTCTACAAATTCAACCTTTAACAGGCCATTTGGTTAACAGCTAAACACAGATGAATTGGTGGTGCTGTTCATTCAGAGCTTCTAATAGAGAGGTGCAGACTATTGTTTTCACTATGGTGGCTGTAGTCACATGTAAAATGCACATAATTTAGAATGTTGTGCGGGGAGAACTTTGTGAAATCCATATAGGCTACTAACACTAACAGTCAAAAGTCATACATACAGTGTCATACATCTCACTAATACAGCTCTGGAAAAAAATAAGAGACCACTGCATTTTTTTCTGAAATTAGCATCTCTACATGTATTACAGCCATTCCATTCCAGCGTCTGTTGAATTCCAACACAAACACAAAGCTGGGCTACTTCAGTTCTTGCACCAGGAGTGGAATAAAGTCACCCAAGAACAATGTGAAAGACTTGTGGAGAGCATGCCAAGAAGCATGAAAGCTGATTAAAAATAAGGGTTATTGCACCAAATATTGATTTCTGAATTCTTCTTAAGTGTCCATCCATCCAGTTTCTTCCGCTTTTCTGGGGCCGCGTCGCGGGGACAACAGTCTAAGCAGGGACTCCCAGACTTCCTTCACCCCAGACACTTCCTCCAGCTGGAACAGATGCCCGAGCCACCTCAGCTGGCTCCTCTCAAAGTGAAGAAGCAGCGGCTCTACTCCGAGCCCCTCCCGTGTGACTGAGCTCCTCACCCTATCTCTAAGGGTGTGCCCAGCCACTCTGCGGAGGAAACTCATTTCGGGCGCTTGTATCCGCGATCTTGTCCTTTCGGTCATTAGAAGCAACTTACCCAGAGCTCATGACCATAGGTGAGGGTAGGAACGTAGATTGACCGGTAAATTTAGAGCTTCGCCTTTTGGCTCAGCTCCCTCTTCACCACAACGGTCCGGTACAACGACCGCATCACTGCCGACGCACCACATCCTCCCCTCACTCGTGAACAAGACCCCGAAATACTTGAACTCCTCCACTTCTTAAGTGTAAATATTAGTTTCTTTGCATTTATTGAGGTCTCTTTGTTATTTTGACCATTTGTCATTTTCTGCAAATAAATGCTCTAAACGATAATATTTTATTTGGAATTTGGGGGAAATGTTGTCAGTAGTTTATAGACTCAAACAAAAATGTTCCTTTTGCCCAAACACATACCTATACTTTTGCAGTGGTCTCTTATTTTTTTCCAGAGCTGTATATTTGATGTCTTTCTAATTTCTAAAGTAGTAAACATACAGAAAAAAACACTGAATGAGAGGCTGACTTATGAATGGTAGTGTATATATTGTTTGGTTGCATGAACAAACACAGTGTAATCTATGTTGACAACTAATAAAATTAAATACTTTGCTAATTGCCAATTGCTTTGGTCAATGTTTGTCCCTGTTCAAGTTCATAATATTTCAGAAGAAAAAGGAATTTCAGTAACATTTTTATCACTCATAGTGCTTGCGCCATAACTGATATTTATTTCTTCATAGTCTCATTTTATACTGGATGTTTTTCTGAAAAACTTTGCAACCTTTGAAGAATGGATGATCGAAAACTCACCACAATTGTCATTGATCAAAAATATCATTTAAAACTGTCCCTCAATGTTTTCCATTTTCTTTTCAGCTCATTCATCTACCTGTCTACCTAGAGCCTCAAGTACAAAAAGAAAAAAAAAAGAAAAGAAAAGAAAAATTCCATTCCATCACTCAGACGCATTGACCTCCTCTCCGGGTCTTTGTTCGGACAGCGTTACCTTGGTGAGACTGCGGGCAGCGCTGTCCTTGCCTCCTGGGGTCAGGTTCCTTAGCTGGACGTCCAGGAGTTCGACGAGCTGCGCCATGGCTCTGACTGTGGAGGGGACATCTCCAGGCCTCAGCAGCCCTTTGGTCTGCTCGGCCAGCTCTCGGGCCACTATGGCAGCTGTCTCACCTGAGCGCAGCTGGAAAATAAGGGGAAATAAGGTCACATATAAGAGAAGTTAGAGAGGTGATTTAGTTAGGTGCATATTTTAGCAACTTGAATAGTACTTAAATTGAGTAAAATGTTGCTGAAGTTGATTGATACATTTGCATTAAAACTTTTTTATTACAAGAATAGGAATTGTGGAGACAGAAGTAGCTATAGTTGTAGTAGTCATAATAAATTAACTGAATCAATACATTGCTTGGTTTATAATAGAACTACTTACGTAATCTGAATGACATTAATGACAGTATTTTCACTAATGTACACATTTTAAAGGTCCCATGGCATGAAATGTTCACTTTCTGAGGTTTTTGAACATTAATGTGAGCTCCCCTACCCTGTTTAGGCTAAAAGTTGGTTAAAAGTTGCGAAATGTCTAAACTGAGCATTTGCGATGCTTTTCTGCATTACAAAAAATCGGAGCTCAAACGGGCGATTTTGAACAAGGCACCTTATTGACGTCAGATCGAAAAAAGAAATGCAAATGCAGTTCCACCCCCGTCTGTCTGTACTCAGCGTCTCTGTAAATCACGCCCAGAGAGTTTGGACTGCGAATGCGCTAGGCAATGCGAAATGCGTTTTTTTATTTGCCTGGAGGCACGTCCGAGTGTTTCTAGGCTCGGAAGTCCTTTATCTGAGCCTCTGGACCTTTGAACAGCAGTGGTTTGATTTTATTTTCTGTGGAAATGTGTTTATTTTTCAATGGAACGCTTCAAATCTCTCCCCCGTGCAAAAACACGGAAATGGATCAGCTGTGAGCTACAGCAACGGAGAGCGGAGCGTTTGGCCATGCCCCCACCCTCTACTATTGGCCAGCTCTTTTCTCCTTATTTGCATTCAAGCAACAATGCTTGATGACCTGACATTATGACCTGTTCTGAGGGAGAAAAAATACTCTTTCTCATCTTATCTCTGTTTCTCATGCACTGAGTGTTGATTTTGAAGAAGGATTCATTTACAGTATTAGGGAACCATTAAGGAGCCATATAAAAGCATCAAGAAGTACCATGTCATGGGATCTTTAAGCACATGCTGCAATCTGTTTCAAGATGTAGAAGTAGTAGTAGGATATAATTTCACTCAAGTAACCATTTTCTATTGACTTGTTCCTGATTTTTTTATAGGCCAATTTTAAGCACATAATTTGAATAATTTGTCCACATCTGTATATTTTTTTATTAATAAACTGCTCAACAGTTTAAATAAATCAGATTCCACAAACAGCATACAATGTAATCACATGCAGACACATTCAGCTTGACCACTAAGGCAGTCTTCTTGCCCAAGCTGAACTTCAAATAGTCAGCAATGTTAACCATATCAGAAGAAGAGGTGAAAGTCAGTATTTGAAGGAAAAACAATGCTGTAAAGAGTGATCCAAAGATGTAAGCACAAGAGAAGAAGGGTAGCCTACAAAAAGGCAGCACGGAAAATGGAGAAAAGAAAAGACGTCTGAGGCAAGGGAAGACAAGCGTAAAAAGTGAATTAGTACTACTGATACAGAGGGATGCATTGTGGGTATTCCTGGGGCTTATGCGCTTTCACAAAAACATGCAAGAACATTTTACAGAAACTAACTTTGCACTGCCTTTTTCTTTCATCTTACTCCATCTTACACACAGCCAAACCCCCCAACATTGTGCTGCATTCTGAGCTCAAATTAGATCCACTATGTTGAGAGGAGGGATAAGCTAAAACAACATACAGTACTGTACAGTAATGACGCACTGTGTTAAAAAATGCTACGCCCATTCACTAAGGCTGAGTTCACACTCCACACACACTGAGACTAAGACTAAACCCAGAAGTAAAGACTAGCCAGGGTCTGAACAAGACCAAACCACAGTCAAATAAAGACCGACTAAAAGCTCAAATGAGGTCCAGTCATTCTATACCATTGTGAGACAAAATAGATAAAATTTTACTAAATACAGATTAACTAATTTACAGAACAACATTAGTCATTTTACTGTAAAAGGTATATAATAAATGTCTCTGTTCCTCTGCCTCCTAAGTACAGTATTGGTACTTAAAAAAATGAACTGTTTGTGTCTTTTCCTTAGTTAAATCATATTGAAATGTTGTATTGATGAATGCTAAACTGGTTACAGTACATAGTGTACATGCATACAGGGTAGACAAAGGCATTTCTAGTGTTCTTCGAATAACATTATTTTACTGGGGGTACATCCATCTCTGATCCTATTATGATGGCAGTTAACAATGACCTTATTTTCCTACTCCCAGTGGCTAAATACAGTCTCTTCATGTGAGTTTGGACTAACAAGTGGAGAATGGATGGGTGGCCTAAATCTTTCCCTGTGGTCAATGTGTTTTCATGCATGACAAAACAGCTCGGGGACTGTATCCATAGAAAATGTAGCTTTAAACTGTGCTGCTTCTTCTTCTTCGTCTATTACTTACTTTCTGCATGATGTGATTGACCCAGGGCGACGTGCAGTTGCTGAGGTCTGGGCCTTGGGGATCCCAGTAGCCCAAATGGGACATGCACATGTACGTAGCCACACCTGCAAGACCAGCACACAGCAAAGACAATCAGACAGATCTGTCTTTCAGCATCAGCCTGTGTATTACATATTACAGCATGTCCCAGTGCTCATAGAGGTGGGAAGGGCAAAGGTATGTGTGACTCTATATCAAAAACAATACACAATACACTGTGGATGGACGCCTTTTCAAGCTCTAAGCTATAAATAGCTCGTTTCAGACCTACAGACCACTTGCCTCCACTTGTCCAGCGCTACTGAGTGGCATTATATAATTAAATAAAATATGCAGGCACAGTACAATATCAGTGTCTACTATATCCTTGATAAAGCTAATTAAACCTTTTAGGTTTAACAAAATCACAGTGTACAAAGTAGAATAAAGATCACCACTCTAAATTTTAAAGCATTTATTAATTAATTTATTATTCATTGTATTAACTGCAAAACATTGTAAGTTTTTCCATTTTTATGAATTAATAAATAATTCACACCAGTGGTTTATACCTCTGTATTGTAAGAGTAAGAGTAAGTCTTCTGGATTGCTGTTTGCTTTGAGACTGTGATGCATCATTTTGAGATAACACATGCAAGTTTATTAATATAGGATTTTATTAAGATAGCGTCTCTCTATGAAGCTTTAAATTAGTTTCTTATTTTTTCACTCCGTAGTGACACTGGTAATGGAAAATTACCCCTGTCATTACAGCTGCCCTAATTCTAAAACTGGTGCCAGAGACAGCGGAGGGAACAAGGATGAAAAGACATGCCCACATTAGAAAACAGAAGGGCTGTAATGGTGGGCAGGGGGCCAATACATTTTCATTACAAGAGACATAGTCTGAAGAAATGATAGAAGATCAGCCTTTTCATCAGTGCACAACAAGATCATACATGAATCTATTTTAAATGTCTATATTTTGAATGGTTAACAACCATCAAAATGTTGCTGAAACTCATGAATTTAGTTTTGCTATTTTATTACAACATACAAAATAGGCGCCTCTTTGTTGTATCTCAAACTAGGCTAAAAATATGAAAAGCTACTTACATCAGTCTACATTTTTGTCAGTAACTATTCAGTTTCAGTTTGCAGTAGTGTCCTTACCTAAAGTCCCCACTGGGCAGGGCTGCTTGGCGAGCTGCCCCTGCTGGGTGCGTGGCCAGGATATATCTGCTGTGATCCGGGGCGTGCAGAAGTCCTGAGGGGGCATCACAGGGGGCTGGGGAGCAGCTGGAGGTTGGACCACTACCGCAGGCGATCGACCGGGCCCTTTCTCGTTTATGTCTGGGATCTGGTTGGTGTCAGAGGAAGACCCCCCAGCAGGGATGAGCATGGGGGGCCGTACGGTAGTGGTGGTCCGGTAGCGTTGACCAGGAGAGGTGGTGAGGAGAGGTCTGGGTGTGGTGTAGTATGGAGGGGCACGTGTAGTTGTTGTGCGACTGGTAGAAGAAGACCCTCCTCCCCCTCCTCTGTTTGGGGGCATCACTGGGGGCCGAAAGTCTGTGAAGAAGAGGCACAGGCATTAGGTTCTGAAAAAAGGGATGTTGTTCATCCCAGAGCCCACCAAGCTGTTGTTTTTGGTTTACTGTGGATTTTTGATGAGCTAGGGATCAGTGGACTAAAGTTCAACATCGATTCCCAAAAAGAAACAGAAACAACAAGTGTTAAAGCCACTTTCTATGTCGAAGCTTTACCTAGTCATCTCAACAAAGGCTTTTTCAACAGTCACTAGGCATTTAAAGGTGCACTGTGTAACATTTCTAGTGGAAAGTCACTTGGTTGTCTCCGTGGAAAACATTATTGCTTTGTCTAGAATGTTGCACAATATAAATTAAACCTATCTTTCATGAGGGAGACAAGCAGGTTACAGCATTATGCCACATTACAGTTCAGATCTGTGGAGAGTCACCCCTATTCATAGAGAGGAATTACAGTGGGTCCTCGGGTTACGACGTTTAGTGGTTACGAACACGCCCCCATTAAAAAAAAAATGTATATATTACGCGTCATTTTGTCTTACGCGGTTTAGCGTGGTAAGAGATGTAAACAAACGCGAACGGCGCGCGGCGCACGGTGGAAGAATACGCTCTGTTGTGGTTGTAGGGAGAAGAAGACGGCCTCGTGTGCGTGCCCAATGTGGGCGGAAGTACCTGATGTGGGCTCTGATCTGCTCCTATGAAAGTGGCAGTGATAACCAAGCAGCGTAGTGGTCTAATTATTGAGATGGAAAGGTTATTGGTGCTTTGGTTGGAAGATCAAAGGCAAAATCCGGCTTACGACGAAATTCGGGTTACGACGCGTCTTAAAAACGGATCAACGTCGTAACCAGAGGACCCCCTGTACTGGATTTTTCCAGGTGCCACAGTGGGGCGCCAGTCACAAAAAACTGTCATTGTGTCCTTAGGTAAGACACGTGAAGAGTCCCTCAGTCGTCCAGGTAGAATCCATGATAAAAGACGAAATTCAATTTGTCAACTGGACAAAGTTTGTTTGGTTGAAAACGTTTCGCCACTCATCCGAGAGGCTTCGTCAGTTCTGATTCGAGTGCTGGTAAGACACTGCTTATATCTAGCTGCAGGGAGGAGCTCACTACACTAAATTCTTCTGAAACTATCTCAACTAATTTGTATTGCAATTCTCTCTTTTGTATTTCGAATTTCTCTGGCGTCTAGTTTAGCATATCTTTTCATCCTAACGACCGTCTCCACCCTCTGGCCCCGACCTGCCTGCCCTTTTTGGTTTAAGAATGGAATTGTAAATGGGAGACAAGTTATGTCTGACTCCCCCACTTCTGTTCAACGAAGGATTCTCCCTTTTGACAAAAATTGCCTCTTTAAAGGGATATGCCACCCCCAGGTCAAATTTGGGCATCTCCCCACAGTCCAGAGACTAAAATAAGTGGTGGAAAGCGTTTTCCTGCTCACCCAGCCATTGTCCGAGTCTGTCGCCACTGACCGCCGCGGTATCTGGTGCTCCTCCGCCTTAGACTGGAGTCTAACGTAGCCAGAGAAAGATTTCGGCCAAAAGGAATTAATTTGCTCAATGCGTTTCCCAATTACTTTGTGTGTAGTGCGCATTCATATCGAGTGCAAATAAATGTGCAAATCAACACGGAGAGCTTGCCTTCGTCATTTTGGGTGGGAACTATTTTCCAGTGCGTAAGAATACAGCCGTATCACGCAGCACGCTACCAGGGGAATCCCAGTTACGCACCGGGAAGGGAGTTCCCCTGTTGCACAACGTGGTGCGTGATACGGCTGTATTCTTACGCACTGGAAAATAGTTCCCACCCAAAATGACGAAGGCAAGCTCTCCGTGTTGATTTGCACATTTATTTGCACTCGATATGAATGCGCACTACACACAAAGTAATTGGGAAACGCATCGAGCAAATTAATTCCTTTTGGCCGAAATCTTTCTCTGGCTACGTTAGACTCCAGTCTAAGGCGGAGGAGCACCAGATACCGCGGCGGTCAGTGGCGACAGACTCGGACAATGGCTGGGTGAGCAGGAAAACGCTTTCCACCACTTATTTTAGTCTCTGGACTGTGGGGAGATGCCCAAATTTGACCTGGGGGTGGCATATCCCTTTAACTCCCCTCTCAAACCAGTTCTTTTCCCTGGCTAAGATCTGAATCTCACTGTCCTCAAAAGAATGTCCCGTGGCTTCTAGGTGAAGATGTACGACAGATGACGGTCCAGTCTGGCACGCCCGCCTGTGTTGGTACATCCTCTTGTGAAGTGGCTGTTTTGTTTCTCCAATGTAGCGCTCACTGCAGTCTTCACTACACTGAATGGAGTAGACCACATTGCTTTGTTTGTGGCTCGGTGTTTTGTCCTTTGGGTGGACGAGTTTTTGTCTTAAAGTGTTTGTGGGTTTGAAATAAACTGGGATTTCATATTGTCTGAAAATCCTCTGTAGTTTTTTCGAAACGCCGGCCAGGTACGGAATCGCTACCCCTTTCCTCCTGGGTTCGGGTTCTCTGTTGTCTTGTTTCTTGCCCTTGTCTCTCTTGGTTTTGTTGACATTTTGTTGGATATCCTAAATGGGCTGTCAACAAAACCATTCTTAAACCAAAAAGGGCAGGCAGGTCGGGGCCAGAAGGTGGGGACGGTCGTTAGGATGAATAGATATGCTAAACTAGATGCCAGAGAAATTCGAAATACAAAAGAGAGAATTGCAATACAAATTAGTTGAGATAGTTTCAGAAGAATTTAGTGTAGTGAGCTCCTCCCTGCAGCTAGATATAAGCAGTGTCTAACCAGCACTCGAATCAGAACTAACAAAGCCTCTCGGATGAGTGGCGAAACGTTTTCGACCAAACAAACTTTGTCCAGTTGACAAATTGAATTTAGTCTTTTATCTTAGGTAAGACACTTCACCCACATTTCCTGGTATGAAAGTGGTGTGTGCGTGAGTGTTGGAGGTGGTCAGAGGGGCCGATGGCACAGATTGGCAGCCTCGCTTCCGTCGGTCTGCCCCAGGGCAGCTGTCGCTACAGAAAGTAGCTTACCACCACCAAGTGTGGAGTGAATGAACAATGAACTGTAAATCGCTTTGGGTGTGATGAAAGGCACTATATAAATGCTATGAATTATTATTTTTGAGCCACAGAAACACCAGTAAATAATAAATGCTAGATGGATATGTTCAGGGCTCCCTTGAAAAAGAGGTTTTTAATCTCAATGGGATTTCCCTGGTTAAATAAAGTTTTTAATAAAATAAAAATGTGGTACCATGGAACATTCCCGGCAAAGCAATGACATCTTTATGGAGACAAACAGGTAGCAGACTGTGGGATTTCATTTTAATATACATGTTCATATATGTATACTGTAATCTCTGTGTTTATGTATTCTGTGGAAACTCTGTGTTTTGCACTCTGGACTGTGGTAAACATCCTAAGTATAACCATACGTTTCCATAGGTTGGGTGTAATGGGATATCCACCTGCTCCCATCCATCAACTATTTGGGTAACTACTTCAACTAGTGGTTGGAAAACTCCTCCTATTATTGGCTAACTTTTGGGAGCTTATAAAAGTCTTTGCATACCACAACCCTGTATTTAAGACAGCAGTTGTATGTGACCAGTGTGAGTCGAGGGGACATGTTCGTGTGAGGTGACACGATGATATAACAGCAAGATGTCCTGATTACGTTTGTATTCTCTGCCTAATTCAACATTAAATGCTAATAACCTTAATCTTCTGATCCCTAATTTGAAAGCTCACAAGAACCTCCACCAGAAAAGTTGCACAGTGCACCTTTGTGTATTTATGTTTTTAATAATTACAACATCCTAATAGTTTTGAATCTACCTATAGCACAATAACTATTAAAAGATAGATAAATACTCATTATTAATCCTGAAGGGAATTCAGTTTTTTAGCTGAAATACATCACCGAAATACCATTAGACCATGTTAAGTTCTCATTCTCCTTTCTAACTTTATTAATGAATAGACAGGAATAGCATGGTGTTAATGCAGACTTCACCGTGGACCAGAATAGGTCCACGGTGAAGTCTGTGGACCTATTCCACGATGTCATAGGTCCCATGACATGGTACTTCTTGATGCTTTTATATGGTGCCTTAATGGTTCCCTAATACTGTAAATGAATCCTTCTTCAAAATCAAGATTCAGTGCATGAGAAAGACACATGTACAGAGTCATAGTCAGAATATCTCTCTCTGAACAACTCATTCTGGGCCTTTGTTGCTTGAATGCAAATGAGAAGGACACAGATAGGTTAGAGGAGCGGGCGCCTCCAAATGCGGTGCGCTGTGTACTGGCCCCACTTCCGTGTTTTAAGAGCGGAGGAGAAAAGGAGAGCCTTTTCAATGAAAAAAACACATTTTCACAGAAGATAAAATTAAACCACTGCTGTTTCAGATGTCCAGAGGCTCAGATAAAGGACTTCCGAGCCTAGAAACACTCGCACGTGCCTCCAGGCAAATAAAAAAACGCATTTCGCATTGCGTAGCTCATTCGGTCCAAACTCTCTGGGCGTGATTTACAGCGACGGTGGGTAGACATCCAGACGGGAAGGTGGAGCTGCATTTTTCAATGTGACGTCACATAGTTGCCTTGTTCAGAATCGCCCGTTTGAGCTGTGTTTTTTTCTAACGCAGAAAAGGACTGCAAATGCTCAGTTTAGACATTTCGCAGCTTTTAGCCACGGGGGGGCTAAACAGGGTAGGGGAGCTCACATTAACGTTCAAAAACCTCAGAAAGTGAAAATTTCATGCTATGGGACCTTTAAAGAAATATTTTACTGTTACAAAACTCATGTTCTAACAGGCTTTCTTTTTAATATGTTTACATGTGTATAAAACAATCTTGAAAACACATTTTAGGATAGCAATTACAGCAAAACAAACATTGTGTACTGTGGGTTATTTGGCATTATTATTATAAGCGTTACTATATAATTTGGAGTGAGTAATTTAAAAGTTAATTTATTTGTGGTAACTTTTGCACCTGTTTATCTCCCTTCACAAGTGAATGAGTCACATAATCAACTGTGATATTAGCACAATAAGTGTACTTTGTTTGCCCAGGAATAATTGGTGTCAAATGGTGTCTGCGTTTCCTGTGGTGAACAGGATAAAATAAGCAAATAAAATGCATCTCTCCATAAAACCTCCACAGCTAACATTCCTTTGTTCTTATACTAATCTTATTTGTGCAATAGTAGTTCAGTTGGTATAGTGTATCTGGTATAGTATATCATTGGTTCATCACCTCCTACAGATGAATGCTGTCATTGTTTCCTTGGGCAAGACTCTTACCCATCTCACCCTCTGCCTCTGCCTACACTGGTGTTGTGAATGTCTAAGTGGTTCCGTGATGTAAAGCGCTTTGAATTCTTTGAAGGTTTAAAAGCAAAATATAAAAATTTGACCATTTCTCATTTGCAAAGGGAACTAAAGAAAAAAATATGAAATGAACTAAAAATTATGTTATAAATTCTGAAGTTACCAGCAAGTCTCAGAATAAGTAATGAAGTCCCTTAAGCTAGGACAGCTATAATAATCCAATGCCAGTTATCGTGGAATGCCAGTTGGAGTGTTTTGCCTTGTGGTCCAGACACTGCAATAATAGATGCAGACAGGAAATGCTATGTAATTAAAGGGAACACTTCCAATCCAATTGAAATACTAATTATGTATCTTTATTACATTATTTAGGGCACAGTGCAAACTGTGGATGGGGGTAAAGGGGGTAAACAACATGTGACATTTGTATTTTTAATGTATGTATGTATGTATATGCTAGGGTATGTTTTTGTATCTTTTAGTATTTTTTGTGAATGCACTACAATTGTGTTGCTTATTTAGTGGAAGGAAACTTGTTCATGCAATACACTTGACATAATTCACTTCTTGGATGAGCAAAATAGATGTGTTTCATATAAACTTTGCACAAGTAGTGGTTTAATAAAGAAATACTGTTAAAATACACTTGGTTCTTAAAAAACAGCAACATATCAAATTTGCAATTTGTCGATTATCGCACATATCGCCATATTGTGAAAATATCGTATCGTGAGCCATGTATCGTATATAGTATTGAATCGTGAGGGACCCTGTGATTCCCAGCCCTAATCTATATCAGTATTTTTTAACATGGTTCAAGGTTTGGTGTGCCATTACTACTATAGAGCCTTCTTGCAATGCATGGGTAAATTTGGGCAGATAGATTGTCTTCTACCCATAAGTTTAATTAGGGACTCTTCTTCTCTTCCTCCCAGTGTATTTCCTTTTTCTGTCTGTCTATCCCGATGACTGACAGCCCCGTAACATCTCCGCTCCTCCTGTACACTCTGTTCTCCCCAACACACAACACCGGCACCTAAACTGTGCCACTTCCAGAATCACCGCTCTCTGCCTCACACGTTCTCCACGGAACATTGCCATCAATCATGCGTGGCAGCGGTGGCCTGGGGACTAGCTGTCAATCTGCATGAGCCCAAGTGTATGTGTGTGGAGCAGTAGTTACGAAACTGGGATGTGTCTATCTCCTGGAAGCTCTATTAGGGTACTGCCACAACAATGGAAGAGTAATAGTGTGTGTGTGAGCTTGACGGCTGCTGTCATTTGAACTACAGGGTGGTGACGATGGAGGTGAGAAAGAAGAACAGGGTAGGTATAAGGTGCAAAATACATGATCTATGGATCTATCTCACCTACTCTGTATTTCGTATCATCTTTATTCAACTGTTAGATTCAATGTTATTTAAAGTGAATATTACAGCTCCGCTCAAATAGTACTTTCATATCATATGCAATACAACTGTACAGCAACTCACCCTTATTTAATTGATAACCCTATGTCATGTCAAGCACTATTTCATCTTTGCCCTGTTTGTCCTTATGACCTCTTGTATAGAGATATATTTTGTATTACTGTATTCATATATTTTATTTTTACTTGTACATATACATGTGTATAATTATGCTTTAATTTACACAAATATCTTGCTAGTTTTGCCTCTTATTTTCTGAATGTATTATTATATTTTTGCTCTTTATTATTATATTATATTATAATTTGTGAGCCAGTGTGTCCAAATAATTGCCCTTGTGGATCAATACAGTTTGTCTAAGTCTTAGGCTACGTTCACACTGCAGGGCTTAATGCTCAATTCCGATTTTTTTGTGAAATCCGATTTTTTTGCGAGGCCGTTCACATTTCCAGTTAAATGCGAATTGTATGTGATCTCCAGTGTGAACGCTAAACTCCCCAAAAGTGTCCCGCATGCGCCTTGGAGGACGCGATGACGTCACACGCAGCGAACGCGCTCAATGTTTACGGAAGTAGCCTAAAGTTGCTTTCGTACCGGAGCCAAAACATGTACAGCTTATTTGTTTTAAGGAGGAAACGGAGAAGGATGAGGTTTTTGGCCACAGCGTTTTGCGGGGCAGTGGCAGCAACGTCCGCAGAAAGGAACGTGTGGGTGCGGAGTCACGGGCAGGAGGGGTGGGATTGCTACGTGCTTCGCCGCTTCACTGATACGAGTTTATATACTATTTTCGCATGACGAGAAGAACGTTTGTGCACATTTGTGAACGCCTACTTGTACCACTCTCATTGGAGGAAACACACTCAGGTCGGATGAATGCGACCTGGCCGTTCAGACTGAAGTCGCATGTCAAAAGATCGGATATTTATCGGATTTAGGACCACATATCCAAGTGGCCTGGATCGCATTTGAAAAAATCGGATCTGTGTCGTTCACACTGTCATTAGAAGATCAGATACAGGTCGCATAGAGGCAAAAAAATCGGATTTGGGTCGTTTCAGGCTGCAGTGTGAACGTAGCCTAAGACAGGTTTTCATTGTTTGGTGAGACAGAACTTTTACATCAGGAGACCTAGGGCATTTCCATGGGAAAAAATAAATAAATAAATAAATAAATAAATAAATAAATATATATATATATATATATATATATATATATATATATATATATATATATATATATATATATATATATATATATATATATATATATATATATATATATATATATATATATATATATATAAAAGACCAAAAGGCTCACTGCAGCAGTTACAGAGAGTTGTGACAGTTTTCCAATGAAAAGGCAATTGGAGCCAGAGACAAAGGAGCCAGAAGCGCCTTCATACTTACTTCCTATTTGGAACAGCTAATGGTTTAGCTATGTCCATTTATATATAGAGTCTATGGTGCAAGCCTTCTCAATATCAAAATAAAGCACATGTATTATGTAACAATACTATATAATTCCTTATTATAATTGCACATCTCTTTTGCTCAGTCTGACCTTCAAGAGGCCATATGATGCCCTTGTAAAGTAGTATTAAATGAAGAGCTAGACCAGGACAGTAATAGCATTGAATATTACACTTAGTAGCAGTGGCCCAGTCGTACTGTTAGTAGTGATAGAATTAGCATTAATGCAGGAGTAAGTCTGAGTGTCTATTTACATTAGCATTATTGAATCATTCAGTATATAGTCCTGACATTTACACCTGATTTGATTGCCTCTTCCTGCCATGCTCTGTACCTGTCTGCATTTCTATCAGATTCTTCCACACTCCCTTTATGTGTGTCTGCTGTGAATAAAAAATCAGGCCGTGAAGTGAAGTGTTCATCAAAGAGGAGATGTGTGGAGAAGATGGGTTGACATAACACACTCATGCAACATTGATAGAGCACAAGGCTGGGGGTTGTACGCATGGGAACTGACACATCTTCCTGCATTTAGGTTTGGGGTAGACTTGAATAAATATAATATGACAACTTTGTGATGTAAGCGAACCTAAACGCTGCACTCTTTGGATGGGACTACGCAAGGCCAACGATGTGAGGAGGGCACAGATGTAAGTAGGAGTGAATTAAAGCTGGGATTGCTGATTTTCAAACCATGAAAAGAGGAAGTAGTGCTCTCACACACTCTTTGGCACGTCGGTAGAATTCACATGCATAGATTTTTTGGCACATAGGCAGCTTTAATACAGTTTGTTCAGATGGGGAAGTGACACATGGTGGGCCACAGCTAATTGTATCTCAAAATGTCATACAGTGATGCACATGGTTCTTTACTCTGGGTTTGTAATTAGTTTTACAATAAACAAATAGAAAAACATTACTTTTTTAAGCATGAAATAATGCAAACGTTCTTTCTTTTAAGGATAAGGCTTGATATCAATTCCGATACTGAAGTGATAAAGATATTTTTAAACAACAAAACATAATTTCCAGTATAATGCCATGTAGTCTAACACCTAGTTTCAGGTTTTGTTTATTTCATGTCCTCATGGAGAAATATGGCTTTGAGCAGGGGTCAATAGTATTAACATATGAAAATCTGTAGAACTGGACAATATGCAATCCCTCAGGCGCGCCACACATCTGCACAGTCAGTCCATGTTGTTAATAATGTTTATGGACTGGTGTACGAATGATGCTTGGGGGGAAGTCATAGTGGACACCCTCATGATGTTACCAGCCAGTTCTAATATTACAGTAAATCTCATTTCTCAATATCAATATCTGCTCATATGAATACTTAGTTTCATTAGTTTCAGTTGAGATTTGTATATAAGTAGTCATTTCTTGACACTCTAAACATGGCAATATAGATGTTTTCTTGACTATGGAGCTTTTCTGCTGATATACACCACCATGCATCACAGAAGGCAAATCAGAACTAGTCAACATATGCTAACAACGGCCTTCCTCGCACACGACAGCATGAATGATTTTTCTTCTCTTGCTGCAGTACTGGCTCACTGCCCCAAGGACCACGTCCAGCTTTATCATGAATTATTTTGTTCAAGGTTGTACATTCAAGGCTTGATAAAATGCAGCACATAATTGTACACTTTCATAACAAAAACTACTCAAAAAAGAAAAATTCTAATCTACTTCAATGTAGGCTAAAGTTTAGGGACAGTGTGTAAGATTTTTACCCGTTAATTACTGAAATTGAAGATACCCATTCAAAAATACATTGTTTTCCAAGCCTTTTCACTTCCATCATGAAATCAAAGTATTCTTTTGGACTTAGATATAGTCACATAAAAGGGGGATCTTCCCCATGCAGAGGCAGCCATTTTGAATACGAGAGCCGCAGAAGGACATTTGGGCTCCGCCTTCGGCAAGGCTCGTGGTTTTGGGTAAACAACACAAGCATGCTGCCAGATCAGACGTCGTAATGGATCTAACACGTGTTTTGGACTAAATTGTTTTACTGGATTTTATTCGCTGGATCCTTACGGACAAATTGAGAGCAAGTCTATGGTGAAATACAGAGTTTGACCTGTGCAGAGCATTCTAAGGTAAGCTAACCTCGTTTTGTGCTTTTCTGTATAAAAGCCCCATGTGCTCGGGGAGTGATTGCTGTGCAGGGAAATGAATTGCATAGTCAAAAAGAGGAGACTGTAAGGTTTCATTTGATGTGTAGAGTGTCATGGTACATGAATGTGTGTTTTCATGAGAAAAGAAAAAAAAAAAACAAACGGGACCGCGCCCGGGTGACCCTCGAGGTCTGCCGTAGCTAAAACAGAAAGTGCAATAGCACCATCCACCTATGCTCCACGAATCCTACACACTGGGGCTTTAAGGTCTTTTAAGGTAAAAACAAAACAATATAGGAGATAATCTTGGCATGAAACTAACCATATGCAATAGCTATCAAAAGTTATAATAGCTATTACAACTATTTTTATTTCCTTGTTTCAATTGCTTTATTCCACAGCACATACTTTAGAATGTGAAGGTGCCTCACAGTCAAGTTATGAGAAAAAACATACACTCCCATAGATAATTGGCAGACATCCAATTTCTAAGTCTAGCAACAGCAACAAGTCTATATCCAACTCTCCATCTCCATGGCAACACTTCAAACTCCATCTTTCCATATTTTATTTCTTACTTTTAACTGTCCCTGCAGTTTAAAAAATAATTTTGTTAATGATTTTCATTATATACATTGTTTTAGGGTTTGTTTGGTTTGTAGACTCCTCCATTTGACAGCGTGCTGGGGGGAAGGTGAGGGAGCAGCCGCGTGCCCGTCGACATGTCAGTCTATTGTCAGTCAGCCTATGCCCGCACACTGCCACATGTCAAATCTGCAAACACTCTCCTTTGTTCTGTATACGGACTCGTGGACTCCAAAAAAATCCACCCACAACAGGTCCAAAGCAAGAGGAGAGGGTTTTCATATGCAGTCTGCGAAGAAAATGTTATTTGAATGTTGTATTTTACTAGAGCACTGTCTCTTAAAAATGTAACAATGCAGTGTGAGAATATTGTATTATGCACATGTCTACAAACAATATATTATATTACATTTAAATTGATTTATACCCATTAGCTGTACTGAGGGCCAGCTAGTCTTATTAGGGTCCTTTATTTCACTATATTAATTGTAAAGCAATGTACAAAGTTGTGGAATGACAAAGTAGTACATTTACTGAAATACACGCTTACATTTTTGTATTACAACTATATTATGTAACTGTATGCAACTGTAGTAATATTGAACATTTGATTCCATGAACTCACTCAGTGTAGTGTTTGGCTAAATGTATTGAACAATATATGTTATTCAATTTCAAAAACAGTTTCAGTTTCACAATATATTATTAGTTCTGATTCAGCATTTAATATAGGCGTGTAGATGTCAAATTGTGGAATTTGGAGCCCTGCATTCATGAGTACAAAAAAATCATTGGATCTTATATTATCAAAACATTGACCAAACCATCAATGCTGCTCTTATTGTTGAAAAAACACTGTGTAATTGTTGTCTCTCCCATGTTTTCCAAATATTGTGTGCCCCTATGCAAACCACGGGGAGGTATGGATCCACAGGAGTAAGAGCCAAAGATTATGTGGCCAGAGGGTGCAGGGTTTTCTAGGCTGGATACGGCCACAGACATCCAATAGAGCTGTATTCTGAGATAAGACACTGGCCCTATGGCTCCACAACACGCATTTGAACACACACACACAAAGCTCGTGGCAAGTTGCTCGAGCCCCGCTGATAAAACAGAGCGACGCACTTCAAAGCTAGATAGTCGGAGATAGAAAAACAACCTCAACTAATAGAGCCTCACTCAAAATGGCTGCCAGGCACAGTCACGTTCCAAAGTCTTGCATGCACACTTCTCGAGTCGGTTGCATAATAACATTGCATATCTCCAAAGGTTTGAACCACCTTCAGCACATTCAGCCGACAAAAGCCAACTACACAAGTTAGAACAAAAAAAAAGAAGCTACATATGTTTAATTTAATAGAAAAAAAACAGTGTGAGATTCAAAGAGAACTTGTACATAGAAGCTGAGCATTATATTTCTTTATGTTTCAATACAGTTTTCACCATTCATTCAAAAAATAAGAATATTTTTTCTGGTTTTCATGGTTATTCCCTTAGCTACAATGCTCCTCAGTATAACAATAAACTTGTCTATCTCCATAGAAACAAGAAGGTGACACCACAGGCCAAGTTACAGGTCAGATGTATGTCCACCTAGAAGCCACGGGCCACTCATTTGAGGACAGTGAGGTTCAGATCTCAGCCAGGGAAAAGAACTGGTTTGAGAGGGGAGTTAAAGAGGCTATTTTTGTCAAAAAAGAGAATCCTTCTTTAAACAGGAATGGGGGTCAGTCATAATTTGTCTCCCATATATAATTCCATTCTCAAACCGAAATCAAAACAAACAAAGGAAACAAGGGCGCTAGCCAGGTCAGGTCCAGAGGTGTGAAAACAGCCATTAGGGTATGAATGGGTATGCTAAACTAGACTCCAGAGAGAAACTGAAAAAACAAAAGACAGAAAGCTGAAAACAAAGAGGTGGGATAGTTTCAGAATAATTTCAGTGTAGTTAGCTCCTCCCTGCAGCTAGATATAAGCAGTGTCCATCAGCACTCTAACCAGAACTGATGAAGCAACTTGGATGAGCTGCGAAATGTTTTCGACCAAATAAACAAATTGTCCAGTTGACAAATTGAATTTCTCCTTTTACAGGTCAGATCTGTGCAGCAGTAACCCCACTCACAGTATTGTTGTTTTTTTTTCTCTCTTTTGTTGTTTTTTTGTACACTACAAACAGCTGTAATTAATAAATTCAAGATAAACAATAATACCATACTGTGGAATATTCTAGGCAAAACATAACATCAACAGTATGCAACCTATGCCTGCTCCAGAAAATTTGCACAGACATTGTACTTACACAGACAATAAAAGTACTTAGGTATTAGTAAAATCTTAAAGCCTAAATCATTTTGTTCTTACTCATGGATGTGGCATTTTAAGTGCTCAGCATGTTAACACATTTAAGTAATAGTGTCGACTGTGTAGCCTCTGCCTCCACTCTCTATGAGGCAGTGGGTTTCCTCTCCTCCCTGTTGTTCTGTCTGGGTCTGCTTAATTTGCCAATCTGCTGCTTGGCACAGAGGACTCAGTGAGCAGGCCAGGAGCACACAGAACCCACCCGCTAGCCCACCCGCTAGCCCGCCCGCATGGCAGGGCCAGTCCAATCGATAAGGACATAGCGCAGGCAGGGAACAGGTGCACCCCACTCAGTAAAGCCGAGTGGGAGCTCTCCTGAGGCCGTCATGTCCTAATCTATTTGGGAGAGCACGAGATAGGCGGCATGGCGGATGGACCTGGAATAATGTGGTGGCAGTGAAACAAAGGAGACTCGGGCCGGTATGTAGGCCAGGCCAGTGTGTGTGGTGTGGAGGGAATCTGGAAGTCTATCAAGGACTTCACCCATAAACTAATCCTACTGTGACCGACCAGAAGGGTGCTGGGGCCTAATGCAATTAGTACCACAACCTGCTAGAAAAGCTGTCATATTTTTAGTCTGAAGTTCAAATAATTAACATAATAAGTGCATGCTCCCTATAAATGCAAACATTATAAACCCTGGGGAGACAGTGGCTTAGTGGTAAGAGAGCCCGTCCATCAACATGAAGGTTATATACATGTGGTGTGTGTACAATGCTTAACTATAGCGATTACTACAGCGACTGCAAAAATATAGCAATAAAAATGGTGTGCCCTCTATGGGTCTGGACTCCCAGGTAGAAGAGATAGCGAATCTCAGTGGGAGGGCGAGATGTACTATCACCACTGCCGCTAGCTCCATTTTTCTAAACAATGTTACAAAGTGCTTCAAAATGCATGTAAAGTTTGTAATACAACTATTAACGAATGATACTACTATGGTTGGTTTTAGATGGTCAGATGGCACGATAAATGCATGATACACTGAATGCTATATCGTTCAATATATGAACACTGGAACAATATATTTTGGGGGCTCACGATTGGGGCTTTATTGTGTGTACAATTTCTTTGCGCCACTAAAAAAAAGGTTATTTTTTAACTATATGATAAGATTTCAACCGTAAAAGGTTAAATTAAAAAATAAATTAACTAAATAGTTTCATTGTGCCATTTATTGCAGCTTATGATTTTTTAACAATATTGTAGATTTAGAAGTTTTGTGGCTTTAGGGTTTTTGTGTCAGTGTCATAAATGTGTTTCAATATTATCACTTATCTATATTTACTTCAGCAATATATTACAATTCAAATTTGTTATTGCCTAGGCAAACTGAAACTCCATCAATGACTGTCCTATAAACAAAATTTGGTGTGGTAATGTGGAAGTGTGCAGAAGCCTAGTGCAATCAGTGCTCGGGTGGAATAGGGTCTCTGCTCCAACCATTAACCACTTTGGCTTGTTTTCAGCATTTCCTGTCATGTTGCTTGATTGCAATCTGGTGCCAAGACAAGGGGAGGGGGAGAGGACAGAGTAAATAAGTAGAGAGACTGAGGGTTAAAACAATGCACGCTCTATGCTTGACTTCCTTCAGGAAATGGAACTCTGTAATTCAGGCCATTAAGGGTTCAAGGGTGAAGCTCTAAATTTCCTTAAACTGACAGAGTGGCAAAAGAAGCAAACGGAGGTCACCCCGATATAAGTGCATTTGAATAGATTACACTGCCAATCACTGATTAGCCCGCTATTAAGATGGAGGATATGACTTTTGGCACTGTAAGCATTTGGCTGACAGTGAACAACAGCGTAACAGTTGAGTGAGTATTTACGAGTGAAAGAGGTTTTATGGAGTTTACCGACGCAGCGTCTTCCAAAATTATACAATAAACAGCTTGAACAAACACTCCACAACAATAAAGCTGTGGTAATAATGGGAGTGCACTGAACACTGACACGGGCTTTGTAAGCAAAAGTGGAAGAAGTAATAGGTCAGTGGGAATTTATTAAATAGAGAACTGCAACTGCAACTCTAGTCCAGTTATTGCTACTTTTATTAATGCTGTTGCACAATTGATACGCGCACACACACAAAAACTATGACAGGTGCCTCACGATTTGATGCGATACTTGATACATGACTCACAATACGATATTATCTTGATATGGTGATACATACAATAATCGATATATCTATCTATCTAATAGGGGTGGCACGGTTCACAAAATTCACTGTTCAGTTCATATCACGGTTTAAGGGTCACGGTTTTCGGTTCTGTACGGTTCTTATTGGTTTCTTTCAAAATACACCTTATATCCATTTATTTTAATAATCCACAATAACAGGATATCACATTAAAAAGGTTATAAGATTATATAATAATCTAATGTAATATAAAATGTTAATACAATGTAATAATCACACAATCTGAAATTGACATGACTTTAAGCCCATTATTGGAACCATCTCTCCGATCTGGTGGCAGTAACTATGTCACCTGCTGTTGAAAAAACCCTTTCACTAGATATTGAAGAAACAGAAACAAAAGTACGTGTCTCGTATTAAACTTCTACTGGTGTGCGGGCGCGCTCCGTCTGGAGCTGCGGACACCGCACATCAGCGAGTGAGTGCGCAAGCAGCAGCTCTTTCGCACGTGTAACGTGTTATCACAGGGCAGGTTATAAAACATCTGTCCGTGCCTCACTTACCGACTTTTCACGCGCTCTCTCCTCCTGTTAGCTTCCCTGATAGTATAAGCTCCCTCCTCAATGCCTCTGATTCGGCGGCGGCCTGGGCGGCAGCATGGGAGGGGGGTGCCCGTGACTTTCCGCTTTTCCCCAGACACCGGACTTAAATGACACTGGTGCATCCTCTATGTCCTTGCCGCTATCTCCACTCTCATTTGCCATTTCTATCTAACTTTATTTACCGCACTCATTCATCTTTCTCGCGAAAAGGAAACATGAGCCGAGGTTACATACGGGCATGCCAGAGGCAAGTATACATTGCGCATGCCCGGAACTGTCAGGTGCGCACCGAACGGTTCGTCGTGACAAGCGAACCGAACGGTTCGTCGGTTTTTCATGAACCGTGCCACCCCTACTATCTATCTATCTATCTATCTATCTATCCTGTACTGTATATCCATCTATTTTTAAGAACCAAATATATTTTAATAGCAGCATTTATTTGTTAAGCCACTACTTGCGAGTGGTCAATTTTATTTTATTTATTTATATCACTTATTTGTCCCCAAAGGGAAATTTGTCCTCTGCATTTGTCCCATCCTTTATTCAGGAGCAGTGGGCAGCACATGACCATCTCCGGGGACCATCATGATCTTACTGCTTAGGCTTGGTCAGGATCACAGCTGGAGGATTTTACCTATGGTGCATGTTTTGGGTTGATGGGGGAAACCGGAGTGCCCGGAGGAAACCCACCCAGACATGGGGAGAACATGCAAACCCATGTAACCCGGGGATCGAACCTGGAACCTTCTTGCTGTGAGGCACGAGTGCTAGCCCACAATAATAATATATCATCAAGTTTAGTATCACAAAATCAATCAATATTTTAATATTTTAGCACACCCCTAATAACTACTAATACCAACTGCTACTTTTTTACTATTCACATGAGCTAACTTTACAATTTCAATATATGAAACAGGCACACGTACGCTGAAGTTATTTACAGTCAACACTTTTACCTTGTTTTTTTTTTTTTTCTTTCTTTCTAAAAGATGCTGGTACATGCATATTTTTAAGGCTTTGTTCATCAAGAAAAGAAAGAAAAAAAAACTTGTGCAACTGCAAACTCTGATAGTGTCAAGCGAGCGGGCATAGGTGATAAATTATTCATCCATGCATCTTGCTTTTATAATATGCATGTTAGAAGACAAAGTGCAAAGTGTGAGGAGGCCGCATTGAGAAAGTTACTAAGTGTGTCTTTACGTCAGCATTTATGCAGCAGTGCCATTGTGTTATGTGGGAAAATCCAGGGTAGAGCTTTTAAAGAAGACTGTGAGATTGGGCATTGGATAAAGATGCTGACAATGACATGTGAGAAAGGAAGGGGAAACTTTGGGATTCCTGCCATTGTAATGCCATGTGTTTGTGTAACGAGAGAAAGAATGGGGAGTTTAATAGACAGCACAGCAGATGTAGAAGACAATAAGTGTGGAAAAGTGCAACGCATGATAGGAGATGGAAATTTTACACAGATTATGTTCAGATGATTGAAGACAAAGGGGTCAGGTGACATATTCCATAAACACAAATCTCAGTATCTACTATTCTCAGTTCAATATGCTATGGATGTTAACATTATTTGGTTAACTGATAATCTTCATGAGAAAAGAATATTCATGACATTTTTCTAAACAAAATTATAAGCCCTATACCTATTTTTTAATGTATTTAAGCAATACAGATATACTGTGTTGTTTAAGCAACTCTTTAGTCTGCTGTGTACTATCGGCATCTAATTATGAAGTGACTTATTGTCTGATAAAGTAGGAAGTGTGTGGTTAGCATGCTAGTTGTCTTTAACTAATATGACAAAACTCTGATATGATATTTCTGATATTTCTGAGAGGAACAACCTTGAATTGGCATAAAGGGCATTTCTAATTGAGCAGTTTTACAGTGGTACCTCACCTTACGAAATTAATTCGTTCCAGAAGTGGTTTCGTAATGTGAATTTTTCATAAGTTGAGTAGCTATTTCAATGGAAAAAGCCTGATTCGTTCCAAGGCCCCGATCCAAGTTTTTTTTTTATAGTGTAACTTTTTTTATAGTGTAACATTGTGTTCTGCGTAGAGACTGTAGACCCAAGACTAAACGTGGACTATACCAGGTCTAGACCAAGGTCTAAACCTGGACTAAACCTGGACTAAACCAGGACTAGATCAGGTGGATTAAAGCGCCGCGTGCGGGTCTATTTCCTGGTTTTGTTTTGAGTCACGGCTGAGGTGAGCAGCGAGGGGGACCGCACGCAGTCTGAGCGCATGAACGAGACCCGTGCTCAAACCGTGCCTCCTCTAGACCTCCTCTAAACCTGGTGGTCTAGACCACCGCGGCTCTTGCATGCGTTCGTTCATGTGCTCAGACTGCGTGCGGTCCCCCTCGCTGCTCGCCTCAGCCGTGACTCGAAACGAAACCAGGAAATAGACCCGCGCGCGGCACTTTAATCCACCTGGGGTAGTCCTGGTCTAGTCCTGGTTTAGTCCAGGTTTAGTCCTGGTTTAGTCCAGGTTTAGTCCTGGTCCAGTCCTGGTTTAGTCCAGGTCTAGACCTGCTGGCAGCCCCGCGCCGGGTCATGCTGCGCTATCACACGTGTCCGTGCGTGTTTTCTCCCCCCTCCCCCTTCCCCCCACACTTCACTATTAATAATTTTGTTGAAAATCTATGAAAGTTTGAGTGTTTAAACGAGACAAATGTGAGAAAAGTTTAAATTCAGTCTGAGAAAAGCGTATAATGTGCGTGGCTGAGCGCGCATTATTTGAATTTTTGAGATTTCACGTTTCGTAACTTGAATGAAAATTCAAGTTACGAAACGTGAAATCTCAAAAATTCGTATCTAGAGACCAAAATTTAACGTGAAGGCGTTTCGTTACTTGAAATTTTCGTTTGTTGGGTCTTTCGTAAGGTGAGCTACCACTGTATTTTGAAATACATCTGCACCTTTAGTAACAGCATGTTTCTTACAGTACAGGCCATTTTTACATAGAGGAACAAGACTGCATGTGCAATGAAATCATTTAATTGGTTCTTTCTAACTTCTCTTCCAATTATGTTTGCTCCAGAGCAGCCCACATTCCCCCTCATGGCCCACTTCCTGTCTCATTTTATATCTTTATGAAGTCTATACGAGCCAAACGTAAGCATGTGTTCACATTACAGTATCAGTAATCAGTGAAGTCTTTTTCTTGGCCTCTCTCCACAACTGGGAAATCAGAGCAATTTACTCAATATAGAATATATACTGTATATATACAGTAATTCAGAGTATTGTGGGAGACATTGCATTGATATAATAATGCACAAATAGTACATAATAATAGAACTAGAACACAGTGGTTGAATCTGAATGTCCTCCTTGGTCCCGAACCTCTCACTCACAATATAGAACTGTACTATTTAGCAGACTACCAATACTTTTACCTCATCACGAGTCATGTCACTCTAATGAGGAAAGTCTGTTAAACAATATAGTAAACATGTATTTCTGTACTAAATGTCAATCTATCAATCCTTACGGGTGAGTAATGTTAAATTGATATTAATCACACTGTACTTAAGATCTCACATTAAACACAGGCTTTTTGCCTGAGATGGGAAACTATAAATTTTTTACAGCTCAAGCTAAATTAAAATTAGCTTATGCTAGAGACTTTACACCACAATGGTTTATTCATAACCATGGACAGAGGAGTCAACGGGGGGATGAAGGGGTCTGTCCCAGGCCCCATGCTCTTGGGGCCCAGAATTTGACCCTCTACCTATTAATTTAAATTAGAGGGGGGGAATGTGAGACTTCTTGCCCCAGGTCCCCAAATCTCTGTCAACTGGCCTGACCATTCATAGACAGTGCATGAAAACAATTCTTGAATTTGTTTTCATAGTATTATGTACCTGTCACAGACCAGTCTCAAGACCGCTATACTCTACTTTTCAAGGTACATTATGGGTAATTTTGAGTGCATTACTATTTACCCACAGGACATTTGGACAACATTAAAAACACAAAATGGCGTGACCACTACACCATGCCCTATTGGAATAGTATGGACATTCAGACACAGCCAGTAAAGTCTGGTAGCCTAAAAATATAATAGTCTTGAAAGATTGTAAGAGGGCTATGAACAGATACAAACAACTGGAAGAGCACCTCTGCTGAGACTATAAACTGAGAGAAGTAACTTTTATGGATCTACACTAACACAGTTTATATTTTACAGATCTTTTTTAATACAACAAAAAGAAAAAAAACCTCTGTATTAGGAACTGATATTAGGCTCACATTTTCAGGTTCTTGTCAAAACACTCATTAACGTGTGTTAATTAATTGCTCTCTTTAGGGAATCTTGAAGGAAGAAATCAGGTCAGAAAAGTGCCAAAGAACTAAACCTAAAGTGCCTTGTCGCCTCACTTTCTAAATAATGAGAAAATCATGCAGTTGAGGTAGTTAATTTATTCCTTGTCTTTATTGAGTGAGGGAGCGCGGTGAGGTGGGAGAGTAAAGAAGCCAGGCCTGCATCGATTGTATGTATTTATCTTCCCCTGGTCAGCAGTCTGGCTTGTTGCTGTGCACTGGAGGTCATTCTCCACATTGAATCCCCATTGATCTGGTCTTTAAAGCCTCCCGAGACAGTCAGCCAGTGCTCTATTATGAGACTGATCACACTTTGGGAGCAATAAACACATAAGCATACTCATGAATAGACAAACACCAACCTCTTGTAGGGCCTAAGTACATTAGCACACTCAGGAAACACATCTTCTGATCGGTGGAAATAAAGTTTAGCACCGCGCTCTGGCTTGTAATGCCTTGTAAGCGCGCCTCCTAACTGCGTGTAAGAGCATGTGTTAATTCGGACATCATTTAATAAGGGCCAGCCAGACAGCACTGACCACTCCATTGGAAAGGTGCTGAGAGGCAATTACCAAAGAAGATAGGCCTGCAGGCTCCTGGGGCATCAGGTATTTCCAACCAAGAAAGGATGGAAGTTAACCGCTCCCCGGACCTGTGCTGCTCTCTGCGTGCAGGTGGATGTCAAATAACTCACACTAACAGAACTTTTGAATGGTGCAAAGATAATTACAGCTGGTCATGTTCCTTCCTTGTGAGCAAAAGAACACCACACCACAACTGAATCAATGTTTTAAAGGTCGCTATTGTCTGATCTATTTTACAATGACGTTTCCTCATCACAAACTTACCTGGAGTTGTGTTTTGTTTTATTCACACGTTTAACAAACAAGTCTCTTCATGATATCACAAGGTGGAACATGTGTACATGAAACAAAACAAAACACAACTGCAGGTATGTTTTTGATATAAACACCTTCCGAATCATAACCAGCAGACTGTAATATTTGTCAGTGTCACATGGCCAGTACAAATCAGACAATAGATCATTAGAATAATCAGACCACCCAACAATTAGTTCTGATTAGAATCTGATTACTGCTGTATTATTATTGTGTGTTTACGCCCACAAAAGAAATCTGATCCTCAAAAACACCTGGAAATGTGTCAGCTAAATAATGGATTTTGGAAAATAGATGTTACAAAGAACAATTAGTTTATCCTTTTTGTATAATTTTCTTGTGACCCATCAGAAAGAATTACTCACATTAACTGTAACTGTTGACATGACATTAAATGTCAGTAATCGGATAACTATGGAAATCCTTACCTGGCCAGCCAAATGATATCTCTCTGTATTTCCTATACAGCGCGATACCATTTGGACACCCTCGCTCCACCCTCGCTCCTCCGGTTCCAAACGGACTCCGCGATTCTGATTCGTTCAAAGATGGTGACGTCAGTGCACCCGCCTTTGCCCGCAAAGTCACTCTTAGGCAGCGGAAGTTCCTCCTCAGTTTTGAATCAAGATGGCGCAATCTCTGATTGGTTCACTTAGCTGTCTGTCTACGCGCAACAGCAGCGCATTTTGGACCAAGCGTTACCAGACTCACCGCTGGTACAGCGATGAGTCATGGATTCTTCCAGGCAATGGAAATCCAATAATGATCAGCTTTTTGGTGAGCACATAATCACAGGTACAGTCATTTGATGTTATGGGTGTGCAAAATAATCGTCATGACAATGCATCGCGATACTAACTTTCACAATATACTGCATCGATTTTTGATGCCAAAAATCGATTATTATTAATTAATAATTTAATATTTAATATTAAATATTAATAAATAAATAAATAAATTATTACTTTTTTAATATAAATCCTATGCACTTTTTTCTTTGTGAAAGGGTATTGTTTGTTATGATGGTAGCTACCTCCAAAATGGCAAATGTTTGAACATTATTTTTTTGTTTTAGAAAAAATCCTATGCACTTTTTTGTTATTGGTTTGGTTTATTTGTTTTTGTTATTCAATAAATTCAGTTATGAATTGAGTTGCTCAGAGTTCTGTATCAATTGAAGACACTACCCAGATACACAGCCACTGATATTTAAGTTATCCTCTTTTTTTTGGTACATTTTCACTTTTCACTGAAGTATGTCGAATATATTGCAATGCATCGCAATAATTCAAGTATCGTGATGCATCGTGATAGTATCGCATCGTGGCATATGAATCGCGATTCTAATTGAATCGTGACTTCTTTGCCAATACCCACCCCTATTTGATGTATTTATTATTTGTTACTAATTATGCATAGGGCATAATTTTCCTGTTCTTTGATTAGATTTAGATTTGGGCTTTAGGGGGTTGAATAAACACTTCTGCAACTCATTATAGATACAGCCTAACAACTTTAAGTGTTTCATTCCGCTATTTATGTATTGCAATTTATTTTATTTTATTTTTAACCATATTATACATTTGGAATAGTATTTTTAGGGGACTGTTCTGCTTTAGGATTAGTGTCTCACTGGCATAAATGAGTTTTAATATTATCGCTTATCATCTATAAGCAATATACTTCAAAATTTGTTATCATGGCAGAAGTAAAAGACACAATAAATGAATTAAATGAAAAGAATTTAAGAGCTCTAAAAAAAAAAAATCAATGATAGATATTTTGGTATATACTACTACATGTCTATAGGCCTTAAAAAGGAATAGAGCTGCTACCTTCACTTACAGTTTGGATTGGATAATATATTTTGATGCTCTCCAGCCTGTCTGCAGTAATGAATGTGTATTGTGTTTGTGGCCCCTTGAGAAGGCTGTAAACATTAGGCTGACATATTATAACCACAGAAAGGAAGTTAGTATTAGCAAACACAGCCTAATTATTGGCTATGTTGAGCAGACACAAAGCAACTTAAGCATAACTTTAGTCGCGTTCCTGCCCACAAAACAAATAGAAAGTAATTTTAAACCCATTAACATGATAGTTGAGATGTTGTAAATATTTGTAGAGTTTGTTGTCTTGCTTTATGTCTCTATAATCAAAAGCAGTGCAAACAGAGCTCAGAACATATGAATTCCAGATGCTAGTGAAAGATCATCTAAACATGACCATCAATCTTCTGCTGGTTTTCTCTATTAGTGGTGGACTTGTTTGTCATTTTGAGTAAAGAATTGCTTAACTGTGTATGCTAACCAGTCCAACATAAAAACTATACTTTTGAGGGTCTGTTAAATTGAAATAATGAAATTGTACATTAAAGCGTGCAATCTCAAGTGAATGCGCACAAGTGAAAGAATGAACTCAAGTTGAACATGTGTTTCATGTTTCTCGCCATGTCCAGTGTAAAATATATGATGTGGCCTTCCTGTCTCCATACACTTATGAAGAATGCGTTATGATTTGTTAGGCAGAGGAGGAAATGATGGTAGTGCAGGAAAAGCTAGGGGCATCCACTCTCACAGTTACTGTAACATCATTAAAGACATGCAGAGGACGACGTGTCAGCGCTGATACAGAGTTATGCATCATAACGAGATGACAACAGGGCATCTCAAACTTTACAAAGTTATTACTGGAACTCAAAAACAATGGTGTGTGAGATATAAACACTTTCCCTACACCATCCCAAGTTCAACAAATAGAAGAGAAACCAAATGAACCATTAATTAGCCATATATACTAATTCTCAGAAATACAGAGTAAAATTATGTATTCTGAGTACCTCAGGACATAGTGTTTTAAAGGGTGAGTGGTTATAAATGATAATTTAATACATCTGGGTTTTCCTACATAAGTCTACATAATATATTAGTGTTGACTCACAGCTTTAAGCACTGAGTGCTAAACAGCATGACATACATATACAAAATATAGTCATAGTTGTATTAAAAGCATCACACCTTGTGTTTTTTCACAAATGTGAATAAAGTAAATATATGAAGTATTAGAAATCTTAATTCAAGATAAAATATGAATGTATAATTTAAATAAACAAACACTGAATATGTGTATGACCTGAAAAGTATGACCAAGTTTAAAGACAACGTGTATAAAAATATAATAACATAAACTAGATAACATCTAGCTTCCCTTGATAGGTGAAATAAGAAGGTGAGTGCTCTCTTACCATTGTTGCCAAAGTCCAGGGAGTACTTGACCACATGGTAGTTATTCCACACATAGAGTAGGTTGTCTCGGGGGTTATAATCCACTGCAGCAATGTACTGGTAGGAGTTTGGGAATGGGATATTCTCGGTCATTTCTTTGCTCTTGTCTGTATTGTACATGTAGTCTATCTTGTTCCCTGTGCCTTCATTATCGTCATCTTCATAAACTGTTTTCACCACATACAGCACCCCGCAGATCATAAACGCATTTGAAGCAGAGCGTTTGTCATAGTTTGTGTCCCAGGACCCCTCGATTCTTAACGTATATGGATTGAGCTGGCTTACTACAATACGACCGTTATTTTGCTCAGTCGCATAAATCACCCATAAGCCATTCTCATCCACGGCTAGGTCAATGTCCGACTTGCCTCCCCAACGATATGGCGAAGTATCGTGATAGTTAGCGTTAGCGATTATGGCCTCTCCGCTTTTGATACGTGTACGCAAGTCGAACTTTACAATATTTCTTGTGCGTTCCTTGTTGAAAAAAAGTGCACCGTCATAAACTACAAAACCAGTCCCGTCAACGCGATGGGGCAGTTTGTAAGTTGTGGTGGGGCGTCCAGCTATGAAATCCTCTTTAGAAGAATATTCGGTGAGTGTGTCAGTGCGGTAAGGTGTCCAGGGCATGTAGTAGATCTTGTCCGAGGCCTGGAGAGGATCTTTGCACCATGCTCCAGACTGGTGGTCCGACTCAAAGAGGTGCTCACTCTGGTAGACTTTACGCAGGATCCCAGGGCAGAGAAACACTACGGCAAGATGAAAAGGACAGTGTCAAATAAGTGAAACACAATAACTAACTTTTTTTTTTAAATCAAACACAATATAGTGCTACTGTTGCTAAGTCTGTTACCCTAAGAGACTGAAAACTGCAAATATTGAATGAACCTTATTATTTTTTGTTTGTTTCTACAAACTTGACATATTAAGACTCAAATTTCTTTCAACTGACAATCACATCTTCAGGGGTTGAATAATGGCAACACTTTCAGAAGCTGGGGCACGGATTTACTAAAAACGTATTTATTAAACAATTAAATAATTATCAAACAATTTCCCTTGTGGATCAATAAAGTTTGTCTAAGTCTAAGTCTATTTGTAATAATACAGCAATTTAATTTCACAGTTTAAAGGTCCTATGTTACACAAAATGGATTCTTGTAAGCTATGTTGTCATGTTACCTCATCAAAAACATACCGGAAGCTGTGTTTTGCTTCATTCACACATGTTTGAGTAACCCTGGTTTATTAGTCTGTCTATATTCCCAAAACTGAAAATGCTCTGTTCAACCTTGTGATGTCATGAAGCTGTAGTTTTCAAGATAACAGTTACCTTTTCACAGATCAGAAAATAATGTAATATAAGCTCTAATTTTATTCCCATATAAAACTACTATGAGAACTCCTGCTATACTTCTCTGTACCCAGACCTTAACCACCAGTGAGTGACAATGGCAGGATAGGCTTACTTTATTATGATGTCTGTAAAGTCACTGTCATTGTGAGGCATAGCAACAGCGTGCAGTCTATTCAACAGATTATAGCCCGCTCTTACAGTGAAAAGCAGAGGAAAGGAATGGCACATTTTGTTCTCTGTACCTCCTTCCCTCCCTCTCCAAAGCTCCTCATTAGTCGACAAACCCTTTCTTCCTTTTCTATTCCTGTCAGATACGACTGTCTGAACCACACATCTTTTATCGCCTGCTGTTTTTGCAATTGTTACGATAAGTCATCCCCCAGTCCCAGCTCCGTACTCCCATCATGGAATACGGGGGTCATGTTTTATGTGTGATGTGGGAGATGCAGTAAATTCGGAGTATGGACCGCGTGGCAAGGAACCTTTGTAATTTGACTGTAATGTTGTCGCATACAAAGACCAGATGTGCGCCATGGTTTTCCCATTCTGCTCAATAACTTCCAATGCTCAGAGCTGTGAATATTGATTCGGGTTTTCACAGCACCGGAATAATTTTCTCATCACATGGAATGGCTGGAATATTAAATGTCAGCGTAATTCCACATTCATTGGCTCAGTGAAGTTGTTACATGACATTCAGAGTAATGGGAATATTTGACATAGAGTGTACTTTACCTTGGTTTAGGATTGACACTATAGCTATTGCTAATGCTATTAACATTACTAGAATGACCAATTATTATAGGAATCTTTATTAATGACCACACAACCAAAACATTATTTGACTCGTGATTTTCTAACAATATTTGCTTAATTGTGTCAAAAAATGTATAGAGATTAGTAATTTATTTGCATCGAACGAAAAGTCAAAAGCAGTATATGGCAAAAATATGGCCATTTTGATCATGTAGATGATGTTAAAGGTGCACTGTGTAACTTTCCGGGTGGAGGGTAGGCCACCATGGAGATGTTTTGCCTGGATTTTTTCTATTTATCTGTTTCCATGGAGACAAACACCATGCCAATTTACAGGTCCGATTTGTGGAGAGGTGGGCCCGCTTACAGTGCAATGCATATTATTCATGGTACTGTTTTATTGTAAAAATACGTATAACTGAATAATAAGCTAATTTAATGCCATATTGTGGTACATTTCAGGGAAAGCAATGCCCCTAGTATATCTCCATGGACTCAACCAGGTGCTGGAATTGTATCAGAAAAGATACATAGTGCACCTTTAAGTAAAATTTGCTTTAAAAAAGAAAAAAAAACCTACAATAATTGCAATTTTACACAGTCTGCTCCATTATATAAAAAATACAGAGCTCAAGTGTGCATAATAAGTGTTTCAGAGATGAAGCAGTCTTAATATAGCCCCAGCCTCTTTGCGAGAGATGTCGAGGTATAAAAAGCTTCAGGCAATGGCAAAAAGTGACACCAAACCCTCCCCTGGAGTATTATGTACGTGCATGTACTGTATGTGTGTGTAAACAGACTTACCTTTTTGTTCTACTTCTGCTCGAGCCATAGACGGAACATTGGTTATGCAAAGGAGAGAAAAGAGAGAGGGAGAGACAAGACAAAAATAGATTAATGATGCAATAATAAGGAAATCATGATAATACAATCTCAGATCTCCATAATCATACTCATATTTCATCCTAACCTTGTGAGAGAGCCAGGATGCTTTCTGCGTGTGATTGGTAATAGGGTTACGTAAGCATCGGAGAAGAGAAGTGCACAGCCAGTAGGGGGTGGAGGGGGGGTGTGAGGCTGCTGACACTAAAGCATCGTGCATATGTGGTGCATGCACGCACACGCACATGCACGCACACACACACACACACACACACACACACACACACACACGGGCCAAAAGCTATGTGTGAGAGAAGAAAGCAACATGGGCCAGGGCAACATCCTAGACAAATGTAACCACACTCTGGTCTGGGGACAATACATCAGCAATATAAGGGGAGCCATTTATTTTTTACCAGTCACTATGAAAGATTACTTTTAAGTGGGAGAGTAGTTATTTCTTGTACAGACAGTATACAGGAGTTTAGAGTAGAGCCGAATAACACACATCGATGAACTAATCCTCTATGAAACATTAGTGAGCAGTTTGGTGTAGCCTGTCCAATGCAGGTTATTTACAATAACTTACAAATATACAATAAAGTACAAATATAATAGTCAAGAATAATATTAGCAAAACAACAACAACAACAACAAAAAACACATGTAGAATTACAAAAAAACATTTAAGCACAGGTTTGCTTGAAAAATTAAATGCATGGGAGTCCCCAGTGACAATCTATGACCATAAAATGTAATTGGATTCATTCTAGTCGTACTCTGGATAATTATATTTTCTTGCAACACAAACAAAATGTTACCAGCTCAAACTATAAAGAGGATATCTCAAAAGTTTTACAAAAACATACTTGATTTGACTTGATCAACATGGTAGCTGGATCTGAACACTGAACATGAACATGCAACATTTTCGGTGGATCTTAAAAGTGGTTTTGGAAAAACTAAACCTGCCAACACTGATAATACGATTGCAATACTACACATTACTACTACTGTGGACTGATGTAATAGTGAAATGTAGAAATGGTGGGTTAATAATTTATGACTTTGATTTATGACTTTGATTTGTTAATGTGTGATATTGTGTGAGTGTGTGTGGATTAGAGAGTGGACAGTGTGAATTGCTCTTATTGCTGACTGAATCTAATTACAGTGTATTTCTATAAATCAGGGATTGCAGATGGAAACTATCTATTTATCTATCATCTTTTGCGGAACATTTCTTTTTGAGCTTAATGTCTCTGTACATTGTCCCTTCAAATAAAAACTAAACTAAACTTTACCAGGGATTCATCTAGTTTGACTCAAAAGTGCCACTTTTATAATAATTTTCCAAAGGTGAGGCTCTTTGTGCTTGTCAAGTTTGATGTGAAAGTCCGCTCACATCTGTGCACAGTGGAGCCAATCGTCCATTTATACCTAAACCATTATCCTGTGAGCCCTGACGCCGCGTGCTGGTATCAAAATGGCACACTTTCTGGTACCGTATAAATTCCATTCTACCTCTCTCCCCGGGGATCTGGGTGAATGTGAACACGGCAGAAACCTAATCCTACAGGCACTGCCCTTGTGTCTTTCAAGACCGTTAGAGAACTGCTGAATGGAACCGGTCCCTAGAGGAGAAGAGAGAGGAGCCGAGGAGAGGAGCTAGTGAGGATCTGAGAGATGTAAGCTGAGTCCTCAAAGGGAAAAACATTTGGGGAAAACTTCTGGATGTTTATATATAGCGTCGCGTGGTATGTGCATAAATTCTTAAACATCTTAAAGCTAAAACTCCCAGCAAACCACAAGCATGTAAAACACACAGAGAGGGGACATGCACACAACAGAGAAGCGACCATTAAATGCAGAGCTCATGAAAAATGCATGCTAACTGGTGTGGCTGTGCACAACTCCCGATAAATAAGCAATCACTGGAGAAGATCGTGTTAAAGCTAAAACAAGTGCGGAGAGACTTGTATGTGTGCGTGTGTGTGTAATGGTTCACCACAGAGGCTTCCCTCTTGTGGACAAAGTTGAATCATAAAAGAGAAAATGCCACAGAATCTATGTTATAATGTTGTTTCCTCATCAAAATAAGACACCTGGAGTTGTGTTTTGTGCCATTCACATATGTTTAACACACAAACCCTGCATAGTTATTTCTTCTCTCAAACAGAAAACACTCCACCTTGTGATGTCATGTGGTAATACAGGACTTGCTCCACTGTGTTTTAAACGCCATACACATTCACTAGAATCATTTGAATGATTTCAGCTCTGGAATTGCTTATTTCTACTGAACTAAAGGCAAAACGTAGCTATTAACTTGAAAACTGACACTACATGACATCACAAGGTGGAGCAGAGCATTTTGAGCTTTGGCGCTATAGACAGACTAATAATAAAGGATTACTCAAACATGTTGAATGAAACAAAGAAGAAAACAACATTATAACTCAGCTTACAACTCCCAAGAGTCAATTTCACATAATATAGAACCTTCAAGGACAAAGAAAATACAACACTTAGAATGTGTTCACATACACAATATTCTCTGTATGATATTATAAATAAGTAACATTCATTCATTCATTTTCTTCCGCTTTTCCATTCTCTGGGTCACGGGGGCAGCAGTCCAAGCAGTGTTCTGCTGCCCAGAACACAATGCACCAGCCCCCATGAATCCTTCCGCGGGTGGTGGGTCCACAGGAGGACGGCTCACGTCACAACAGGCCTTGATGTATCTTCTGCCATGGGGGCTACCAGTGTCCACAGACACTGGGGGCAAGGTGGGGTTAAGTGTCTTGCCCAAGGACACAACGGCAGCGCTCATCTGTGGGAGCTGGGATCATATGCGGTCAACCATCAAGAGCGGGATTCGAACCGCCAACCCCCTGGATCACAAGGCATATGCTCTACCAACTGAGCTACTGCCGCCCCAATAAATAACATTATATTATAAATACTATTATGCTATGATAGCAAAAAATATTATGTTATGTACACATTACAATAATCAGTTAGCTAACCTTTGCCTTTCACAATTTCTTCTAAAGATTTCAGCATAGTCTAGCCTTGTAAGCATGACCTCTGCAGCTTTTGTTACCACTGTTTCCATAGCTATAGTGAATATGTGCTACTAAAATTCAAACGTTTCTTTTGTCAAGAAATAAAAAAAAATGTGTTGTCTTTTTAATCATCTACTTTTTGAAAAGAGGTTGCTGCTCAAACACATGAGCCAAGAAAATGAATACTACTGCACAGTACTGCATGGATTATTCGACAATCTCACAGACATCACCTTTAAAACAGCAACAAGGACAGTCCAAGTTTTCCCTCAACTAATTTAAAATGAATACGGTGGTAGCAACAAGTGTTACCAAATGGCACTCTAAATGTCAAGCAAATGTCATTCAATCGGTATTGTTAGTTGTTGTTTCCCTGGACTGCTTGATGCCTTCAGAGCCCCCCATAAATCTCCCATACTACCTTTTTATGGCAATCAGGAAAAAAGGACGTTGTTTTTGGTATCTCAAGGATTTTTCAAGGTTACTTGAACGGAGGGTGCAGTTTTGGTTTGTGTTCTGGCTTATTCTTGCTGAAATGAGCTATAAAACAACTATGGATGAGATAAACTCTAAGAAAGCATTGTTCTAAAGCTTTCCTCTGCCATTTTGTCATTTTTATTATCATATTGATTTCTGCAAAGAAGTAGGATGTTTTTCATCCTGCAAACCCACACATTTTTCAATCGCTATAGCTTCACCGTATAGAAATCCTTTTATTTAATCTTAGCAAAAACACATACTTTTTTTGCTGTGAGAAAACCTGATTTTACACCTAGAAAATCCCTATCCCTTTTACAGACACGGAATTAACCTGACTGTGCCATGGTATAAAGATAATTAGCATTTTTATTGAAAACGTATGCTTTATTAGAGAGGTACTGGGCCAGAAGAGATGACAGTGTGTGTGTGTGTGTGTGTGTGTGTGTGTGTGTGTGTGTGTGTGTGTGTGTGTGCGTGTGTGTGTGTGTGCGTGCCCATGTATGTGCAGACTGTAAGTGGCGACAGCTATTATCTGTGATCTCACATTTTCCAATCAGCTCCGCCGCCTAAAGCCCAAGGTCATTTATTGAACACATTTCCATGTCCCCCCCAGTCATTTCTCCATTCAGAGTTTTCATGTTAACACATACGATGCAAGATACAAGACTAGGCTCATATACTTTAATACAGCAAGATTTCTTTCTTATTACAGGTATGCGCAATTAAGAGAAAACAAAACTATTGCGCTGTTATGTCTGTATTCATCAGTATAGATCAGGGGAGGGCGATTATTTTTTTCCATGGGGCCACATGAGAAACATAAAATATTGTGGAGGACCGGGCCAAAATACTTAACTCAATTTTGCATAATATTAATTGTATTTCTTTATACAAAATCAGTAAATATCATTGTTTTGACATGCTGGTAAGACTGGTAAGAGTTTATGTTATGACTAAGCAATGAAAAAGTGAGGTTGCCTTACAAAAAATGTCATAAAAAACACCTCTAAAATAAAAGCAATGCAGCTTTAGTCCATGCATGAGGTAAAATTATAAAATGTTTATTTTGTAATTCCAAATTAGCTTAAACAGGCTGGTCAGAGTCAACCAATGGGCCGTATTTGGCCAGGGACCTGTACAATGCCCAGGTCTGGTATAGATGAATAATGCACACCACAGTGTCTGAGTGGCTAGCCTGTTCTCCTGGGTAGGTACAGTCCTCCAGCTACGGTAGCCCTGACCTAGCAACAAGATCTTGGATATGGGTCCCCGGGCTGCTGCGCCCACTACTTCTGAGACGGCATTGGGTCAAATACATTTCCCAAAACAAAAAATAAAGTGCACCTTAACCTTAATAACAATACAAACATTAATTAATAATAGCTCAATGGTTTGATAGCTATCGTACTTTAAATTTTACATTATGGAAGCCAAGTAGGCACCACTTGAATGATTTGGTTCTTGATTGAGTACACTGGTTTACAAGCAAAATGCTTCCGGAACAAAAGTAGTGAAATTTTTCTTGGTTTAGGTCACTAATAAAGAAAAAGTAAGTCAGAAGTGCTGATTGGCTATAGTTTCCAAGATATAGTATTGAGTCAAAATAGGAAATTTATGCAAAATACGGCAAAAACGGTAGTTTACCAGAAGGTACAGTGTGTCTACAAGTAACCAGTTCTATCTGAAAGCCTGTCTGCACATTCCAATACATTCATTTTAATATGTCTAGAGTTTTAATATATATCAATATATATCAATATATATCTATATCTATATATATCTATATATATCTATATATATATATATAATACATATTATTATTATATCATTACATATCTTGAATACATTAGCTAACCAGCACAGTTATCAATTGATTTTCAGTTCATCTTATCAATATAAATGAGATTTAGCCACTTTTATCTCAGAAGCAGATCGAGTCCAAAAATGTGTAGACCAGTGGTATTAATAAAACGTATTAACAGCACAAGATTCTATTTAATACAAATAAGGGAAGGCAAAATTAATATTGCTAAAATACGTTTTTAGTTGTTATACAGTGAGTTTTGAAAGCTGTTCATAATAGAAATTATATGGTTCAATATTTATGCATTTACCTTTTGGTTATTTCAGGCAAAGTACAATGTCATCGTAAATATCGCTCTTTCCCCCACCGGGGCGAATGACATCATCATATTCTTCAATATTCACTACGGACAAAAACATCCAACATATTGTAATTCATAAAACCCTTCCATTTGGCTTTTTCCCTTTTTCAGTGGCCACAAAGTAAAGGATCAATAATCAATGCAGTAATTTGCATTTTGAAATCGCTTTGGTTTCACATCATTGACAATTCCTAACACTTTTATCCTACTTTTTCCTATGCAACCTATATTGTGCATTCAATATCTCTCTTTCCACATCCAATCCCACAGACCCCGTCCACCTTTTTATCAGTTAATTCCTGCTTTCCATTCCTTGTCTGCTGGCCTTGTCTAACCTATTTCTCCTCCTATCTTGGTTTCAGCGTTTGTTCTGACTGCCTGCGCTGCTTCGCCTTGTCTCTCTCCTTCTGTCTAGTTGGTTGCTGTCCATCTTTCCCCTGGCTGCTGCATATGGGAGCACAGGCTCAATATTAAGAGTCACTGTGCACCTCCTCTGCACGTGCATGTAAACAGCCTCTTTTCCTATCGCTGGGATGAAGTTATTCCAAGGTGATATCTGGCAGACGTCTTTAATTGGACAGACAAGGAGGTGATTTTTATCTTTTAATTAGCTTTCCTGTCAAGCCAAGTTCCATTGTCTAAAATGGCTTGCATGAGTATTGTATAACATATCACTGGCTAGCTGATTATTACACTAAATGTGGCAGTGGGCTAATTACTTCCTGACAGTTGTCCAGAGTGCGCTCAGTGACAATGAGGAAATTGATACCTCTCAAGGCCCTGTTTTTAACGACTTAATATGGCAACATGATCATATAGTTTAACTGGGTTTATGAGGGGTTGAAATGTGTCGTTTTCAAGTTGTAAATATCAAATGTAATGCACCAAGGTTGGTTTAAAGCAACCTTATGAGAAAAGCTGGCACATAAACAGTAAGTGAACACCTTAAAGCCACAGTATGTAACTTTTTTATTTATTTATTTATTTTCATTGCACTGAAATACAGCTCTGGAAAAAAAATAAGAGACCACTGCATTATTTCCTGAAATCAGCATCTCTACATGTATTACAGCCATTCCATTCCAGCGTCTGTTGAATTCCAACACAAACACAAAGCTGAGCTACTTCAGTTCTTGCACCAGGAGTGGAATAAAGTCACCCAAGAACAATGTGAAAGACTTGTGGAGAGCATGCCAAGACGCATGAAAGCTGTGATTAAAAATAAGGGTTACTGCACCAAATATTGATTTCTGAACTCTTTTTAAGTGTAAACATTAGTATTATGTTGTTTTAAAATGAATTTGAGCTTGTTTCTTTGCAATGTTTGATATAAATAAATGCTTACACAGTGGTACCTCACCTTACGAAATTAATTTGTTCTAGAAGTGGTTTCGTAACGTGAATTTTTCGTAAGTTGAGTAGCTATTTCAATGGAAAAGGCCTGATTCGTTCCAAGGTTTTTTTTATACTGTAACTTTTTTTTTTTAATAGTGTAACATTGGTTCTGCGTCCTGATTGGCTAAGAGACTAGACCAGGTCTAAACTAAACCAGGTCTAGACCAGAACTAAACCAGGTCTAGACCAGAACTAAACCAGGTCTAGGCCAGAACTAAACCAGGTCTAAACCTGGACTGGACCTGGACTAACCCAGAACTGGACCAGGATTAAACTACCACGTGCCGCTCTTTGCCGGTTTCGTGCGGCTGGTTTGTGGCTCGGGCTCCAGAGGACGCGGTCCGGGCGCCGCGGTTCTATGTCGTGCTTGCAACCCCGGTGCCGGTCGTGCAGACCAGGACTAGGGGTGCTCCTCGCCGCGCGGTGCCGTGCTCCTCGCCGCGCTCCTCGCCGCACTCCTCGCCGCGCGGTGTGTTCATGTCTCCGCGCTGCTTCCGGAGTCGTGTCCCCCCCCCGCTTCACGATTTAATATATTTTGAAAATCTTGCGTGTTCGGCGCTAGAGCTAAGAGGCCGAGAAAGGTGCTCTTTGAGTGGGGATAACAGCGGGGCGTGCATCTGAGCGCGCATTATTCGAATTTTTGAGATTTCGCGTTTCGTAACTTGAATTTCGTATCTAGAGACCAAAATTTAACGTGAGGGCATTTCGTAACTTGGATTTTTCGTATGTAGGGTCTTTCGTAAGGTGAGGTACCACTGTAATAATATTTAATAATAATATTTTTATTTGAAATATGGGGGAAATGTTGTCAGTAGTTTATAGACTCAAACAAAAATGTTCCTTTTACCCAAACACATACCTATAAGTAGTAAAATCAGAAAAACTGATAATTTTGGAGTGGTGTCTTATTTTTTTCCAGAGTTGTATATGCTTCATTGCTTAGATCTCAGCAAACCTGACTCTTATTTGGCCTGGGGGAGGGCCTTCTCTTGTTTGTTTCTATGAATGTGTTGTTCCTTGGCCTTAATGTTCAACATTATGGCCATATAACCCATGTATCTCCATGGAAAATGTTCCAAAGTATGGTTTTAATTTTCTATTTCCATGGAATCATGCAAAAGTTACTAACCGTGCCTTCAGTATTTTCTGAAGTTTTAATTATAGACTTTTTGTTTTGCAGTAGACGTATACATCCACTATAGCGCTATCTGATTTAATATGTACTGTTGATTAGCGCATAGAGAGGTGCCACAGAAAGTCCGCTCTTCACTCTCGTGTGATAATGTATGGATATTTATAGGCTTCATGCAGCGCTATGACCAAGTATACACAGGTGGCTAATTACTAGTCGGCTAGTTTGGCACACGGCAGCCACACACTCCAGAGCCAGAAGTGAAAGAGAGAGAGTGCTTGATTTTTAGACTTTGGAAAACAGCCAAAAACCTACAGTGCGGGGAGGGGAGATGAAGAGTCGCGGTGCCAAAAAATCGAAGAGAAAAAAAGATGGGGCGGAGATGGAGGAAAGAAATTCTGAGAAAACTGAAGCGTGCATAATTTAATTACCTGTATTACAACCCACTCTGAGATTTGTTTACAGTGTGTATGCAGAAGTGAACAGAGCGCATTTGGATTTTAGTACAGCAGGAGAATGTACATGTCCACAGAAGGCACACTGAGAAACTTGGGCTTGATACAGCTTAGATTTGGATCATAAGATAAGGATATGTATATTGATGTGAATAGAAATGAATGAGAGAATGTAAAAAAAGTATGGTACCTTGTTTTAATTTAAAGATCCTACATGGTAGCTGTTGTTATCTCATCAAAAAGATACCTGGAGTTTTACTTCATTTACACATGTTTAAGTAATGCTTTATTATTAGCCTGTGTACATCTCCAAAGGTCAAAGTCTTCTAATGTAAGAATGATACCTGAAAAATGTAAATAACATGTTTTAAATTGCTATAGGCTCTCAATCCAAAAGCATCTTGTTTAAGCTTATGGTACACTTTATTTTTAAAATACATTATGACAATTATTCAATGAGATTTGGGAGCCCATTAAGAGGTGAAAATGTGTTTGTTTTTTTTGTTTGACACTAAAATTGAATAATGAAATGACAGACTGTTTATCCATTTTATTGTTTTTCATTGTTAATTGTAGGGCTGCAACGATTAGTCGACAACGTCGACAATAAAATTTTGTCGACATGAAATTTCATTGTCGACTAGTCGTATTATTTAACTATTATTTTAATTTGGAACTTAATACTCGTCTGTGTCAAGAATCCGCAGGGCCGACAGCAAACAGTTCAATGTCTTTGTTACACATCTGCTCCTTCACTGTACAGTGTCCAGGTTTACACCATTTCTCGTTGAGAAACAGCACTATTCCACCTCCCTTCTTCTTCCCGCTCTCCGTGATTTGCGGTGTTAGCCGTAAAAACAATGACGCTAGCGTCTCTGTAACCCTCTGAAATCTAACGAGCGCCGCGAGCTCGTCCGTCTTGTTGGCGAGGGTGCGCACATTCCCCGTTACGACGGAGGGGAGGACCGGCCTGCAGCGTCTCTTCTTTTCCCGGAGTTTACGCCCAGCGCGGCGTCCACGACATGTCGTCCGTAGGATCTCGTCAGGGATAACATGCCTGTCTCGGGGGAACACAACAGCGCTGCGCAGCGCCATCAGCTGATCCTTTGTGTAGACGAGCGAAGGACGGGGTCCCTTACACATCTTAAGCCGAGACAGGTAAATAATCCACCAAAAGTGCGGAAAAAATACAGCGTCGAGTGCAGCCCAAGCTTAACGAACAGTGTTGACAAAAATATTTACAAAAGTGGGGCGGTTTAAAGGCAAAAAGTTAGAAAAGTTACGGAAAAGTGCGGGAGTGTTGTGACGGGCAGCTAGCTCGCGCCATTCACTGTATCTGCATGTGAGGAATATTCCAATATTAGCACTAGTGCTAAACGGAATGGTGGCCATACGCAATTTGCTCACGAGTCATGGACAATCTTTTTCATTCCGAATGTAGTCTAGTCGTGTTTTGGCAGTATTCCCTTAACAGAACGCTGTTTCACAGAATACTTCAACTTTTCTGACAACATTCCGCTTTGAAACGGAATGCTTAAAGCACGTATGCGTAACTGCGCTCACTAAATACCAATGTTAGTGTTGTGTCCATTATCCTAGTAATATTTTTTTTCGTGACTAATCGTTACTGGATCTATAGATTAATCGACTACTAAAATAATCGTTAGTTGCAGTCCTAGTTAATTGATATTCAAAAGAATGAACGGCACAAGGACCGATGTAACTGCATTTAAATTTATTTCTGCAAATCAGACACGTAATGCATCTTAAATGTCTCTATATTGTCTCTTGAAATAAAGACAAAAAATATATACATTGTGTAACCATTACATATGCATTGTGTAACCATTATTAACATTTATGAATATGCTTCAAATAAAACTATTGCAAGGAGTGAATGGTAGAGAATCAATATGCTATTATCAAACTAACTGGTCAAATTACTTTCACTGACACACAGGAAAACCTGATTACATTTCACCAAGCCCCCACTTCACTTTTTACAGCATCATTTCCTGTTTAAACATATCACTGAAACGAAGCAGTTGGCGGCACTGATCTGCAATGTCAAGAATCGCAGCTTCAATATAGCCATCAGTATCTCCTGTTTGAATGTCAACAAGCAGAACTATCTTGTTCTAAGATTCACACATTATTACGCCTTTTGGACCATATTGATTTCATTAATATTTGAAGGGCTTGGTGCGGAGCCTGGGTAAAGGCCCTCGCCATGAAGATGTTTCTGAACAAGCCGTGTAAAAGCATGAGGTGAGGTCTAAGGATTTCACCTTCTTTTGATTTTTTGCTGCACCATTACTCATGGCTAAACATACCCATAGTCAGGTATTGGACGGGTAACAAATCACCCTCCTAGATATTAGCAGATCGAACTTTCTATTCATTTGTATTTCTGCAGTTTTTTCTGAGTCATCTTTTTACTTTTCATCTTTGCTGCAAGCAGGTAAATGATGCTTCCGGACGATGCTGCTAGCCTCACCTATGAAAAGCTGCAGTTCATGATAGTGGATTTTTTATATTTTTTGTGGGGCTTTGCAACACTGCTCAATCCTACCACTACAGAAAAAAGGAAAAATTTGGAACATAGTGCAGAGCAGAAGAGCAGCATGGTGGGCCAGGTCTTTCAAACAAGCTTGAATGACTCTAAATACCCCTTTAAATGAGTTAATGAGGAAGGGAAACAATTAGGAAGGGAAACCTTCTATGACTCTGTGGTGGCATCAGCCATCCTGTACGGTGTGGTCTGCTGGAGCAGCAGTGTCACAGAGAGGGAGAAGAAGAGGCTGGACAAGGTCATCAAGAAGTCCAGCTCTGTCCTGGGCTGTCCTCTAGACTTGGTGCAGCAGATGGGGGACAAGAGGGTCCTGGATAAACTCATGTCTATGCTGGACCATGAGTGTCACCCCCTGCAGGACGCTCTGTCGGCTCTGGAGAGCAGCATCAGTGACAGACTGATTCACCCTTGCTGTGTTAAAGAGAGATTTCGCAGGTCTTTCCTTCCTGCTGCTGTCAGAATGTACAATGATCAATGCTAGTCAGGTTAATCTCCATAGCAACCATGTGTCATCTCCATAGTAATAATTACATGTGCAATATTATTTAAAGTCACTTTACCTGCTACTTATTTTTGTAACCACCACTGTCCATCACTGCACTGTTCACAATCATCTGAGTCACTTTATTGTAGTGATATTATATATTACTGAACTGGAGTCACTTTAACTGCTGTTTGTTCACTGCTCAGAACCAAAGACATTTATTTATTGTGCAGCGTTCCTGTGCCTTACAGTGTTGTGTTTTTTAGGCTGTACATACTTATTATTATTATCTTAATTTTTGATGCATGCTCTTTTTTCCAACTGTTTCTGAAACCTGCGTTGTGACACTGCAATTTCCCCATTGTGGGACAAATAAAGGGTTATCTTATCTTATCTTATCTTATCTTATCTTATAACATGTTTAGACACTCTTAAAATCAATTTTGCATAATATATTTATAGGTTGAATATTAAAGGTAGCAAAACCAAATATAAAAGAGATAATAAGACCTGCCCATGTTTTGAAGCCTTTGTGAGTGAGGTATGTGTGGGAATGAAGTGTATGTGTGTGTGTGTGTGTGTGTGCGTGTGTGTGTGTGTGTGTGTGTGTGTGTGTGTGTGTGTGCGGAGGTGAAGGCATTAAGCAGGTATCAGGTTGTGTTTCCATCTGCTCCAGCGCGGCTCTGATAGTCCTATTATTTAATCTGCTGGTCATTCTAGACGCCAGGCAAGAGCCGTTTAGGCACACATAATTGAATGGTTCAGTGTGGGAGATCGCCAAGGCTGTCTGTATGGGCCCTGGTGCCAGCCCTATACTCCATATAGAGACAGTGCAAGACAAATGCACACAGGAACTGTCAGGGAGGCAGCCATGATTTATGAGATTTAATGAGCGTGAAGCAAATAGTCTCACTGGATCTTGTTTTTATCATAAGTCGACAAAAACCTCCAAACCAGAAAGTATTTTGCAACCTTTTTTAACAATTCACAAAGGATTCTGAAAAAAAGAAAAGAAAAAAAAGAAGAAAAAAAAGGAAATTGTAAATAAATTGTTTAGTTGCTAACCACAGCACACAGTCCCATCTTTTATGGATTACAGTGTTATATTCTGTGCTATAAAGAACTATATCCATTTACAAAAACTTCCCTCAGTGAATATATCTTTATACACCGTATCTTTCAATGGGAGCAGTAGCAGCTGTGGCAGTTTACAATAAAAGCAGTTTGAACGTACAATTGCACACTTATATTTCTGCTGACTACTGTTTCTTTATAGTAAGTTAGCGATGAAACCGATTTAGAAAGCTCCTCAGACATGTTTGTGTTACATAGCTACCAGTGGTTGGGCAAAATGGGGGGAATCCCAAGATCTTAGCTCATATTTAGGGGCATGATTCAATAATGTGTTTACTTTTCAAGAAAGCTGTTCTCATCATGTACACTGTATAAAATCTATAGTTTTAGAAAGAACATTTTCCCAGACTTGTTTTAACTAAAACCCACTTGTGGTAAAAGCAGGCATAATTACAGTAAACCAATGTAACTAGTCTGTCATGATGAAATTTTGCACTTACATAAACTCACCGCTATGTAAACTGTCTTTTGGCACTGCCTCGAGTCCACATAGCTTAACCACTGAGGGCAAAATGAGCTCTTAAATCAACCAAGTCTCCACCCTCAACCCCTAACCATTTATCTTACTCCATATTGGCTCAGTTTTGGAAGATTCTCACAGTTGTCATAGATGCTGTAGCCTCCCCTGTCCCACGAATATTATTCTCAGCTGAACACAACCTCGCTGACTGTTATCACGGGGTCAGAGGTCATCGGGCCATCTGTCATCATTTGAGACCATTCTTCTTCTACATCCTTCCTGAGAACATTCCCGGTGAGTATAGTGTCATCACTCAGCCACTCATATGAACTCAGACAGAAGCAGACTCACAGCCCAGAGTTTTCAAACAATTCTGATACTGAAGATAGTGTGGCTTGTACCTAAATCCAGCTAAACATTTCTTATAGGTACTTTACACTGTGTGCATAATTATTAGGCAAGTTGTATTTATGAGGATTAATTTTATAATTGAATAACTAAAGTGGTCTCGGTCAATCCAAAATGTTAATAAACCTCAAATATTTAAGAAAGTAAAAGTAAAGTGAAGTTTTGGCTTTCTTAGGAGAAAATCTATGTGTGCATTATTGGGCAAGTATTACTGTGCAGAATTATTATGCAACTAAATGAAAACTATTGAATATTTTCCATTCTCACAAACATTTCTGACATTTCAAAAAAAGTAATGGTCATAAGTCTTCCATTCATGGAGCCTGTCCATTTCTTGATTTGTTGAGAACAACTTTTTGTGCAGCAGCAACTACAGCCTCCCAGACACTGTTCAGAGAGGTGTTCTGTTTTCCTTCACTGTAAATCTCCCATTTAAGAAGGGCCCAGATGTTCTCAGTCGGGTTTAGGTCAGGTGAGGAAGGAGGCCATGTCAGTATTTTTAGGCCTTTATTGGCTAGCCGCGCAGAGGAGTATTTTGATGCATGCGATGGAGCATTGCCCTGCATAAAAATCATGGTCCTCTTGAAGATGAAGACTTTTTTCTCTACCACTGCTTGAAGAAAGACTGGCAGTAGGTTTTGGAGTTCATTTTGTGTCCATCTTCAACCCGAAAAGGTCCAACAAGCTCATCTTTAATAATGCCAACCCATACCAGTACCCCACCTTCACCTTGCTGGTGTCTGAGTCCCAAGTGGAGCTCTGTGCCCATTACTGATCCATCCACCATCCATCTGGTCCGTTAAAGGTCCCATGGCATGAAATTTTCACTTTCTGAGGTTTTTGAACGTTAATGTGAGCTCCCCTACCCTGTTTAGCCCCCCCCCCCATGGTTAAAAGTTGCGAAATGTCTAAACTGAGCATTTGCGATCCTTTTCTGCGTTACAAAAATTCGGAGTTCAAACGGGCGAGTTTGAACAAGGCACCTGATTGACGTCAGATCGAAAAAAGAAATGCAAATGCAGTTCCACCCCCTTCTCTCTGAACTCAGCGTCTCTGTAAATCACGCCCAGAGAGTTTGGACTGCGAATGCGCTAGGCAATGCGAAATGCGTTTTTTTATTTGCCTGGAGGCACGTCCGAGTGTTTCTAGGCTCGGAAGTCCTTTATCTGAGCCTCTGGACCTTTGAACAGCAGTGGTTTAATTTTATTTTCTGTGGAAATGTGTTTATTTTTCAATGGAACGCTTCAAATCTCTCCCCCCGTGCAAAAACAAGGAAATGGATCAGAGGGCACAGCTGACAGCTCTGAGCGGAGAGTTTGGCCACGCCCCCACCCTCTACTATTGGCCAGCTCTTTTCTCCTCATTTGCATTCAAGCAACAATGCCCATTATGACCTCTTCTGAGGGAGAAAAAATACTCTTTCTCATCTTATCTCTGTTTCTCATGCACTGAGTGTTGATTTTGAAGAAGGATTCATTTACAGTATTAGGGAACCATTAAGGAGCCATATAAAAGCATCAAGAAGTACCATGTCATGGGATCTTTAAGAATCACTCTCATCTCATCAGTCCATTAAGCCTTTGAAAAATCAGTCTTCAGATCTTGTCTCAGTCTTGACATGTTTCAAGTTCAGTGATGGTTGGGGTTTAGCCTTCCTTACCTTGGCCACATCTCTGAGCACTGAACACCTTGTACTTCCAGGCCCTCCAGGCAGGTTGCAGTTCTGGAATACGACACCGCTGAAGGATGGTGGGCTGTTGGTAGCTTCATGTTTGATTCTTCTCAAATCTCTTACAGTTAATTTACAGCTTTTTTCTCAACACGTTTCTTGCGACACTGTTGACTGTTTGCAACAAAAATATTTGATGGTTCTGTGATCACACCCTTATATCTTTGCAATTTCAAGAGTGCTACATCCCTCTGAAAGACTTTTTACAATTTTTTCAGTCAGTTAAATCTCTTTGTTGGTCCATTTTGCCTGAGGAAAAGAAGCTGCCTAATAATTCTACATACCTTGATATAGTGTGTTGATCTCCTTAGACCAGACCCTCCCTCATTAGACAAATACACATAACCAGATATACTAAAATCTAATAAGAATTCCAGCTTGGAGTTGCAGAATATGCATAAAAATCATGATACGGTCAAAAATACACACTTGACTTATAATTGTGCACAAAATGTATTGTGCAATATTGACTTTTGTGAGCTTTTAGCCATGTTATAATGTTGTTTCCTCCTCAAAACCATACCTGGAGTTTTGTTTCATTCACACATGTTTGAGTAACCTTTTATTATTAGTCTACATCTCCAAAGCTCAAAATGCTCTGTTCCACCTTGTGATGTCGTGAAGCAGTAGTCTTCAAGTTAACAGCTCCTTTTACCTTTAGTTTCGTAGAGATAGGCAACTCCAGGGCTGAAATCATCCAAATGATTCTAGTGAAAGTGTATAGAGTTTTAAAACACAATGGAACACTCCCTGGACTGCCACATCATAAGGTGGAACAAAGTGTTTTCTGCTTGAGAGAAGACCTCAGTCTAAATATGCAGGGTATGTGTGTTAAACATGTATGAATGAAATAACACCACTCCAGGTATGTTTTTGATGATGAAACAGCATTATAATAGAGATCAGAAAAAAACATAATACGGGCCCTTTAACAACATCCCCTAAAGGGTTTGGAAATGCATTTTACAGTATAATAGTAATACAGTAATACAGCTGCACTCATAGTTTACACATGTTAATGCCAAGATATGCCCACAGTGACTCTAAAGCTCCTATCTGTTAACACTACACAGGGCTGCACTAGTGGACCATGAAATAAAGTTAATTAGTGAATGGTTTTAAGCACTTAGCACACTTTTTCTTTGTTAAGTAAGCTTAATAAGAGAGTCAAGGCAAGCTTCTAAACTGCAGCCTTCTCTATTAAAATATACTGTAATTGTCTCTTAAGAGGGAAACCAGTATTTTCATGAAACTAATTTATTATGTGTGAGCAGCTAATACTTTCACATTTGATTCATATAAAATAGTTTTCTAATAATTATAATGCGAAAGGCAGTGAAAAGACAGTTTGACACTTTGGAAAGTTGTCGAATATTTGTTAATGATGGGAACATTGTGCACTAGTCAACAGTCACTGGTTGTACGGAACACCACCACTAACAATGTTGTTATGAGCATATGGTGCAATGATGTATGGGAGAGTGAGTCAGACATTGCCCTAGTTTCGTAGTTTTTTTTTTACGCTGATACCACAGAAAAATCCCCAAAAACACAATACTCTGTAAAAGATACTTACTATATGGCACACATTCATACTGGACTTCCAGATACTTGTATGTTCCAGGACAGGGGTCAGGGAATACATCAGGACCGGCCACCACTGCACATTGCGTTCGATTGTTGCATCTGAAAAGAGAAAGAAAAACACATCGATTAGGAGTTACCATGGTGACACAATGGCGACACAATGCAAACACAGACATAAAAAGTTTTAACGTAGTCTGAAAGCTCAAGGGAAAAAATATATAAATATATTACCGTCACTTATAATATCACCCACCTAAATACAATGTAAATAACTCTCAATTTTAAAATGGAAGCTTCACTGTGACTCCTACTTGAATTATTTGCAAAGAAGAACCCTGACACTGATAAGCGCTTACAGTATCTTCTCACGTTACACCTTTTGACTAATAAAATCATTCAATTCAGTTAAAAAGAAGGCAGCCTACAAAGGGACTGAGGGGCAGTTACACAAGAGGACTCAAGTGTTTGCATCTCTCTTTACTATTTTTCATTAGCTGTGAGCACACTAACCTATGGCTTTAAAAGTAGTTTGGCCCAGACTTGTAATAATTAATTCTAATTACCAAGGGGGCCCTCTCCTTTGACAGGCTAAATGTGTTTCAGTTTTTCATTAGCACACTTAAGGCAGACATATACATGAGGTGAGCGCGTATTAGCAAGGTGAGGGGATGCTGTTAAGTAAAGGTGATACATTTAATTTCTGTAATATACACATAAAAATATGTGTCAGTTGTGATTTTGCTTAAAGGTCCCATGGCATGAAATTTTCACTTTCTGAGGTTTTTGAACGTTAATGTGAGCTCCCCTACCCTGTTTAGGCCCCCCCCCCATGGTTAAAAGTTGCGAAATGTCTAAACTGAGCATTTGCGATCCTTTTCTGCGTTACAAAAAATCGGAGCTCAAACGGGCGATTTTGAACAAGGCACCTTATTGACGTCAGATCGAAAAAAGAAATGCAAATGCAGTTCCACCCCCGTCTGTCTGAACTCAGCGTCTCTGTAAATCACGCCCAGAGAGTTTGGACTGCGAATGCGCTAGGCAATGCAAAATGCGTTTTTTATTTGCCTGGAGGCACGTCCGAGTGTTTCTAGGCTCGGAAGTCCTTTATCTGAGCCTCTGGACCTTTGAACAGCAGTGGTTTAATTTTATTTTCTGTGGAAATGTGTTTATTTTTCAATGGAACGCTTCAAATCTCTCCCCCCGTGCAAAAACACGGAAATGGATCAGCTGAGAGCTCAGAGCAAGAGCGGAGAGTTTGGCCACGCCCCCACCCTCTACTATAGGCCAGCTCTTTTCTCCTCATTTGCATTCAAGCAACAACGCCCATTATGGAGTGTTCAGAGAGAGAAAAATTACTCTTTCTGATCTTATCTCTGTTTCTCATGCACTGAGTGTTGATTTTGAAGAAGGATTCATTTACAGTATTAGGGAACCATTAAGGAGCCATATAAAAGCATCAAGAAGTACCATGTCATGGGATCTTTAAGGAATTTATCCCCTCATACTGTATGGATATAAGAAATAGTTTGATAATATTTGCACATTTTTGAGAATCTCCAGCAGCACAGTCCGATATTTTGTTTTGGCCGATCTGTTGCTTAAAGAGTACCGTATTTTCCGCACTATAAGGCGCATCGGATTATAAGGCGCACCTTCAGTGAATGGCCTATTTTAAAACTGTTTTCATATATAAGGCGCACCGCATTACAAAGCGCATAGAATAGAAGCTACAGTAGTGGCTGACTACGGTAGCCATGATTAACCAATATTGATCTATATATAAGGTGCATCGGATTATAAGGCGCACTGTCAGCTTTTGAGAAAATTGAAGGCTTTTGAAGGCCTTATAGTGCGGAAAATACGGTACACACAAAGCTTTATTTGAACACTTTTGTGCAAACAGATAATTGCTCAAAATGTGAATACACAGCGCTCTTGAAGGTTTGTGGTAAAAAGGGACTGTAGGTTTGTGGCCTTGCATATCGGTCCAAAAATATGAGCAGCGCTATCGGCCATTGGTGCTCTGGATTCTAAATAATTGGTATTAGCTATGAAAAAAACGTAGATTCTAGGTATCTTTAAAATGTCCAAAGACTGAGGGTGGAAAGAAGTGAATTAACAATAATCCATTTTGTGTTGTTATTTTATTCCTGAGCACCTTGGTACCACATTATAATGACTATGTTTAATTAGCCTTAATAAAACATGAATCAATACTTAATTGTCTTTGCTCATGCTTTATTAATGCTATTATTATAAAGAGTTATCAGTAGTAGTAATATAGTAGTTATACGTAGTAGACCCAGACAAACATTTATTGTAATCATAGAGGTCTCTTTGACAGGCTGAAGCATACTTCAGCCTGTCAAAGAGACCTCTTATTTATTTCATTAGCACATGTTAAGGGTGTTGTTTACGTGAGGTTTACAACACTGCTGAAAGAAGTTCTTTTCTCTGCCATACAATGTGTAAAAATATATGGCATTTATGTTTGTATAATTACATTTGCAGTGACATAATTTGCATTCTTCATAATCAAAGCTAATTGAGAGCGGGACAATGTATCACATAAATTAACCAGACAGACACATGTAATAATGTAGAATGTGAGCTTACACAAGGTGATGCTTTATCTCTATTGCCCTCCTTCTTGCTGTTAATAATTATTGGAACAAGCCAAGACTAATACATTATGTGGATGGATTGCATAATTTGAATATATGTGTGTATTCTGAGGGGTATTATGAAACCATTTCTCTTCTCATCCGAATATATTCTTTCAATTATTACACTTTCTCCTCTCAGTGCACCTGTCAGGCGGCGACATTTACATTAAAAACATTCCCATTCTCCCATTGAGATATTTTTAATGAACCGAACGCCAAACCTCTCAAGTTTCTCTTTCTCACTGTATCATTCTCCAATTTGCATAATGAAATATGCATGGGAGCTAATTTAATTTTTTGTCTTACATCTGCAGTACTAATATGAACTTCATTATTGATCGCAGGCCAGTGGTCGAGCAATGTCTCACGGTCACCTTTAGAAAACAATCTTAAAGCCCCCTCCGATGCCATGACGTTCATATTCTAATAACAACGGCCGCCAGCCTTCTCACTCCTCGCTCACTTCTTCTCGCGCCTCTGTGCCTTTTAATTTCTTGCCCTGGCGCCTCCATCATCGGTCACCTGTCATGGCGCTGCCGTTGTGGACCGCGGGCAACGCATAAAGACGACTCTGCCCATAACACATACACACAACATCATAGACTGGGTCATAGTGAATCAGAGCACACATGTCAGTCAGATGATCTGGATTTGGATTTGGGTGAATAAAACTACCAAGAAAAAAAGCTGTTATAGTATTGGATATCGGCACTGATACTGACAAGTTTGATGGATCAGATATTGGCTTACAAATATTGGTTCAGTCTATATCCTGGTTGGACTTGTAATGAGACTGAATGTAATGAAACTATTTAATGGTTGTAGTTGGGCAAGAAAGTCTAATTGTTTTGTTTTTATTTATACAAAGTTGTTCTGTGACTACTTTAGATAAATAAGAGCTACATAACACATTTGGATCAATTCTGTCTTATTTTATTTATTTTTAAGGAAATATACTGTATATTGTTTTCAGCCTCTGTACTAGTGTCGGTTTGTATCAGATATTGCCAGAAAATTAAAGCTATAGTATCAGAATCGGTATTGTACAGACTGCAGGGCTTAAAGGGACAGTGTGTAAGATTTTTACCCGTTAATTACTGAAATTGAAGATACCCATTCAAAAATACATTGTTTTCCAAGCCTTTTCACTTCCATCATGAAATCAAAGTATTCTTTTGGACTTAGATATAGTCACATAAAAGGGGGATCTTCCCCATGCAGAGGCAGCCATTTTGAATACGAGAGCCGCAGAAGGACATTTGGGCTCCGCCTTCACCTTCGGCAAGGCTCGTGGTTTTGGGTAAACAACACAAGCATGCTGCCGGATCAGACGTCGTAATGGATCTAACACGTGTTTTGGACTAAATTGTTTTACTGGATTTTATTCGCTGGATCCTTACGGACAAATTGAGAGCAAGTTTATGGTGAAATACAGAGTTTGACCTGTGCAAAGCATTCTAAGGTAAGCTAACCTCGTTTTGTGCTTTTCCGTATAAAAGCCCCATGGCTCGGGGAGTGATTGTTGGGCAGGGAAATGAATTGCATAGTCAAAAAGAGGAGACTATAAGGTTTCATTTGATGTGTACAGTGTCATGGTACATGATCGGGAATGTGTGTTTTCATGAGAAAAGACGGGACCGCGCCCGGGTGACCCTCGAGGTCTGCCGTAGCTAAAACAGAAAGTGCAATAGCACCATCCACCTATGCGCCACGATCTTACACACTGGGGCTTTAATGCTCAATTCGGATTTTTTGTGAAATACGATTTTTTTGTGAGGTCGTTCACATTTCCAATTAAATGCGACTTGTATGTGATCTCCAGTGTGAACTTTAAACACCCCAAAAGCGTCCCGCATGTGCGTTGGAAGACACGACGACGTCACACGCAGCGAGTGTGCTCAGCGTTTATGGAAGTCGCCTAAACATGGACATTAGCATTGAGCACCTGGAGATATTAAAGTTCCTGTCATACCGGAGCCAGAACATGTACAACTTATTTGTTTTAAGGAGGAGATTGAGAAGGACAAGGTTTTTGGTTATGGCATTTTGTGGGGCAGTGGCAACAACATCCGCAGAAAGGAACATGTGGGAGTCGCAGCCAAGAGTGGTGGGATTGTTATGTGCTTGTGTAGGTTGGATGAATGCGACCTGGCCGTTCAGACTGAAGTCGCATGCCAAAACATCGGATATATCGGTTTTAGGACCACATATCCCAGTGGCCTGGGTCGCAGATCGCAAATCGGATCTGTGTCGTTCAGACTGTCATTAAAAGATGAGATACAGGTTGCATAGAGGCAAAAAAATCAGATTTGGGGCACTTCAGGCTGGAATCGGAACATAGCCTGATAGAGTGAATTGATGAACAAATGATTTCATATTTGAAGTTGTTCAAAAATGCTCAGATACAAAAATAGATGCTGATTTAAAATACTGATACTAGGGCTGCAAGATTAACCACAATCAAATCGAATTTACAATATGAATTAGCATATCGCAAAGGCTGTAATCTTTCAAGTACCAATTCTTTTTCCACAAACAAAATATCTTGTCTTATTCTGCTTAAAAACTGCTAATCCTGTAATTTCTGAAATGTGATTCTTGTATTTCAGTCTTTTTGTAAATTCTTCTGGATGTGTTTAAAATGTGATCTTTGAACAGAATCGTATCACAAACTTAATCACGATATTTGTCAAAAAAAAAAACACTATTCAGTTTTTTGCCCAAATCCTTCAGCCCCATTTGACCCTTCCAGAGTCAAGTCAAGGTCTTGATGTATCAGAACTATTATCAGAAAACTGTGGTATCAAAATTAGATTTGGAGTATGAAGCCTTTTCCAAGAATCAAAATCTAAAATTTTATCTTTTGAATTACTTTCTGACTATGGTAAATATTTTAATTTTTAATTTTTTTCTGTTTTCAAGTGTCTGATCCAGAGATAAGCCCAAGTGAATCGCTGGCATTTTCTCCATCTTCTACAAACAAAACATCAGTACTTTAACTCAACTGCCTCTGTTGTTATGATACTAAAAATTTTAACTCAATTTCCATACCTGACTCCAATTTCAATACCACAATGATGATTAAAAACACTCCTCTAAGAACACAATACATAATTTTCAACACAAAACAAGATGCTTTTATTTCATATTACCAGCTATTTCTATACCATTCTAAAACTATTCAGCAAAAGTCCTATGATATTAGTTTCGGTATCGGTTCGTATTTGGGTGTAATTTTTTTTTTTTGTCAACCCTAGCATATGATCATTTTCTATATTTCCATGTTCATAATCCACCACCATTTATTTAGTATTCCACTGGTCTACAAATGTTTGGACTCGATCTGCTTCCGAGATAAAAGTGGCTAAATCTCATTTATATTGATAAGATGAACTAAAAATCAATTGATAACTGTGCTAGCTAATGTATTCAAGATATGTAATGATATTGTCTTACATCAAAATCATATGTGTTTATAATAGATTTAGGCATTTTTGCTTAAAAATATTTATATTTTGAAAATATTTAACTTGCACTTCTTTATCCGTCAAGAAATAAACAAGAAATATCTTAAGACATCAGGTGCACACAATTTCAAGGCATCTCTCTTATGTGAAATCAAAAAAAAAAAAAAAAAGTTAAAACTCTAGACATATTAAAATGAATGTATTGGAATGTACAGACAGGCTTTCAGATAGAACTGGTTGCTTGTAGACACACTGTACCTTCTGATAAACTACCGTTTTTGCCTTATTTTGCATAAATTTCCTATTTTGACCCAATACTATACTGTATCTTGGAAACTATAGCCAATCAGCACTTCTGACTTACTCTTTCTTTATTAGTGACCTAAACCAAGAAAAATTTCACTACTTTTGTTCCGGAAGCATTTGCTTGTAGACCAGTGTTATCAGCTAGCTCTAGACCATTCTAACACTAATCAGCAAAAGTCTATGATGCTAGTTTCGGTATCAAGAGTATCTGGGTATACATTTTTTGTCAACCCTAACACATGATCATTTTCTATATTTCCATGTTCATAACCATTCTAACAAAATTTCATTTGACATTACCAGAGAGATTCAGACCGTTCTAAAACTACTCAGTACAGACCTATGATATTTTTTTGCATATGATCATTTTGTATAATATAGGTAATTTCCATGTTCATGATTATTCTACCACCATTACTATTCAGCAAAGGTCTTACAAAATGAGTTTCAGTATCGATTAGTCTCTACTAGTAGGTATACATTTTTTTAAATCAATCTTAGCATACGATAATTTTCAATGTTTCAGTGTCCATAACCATTTCCATTTCACCACCATTCATTTGATATTACCAGCTAGATCTAGACCATTGTAAAACTATTCAGTAAAGGCCTATGATACTAAAATTAAAGTACATTTTTCATCAACCCTAGCATATGATAATTTTCTGTTTCCATGTTCATAACCATTCCACCACCCGTGCATGCCACTTTTCTACATCAACTGCTGAACATATTATAATAATATCGCACACATACCGTACAATGACCTAATAAATAATTCATGGGTGCGCTCTGTAACAAATCCTTTATTGATTCATTCCATAATGTAGTCACATCGCACACCTCTGTGTGTGAATCTGTAAGTCCTGGAATCATTTATGACATCACAAGTTATGATGATCAAATTAGAAAGAGGAAGGATCCATGAATTATAGAGCTGACTTTAATATAGGTTGTGCTGTGGAATATGGTAAGGAACAGAAGCATTTTAATATGCTTTTCCTACAGTGAGTCAGCTGGTTGATCACTGACTAAATAATAAGTTAAAATTGCCCATATTACGCTATTTTATGATTTTATTTTTCCTCATCAGAAACATACATGGAGCTTTGTTTTGTTTTCATTTACACTAAAATCCTGCATATTTAGGCTGAGTTCTCTGAAACAGAAAACGTGGTAATAGAGGAAGTGCTCCACTGTGTTTTTTAAAGGTCCCATGGCATGAAATTTTCACTTTCTGAGGTTTTTGAACGTTAATGTGAGCTCCCCTACCCTGTTTAGCCCCCCCATGGTTAAAAGTTGTGAAATGTCTAAACTGAGCATTTGCGGTCCTTTTCTGCGTTACAAAAAATCGGAGCTCAAACGGGCGATTTTGAACAAGGCACCTTATTGACGTCAGATCGAAAAAAGAAATGCAAATGCAGTTCCACCCCCGTCTGTCTGAACTCAGCGTCTCTGTAAATCACGCCCAGAGAGTTTGGACTGCGAATGCGCTAGGCAATGCGAAATGCGTTTTTTATTTGCCTGGAGGCACGTCCGAGTGTTTCTAGGCTCGGAAGTCCTTTATCTGAGCCTCTGGACCTTTGAACAGCAGTGGTTTAATTTTATTTTCTGTGGAAATGTGTTTATTTTTCAATGGAACGCTTCAAATCTCTCCCCCCGTGCAAAAACAAGGAAATGGATCAGCTGTGGGCTCTGAGCTCTGAGCGGAGAGTTTGGCCACGCCCCCACCCTCTACTATTGGCCATCTCTTTTCTCCTCATTTGCATTCAAGCAACAACGCCCAGAATAAAGAGTTTGAGAGAGATATTTATGACTCTTTCTCATCTTATCTCTGTTTCTCATGCACTGAGTGTTGATTTTGAAGAAGGATTCATTTACAGTATTAGGGAACCATTAAGGAGCCATATAAAAGCATCAAGAAGTACCATGTCATGGGATCTTTAAACTTCATATACCTTCTGTAGAATCATTTGGATGATTTCAGCTCTGTAACTGCCTAGCTCTACAGACTAAGAGGTAAAAAATAACTGTTAACAAGAAACCTACTGTTACATGACATCATAAGTTGGAACAGAGCATTTTGAGCTTTGGAGATGTGAACAGACTAATAATTCAGGGTTACTCAAATATATATGAATGAAACAAAACACAACTCTAGGTTTTTGATAATAATATATTGTGTCATAATTGTAACATTTCAAACTTGACTGCGGTCCAAGGAGAATAAAAGATACTGTTTTCTATGCCACATTGATAATAAAAAATACAAATACAGAATGGTCACATGGTCACATCTTTATATAGCGCTTTTCCACCTTCAAGGCACCCAAAGCGCTTTACAACAAGGAACCAATCACCCATTCACACACGCATTCACACACCAGTGTACGCAGACACTGGGGGCGAGGAGGGTTAAGTGTCTTGCCCAAGGACACAACGGCAGCATTCATCTGTGAGAGCTGGAATCGTACCAACCAACCTGTGGGTCAGTGGATCTGACCGCTGATGTTTCTTATGTCAAGAGCAGAGAAACAGTGCAGAATACCACGTTTTGTACCATAAATCTAATTTCTTCAGCAAAGATACTTCCTCAGATGAGTATATAGTTTTAATACAAGTTTCTGAAAAAAAAAATAAACATAATGACACACCAACCCATACACTTTTCATTTCAGCTCCAATACCTTGGTCCATGTTCACAGGCCATCAGAGGCACTATGCAAAGAGAGACTAGATGCAAATATTTCAGGAAGAAATGTTAACTTTTCTTGTGTCGGTGGTATGACTGTGTTTATCTCCACTTGACGATAGCGCCAAAACTGTCTCCAGTGTGGGGGACTTTTCACAGCTGACTCATGCGCTCCAGAAGGTTATTGAAAGCTATTTTAAACAGTAGCCATAGTGCAAAGACTTGACATAATCTCCCCTTGCTCATGCCCCCATCCTTTCAGCTATCACTGTCTCTTCCCCTCACCTATTTTTGGTTCTGCCGCTCCGTTTTCTCCTTGCTTCACTCTCTAAAGCCCAGATAATAAACCAATTTCTTCCTCTGTGTTTGTCTTCACCGTTTCCACCCAGGAATTATTCAGCCTCCCGTGCATCCCTTTTCTTTGTCTCACAGACTGGCTGCTCTGTGTCTGTTTATCTACCCTAAACCCACTTAGCCGCAGTTTCCGAAGTCGCACCCAGTATAGAGATGCGGTGGGTCTCTTATTGCTTGCTTGTCTCTTTAGCTCCTCGGTTCCCATTTTAATATCTGGCTCATCCTCAGTTCCCCGCAGGCGAAGATCTCCGGTGTTCCTCTGATTGCACCTCTATCCCTGTGTCCTCGGTAAAGCCTGCGCTGACGTCATGGCAATGTCTGAGGCGGCTGAGTCTAAAGTCTAAAGCACAGCCAAAAGAAGCTCTCCCCTGTGCAACTGCTAGGGCTGCACTTCCGTCTACCAACTCCCCTCTCCTCTTGCACTCGCATAGTTTACCAGTGTGTTTACCAAGGCAGCAATTTCACACAGAACTGGCAGGGGATTTTAAAGATCCTACAGTATATTAGAGAAAATGGACTCTTATGATCTTTAAGATGTGTTACTGTATAATGCTGTTACCTAATTAAAACATATTTGTAGCTGAGTTTTGTTTTATTCTCACATACAGCTCTGGAAAAAAATAAGAGACCACTGCAAAATTATCAGTTTTTTCTGATTTTACTACTTATAGGTATGTGTTTGGGCAAAAGGAACATTTTTGTTTGAGTCTATGAACTACATTTCCCTCGAATTCCAAATAAAATATTATCGTTTAGAGCATTTATTTGCAGAAAATGACAAAAAGATACATGTTTTCAGACCTCAAACAATGCAAAGAAACAAGATCAAATTCATTTTAAAACAACATAATACTAATTCCAGAAAAGAAGAAATTTACACTCGCTTGACTTTACTCTTATTCCTTTATTGGGCTTAGAGCGAACAACAACGCGTTTCGCTTCTACAGCGTCATGACGCTGTAGAAGCGAAATGTGTTGTTGTTGAATTATTCAATGTTCCTGTTGTTACCAGCACCTGGAAGCTGTGCGTGGAGTTTTGAACTTTTGAGTTAACATAATACTAATGTTTACACTTAAGAAGAGTTCAGAAATCAATATTTGGTGCAATAACCCTTATTTTTAATCACAATGCGTGATTCATGCGTCTTGTCATGCTCTGCAATCCAAGTCTTTCACATTGTTCTTGGGTGACTTTATTCCACTCCTGGTGCAAGAACTGAAGTAGCTCAGCTTTGTGTTTGTGTTGGAATTCAACAGACGCTGGAATGGAATGGCTGTAATACATGTAGAGATGCTGATTTCATAAAAAATGCAGTGGTCTCTTATTTTTTTCCAGAGCTGTAGTTGAGTTTTGTTTTATTCTCACATATTTGAGTAATCCTTTATTTTTAGTTTCCAAAGCTCAAAATGCCCTGTTCCATCTTGTGATGTCATAAAGAGGTAGTTTTCAAGTTAACAGCTACTTTTTACCTTTAGTTCAGTAGAGAGATGCAATTCCAGGGCTGAAATGACTCTAGTGAAGTTGTATAGAGTTTGGCGGCGGAGGTCCTGTATTACCAAATGACATCACAGAGTGGTGGAAGAGTTTTCTGTTTGAACTCAACCTAAATATGCAGGGTTTGTGCGTTAAATGTTGTGAATAAAACAAACACAACTCCAGGTATGTTTGCAATGAGAAAACAACATTATAACATAGATCAGAAAGTAGTAATCTGTGCCCTTTAAAGATTTAAAGGTCCCATGGCATGAAATTTTCACTTTCTGAGGTTTTTGAACGTTAATGTGAGCTCCCCTACCCTGTTTAGGCCCCCCCCCATGGTTAAAAGTTGCGAAATGTCTAAACTGAGCATTTGCGATCCTTTTCTGCGTTACAAAAAATCGGAGCTCAAACGGGCGATTTTGAACAAGGCACCTTATTGACGTCAGATCGAAAAAAGAAATGCAAATGCAGTTCCACCCCCGACTGTCTGTACTCAGCGTCTCTGTAAATCACGCCCAGAGAGTTTGGACTGCGAATGCGCTAGGCAATGCGAAATGCGTTTTTTTATTTGCCTGGAGGCACGTCCGAGTGTTTCTAGGCTCGGAAGTCCTTTATCTGAGCCTCTGGACCTTTGAACAGCAGTGGTTTAATTTTATTTTATGTGGAAATGTGTTTATTTTTCAATGGAACGCTTCAAATCTCTCCCCCCGTGCAAAAACACGGAAATGGATCAGCTGAGAGCTAGAGCGGAGAGCTTGGCCACGCCCCCACCCTCTACTATAGGCCAGCTCTTTTCTCCTCATTTGCATTCAAGCAACAACGCCCATTATGTAGTGTTCAGAGAGAGAAATATTACTCTTTCTCATCTTATCTCTGTTTCTCATGCACTGAGTGTTGATTTTGAAGAAGGATTCATTTACAGTATTAGGGAACCATTAAGGAGCCATATAAAAGCATCAAGAAGTACCATGTCATGGGATCTTTAAGGATTCAGTGCAGTCCATATATAGCATGAGGACTCAAGGATATATGACCAAATTTAAAATGGTAAAGGGGAAGACAAAATGGAAAGTGGACTTGAAAAACATGGTCGTAGAATTTGAGTTTAAGGTTAAATGTTGTACTCTTAAAAAACAACCTGTTACCTGCAAATGTTTTTCCATCTAAAATGTTCAAAGTAGAAAAGGTTTCATCGGTGAGCACTGATGAAACCGCCTCTGCATAAAACTACTATTGAACGAATGAAGGATTACACCTCCCCTCCTCATCTAAAATGCTATGTTGTGTGAAATTTTACTTTTTAGTTAAAGTATGCATTTTAAGAAAGCAAATTAAAACCTCCAAATGTTCTTTTTCGATTAATCTTCAGTTAGATGGGAAAAGATAATGCATTTATTTAAGTCAAGACTATGATATGTAAACATGTCTGTCAATGTTATCGTCATGTATTTGTTTTGACAACAAAGATGATCATCAAAAAAAATTAATAGTTTTTAGGTTTCATACAGTTTTTAGGTTTCAAACATATTTTATGTTTTTATTAAACAAAAAAATGTGTCGATAGGTTAGTTATTGTCAATTATATGTTTAAAATGTAACAAATGAATGAAACAAAGCACAACTCCAGGTATGTTTATGATGAGGAATGAAAAATCAGAGACCAGAAAATGGTGAAACGGGTCCTTTAAGTGTTCTTAGACAGTTTAGTTTAGTTTAGTTTATTTGATTTATTTGACAGGGACAATGTACAGGAGCATTAATCATAAAAAATGAAAAGATGCTTTGTACCAGACTTTAGGTCTCGGAGCTAATTTCCATCTGCAGTCCCTGAGACAAACAACATTACAAACAATGAACATAAAGCATAAAAACAATGCAATTCATAATATTTACAGTGGCGGTGATACATTTCATCAATTAGTAAAAAAATTATTAAAACTCTTTTCCCGATACCTGCACCCCCTTCTCATGACTAGTCTAACTTTAATGCTGACACGTCTGCACTCTTAGAAATTGTTATTTAATTTCCAGGCTAAATTTTTTTAAGCATTTGCATAATTTTAGCTCAGTTGGAAGTTTGTTCCATTCTGAGATTGTTCTAAATGAAAATGCAGATTGTCCTAATGATGTTTTCCGTTTTGGTATTGCACATTGGCCATTGATCGTTGACCTGGTTGTTCTGACCATCTGATCAGATGTTAAATGGATAAACTTTTTCAGTGGTGGTGGTGCCACATTATTGATAATCTTGAATAATAACCTTAGATTGGCCAGTTTAATTGTATTATCAAATTGGAGCATTTTATGTTTAGTTAATATCTGTCAGTGATGGTATTTCTGTGGTTTCCGATCTAGAATCTTAAGTGTTTGCTTATAAAGAGATTCTAAAGGTTTTATTGTGGTTTGGATGGCTTGTGACCAGCATGAAACACCAACACCAACCAAAGGTTAAGTGAGGTAGTATCATTGCTCCTTGTTTTGTCAGGGAATTGCGTATGGATCTTAAAGTAGACAGATTATATTTTATTTTATGGCAAACCTTTTTAATGTGTTTTTTAAAACTTTGTCTATTATCTAAAATGCCAAGGTATCTGTATTCATTAACATTTTTAATAGTTTCGCCATTTACTTTGATTAAGGGATAAGTTCTTTTATTTTGTTTTGTGGAGAAAAACGTTGGTGTTTCACCATCAAGACAAGAGTCCTTCAACCATGTTGCAATTTTATTTTTTTTGGCAATACATCCCTATTCAATAATAAGTCTAAAAATTCTGTCAAGTTCAAATGCTTGCTGATAATGTAACTGCACCAAGTAAAATGCATCTATAGCACATATTGTTAAACGCAGACTCCATTTCAACTGTACTATCATCGCACATTTACAGAACCTTTCTTGCCCTTGCGTTCCTCAGTACACACTATTTTTACAGCTTCTTCCACTATGCCCCTTTATAATGTGTTTGCCTTATCCTTGTTGGCTGAAAAACACTCCTTTTTTAATTAGCTTGACCACATCAAAACAAGGCAGTAGCTGGATCCCGCCTTGCCTGCTGGCTTTCTTCACTTTGCACCAAAACACTCCCTTGCGCACACAAAATGCTCGCTAACAAAGCTCGCTAGTTAGAGAGAGAGGGAGCCGCGATGCCGCTCCTGCCACCGTTATTGTCTCTTGATGTTTTTCACTTTGTTTGGCAGACCACACTCTTCTCTTCTGTCATATCAACACCAGCGGCTGACTGATGATTCGATGAGGCTTGTTGTGGGTGTGAGCTGCGTGTGCGGGCAGATGCAAAAGGGAATAAATATTTGTGAGCGAGCGGGGGAGAGAGTGCAGATGTGTTGAAGAAGGACATAATTACAGCTAGAGAAAGACAGAGAAAGAGACAGAGAAGAGGACAAATCCCTATGAGTGGAGAGAAGTATCTGAGAAGGCACAGGCATGTCAGCTAAAAATGTCAGTTGTGTTTAAAGGGACAATATTACACTATTTTCAGATCTATGTTATAATGTTGTTTCTTCATCAAAGTCATACATGGAATTTTGTTTATTGCTTATTTATTTATTTATTGTTTATATACAGCTCTGGAAAAAAATAATAAAAGACCACTGCAAAATTATCAGTTTTTCTGATTTTACTACTTATAGGTATGTGTTGGGCAAAAGAAACATTTTTGTTTGAGTCTATAAACTACTGACAACATTTCCCTCAAATTCCAAATAAAAATATTATCAATATTATCATTTAGACTTGCCTGGAAGAATCCATGACTCATCGCTGTACCAGCGAGTGAGTCTGGTAACGTTTGATCCACAGAATGCGCTGCGGTTGTGCGTAGACAGACAGCTAAGTGAACCAATCAGAGATTGCGCCATCTTGATTCAAAACTGAGGCGGAACTTCCGCTGCCTAAGAGTGACTTTGCGGGCAAAGGCGGGTGCACTGACGTCACCATCTTTGAACGAATCAGAATCGCGGAGTCGGTTTGGAACCGGAGGAGCGAGAGTGGATGGAGAGTGTCCAAATGGTATCGCGGTGTATAGGAAATACAGAGAGATATCATTTGGCTGGCCAGGTAACATTTAGACCACTTATTTGCAGAAAATGATAAATGGTCAAAATAACAAGAAAGATACATGTTTTCAGACCTCAAACAATGCAAAGAAACAAGATCAAATTCATTTTAAAACAACATAATACAGTGAACCCTCGCTCTATCGCGGTTCACTCTTCGCGGCCTCGCTGTTTCGCATATTTTTTTTTTCTATTTTTTTTCTTTTTCTTTTTTTTTTTATAGTGTAACATTTTTTATAGTGTAACAATGTGGTCTGCATCCTGATTGGCTAAGAGGCTAGACCAGGACTAAACGTGGACTAAACCAGGTCTAGACCAGAAGTAGACCAGGTCTGAACCAGGATTAAATCACTCCGTACAGCTTTTGCATTCGTTTGTGCGTGTTCGGTTTGTGGCTCGGGTTGAGAACACGCGGGTTGAGAGCATGCGGTCCCCGGTGTACACGCGGCCTCGCGCTGCATTTTCTCATATTTGTCTCTAGTTTAAACACTCAAAATTTCATAGATTTTCAACAAAATGTATTAATAGTGGCGTGGGGGGAGACACGGCTCCGGGAGCCCCGCCAGACGCGCGAGCAGCACTGCCACGTCCCTGGACGAGACGCGCACCAACCCCTTGGAGAAGTGCGTGACACGTGCTGCTCTGTCACAGATTTGTCCACAATGAGGGGTTTATCGTCTCCCCCCACGCCACTATTAATACATTTTGTTGAAAATCTATGAAAGTTTGAGTGTTTAAACTAGAGACAAATGTGAGAAAATGTTAATTCCAGTCTGAGAAAAGCGTATAATGTGTGTGGTGAGGCATTTACAGCCTTAAAACATGTAGAATAATTGTAAAATATAAAGTTGTCCTACTTCCCGGATTTCACTTATTGCGGCCTATTTCTGGAACCTAACCCCCGCGATAAACGAGGGATTACTGTACTAATGTTTATACTTAGAAGTCAATATTTGGTGCAATAATCCTTATTTTTAATCACAGCTTTCATGCGTCTTGACATGGTCTCCACAAGTCTTTCACATTGTTCTTGGGTGACTTTATTCTACCTCTGGTGCAAGAACTGAAGTAGCTCAGCTTTGTGTTTGTGTTGGAATTCAACAGACGCTGGAATAGAATGGCTGTAATACATGTAGAGATGCTGATTTCAGAAAAAAAAATGCAGCTCTTATTTTTTTCCAGAGCTGTATTTAGGCTGAATTCTTCTCTTCACTCTGTTCCACCTTGTGATGTCATGTGGTGAGACAGGAAATGCATCACTGTGTTTTTTAAACCCATACACCTTCACCAGAAATGTCTGGATAATTTCAGCTCTGGAATTTCCAATCTCGGCCGAACTATAGGTAAAAGGTAACATGAAAACTACCACTACATGACATCACAAGGTGGAACAGAGCATTTTGAGGTTTGGAGAACTAGACAGACTAATACTAAAGAATTACTCCTATGTGTGAATGAAACAAAACGCGACTCCAGATATGTTTTTGATAAGGCAGTGTTCTGACATGGCTTAAAGCTCATAATAATCCATTTTGTGTAATATAGGACCTTTAATATCTACAATGAATTAGTGTCACAATTTTAACATTTCAAACGGGGGAAGGGAATAAATATTTGTGAGCACATAGGCGAGAGAGTGCAGATGTGTTGAAGGACATAATTACAGCTAGGGAAAGGGACAAAAGGACAGACAGACAAAGAGACAAAGAGAGGGAGACAATCCCTATGAGTAGAGAGATGTATCGGAGAAAGCATAGGCATGACAGAAGCATTTGAAAACTGTGTAAAAAGAATCAACAATGCATTTGAGGAAGCTAAAAATGTCAATTGTGTTTAAAAATGAAATTGTTTTGCTGTTACTCAAGATATTATTCTTGAGATAATACAAAGAAAGGCTTGTAGTGGAACAAGGACAGTCAAAATATTAATTAATTTATATGCACAACGTATACGTTAATTTTAAGTGGATATTTTTTACTTTTACTTCACTGAATTTTAGAGAAGGTATGTGTACTACTCCACTTTTTTATTATAGTTTGAGTTTTTTGAAAAGGCTCAGGTGTTTTTTTTTATATTTTGAGCGAACAAAAATACAAATAAAAACAGTTAAGAATCAGTTCCATTGTTTCTGTTGAACAAAATTCTGCACAAATCAAAAACAGTTTTACTCTTAATTTTTTTACATTATTACTTTTAATTGAGTATTTTTTAGCTCCAGTATCTGTACTTTTATTCAAGTAACAAAATTGAGTATTTCCTCCACCACTGCAAGCAGGCAAAGCTCAATTAAAGAGTGGTTGCACTAAATAGCATAACGTAATGAAAAATACAAATCCTCGTCTTAGAGACATTTGCATGATTTGGGAGATGTTGCCAGATGCTCATCCAGACACAACTCTTTCTTTCAGAGCATGATTAGACCCTATTCATTAACAATGGCAGTAATCACAGTTACAAAGTCGATACATACTAAATAAATGGCAAAGAATTGTCATAATTGTACGTTTAAAGCATGAAACAATTAAAAAATCTCTACAACATCAGCTCGATGTGAAATTGTATTTTCCATATACTGCCAAGAGTAATGTGTGGAGTAAAATATAAAAAATATATGTAAAAATAAATAAAAATGTTAAGGTAAGGGGGAAAAAATCTAAAACCGAGTGCTTTCCATCTGTTACAAAGTGTGTCTTGAAAAATAATAAGCTTTTGGACATATTCCAAGGATGCAGAATATATGCATTTAACAAAATAACACAAAAAGTACACTATTAAAGGTCCTATATTACACAAATTTGACAACTTTACACCATGTTAAAATGCTGATATCTCCTCAAAATCTGGAGTTTTGTTTCATTCACACATGTTTGAGTAATTCTGCATATATCAGTCTACATTAGACTGATAAACTTAAAAATGCTCTGTACCACCTTGTGATGTCATGTAGTGGTAGTTTTCAAGTTAGCAGCTACATTGACCTTTAGTTTAGTATTTAGTATAAGATTGGCAATTCCAGGCCTGAAATTTTTCATGATTTTAGTGAAGGTGTTTGTTTAAAGGTCCCATGGCATGACCCTGGATCTCCACCTCCTGTCTCTGGAAATCACGCCCAGAGAATTTGGACTGCGGAGGAGCTACGCAATGCGAAATGCGTTTTTTTTATTTGCCTGGAGGCACATGCGAGTGTTTCTAGACTCGGAAGTCCTTTACCCAACCCTCTGGACCTCTGAAACAGCAGTGGTTTAATTTTATTTTCTGTGAAAATTTGGTTTTTTTTCATTGAAATGGCTCTCCTTTCCTCCTCCGCGCTTAGACACGCGGAAGTGGGGCCAGGCACAGCGCACCGCTAAAACAAGGAACCAGCGGCGCATTTGGCCCCCCCCGCCACCCGCTCCTCTAACCAATCTGTGTCCTTCTCATTTGCATTCAAGCAACAAGGCCCAGAATGAGTCGTTCAGAGAGTTATTTTTTGACTCTGACTCTGTACATGTGTCTTTCTCATGCACTAAGTGTTGATTTTGAAGAAGGATTCATTTACAGTATTAGGGAACCATTAAGGCACCATATAAAAGCATCAAGAAGTACCATGTCATGGGATCTTTAAAAACACAGTTTAAAAATACAGTGTTTAAAAATACAGTGGAGCACTTCTTGTATTACCGCATGGCATCACAAGCTGGAACAGAGAGTTTTCAGATTGGAGAAGAACTCAGATTAAATATTCAGGATTTTTGTGTTAAAAATGTGTAAATGAAACAAAACACAACTCCAGGTATGTTTATATGAGGAAGCAACATTAAAACATAGATCAGAAAATGGTGTATTATGGGTCATTTAAGTTTTCTTAGATACATTCCTTTTCAATAAGTTTAAAAATACATAATTCTGTCACATATTTTAGTTAAAATGTGAATGTGAGGTGATCATGTCTCTGTGCCTCATAGCTACACTCACATAACCAGGACTTAGACAATAATATTCTCCACATTGTCTGGTATGCTTTTATCTTCACATATATTATATGTGAAGATAAAGGCATACCAGACTTTTGACAATTCTCCCATTTACTCAGTGCTTCCAAATGGGAAGCAACTTGAAAACAATTATGGCTCCACAACTTGGCAATGAAAAGCTAGTCCCCGAATTACCATTAAGGCACCATAAATTCAATCTATAAAATGTTTTAAGCCCATTTAGCAAACAACAGTACACTTAATAGCACTACAGTGAAATATATTAAATGTAAATTTGTATATTGGGAAAGATTAAGCAATAGGAGGAAGACATGATTTGAATAAAACTGAATAAGGAGGTGAGGTGCTCTTTGTGTCCAGTGGGAGTTGACAGAAGCCAGAGCTACTATATCTCGCTTAAGGATAAAAAGATGTTGGTCTGGCCCCATTCGCCATCTCCCTTTTCAATCTCTCCTTCTTCCTGGGTCACGTCTGAAATTGCAGTGCTGCCGGCTCTGGATTGGGCTTTATTAGCTCCCTGACGTGGTTATGCGCAGACATACAGTAAGGCTATTTAGAAATGGACAAATGGAATGAAGCGGAATGGATACTGAAGAGCAGGGATAAAATGTAGTGCTGAGGAACGCTGATGGAGGGAGTAATGGAAGAGTGATTGACGAAGGGGGGAGAGTAGGATGTGCGTGCGCATGTGTGTATCCGTGTGTGTGTATATTTGTGTGTGTGTTTGTTCGCGTGCGTGCGTGCGCGCAGGGTAAAGTATAAGTATAATCCGGAGCTAGAAGCAGCACACTGCACTTATAAAGCAATGACAGATCTTCCAGACTTTTTCTACCCACACACATATAGTCTCTCCCAAACACAGCAGCCGTCTGCAGTCCCTGAATGTGGTTCTGTCAACGCTGGAACAGGCTGTCAAAGCAGCCACAGGTAAAATAATGTTGTTTTCTCTACTGGGAATCAGCTTTGAAATGTGCTCAATTATTAATATTTGGCTGGGGGATGCCACTCTCACAGTTCTGCCATTCTTTCACAACATACAAACTGTCATTTTGACACAACAACAGATTATATAAAGTATAGGGGATGAATAATAAATACATGTCTGTCCAGTGAGTATTCTTTGTCCAGCACTGCAGACCTTCAGCTTTGACCCCCTGTCACCAATACGTCATTTCAAACACTACTCCCAATCTGTTCCAGTTCAAAGTTAAACACAAGTTATTTGAGTTCCATATAATGCTAATGAATCCTTGGGCAAGACACTTAACTGTATATTGATGTCAGCTGAAATCCCAACGTTCTACAGGCCACTAACATGTAATACAGATGGGGGCAGCCAAGATTTATATTGTAAAAATGCAGATTTGTGTTGCAATACTGTGTGTTCTTGGGTCTAGTCACTAAAATAAACGATCAGGGTCAAATTATGTGACTTTATCGTTTGGACATGTCATGATAAAGGACAATGTAATCAATAGGAAAATCTGGCTCTTGCCCCCATCTGGGAGTACATCATCACATTCTAGTATGTGAAAACCACCAATTGTCTGTGTAAAGTACATAGTGTAAAAACATTTATTATATCACTCAATCATAAATTAAACATACGTCTTACATGCAGGATGTCAGTCAGTTTTTTTTATATCCTGAATATAAATGTGGAGTTATGGATTACATTATACTATAGTTATGATGTTTTAAACATTTTAAAATCTAGACTATGCATTCACAGGCACAACAGCAGTGCCCATGACACTGTCAACACAACACAGCACTGGCATCAAATATGCACAAAACTTGTCAAAACAAGTGTGCACCCAAAAGTGTCACTTCCGAATGACACTTTTGGGGGATGTTAAATGCCAGCCCCAGCACTCACCCTCACTGAATACATAGAAAGAACTCAACAAAAACACACTGAAGAGGGCAATACTGATGCAAGAGACGGTTTCTATACAAACATAATCCACATTATGCATTATGCTAGTCAGTTCTTAGCCAACAACTGTTTTTGAGCTTCAGCATCCTGCCTATCCTCTCAGTGTAGCCATGGAAACCTCCCTGTTGTCAGATTCCAGCACTTCTCGCAATGCTGTATACTGAAAGTTAAACATACAAGCTACCATTTGGTTGGACTGCTGTGTATAGCCTTACCTCAGTGAACGAGTAAACTGACCACTGATATGAGGGTGTGGCAGGATTTACTCACCACAACATGGATAAAATGTGGTATATGCAAAAATTTGGAGGGGGAGGGCCATGCCTATTTATCTGGTTTGGGACAGTGATTTTGGTTGAGTTGAGTAATTTTGGTTGAGCCATGTTTGCAGGCTCAGATGTTTAATGGTCCTCAAACCGTGATGCAGCAAGTAGTCAAGGAATCTTTGTGTTCAGTACCTCCTGGTTTAATTAGATAGCTGCTTAGATTTGTAATGCTCTGCAAATCAATTGTAAATACTGATACATTGATACTACGTACTACCAGATTATGGTTATTGATACTTAATTTTTATCTTTACATTCACAATATTTATTTCTTTTGCTCTTCTCATTAAAAGCCATAAAAATCTTTACTTCGCTATTCGAGTTTTTCCATTAATCTGGTCTGAGGAATGGTACATCCTGCATTGCCTTGTGGCTTGGCTTACTGTATAATTCTGTACTTAGCTTAATTCAGAACACAAACTTAAATTTAAAAATAAAAAATGCACTCTTACTCGACCTGGGGTTTATTTATGTAGCATTATAAGCAAGGTTAGCAGACAGAGTAGAAGCTAAAACACAAGGACCATGCAGAATATAAATTTGAAAGACATGTTACAGTGACTCTCCATAAAGTATGCCACTAGATAGACAGCCAAGAAAAAACAAGCAAACATTTTTCCAGTCATCTTTTCATAATATGTCCATCTAAATTTGCCCGTCCTTCACGCACGTCTCTCTGTGTGTAGGTCCAGTGTTGTGCATATGCAATGGAAGTGTACGGCTCCTAATTAAGGCACAGAGCAAGGGTGACAGTTGTTCCCCCGGGGTGCTCCAGGGCATTTCCTAACCGGAACCGCACTGACTCCTGGCCCGCATGCACATTAGATAGGACGTTTGCTTGTATGACCTCATTCGGAGAGCTGAATGGTTAATAACAATAGTATACAGATTTAAATAATAATATATAACATCCACAGCTCTGGAAAAAAAATAAGAGACCACTGCATTTTTTTCTGAAATCAGCATCTCTACATGTATTACAGCCATTCCATTCCATTCCACCGTCTGTTGAATTCCAACACAAACACAAAGCTGAGCTACTTCAGTTCTTGCACCAGGAGTGGAATAAAGTCACCCAAGAACAATGTGAAAGACTTGTGGAGAGCATGCCAAGACACATGAAAGCTGTGATTAAAAATAAGGGTTAATGCACCAAATATTGATTTCTGAACTCTTCTTAAGTGTAAACATTAGTGTTATGTTGTTTTAAAATGAATTTGATCTTGTTTCTTTGCATTGTTTGAGGTCTGAAAACATGTATCTTTTTTGTTATTCTGACCATTTGTCATTTTCTGCAAATAAATGCTCTAAACGATAATATTTTTATTTGGAATTTGGGGGAAATGTTGTCAGTAGTTTATAGACTCAAACAAAAATGTTCCCTTTGCCCAAACAGATACCTATAAGTAGTAAAATCAGAAAAACTGATAATTTTGCAGTGGTCTTTTATTTTTTCCAGAGCTGAATATATTATCCATCTACTAAAGGTCCTATATTGCATAAAATTGACTCGAGTGAGCTTTTAGTCATGTTATAATGTTGTTTCCTCATCAAAAACATGCCTGGAGTTGTGCTTTGTTTTTTTCACACATGTTTGAGTAATGCTGCATTATTAGTCTGTCTACATCTCAAAATGCTCTGTGATGACAGCTACCTTTTACCTTTAGTTCAGTAGAGATCGGCAATTCCAGGGTTGAAATTATCCAGATGATTCTAGTGAAGGTGTATTGAGTTTAAAAACACAGTGGCGCATGTTTAGTATTACCATATGACATCACATGGTACAGTGTTTTTGAAACTTTTGTTTTTGAAGCACTTTAATTAAAAGGCCTGTACCAGATTTTTCATGTATTTGAGCAAAAGTTGTCTTGCCCCAATACAGCTACAAAATCCCTTGAGATGAAAATAAGTCAGCTGTGTTTGTCTTCATCTAATTAGAACATGTTTTATTGCCAGAGAATCAGGAAGTGCATGGTTAGCAGGGTAGTAGTTTTTGGAATTACTGTGACGGCAAAACTTTGCTTTGGCCTCTGAAGTTAGGAAAAGCACTTATAACTAATTGCAGTGAATAAATACATATGGTCCATAGACTGTATATAAATGGACATACGGTAGCTAATGCACTAGCCGGCGTGTTCCAAATCGGAAGTTTGCATGCGGGCACTTCTGGCTCCTATTGGCTCCAATTGACTTAACACTCGAATACTGCCGCCCCTCACTCTGTAACTGCTGCTGTGAGCCTTATCATTTTGGTCTTAAAATGTTAAATTAACCCGCTCTACATGATGCTTTTTTTTAATCTCTGTTTTGTCTAACAAAAAAATCCTATTCATAATATAGAGCATGGCTCCAGCCACACTGACCTTGGTGCGGGGGCGGGTGTGGCGCAAGCCTGCAGAAATCCGCAAGAAGTCTATTTATGCAGGGCACTGCAGGGGTCTTTGACATCAAGCTGACAAAATAACATCTCAGATGAGCAAAATTGACAGATCCGGTGTATTTTCAGAATAAAATCCCTGCACAGTCCTGGTACTTCTCAAATGTACTTACCCACTGTAAATAGCCATGGTATCCAAAGGCATGAGAAAGTGGTCATAGTGTGAAATGCCACTATTGTTTACCAACAAGGCTTCTTGAGCATGCTAATCTATGGCGTGAACTCCCGGTCAGAGCGTGAATCCCTGCAAATACGTTGTCTCGGGAGCACAGTTTCCACACTCTGCCCGCTGCATACAAGTCACAGTAAAACTGCACCGAACACAAACTGTGCCGCACCTGCAGTCAGTGTACACCAGGGGTAACTTTGGATGAGTGCAAATTGTTTTTAAGATAGTAAAAATAAGGTACAGTGTTTTTAAAGTGTATTGTGCATACACATTGGGTAAACATAGAATATATTTTTAATTTTAAAACCAAACTAGCAAAGAAAGAAATTTTGGCTTGATTTTAGTCACTGCTTACTAGTCTCATCACAATATTCTACAAGCAGCATTTCAACAGCCACCACTGTAATGAACTGAAGTAGAGAACAGACAAAAAAATCTCTTTGCCTACGATTTGTTAACACACAAATTTACCAGAATAATTTGAAATGTGAGCAGAATCCAAGTTTAAAAGCAAATGTGCTCCTGAAGAAAAAGGTCTTATTTCAATACACTTGGGAATTAATTTTTACCTGAAAATGAATTATTCATGAAAGTTCACTTTGTGGCATATGATAAACCGCCTATTAAAAAGCAGTCAATTTTCTTGCAGTGGGATTATTAGAATAAGGAGAAGAAATGCTGCCACTATGAAACCACCACAAAAATGCCTAGTTTTTGTCGTTATCTCTTCTATAAGGCATTATATAGTAGCTTCATTATCATTTGTTTACCAGTAAATTACCATTATTTACAACTCTGAAGTTAGGCCTGTCACAATAAGAGACTTTTGAGCCTGATATTTTGTGACAGAGATATACTGCGAGAAACAATAATACTGAAACTACTTTATGCCACTGATACAATAACAATGATTCAAGATAATCCCAATAAACCATTTTTAAATAAACAGTATAACTAATAAACAGCAGGAGTCAACAATTAGCCATAAAAGTCACTTATTCAACAGCTCAAATCTTACTGTGTTATAACAAAAATTTCCATCTTCTATAAAGAAAATATACACTCCTCAATATTCCATCTTCACACTGAGTAAAGGTGGATATGGCAATTACCATATGACCATGCTTATTTGAAGTATGAAAAAAAAAAAGTGCATTGTGTAACTTTTTGGTGGTGGGTCCATGAAATCCTTTTCTCCATGGAAATGTTATTACTTCATCTGGAATGTTTCACAGTATGGTATTAAACCTTTCTATCTCATGGAGACCAAATCAGACCAAGCTACAGGTCAGATCTGTGGAGAGGCAATCCCACTCACAACCAGAATGCTTGTTTTTCTAGGTTTTTTGAGCAATAATCCACTGCAACTGATAAAATGTAAGGCAGAGCTGTTTAATGTCATACTGTGGAACATTCATATAACATAGAAACAAGTAGGTGAGGGACCCTCCACCAGAAAAGTTTCACAATGCACCTTTAAAATCACACCCATTGTATGTATACATATAGACCGGTCATGTTCATTTAAAGTGGAGTGTTATGAAGAGGAGTACCATCTGTCCTCTTAATGCAAAGTTCACCAGGTTTGAAGCATTTATTTCAGTCATTACCTACTTCACCTCACACATTCTCCAGATGGAGTGGGCCGACATAGACAAAGGGAAACCAGTTTGCCACATATAGTTTCACTTATACACCCAGAACACACACCTGACTTTAGATTGCAGTGTATGATTCAAGTGCCTTCTATAATTCAGGGTGTCAAAGGAAAAGAACTTCAGAGGTTTCTTTACAGTCTCATGCGTGAATGGTTCAAACAGACACGTGCACGCTAGCTAAGGCGGATAGCAATGCACTGGCACGGCCGGTCTGTGGGCTTTGAAGAGCTGAGGCACTTGTGAAAAGACTGCCAGGCTGCCAGGAGAAGTTGGGCCAGGTTTGGGGGAAGTGATGAGCAACTCTGTGATTTCTACCAAAGTGTGAGTTCTGACAGAGAAAGGATGTGTGCTCCAGGCATGGAAGCAGACATGTTCAGAGCAGTGTTGTATGGAATTACAGATTTAATTCTAATAGTGTCCTTGTGGAGAGGTCATGTAAAAAATGACCTACTTTAGGTCTGCATAATATATTCAAATTGAAATTGTGATTTATGTTGGTGCAATTATACAATCACAAAGGCTGCAGTTAGACAATATAATGTCCTCTGCAAAGAACAATATCCTGTATTTTAAAGGTCCCATGGCATGAAAATTTCACTTTCTGAGGTTTTTGAACGTTAATGTGAGCTCCCCTACCCTGTTTAGGCCCCCCCCATGGTTAAAAGTTGCGAAATATCTAAACTGAGCATTTGCGATCCTTTTCTGCGTTACAAAAAATCGGAGCTCAAACGGGCGATTTTGAACAAGGCACCTTATTGACGTCAGATCGAAAAAAGAAATGCAAATGCAGTTCCACCCCCGTCTGTCTGTACTCAGCGTCTCTGTAAATCACGCCCAGAGAGTTTGGACTGCGAATGCGCTAGGCAATGCGAAATGCGTTTTTTTATTTGCCTGGAGGCACGTCCGAGTGTTTCTAGGCTCGGAAGTCCTTTATCTGAGCCTCTGGACCTTTGAACAGCAGTGGTTTAATTTTATTTTATGTGGAAATGTGTTTATTTTTCAATGGAACGCTTCAAATCTCTCCCCCCGTGCAAAAACACGGAAATGGATCAGCTGAGGGCTACAGCGGAGAGCGGAGCATTTGGCCACGCCCCCACCCTCTACTATTGGCCAGCTCTTTTCTCCTTATTTGAATTCAAGCAACAACGCCCATTATGACCTGTTCTGAGGGAGAAAAAATACTTTCTCATCTTATCTCTGTTTCTCATGCACTGAGTGTTGATTTTGAAGAAGGATTCATTTACAGTATTAGGGAACCATTAAGGAGCCATATAAAAGCATCAAGAAGTACCATGTCATGGGATCTTTAATGCATCTTCTGAAATAGATGGAAGTCTTATGTTTGTATTTCAGTCTCAAATGATGATGCTGCTGGAGTTATTGAATATGTCCACTCTGACTTGACTTCTAATGGCAATTCAGTTTATTTTTTATTTTTTTTCCAAAATTGTGCAGTCCTAATTGAGTCACGGTCCTCCCATATTATGCTATTTTCTGATCTACGTTATAATGTTCATCAGAAAAATTTCTTCTCTCAAGATGAAAACACTCTGTTCCACTTTGTGATGCCATGGGATGTGCTCCATTGTGTTTTTAAACTCTATATACCTTCTATACACGACTTGACATCACAAGGTGGAACAGAGCATTTTGAGTTTGGGAGATATAGACAGAGGTTTACTCAAACGTGCAGAAAGCATAACTCTGTTTTTGATGAGGTAACAACATTACAACATGGTTTAAAGCTCATAATAATCAATTTTGTGTAATAGGACCGTTAAATTCAAATTAGGTAAAATAAAATACATGTTTGACTATATTTATTTCTAGGTCTAGGTTTAGGTCTAGGTGGATGAAGAACTCACACACGTGTTTTAATCTTCTGTCATGTAAACACTGTCATTAATTCCAGCCAAAGCCAAGTACAGTAAAATGAATCCTGCCAAGTCCATTCCAGGATTTTTAAATTGTGCACATGAAGGAAATATTTGAGGAATAACAGAAATTAAATTATCTATCCTAAAACTCTCTGCCAGTGACTTTTCTACAGTAAAAACATACAGATACACCCCATTTCCACATTACTGTTCACAAGTCTGAGCTGAACCCACTGATGCAAAGCAGATTCAGAAGTTTGAGTGCAGGCCTACACTTTTCCATCTGTAGTTAGTGACTCGTCTTGGATGAGAAGATAGCTGTGTTTTGCCGCCCATGATGCATGAGGCAACTTTGTGTTTTTGGAACAAGATCTAGCTCTCAATAGCCTTGATAACAATGAGAGTAGACAGAGCCAAAGCAACGTCAATAGATTCTGCCCCCAGTTTGGCATTTAAAGCAACCAAAACTTTTGTTTAAAATGAGGAAAAACACAACAGAATCAGCAGACAGATGGTGTGAGAGATTCTTGTGAGGTGTTGGGGTGCGATGCAATTCGGGGGAATGAGAAGTGATGAAAAAACAAAAACTCAGTGGCAAAAACTGCACTATCCAAAGAGTGGCAGATCACGGAATAATAAATGAAGCATGATATTATTTAACACATTTCAAAAAGCAGGAAGCACCAGAGAGGCGGGTGTACCACTCCGGTGACTTGCCTTTCTTGTCAGATGTGCTTTTTTGCTTTGTCTTGAGGGACTTTGAAAAAATGAGGAAGGCAGCTACGAAATTGGGAGAGGGAAAGGTCAAACCAGGTGACGAGGCGGCTGTGGTTGTATGGAGGTGTCGGGAAGGGGAGTGTGTTTGAAGTCCAGAAGTCATTTTCGGGCTTAGCAGGTGTAGTGGAGCTCGCAAACCAGTGGTGGGTAGCCTGGACTGTGCATACTGTTCTTGTTGGTGTGAGAGAACGAGTGGAAAGGTGGAGTGCACTGAAAGCCTCTTGACCCACAAAGCACTCAGGTATCAGTAAGACGCAAGGAAGTGCACGCTAGAGCATCTCCATAGTGGCCATTAAGTCACTTTGATGTGTGGCGATGGCTATAACTTGAAGGCATGAGATGACATTGGCTAGCAGCTGTCTATCTCGGAGCACAATGGAAAGACTACAAACCCAGTCTCTTAGCCTCTTAGCCACTTTGCTGGAACAAGATTACATCTGTAAGGGATCTATTATGTGTTTGCATAGATGGTGCTATAAGACAAGCATTTAGATTCAAGTCAACATGGTTTTGGCATTGACTAAACAGACAAACATCTAAGAATAAACCAATTAGACGATGTAGCTTACAGTATATTTTGAATAGCCTTAGATACAAAGGAATACGTGTGTCTGAATGTGGAGGTTATTTCACATTCAATTAAAGGGCCCATATTCCGCTATCTATGCTACTATGTTGTTTCCTCATCAAAAACATACCCGGAGGAGTGTTTTGCTCCATTCACAAATGTTTAACACACAAATCCTGTAGATTAAGGCTGAGTTCTTCTCTCAAAACGCTCTATTCATCCACCTTCTGATAACAGGGTAACACCTTCACTCCACTGAACTAAAGGTAAAAGGTAACCATTAACTTGAAAACTACCACTACATGACATCACAAGGTGGAACAGAGCATTTTGAACTTTGGAGACAGATTAATAATAAAGGCTTGCTCAAGCATGTGTGAATGAAACAAAAGACAACTCCAGGTATATTTTGATGATGCTCACAAGAGTCAATTTTGAGTAATAAAGGACCTTTAAATAACTTACATCAACTACACTTATTGTGTTCACACTGAAGAGTTTGTATTTACAGCTCAGGAAAAATGAAATCAGCATCTCTACATGTATTACAACCGTTCTATTCCATCGTCTGTTGAATTCCAACACAAACACAAAGCTGAGCTACTTCAGTTCTTGCACCAGGAGTGGAATAAAGTCACCCAAGAACAATGTGAAAGACTTGTGGAGAGCATGCCAAGACGCATGAATCACGCATTGTGATTAAAAATAAGGGTTATTGCACCAAATATTGATTTCTGAACTCTTCTTAAGCGTAAACATTAGTATTATGTTGTTTTAAAATGAATTTGATCTTGTTTCTTTGCATTATTTGAGGTCTGAAAACATGTATCTTTTTTGTTAGTTTGACCATTTGTCATTTTATGCAAATAAATGCTCTAAACGATCATATTTTTATTTGGAATTTGGGGGAAATGTTGTCAGTAGTTTATAGACTCAAGCAAAAATGTTCCTTTTGCCCAAATATATAGCCTATCTATAGAAGTAGTAAAATCTGAAAAATGGATAATTTTGCAGTGGTCTCTTATTTTTTTTTTCCCAGAGCTGTATATTCAGATAAAGTCTATCTTTATTCTAATGCCTGATTTTATGCGTGCCCTTATTTGATCATTGTTTATACTGCACTATAAGTTTCAGCATCATATCAACCTTTTTGTGAATTTTGTTCATTGAGCATAGCGATAAAACTTGTTTATGCGTGTAATATGCTAATTGGCAAACCACAGTTGTTTTAGTATAATTGTTACTTTTTCCACCATAAGTTTTATATTAACAACAATATGCCCATAAGCTTAAATCTTTCATTTGCCTGTATTTCAGAAGTATTTAAAATAACCATTTTGTTTTTCCATTTGTCATCTAAAAAGTGCCACTGCCACCTTCTCTGTTGACAGATGCTGTATCTTGGCTGCACCTGATGTAGGAGTACAGTACAAGGAGACTATATTAAAACCCACCTAGATACTAACCCGATAAAAAGAGATTGAGTCATTGAGCTGGGACCGCTGTATATCGCAAAAACAGATTAAGCAGAACTTTCATGGCATGGCTTTGTTTCCTTCTCAACCTGGTGCATCCCAATGGGGAGATAATCTGGGAAATGCAGCGATATCGGCGCCTCTCTAGGTTTGCCTGAGAAGCCTTGTGAGACCCTCTTGAGATATGAGCCTTTGATATCAAGACCAATTATGTGGTATGGGCCAACACACACACACACGCGCGCACGCACACACACACATCAGTACGTCCTCCCTGGCACACATAAACATGAACAGCCTTAGAGAGGAGAGAGCATGAAGTAAAGAGAATGTGATACAGAGGGAGACACTGGGCAGGCAGAACATCCTCTGATTTTATCTAGTGGGCTTTAAAGGCATGTAGCAACCGTACAGACATAGAAGGAATAGAAGAGTAGGG